>CM060446.1:17876473-18513275 GCA_030545235.1 Helianthus tuberosus | reverse complement strand
GGCTCTTGATTTGTGGGTGGATTTTGGGTGTGTTTTAATTGGTTGATGTTTTTTTTTTTTTTATAAAAACGCCACTAACCACGTCGCTCCCACTCTTCCCTTTTTGCACCACTTCGCTTTTCTTACGTGTGCTGACTTGACAACCACATGTCGAATAACACCACTCTTTCATGCCCCATACTCCGTAATTCCATATAGTCTTATGCAAGTACTTATATTCTGACACATTTGAGATCTGCTGCTATTTCTACGAGCAGATCACCTAAAAACCAACACACTTTCAAAACTCACCTAAAAAGCATGTGTGAATTTCTAAACCACCTAAACATTAAAAAAAAATCTTAAAAAACCTACATTATAACAAATAATACTAGATTTTGTAAGAATATCTAAGGCACTATGAAGATTGGATCCTCTTAAGTAGGTAAGACTAACAATCTAACATAAGATCTTCAATAATCAATGATGGTCCAGGAGATGGATCATCGTACAAGCTCAAACTCACCTTGATCTAGTCTACTATTTGATAGATTTGTGTAACATCCCTATTTTTTTATAAGAATTATAGGTTTGGTTAAAATTATTAACCACTAGTAACTAGTAACTAGCTTATTTTATAAATAAATATTCAACCCCAAATAGTTTAAACACTATTTCATATAGTTGGTTGAAATATTATTCTAAATTAATTGGCCTGTATATGGGTGATTTTTTTTTTTTAAATGAAAGTCTATAAAAACTTATTAGACAGGTATATTACGGGTAAATCGACTATTAGAAATATAAAGTACCTAGACGGACCTAGTGACCGTCTAAATATTAAATTATAAAAATACATTGTATTTTGAACCTACTCTATTTTTAATAAAACTTAGACCCAAATGTAGACAAAAATATTCTCGTTCTAAAGACATATTTATTATTTTATAAAAAGTTATATTTTAGAAGTTATACGCGCCAAAGAAGTAAATCAATTGAATTAATTATAATATATTATAATAATAATAAATTACAATTCAATTGAATTGTACGTAAATATTATTATGTTAAATAAAGTAGACTAAAAATATAATCATAATATAATTACAGTATATTAAAAGTTAAACAAATATACAAAGAATTGACAACAACATTTCGGAATTTAAGAATTTATTAAAATATAAAGGACAATTTACTTAAAGAGATTATAGATATGTTTGAACCTAAAGTTGACAACAAATCAAACAAATTACTGCCACGTCCATTTTTAGTTGCCACCTTATATGGAATAGCTTGGCCACAAAGGAATCACAACACTATATATATAGCATACAAGACATCATGAGATATTTCATTTCTTACCTTCCCTCAGTCGCCCATCTTTTCCTCTCATTTATTCTCTAGAAATTATTTATTTTATTTTATAATAATAATAAGGTCCTGCCCAGTTTTAAGTATTTAACTCCCGATCACCGCTACCCTTTCCGATTGATCTGAGCCCCATAGCGAATGTCAGGGCTCTGCCCGACTAAGTTCGTTTGGGTTCTGTCTCGGGACTTCGGGACAAGGTTGAATTAGGGGTACTATACTTAACACCATTTACACAAATATATTTTTTTATAATTCAGAAATTATACCCAAAATTCTACCAGGAGGTTTTTACTTGAACCCTAAAGTTACAAAGTGGGTCCATTCTCTTTTCTCATTATTTTATTCCCTTTTTCTTTGTAATATAATTATATTAAAAAATGTCCCAAATTGATCCGTTAGTAAAAGCCCGGACCCCTGAAACCCCAATCCATATCAAAAATAAAGAAAATCATATTTTACACCCTCTCGCGGGCCGCGTAAAGAAAGACGGGCGGTCACGCGGGCCGCGACAGCTCAACGATAAGCGAAAGCCTGGTGCCGCCACGTGTCGATGACTCAGCAACCCTAATCGTAGACTGGGCGGCTACGCGGGCCGCGTAAGGATCAAGCCAGGGTTCACGCGGGCCGCGTGAAACCCATATTTTTGCTATAAATAGCCTGGACATCAAGCTTTCATTCTGTGTCGACCAAATTCTCAAATCTTTCATAATTCTGTTCGAAATTTACTTTCAAAGTAGTGGGGTGCTGCTACGATACAGGGTATTAACTTAATCGCTATTACGATTCATTTTCCGACCGATCAATATATCCAATGGATGTTTAAGTGCCGCCCACACTAGGGTTATACTTTATCGTTCGTCATTAATTTGACGGATCATCGTTAATTCGATGGATGAAGTATTATACTTTGTCGTTCGTCATTAATTTGACGGATCATCGTTAATTCGATGGATAAAGTATTGCACTTTGTCGTTCATTGTGAGAATTTGATCTCGTGAGTTATCGTAATTATTGTATTAAGTTACCTACCTAGTTCGTATGCACTAGGTTACAAAGCAAAATCAATAGGCTAAGCCCTGCCTGTATAAATCTGCAATATATCAAGGCTTATCTGTAGACTAAATTCTGTCCGTATGAATCTGCATGATTATCTGTGAGTCATTCTCTTTTTATCAACTGTTTTACAATACTCCAAATTATTTTCAAAGTTATAATTACAGTGATTAAGTTTATGTACTCACCAAATTACAGCCGATATGTGGGGTATTGTGCACAGTATTACATTTTTATCACTTTAGGTGGGCGAACCTAAATTTAGTGATATTCGTCATTCATTGGGGCAGCCAATGGTGATATGACCACAGTCACCGTAAAGATTCGAGTGACAAATACTGTGGGTAGTTGGTTTGATATCAGAAACATTGTAATCTCTCTTAATACTGTAAATTATAACAAATGTGTCATTTTAGTAAATAGAATGATTCACTCAGTATTTCCCGCTGACAAAACCTTTTTAAAACGCGTTTCAGGTAATTACAGTAGATTGGAATAAGAGATGGATAAGGCACTGAAAGGCATCAAGAAGTGGCTTATTTTATTAATTAAATCAAATTAAGAAATATTGTTTTATATAATCAAATTTATCTTTATTTAAGCTACCATTGTAAAACATGGGTTTATCCCATCTATTTAATAAATAAAATCCGGTGTTTATAAACTCTGATATTTTTCCTAACTCACGGTCCTGATGAAATTTCCGCTGCAACGTTTTCAAAATAATCACCGGTACCACTGGGCTGTTCGCGACTCCCGATTCCGTCCAGGGTGGGTCGGGGGTCGTGACAGAAGGTGGTATCAGAGCCAACTCAAAGAGCCACTGCTTTAAGCCTTTAGGTGTTGTGATAATAATACCTAAATTTATATAAAAGAGTTAGGAGATTGCTGTTAACTGGTAGCTCACAGGATAGCATTTAGACTTGAACTTAAGAAAAAAATGCCTTAGTATTAGCTTCACGATAAGCTAAGTATTTGTGTAAATAAATATGATAGATTTTGGTGTGCCATAAGTAATATATTTGATAAAGTAATATCACGGGACAACTAAGTCCAGAATCACTAGTTGAGAGAATGATCAACAGTGTTATGATTAGAATTACTAGTTGAAAGAATGATCAAATTGACACTGTCACAGGAATCGTTTAGTGATCAATATAATAATAAGATATGTTACGGAAATACAAATTTCCTTAATTCTGAATAAAAGCCCTAATAAGATAGGCACTTTTGAAAAGATACTACTTATGGGAAATAGAAAATTTTCTCTGGCAAAACTGGGTATGATGTAGTAGACTCTCCAGTTTGTCCAGATATACTGAGGTTACCGCTCCGGCGCGAATCGGATAAGACGGGATAGACAATAAGTGACAAGATTTCCCTAAATAGTATCATGATCTGATATCTGACTGGTTTTTGGAAATATGAAACTGTTAAATACATTGACCTGATAGATGGTATGTTTACTACAGCATGTGAAATATATGATTGAATAGATATGTATATCTATAAGGAAATTCAAAAACCATAAGGATTGACAATTTGGAATAAAACACAAGCATCTGTGTCTAGATTTCTTTATTAGGAATCTCTTTTCCGACATCAAACATTATTTCATTTGATTATCTGCCTAGTAACTCGAGCGACAATAATAACAATAGAAACCCATTAATTTGGGATATCATCAAAAGTGTAAAGAATGTCTAACGCATTACCATAAACTATTAACGCAAGTAAGAAGCATGTAAAGTTGTGATAATATACAAGGAATTACATGAAAATTTAATTATAAATCCACAGAAGTTGAAGTATATCACACACAATTTTCGAGGCAAGATATTTGGAAAATATAAATTGGGCACGATAACACCAATGTTAAATTCCGTCAGTAGAAGAACTAAAAGCAGCACTTTGCCACATGATCCTACAAGCAACATGAAATTTCGCAGAGGTACAATGTAACAAGATTTCACAATCATCAGTACACAGTCTAATCAGAGTCATAATTATTATCACTGCAAAAGGAGTCATATACCTTTGCAAATTCCCTATTTCATTTTATTTGACATTCCCTGGTAATGTCATTTAATAAACGGTTATCACTCGAAATTCCAGATAGACGTTCTTATATTTCTTTTGTTGAAAATTCTGACTTCTACATATAATAAGTTGACTTTCGTAACGATCATCATAC
The DNA here is from genome assembly GCA_030545235.1 of Helianthus tuberosus. Classification (NCBI taxonomy): domain Eukaryota; kingdom Viridiplantae; phylum Streptophyta; class Magnoliopsida; order Asterales; family Asteraceae; genus Helianthus; species Helianthus tuberosus. The sequence continues at coordinate 18,508,678 of CM060446.1, read as the reverse complement.
CAGGAGGATTCATTTCCTAGTAGCGGATATTGATTCATTTCATTTCTTGGTAAATCCACATGTTACACATGCACCATTTGTCGTGCATGTGGTTCGTTTAATTTCTGAATTTCCACTGAAGGGCTTCATTCTAATTTGTCGTTTTATCCAAACTCAAATATCCTTTAGTTAGACTTGATTTTTGGTACTGTACTCCGCATTATTACAAAATGATAACTCTTTGATATCGAATCAATGAAGTTCTTGAAAAAATCAAATTTCTTTACATGATTTTGTTGTGACCATGTCCGAACTTTCTTATTCAAATTATTTTGCTCATATTACATATTTATTTTAAAATCCTATATGATGGATGGAAGCTATCATATTTAAATAAGTCCTAACCAGCACTTCATTTGTTTTGAACCATACTAGGCTTATTTAAATCTTTGACTTCATTAAAACTTTTCTTCGATCACGATCACCTTGTGGTGACGTTTTCATAAATCTAAAAGCTCGCACTAATATAATTCGCACACACCATATACAGAATTTAATTATTTAATTATTCTTATTTATAAAATCCATTTTGTTGATTATTCCTATAAACTTAATCTTAACACAATCTTATGCTAAGAAAATGATATACAAATTCATGTCATATTTCAATATATCTTTTAACAATTATTACAGCATCAATTGAGCCTTTCGTGATAAATTATTACTTTAACATCTTCAATCGAAAAACATTATATAAAATTTATTTTATATATGGAAACTTACATAAGTGATTACCTAATAGTATTACTATATTCTTATTAGTCACCATAAGGAGAATAAGTAAATACTTAGTCAATATAAGTAGGTGACTTATAATAAGAAGTACAGAATTTATTGTACATGTGCTTATATTTAACCAAAATGGAAATTTCATAAACTAGGCACCTAGCTCGGTTGGTTAGATGCGCGAAAGGGTGTGGCCTAGACCCGGGTTCGATCCTGGGGACGGCCAGTTTCACCATTTTATTAAAAAATTTTCCATTTAAGTGTATGTTTAGTTATGTATTACTAATATCAGTTTTATTATTAGTAAGAAAATATTAATAATAATAGTGTTGGTATTATTTTTACTAGGATTATTATCAAGGGTAGGTATTGGATAGCCTAGCCTTAATTAGGCATGGACTGATCACCTATGCTTAAATAAGGGAACACTAACCAATATCCACCATGATAATGACTAGTAATATATATAAATTAAGTCATCATACTTATTTAATAAATCTTAAATTATATATACTTTGGAAAAGACATATTTTCATAAAATAATACAAGAATTAGAGGAACGAATAAAATTTTATAAATAATTGTCTATCACATGTAACTATGTACCATAGCACTCTGATAAGAAATTAACCATAAAAAGAATTATATGGTAGTCATCAACTACGTTGGATTAAGAGAACAATTATAATAATTAAGAATAGTCTCCGTTTTCACTTATTTACAACATTTGTAAATACATTCACAATGTTATATGATTTCAAAATGAAAATAAGTAATCACATAGAATCGACCCATTAAATGTTATATATTTACCAAATATTTTACACAATAAATATTTTTACACCTTTATTTACAATTTTCATTTTAAATAGTGATTTCTTTTACAAAATGATATTTTGTAACATAAATTACGGTATTTTGTAATATATATTACATAGTTATTTTACAAAGTATGGTAAAATACTAAAATAGTATTTATTTAAAAGAAGTAACCATTTACATATAGTAAAAATATGTAACTATATTTGATATATAAGATACGGTTCAGACAGGGATACAAATAATATATATTATATTGGTAAGGTCAATACAACTTGTTCTTATTATATTTCAATCTCTAGTATATAGTATGGAAAATATGGTTACTAAAAGTATACTATCACATTATTTCACAATTAAAACAACTTGGAACTCTAATTGTCTTTTCGTAATTCACTCGTCTCAGTACATTGATTTGACAAATCATTTTTCATGCTTTTATTTCATTTTGAACCAATCAATTCTAAGTCTTTCACAGTTGCCAATCAAAGTAAGCTTTCTTTTGACAAAGAATTTTTATTAATTCTAAAAGTTCTTCACATTCATTTTAAATATTTATTTATCATATATCTTTTTGCTTCAACCTAGTCACTTTGAAAATTATATCATTTCATCTCATTCGTTTATCATCGATTTCTCGAGCTAATTCAGTTGAATCATTGAATCCTACTTATGATACAACTCGTATTCACAAAATTCGATATTTTAATTCTGTGTCATCTACCTTAATATTATTTTTATTGACTAAAATATGACATAAGTTTAAAATAAATATCATAACCCAAATCTCGAGGACGAGATTTAAAACAAGGTGGGGAGAATGTAACATCCCTATTTTTATATAAGAATTATAGGTTTGGTTAAAATTATTAACCACTAGTAACTAGTAACTAGCTTATTTTATAAATAAATATTCAACCCCAAATAGTTTAAACACTATTTCATATAGTTGGTTGAAATATTATTCTAAATTAATTGACCTGTATATGGGTGATTTTTTTTTTTAAATGAAAGTCTATAAAAACTTATTAGACAGGTATATTACGGGTAAATCGACTATTAGAAATATAAAGTACCTAGACGGACCTAGTGACCGTCTAAATATTAAATTATAAAAATACATTGTATTTTGAACCTACTCTATTTTTAATAAAACTTAGACCCAAATGTAGACAAAAATATTCTCGTTCTAAAGACATATTTATTATTTTATAAAAAGTTATATTTTAGAAGTTATACGCGCCAAAGAAGTAAATCAATTGAATTAATTATAATATATTATAATAATAATAAATTACAATTCAATTGAATTGTACGTAAATATTATTATGTTAAATAAAGTAGACTAAAAATATAATCATAATATAATTACAGTATATTAAAAGTTAAACAAATATACAAAGAATTGACAACAACATTTCGGAATTTAAGAATTTATTAAAATATAAAGGACAATTTACTTAAAGAGATTATAGATATGTTTGAACCTAAAGTTGACAACAAATCAAACAAATTACTGCCACGTCCATTTTTAGTTGCCACCTTATATGGAATAGCTTGGCCACAAAGGAATCACAACACTATATATATAGCATACAAGACATCATGAGATATTTCATTTCTTACCTTCCCTCAGTCGCCCATCTTTTCCTCTCATTTATTCTCTAGAAATTATTTATTTTATTTTATAATAATAATAAGGTCCTGCCCAGTTTTAAGTATTTAACTCCCGATCACCGCTACCCTTTCCGATTGATCTGAGCCCCATAGCGAATGTCAGGGCTCTGCCCGACTAAGTTCGTTTGGGTTCTGTCTCGGGACTTCGGGACAAGGTTGAATTAGGGGTACTATACTTAACACCATTTACACAAATATATTTTTTTATAATTCAGAAATTATACCCAAAATTCTACCAGGAGGTTTTTACTTGAACCCTAAAGTTACAAAGTGGGTCCATTCTCTTTTCTCATTATTTTATTCCCTTTTTCTTTGTAATATAATTATATTAAAAAATGTCCCAAATTGATCCGTTAGTAAAAGCCCGGACCCCTGAAACCCCAATCCATATCAAAAATAAAGAAAATCATATTTTACACCCTCTCGCGGGCCGCGTAAAGAAAGACGGGCGGTCACGCGGGCCGCGACAGCTCAACGATAAGCGAAAGCCTGGTGCCGCCACGTGTCGATGACTCAGCAACCCTAATCGTAGACTGGGCGGCTACGCGGGCCGCGTAAGGATCAAGCCAGGGTTCACGCGGGCCGCGTGAAACCCATATTTTTGCTATAAATAGCCTGGACATCAAGCTTTCATTCTGTGTCGACCAAATTCTCAAATCTTTCATAATTCTGTTCGAAATTTACTTTCAAAGTAGTGGGGTGCTGCTACGATACAGGGTATTAACTTAATCGCTATTACGATTCATTTTCCGACCGATCAATATATCCAATGGATGTTTAAGTGCCGCCCACACTAGGGTTATACTTTATCGTTCGTCATTAATTTGACGGATCATCGTTAATTCGATGGATGAAGTATTATACTTTGTCGTTCGTCATTAATTTGACGGATCATCGTTAATTCGATGGATAAAGTATTGCACTTTGTCGTTCATTGTGAGAATTTGATCTCGTGAGTTATCGTAATTATTGTATTAAGTTACCTACCTAGTTCGTATGCACTAGGTTACAAAGCAAAATCAATAGGCTAAGCCCTGCCTGTATAAATCTGCAATATATCAAGGCTTATTTGGGGGGCACTGTTCACCCGTTATAATTTTTTAATATATTTTGAAAGTGGTTGTGAGTGGAAGTGAGAGAAAAATGTAATGATAATATTATTTAATTGAAAGGAGAGAGAAAAAATATTTGTTTTTAGTGGAAATATATTTATATAGGAGTTGTTTTTTAGTGGAATGTATGTATAATTTGATGGTTTGGATGTGAATTTGGATGTGAATGTCACATCCAAACCATCAAATTATACATACAATTCAACTAAAAAACAACTCCTATATCAATATATTTTCACTAAAAACAAATACTTTTTCTCTCTCCTTTTCAATTAAATAATATTATCATCATATTTTTCTCTCTCCTTCACTCACAACCACTTTCAATATATATTAAAAAAATTATACTGGGTGAACAGTGTCCCCCCAAATATACAGATGAACAGTAACATTTTCTCTCTCCTCCACTCACAACCACTTTTTATACCCTTTATAATATAAAAACTCCCACTCATATATTTTGATGGATAGAATGTGAATGCTTAACACCTTCCTATCTTTTCTAATATTTAGATTTGCTCCTTTTTTTTTTCAAAATTTAAATCACAAAAAGGGGGAAATCGAATAAAATAATATAATAATAATAAATTAATATCATCAAAGAAAACGATAACGCAACCCCGCGCCTAACGGAATCATGACATCACACCGGGCTCCACTGACGTCATCAAGCACATAATTTCCATACTCCTGTAACAGAATTCCAAATCACCCACTCCCACTGTGTGTTTGTGTGTGTGTAAATCTCCCAATTTTGCTTCCATAATCACACGATCTTCACAATTCAATCAAAATTTCCTTCAATTCACCATCAATAACCGGATCAAATCATGGATCGCAACTACGACGAACTTCCGGAGGAAATTTGGGAGCTAATTTTGCACCGATTGAGCGGTGATCATGATATTCATCATCAACAATTCGAATCACTTTCATCGGTAAGCAAACGGTTATTATCGTTAACCGATCGGTTACGCCGCCGCTTCACCGTCGTAGATCAGACGTACATCATTCACGGTACGATTTCTCGATTCATTTACCGATTTAAAAACCTAAAAACTCTAGATCTTAGTAAACTGAAGAACTGTTACGTAGAAACTGCTATTAGAGAGATTGCTCGTTCGTCTGTTGCTTTGAATTTAGAATCTGTTGATGTTTCGAATCATAATTCGGTTCCGATTGAAGGATTGAAGGAGTTAGGGTTGAGTAATAGGAGAATTAAGGTGTTGAGATGTGCGAATGTTGATAAGTTACGTGATGTTGATTTGATAGATATCGCGAGATATTTTCCAGATCTGGAGGAGTTAGATGTTAGTTATCCGCGTAATAAGTTTGAAATCGATGCTTTGCGTAGGTATAGTATTAGTGAGATTATGATAACTGATGCTGGAATTGAAGGTTTGTGTAGTGGTTTGAGGAATTTGGTTAAAATTAATATCTCGATGAATCCACTGCTTACGGATAGGTCGCTTGTTAATCTGTCGTCGAAGTGTTTGCGTCTGCAAGAGATAATAATGTTGAAATGTATTATGATTACGATGAAAGGTGTCCGGTTTATGCTGCATAATAGTCCTAATTTGAGATCGGTTTCCATGTGTCTCATTTCGAATATTCATGGAACTGATTCGCTTTTCGTTGATGTTACGTCGGGTAGATGTTTGTCTGAGCTTCATTTTAGCGATTCTGATATTTCCGATGAGTTCCTGGATTCAATTGTGAAAGCACGTGTCCCGTTGAAGAGTGTGTGTTTTTCTGATAGTGGTAGTTACTCCATTGATGGACTTTTAAGGTTCCTGCACGCGTATCACTCGCTTAAGTTCTTGGATCTTACTAAAAGCTACCAGTTATGTGACAGTTCCATTGTAGATTTATCTCGGTATCTTCGTGATCTTGTTTCAATAAAGCTCAATTCCTGTCATAAGCTAACACACACATCGTTGTTTGCTCTCATCATCAACTGTCCGTTTCTTGAACATGTTGAAATGGAACATGCAAGCCTCGGTAAGGAAGAAGATCTAAATACGATTATCAACGTTTTGAACAACGTGCACACAAAATCATCAAGTATGAAGTCTTTGAACTTGGGATGGAATTCACATCTGACTGATGAATGCCTCTTAAAGATAACCTCGATTTGTCCCAACTTAACGCAGCTCGATGTGAGCTCGTGTTCAGGAATTACACGGTCCGTAGGCGAGGTTTTGAAAAGTTGTCCCAAGATTGAGCATTTGAGCATACAAGATTGTGGTGGGGTTAAGAATATAGGATTAAATATGTTACCTTTGAGGTTAAAGAAGCTGAATATGGCGAGATCTGGTGTTAACGATGAAGGGTTAGTTGGAATCGCGGTTAGATGTAACGATCTTGTGAAGATAGATCTTGAAGGGTGTCAACACGTGACCACAAGTGCGGTTAAGTTTATGGTTAAGAACTGTGAGAAGTTGAGGGAGGTTAATCTGATGGGGTGCCCTAATTTACATGTTTATATTGTTGATTGGATGGTTCATACGAGGCCATCGTTGAGGAAACTGGTACCACCGTCTTATGCGGTTACTTCAGAAAGCCAACGACAGCTTATTTTGAGACATGGATGCCAAGTTTGTGATAAGTAGTTGCGCATATAATCGAGTTGAGGTGTATGATGTTTGTAGCTATATCAAAAGTCAAATGTATGTAATCCCTTTGCATATTGTCTTGTAATAATGTAATTAGATCAACTTAAATAACCCTTTTAAGTAAAAAAATGTTGTAAAAATAAATGTATAAAACAGGAATCAAGTTTCAATATTGTTTTGTGAAGTCAATCATCCTTTTTTCAACTATAAAAATGACTAATTATTAACTGGGGAAAGTGAATATGAGGCTGTTACGCATCTAAGCTTAGATGCGAAACCCATAAAACTACGTAGTTTTGATTGAAGATTCCCCTAAACATAATTAATTAAATCTTATCCCTTCTATTGTTCTTCTCAATCCCCAGATCGACCTCGTAGATGAATTCAAGGGACTTCTAATTCGATTATAAGGTTCACGTGAACACAATTCTATATTAATCGTGTATCTACGTATTGGGAATCAATTTCATTCCAGATCTCAGATCGTGAATTTCCACATGAATCTCAGTTCAAAATCTGAATTGGATTTAAGGCAAACCTGCAAACCTTAAATTAATCAAGATTAACCTTGATATTTGACATCAATTAAAATGGTTAAAGGAGCTCTAACACCTAGAAATCTGAATATACATCATGTATATGAGATATGCTAAGGGAACACCTGCAAACCTGAATAATGTAGGGATGAGCAAATCCCGATCTCGTCCCGATACCGAGAATCCCGATCCCGAATTTCGCCAAAACTGGGTACCGATACCGAAATATGTCGGTACTGTACGGTATCGGTACGGCATCGGTATGGTAGCGGATTTTGAAGGTAAAATTCGGTATTTTACCGGTACCGTACCGTTCCCGAAAATACCGATACCGAAAATGCCAAAAAGTGGATACCGTTTCCGGTACGGTGTCCTAGTCCCTGGCTAGGTGCCTTTCTTGTATAGTTTTTAATAAAAGTTTTTTCTATTGGTCGTTTAAAAAATAATACCAAGTGTTCATTTGTAATGATGATCAAAAGCAATTAGGTAATACTGATCATGTAGGCTCATTTGCTTTTGTTTCTGTAATGCACAGGAAAGGAAGAATTGTAAATTTGTGGCACATATTTCATCTTAAAAGCAACTAGAACATCTTTGATAGTTTTGATTCTACACCAATGGAGTGAAATATAGCATAACACAAGAAAAGACATACGGAACCGAATTACTAGTACTTTCTTACGCCAAAGCTCGTATCTATTCGGCAATTTGACCCATTTCAAATTTGATCGCTATACCCGTTTCATTTTTTATCCTATATTTCGACCCATTTCATATTTGTTCGCTATATTTTACCCGTTTCATCTATATACATTTATTTTGACCCGTTTCAAATTTAATCGCTATATTTGACCCGTTTCAAATTTTATGCCCGAAGTCTTCACTAATCCAGCCCATATGTCCATTTCATGACGATAGCTACATAGCCACTTAACGGCCCATACGACGCCCAAAAAAACCTGAACAAGGCCTGTATCTCCAGCATATTAAGGGGGAGCAGGCTCATATGTGGGCCTGTATGATGGACCGCACACCATAACTCCACGCTGGAAGCAAAAGAGACGCTGGAGCTGACATCAAACTCGGATTTTGGTAATAAACTAGGAGCTGGTGCTGGATCTCATACCCGGACTTATATTCTGCAACAGCCATTCCAGCATCCTGTCATTACATAAAATGACAGACAATAATTTCTTGGCTTTATATTGCTGAACAATGACCGATATGCCCCTCGTTTTGCAGTAGACACTGCTGCTCCTGTGAACTCGATACAAAAGCACAGCCTGATGCCACCAGCTCTTTACTATGCCATGTTTGGCAGCCAAAAACAGAAAAAGACCCCACAGCATCAGACCTTTACGAAGCTTAATCTGCAGCACAGGCACTTTGCAATTATGAATCCAGTGCTTTAACCCAACAGCAAAAATGACCCGTTTCATCTATATACATTTAGTTTGACCCGTTTCAAATTTAATCGCCATATATTTGACCCATTTCATCTATATACATTTAGTGACATAATTTTCAATATGTTATAGCAAGGGCGATGGTAAAAGCAAAGATTTAAAACTACCAAAAGATTTAAAGTTAACTGAAATGCGCCAAATTGCAGCAGCTTTATTTCAAGAACCAGCAGTTGCTCCTACGCACATTGTTACACACATATATCCTTCGATAAGGCTCGTTTGTGCTCTTATTTTTATAAGCCGAAGATATACGTATTCCAAATCCATGTAAAAACGCATAGCGATTGTAGAAATCATATGCATCATCGGGAGAATCAAAAGCCATTCCCATTACATCATTAGCTTCTTCATTATCAAACCCAGAATCTACGTCTACATCAGTTATTTTCTCTATTTCAACGTTTGGGCCGTTATTGACGACCAAATACTCATTCGCATCAATATCTTCAATTAGATGTGATTTGAAATTCGATGTGTTATGCATTTCCTGTATGAACAAAAGTAAAAACTTTGTATTTTAAATTAATCAATCGAAGTTGCTAGAAAGTAATTGTATGCAGGAATTTTGAATTAAAACAATCACTTTACATATCATTAACAATTTACTTCCATGATCGACCAACTGGAAATCAATTTAATGGGTTCGTATTAAGGTATGACTTATTGATTCATATTTTAAATTAATCAGTTGAAATTGCGGGAAATCAATTTCATGGGTTCTAATTAAGGTACACCGTATTGATTCGTATTTTAAACTAAAAATTTAAATTGCTGTAAAGTAATCAAATATAGAAATTTAGAATAACAACAATAGTCTCTATTCAAATCATATCAGTTTACCTCCTCCATGATCGACCAGTTGGAAATCAAATTAATGGGTTCGAATTAAGGTACGATAGAGTGATCTTGGCAAGTGGATCGATCGAAATCAATTGCTATCAGTTGGATGTTCGATTGTAATGGGTTTGGAATTTGTTGAAGAAGATGATTGCTGAACAATATTTGATGAAATTCTTGGATGATTGCCGCACAATTTTTCACAATATTGTTCTGGAAGATGATGTTTTCCAAAGTTGAAAAGATATAGATAATTTTTAGTTAAGTTAATTAAGAATTGAAATTTGGAAGGATTTTTAACAAAACTACGTAGTTTTGGATGGTTTCACATGTAAGGTTAGATGTGAAACAGCCACATATTCACTTTGCCCTATAACCGATAAAACAAACCAGGTGTAACAAACCGATCGATTTAAAAATATTTGGTAAACAAAAATCAGTTACAGGTTGAGTTTTGATACATAACAGAACCAGTACAAACTAGACTCACCTCTATAAAATAAAACATAAGAAATTCCTAAACAGCCGAGCAAGCGGTCAGTCCTAGAAGACAAATAGATTCGCATCAAACATGCTTGGATTGAATTCAGTACGAGTCGAAACACTCCTCGTTCATGGACATGCAAGATTTTTTCAACCTGTTTTTATTCGACTCGGTTTGAAACAAAACACAAATAGAAGATAAAGTGTATTCTAAGCTTTGTAATCCGCGCTGTCCCGAAGACCGAGTTCTGAAAGACAAAAGCAATAAGAATCCCAATCGGTTCTTCTGAGGTACTTCAACAGCTTCTTCCTTTTCTGTACCATTGCTTGTAGACCCTTTCGAGAGTGCTTATCCTGCACCAAATTCCATCCATTTCAGCTCTATTTTTTTCATCGCTCAAGTCTCTAAACTAATAAAAACTCGTAAAAAAACACATTTAACTTTTACTTAAAAGATTAAATCATTTAAAAGTAAAGTCTAGGAACATGTGTAAATCAGCTCTATAATTAAGAAATTTACTAGAACATGAAGCAAAAGGCAGGAGTTGAGTAGTATGTTATGTCGGTTACCTTTTTGTGTAGAACCGTAGCAAGGTGCTTGATCTTTGTTGTGAGTTGTGCCACTGAAAACAGTAAAAAGGATAAACCAATTAAAACCAAGACATTAGCAGTAACATAACAAAATCGGCTTGTAAACCAGCTTCTGGGAATAGGTGAAAACACATCAACAAAATAGATCTAAAACACAATATAAACACCAACACGAAAAATACACTTTCCAACTAAAAGTGATGCTAGCTTTTAGTATACACCCCTAAAGGTATAACTATACTAATTAATATAACATGTTTTAAATTAGTGCCATGTAATCAAATCTGGATGCATTCTAGTGCCATGTCATTGCCCAAAAAGTCATCAAACATTATATGGCAACATCTGAAAGTTTGTTTCAAATAAGCAGTTACTCAGAGCAATTGCTTGAACTTCCAAGATAAACACTAGAAGATTTAGAATGGGCTTTGAAAGTTATCGATGAAGCTTTGCAAATAAGCAGTTACTCAGAGCGATTGCTTCAGATGAAAGCAGATACCCTACTCAAGGTTTGTTTTACAGTTAGTACCTATGTAGTTAATATCGCGATATATCACCGATAATATATATCAGTGATATATCGGTTATCAGTCCCCCAGTGAGATATCGGTACCAATATTATCAGCGATATTGATCGATATATCACCGACTTTCCCGATAGCATTACCTTTCTTCTTAGGTCTACCATACGGCTTTCTTCTTATTGCTGCTATTAGTGTTTTTTGTCATAATTGTTAATTGTTAGTGTTCTAAATCTTAATCAGTTCCTACTTGGTACAATTGTTAGTGTTTTGCAATTTGCAAAGGGTTAATTTGTTAATGGCAGGAGAGTATACTGAATTGTTAGTGTTAAATCGTTATATATATTAGAGTAAACTGCAATTTTACCCCCTGAGGTTAGGGGTCATTGGCACCCTTACCCCCCTAAGGAAATAATTGCAGTTTTACCCCCACTGTTCACTGTTATGTCGCAATTCTACCCCCCGGCTTCAGTTTTGTTGACTGGTCAACATAAACATTGGAGGGACAAAGTGAATGGTTGTTTATATATATTGGAATTTGGTTGAACTCGTGCGTGCCCGCACCTGCGGACACGAATGCAACTCCGAAAAACCCGGGCCCGCGTGAGGCACTTTTTTATACGCAACAACAGCTCCAGTTCAGTTTTTGGCGCCTGAAAAAACCCTAATCTATCATTCTACCCCGCCTAAAACATAAACGTACGCCTCGCCAAATTAGTTCCGCCTCGAGCCGAAACTTGTGCCTCGCTCCACTGAGGCGTACGTATAATTTCTGTCCCTGAGGCGCCGCCTCATATGCGTTTTTGCTCCGTTCCGCCTCGAGGCGCGCCTCAGTACGGACGCCTCGGCCGTTTTTTTAAACTATGCCAATGACCCCTAACCTCAGGGGGTAAAATTGCAGTTTACTCTATATATTAATTCTGCATAATATTAATATTACCGATATCCCACCGCGATAACCCATATCTCAAATATCGGTCCTTGACAGATATCCGATTATATCGCATTCTTGGTTTTAAATTGCGTGATGCGCTCCGATGCGTTTAGTCCAAAAATCTGATGCGCGATGCGAGCGCATCACGTATGTGATGCGTTCTTTATAAAAAAAATTTAAAAATTATTTATACATAAAAATTATAAAAACATACTTAAAGTAAAACAAATGACGTAATTAGAAGATAAGAGTTGTGCTTTTTGGTTCAAATCAAGCATACTAAGATGTTAATGATAGAGTAAACCGAACACAATTCATAAAATCTGGAAAAAAGCATAAGAAACAATGTTGCATGCACCTGAGCGCATTATGCGATGAGCGCATTATGCGAAATGGGCGCAATATTCTCGCATCACGTAAACGCATCGCATCAGCGGTTGCGATGCGCTCTCATCAGCGCATCGGGCGCATCACGCATTATGCGTGCATAATGCGCGCATTTTAAAACCAAGATCGCATTAACTGCATAGTTTATAAATCTCTTTATTCAAAGATTCAGATTATTATTGTAACATTTCTGTTTTGATTTTTGAATGTGCATTAGCTATAATTAAGAAATGGTCAAAAAGGTATTTCTGGTCAACCCATACCTGTTTTGACCCATTAATTATCCAATCTGTTTTGACCCATCTTGCCACCTTGTCATTTTGTAAGTTTTTGTTATCTTTTTCCCCACTTATTTTTGTATTTTGGTGGACTGATGATATGAAATTTAACATATTTGTCTTATTAATTTCGAAGTTAGGAAGCATGAGCTTGGAGTCAATGATACCTGTAGCCGACACAATAAGTGAGCTCGTAAGGTACGAAAACATGTACATTTTTACCATAGTTGTTAATGGCGAATAACGACAAATAGCGATAAGGTACCTATATGCTACATAGCGAATAGCGATAAATAGCGGTACACTAGAATTTTTTTTTATATGTATATTATATCAAAATACCCTGGTATATATATGCTATTTTACATGTATTCTTAACAAAAACCTAAAATCCAGCTATTTTATAGCTATATTTAATTTTATTTATATTAAAAAACAAAAAAAAATCGCTATTATCGCTATCTATCGCTACAACCCTAATAGCGAGCCCAGACCTATACGCAACGTAGCGCGCTATAGCTATCGCTATGCTCGCTCTTGACAACTATGGTAGCCAAGTATCCACATCCAAAGCTGTGTCCAGAATAGAGTACTAAGAAACTAACTTCCCAATTTTCATATACTAAATAGTGGTAGTTTATAAAATACAAACTATCTAGTAAGATTTAATATTGACAGTTGAAACTATACCATGTTACATTGTTAGTTTGTTACCAAACTAAAAAACACATATTTCTAAGCATCAAGCAATAACTATTACAAGCAAAACTTCAAACAACGTTAAGCTTGATCCATGAAGTTAGGTTGTGTAATCAGTCTACAGCGAATGCTATCAAGGGAGTGGAAATAACATTCTCCAGACTCCACATTTGTGAAATCATTGATGAACGGAATCTTAATTAAGCAAACAGTTTCTAGATTATTGTTAAAATATTAGAAATGTTTTACTTATTTAAATTAACCACCTTTTTATAAACAGACAAACATATACCTAGTAAATTCCCACATATTTTTACTCATATTCATTGGTAAATATCTTCCGGGACAGAGGAAAGTTTTGATTTCATCCGTCCCTCCACAAATATACTAAAAACAACAAAGGTTCTAGCATGTCATGCATTAGTCCAACCAACTACCTAGCTATTATTAGAAGTTAGAACAAAAAAGATAAATCGGAGCTCAAATGCACAGAAGCGCAATCTATATATCGTTAGAAAAAAGCGTTGGGTGTTACTACGGCTGTAACAGAAAAAGATGGAGCAGAAAACACAGACGAACAGCAGCGGCTGCTATTCCAGTTGCGGAGAAAAGGGCTGCCGGCTGCAGCGATGGCTGCTGATGTGGCAGCGGCTGACGGTTGTTGGCGGCTTGTTTTTAAAACACGCGCATAATGCGTGATGCGAACGATGCGCTGATGAGATCGTATCAGGTGATGCGATGCGCTGCGATTACATGATACGAGGCTGATGCGCTCTAAATCGCGTAAGGCGCTCCTGATTCGCTCGCATGATGCGCCCTGGGCGCGCTTTTTCTGAAATCGACCACTATTGAGTAAAATTGTACAAGGAGCTTGTAGAATGTGCTTAACAAGCTTGTACAATGAGCTGATGAAGTTGTTAAATGAGTTCCTACATAGATTACTTGTACCTTTTGCATAGACTACTTGTACACTTAAGAGTTCAAGGCTTACTTTGGTTATATTGAACTTCTTTCATGGTAATAGAGCTATTTTGTTGTATTTATTTATTTATTTTAATCTCTAAACTTTTATTGTTTAAAGTTAACTAGTTAAAATATTATCTATAAATATTTTTTAAAATAACAAACGCCTCGCATACGTGATGCGCGCGCATCACGCATTGCCCATCGGCTTTTGGGATCAAAACGCATCGGAGCGCCTCGCGCATTTTAAAACCAAGGTTGGCGGTTGTTGACAGAACTCGGTGCTAGGATTGGGTATCACGGATGAAACAAAACACAGCAGCATCGGGGTGCTGTCTGTTGCGGCTCTGTGATGTTTCCACTGAAATACAGGCACACGCAAACACAAACATGATGCACAACAAACAGAAAAATAGAGAACACCAAATTTTACGTGGTTTGGTCTATTGCACCACCTAACAGAAAGTCAAAGCCTATTGCACTTATATTTAAGCCACATTTATGGGGTGTTTGGATGTGTGTTATCAAAGTTGTTAATGGCGAATAGCGACAAGTAGCGGACGGCTATTTTATAAATAGCAATACACTAGGAAAAAAATTTAAAAATTGTATATGTATATATTATATAAAAATACCCTGGTATATGTACTATTTTACACGTATATTTAACAAAAACCTAAAATCCAACTATTTTATAGCTATATTTAATTGCTATTTATATTTAAAAAAAAATAAAAATAAGGTGTCGCTATCATCGCTACAACCCTAATAGCGACACTATACCTATACGCTACATAGCGCGCTATAGCGATCGCTACGATCGCTATTGACAACTATGATTTTTACTTTGTATTTTTCTTAAAGTTACCAAAACTCTTGTGATTTCAAGTTACTAAAATGACTCGTTTACCATTTTACCCCATGCAATTTGGCATAACATAAACTAGTTTTCTTTTTTGTAGGCAGCGGGAAATGAACCATATAAATCCAAAAGGTATTCTGAAGCCGTTGAAAATTACACTTCTCGCTAATTGACACAACAATTGTGTATCTTTGCATATACTATGACCATCGCAAAAAAGGTTCCAACTTTTAACTTAGCACGTAGAGGTGGCTACATGAGCGGGATGCGAAGGTTTAATGTTGGGGCCAAAATGGGTTTGGGTCAAAACATGTAATTGTTTTTGTTAGGGCTGCAATGAACACTAAGAAGTAGAAAAAGTAAGGGCTGCCATGGAATTTAACCTCAGAATTATGAGAAACCAAACGCCACATATCCTAAAGGCCTAACCTCGTTTTGCAGTTAATCTTCAATTTGGTTGGTGGTAAACTTATTATAGGATTTCTCAGGCAGATGATGCTAAAGAATTCTAATTAAGGTCTTTTTTCTAAGCTTCCTAATACTATTAGTTGCATTATCAGCACTAAAAGGACAGATTAAATCAGTGCAGAAAGCACAATTCACAGAATTCATAATACACAAACATAACACTGAAAAGAATGCAGAAAAAATGTAATATTTTTCTGTCCCATACCTTGAACACGTGCCGATCCACAGTCTGATTCAGAAATTTTGAACTTGTCCCTTACCTTTTTAAGTTCAAGCTTTTGTTTCTCTGCAGATGACATATGATCCGGATGGAAATACTGTCCAGAAAAATTACCAAAGTTCAAAACGCTTAAGATATTAACTAAATCATTATAGGGAAACGACCATTGCCGAAAATGTAGCACTTGCCTTTTCGACTAAGACCTCCTTTGGTGGATGTGACGAATAGTTAGAAATTTCCCCGATATCCGCCAGCACACTAATTTTCTGAACTGCAAATGATTGTAAAAGTTTACATGATACAGGAAAAAGTAATAAAACCACCAAGGTAAACTGTTACTGGATAACTGAGTAAGCTATAACATACCTGGTTTCTTCTTTTCTTTTTCTTGATCGCTAGTGTGCAACTTTATAAGGCTTTCCCTTAACGGCCCAAATCTCCCAGCCGATATCTCCTTTTCCCCCATTTCCCGAACCTTTTGTAGCCTCTCATTCAACTCCTCCAAAGAAAACTTAACCTTCTTATTCGCTGGCCTCAATCTCCTCAACTTCTCCCCCATATCCCCATAACTATAAAACATAGCAAACTCCATTTTCGCCTCATTCGACGCATTACCTTTCCCAGTGGAATCCGAAGACAATTCGTTCAAACTCTTCGGTCTCGGTTTAAAATTCAGTTCAATATCATCAAGCGGCAACCTCCGTGTACCAACTCCCGGCTGCGCCTGCGACCGTGCCACATTCGATCTGATGCTCTTCAAACTCATCTTGATCGCCTGCAGAGTTTTATCCGGTTGCCCTTTCACACCGCTTTCCGTTCCAGATCCTGTATCCGCTTTCAGCGTCGCATTCCGCTGGTAAAGCTCCTGAAACGAAACAACCGGCCTAGCCGACTGCGGCAGTCGATCCGGCAATTCACGACGAAACTTCGATAAACTATTACGAATTTGTTCAACAGAAACCACCTTCTGATTCGAATCCTCACGAGTGCTAGGGTTAGGGTTGCGAGTGGTTTTCAGACTGTTTTTCACGTCACTGAACGAATATTGCGGTTTTGATGGTGAATTTCGATTCTGATCGTTATCATCGTTAGACGAATAAAATCGAACAGATGACGCCACGTTTTGTACGAATCTACGGTGTCTATGAGGACGAAAATGAAGAAAAATCGCCGTTGCCGCCATTAGAGACGCTAACTGAAGCTTTTTAACGGTTCAGAAACCCTAACTGAAGGCTTGATTCGTTCTGATATATAAATAAAAATGAAATATCACCAGCTGAAGTGCAAACAACAGTTTTGAGTGTTTGGGTAAACCGACTATGTTAAATGGTATTGTTTATTCCTAAACAAGATCATTCAAGTATTCAACAATGAACAACAGGCAGAGTATCACACAGAACAGGTACAGATCATGCTAATTATCAAGAAACTCTTGAATTCTAATATAAATCTAACAAAAACGAAAAAGAGTAAGAGAAATCGATTAGAAAGGTTTGAACTACAACCTATCGGTTCACTTTAACATTTTTTATAGGTTTCTTCAAAAATTATATATATCGTTTCTACTAAATCGATAACCCGTTGACTCTAAACGAGAGAGAATATACTTGTTGTTTATCGAATACTCTGAATACGTTCAATCCAGATTCAGGAGCGTCGATAGAGAAAACTCTGAACACCGATCGTTATCTACATGATCGTATTGAAGAGAAAGGTTACCTGAGGGCTTGAAACGAGTGGCCGGTGATGACTGCGAGTGTTCCGGTGGTGGTGTTGGCGGTGGCGAACGGACGGTAGTGAAGTGCAGAACTGTACGATTAGGTATTTGAGTGTAATTGGGCTTGTGCTTGGGCTTTCAGTTCAATGTTAATGGGCCTGCTATAAAATTAAAAGAGGTGCTCAACAGTCGGGGCCCAAACCCAGTATTTATACACAACATGGTTACAGAAATTCATACATCTATACATATAATAAAAGAAACCATGTTAGGGACACATGGCATTCTATGAAGTACTCTATATGAGATTTTCCCGCCTAAAATATTATATTATTAATTAATTAATATATCCAATCATTCAAGATTTGTATAATTCGTTTGGATAATTAATAATATATACTAATAAGGATATTGGATAATTAATAATATGATATGAGATTTTTCCGCCTAAAATATTATATTATTAATTAATTAATATATCCAATCATTCAAGATTTATATAATCCGTTTGGATAATTAATAATATGATATACTAATTTTATCATGCAAAAAAATTTAATAATCTGTTAATATTATCCTGCCTCTTTTTTTACATATTTTAAATTAATTAAATAAATAATGAATCAAGATTAAATCTTATCTTACTCTGAATTTCGAACAAATACTATACAAAATTACATTTATTTAACCCATGTATTACACGGGGTTTCTAAAGTTATAATTTCTTTATTATTTGGTATATTTATTGAACCTATATAACACACGGGTTTTTTAAAGATATAATTTTTTTAGTATTTAGTACACAAAATTACATTATTTAATGCGTATAATACATTGGATTTTAAAAGATATAACTTTTTTTTATTATTTGGTATATAAAATTACATTTATTCAACCCATACAATACATATAGATTTTAAAGATATAATTTTTTTAGTATTTAATTATATAAAATTATATTTATTCAATCCGTGTAATAAACGAGTGTTTAAAAATATATTGTTTTATTATTTAGTATATAAAGTTATATTTAGTCAACCCGTGTAATACACGGGGTTCTAATCTAGTATATACATATTTAAAACTCATAAATTACCTACTACTACAAAACACAATGAGGGGAATAGTGTCAGGCAGCTGCCTGGCACTCCTCCATTGGACCAACAAGTATATTGTTTTATATTCGATTTAAAATTACGTTTTTGCCTCTGTTTAAAATTACCGTTTTGTCCCCAGCTCAAACTAAAATTACGCTTTTGTCTCCATCTCAAAATTACGATTTTGCCCTCAAGTCAAAATTACGATTTCGTCTGCCACTCTCCCATTGGACCTATCAGTTTATTATTTTATATCCATTTTAAAATGACGGTTTTGCCCCCCAGCTCAAAATAATATTACGCTTTTGTCCCAACCTCAAAATTTCGATTTCTCCCTCGATTCAAAATAAAATTACGTTTTTTTCCCCCAGCTAAAAATTACGATTTTGCCCTTTATTAAAAAATGTTATTTTTCCCCGTTAAAAAAATTACGATTTCGCCCTCAGTTGAAAATTACGTTTTTCCCCCCTTCAAAATAAAATTATGCTTTTGCCCCAAACTCAAAATTACGATTTTGCCCTCGGTTCAAAATAAAATTGTGCTTTTGCCTCCAGCTTAAAATTACGATTGTGCCTGTAGTTCAAATTTATATTACGCTGTTACCCTAGGTGCAAAATTACGAATTTGTCCCTATTAAAATTTCAAAATTTCCCCCCCTCCAAATTTACAGTACTGCCATCACTTTAGCTTTTGGCAATTTACGATTTTACCCCAGTCAAAAAATACAACTTTCCCTCAGTTAAAAATTACAATGTTGCCATTGTTTTAGTTTTTTTTATCAAAAATATAAAAGTGTTTTGTTTTAATTGGTTGACTCGATTTAATTGTTTTTCGTGTCAATAATCTGCTGCCTAACACTCGCTCATTATTCGGCCACCGCCCCGCAACGCGGGCGGGGCATCTAACTAGTTGTAAGAACAAAAGAAGAGAAACAGGTACCGGCGCACGTTAGCAAGAACAGAGATGCATGAGATCGATAACAGCTGTGGTGTGTATTGAGTGATCCGTAAAAAAAATCAAAATAAATGCAACCCAACTCCCAACCCAGTTGGGCCCTGTCTCTCTATCTATAGATATACATGATGAGAGGGAGAGAGTAGAGAGAGAGAAAACGCGCTATAAAATAGGTGGATGTTGTGGTGGTGGCTAATTTGCGCATGCGGTGCGTATGCGTGAAACAAAAGGGATTCTTGTGTAAATATACTAAAATAATAAATAAATACATATACATATAGCGTTCTCTATCAAGCTAAAGGGTATGGTGAGTGTCATCCCCATGAGGATGGGCCGTCACGTAGAACGCCACGTTACCGGGAGTGAGGATAGGCCTAAAGGAGATGGACTAAGAGGTGGAGGATGGGCCCCACAATATTTATAAAAACAATTAAAAAATATTTAATGGATTTGATTTGAGAGAGAGAGAAAGAGGAGAGAGGAGAGAGAAGCCGGAACAAAGCATAAGGGGGCGGTGTGGGGGTACTGCGCCGGGCCTCGCCGGGCCAAGGCCGACCCATACCATTTAGTCTCACACACACCTATATACATGTTGATTTTCTGGTTATGAAAGACTAGTCAGACCCATTGGGACGGTTACCTCTGCAAAAGTGCTAAAAAAGCCTTTAATGTATTTTTATTTTGTCCCCTGTATTATTCACTCTTCGCATAATTGCCCCCTGCTGACTCATCTACGACCAAAGGTTGTTATGAGAAGATATTTATAGGCTCATTCTATACACACCCCTCCTTCCTGATTACACCCCCCCCTTGTGAGAGGAAAACTGTCGGTCCCACGCAGGCCCCACCTGTAAGTATGTGAGAGGAGGGGGGTGAAAAAAGTAAATAGGGGGGTGTAGAAAGTAGCACCCTATTTATACATATGAGTTTTTTAGAGTAAACTGTCAAGATAGTGAGGTTTGGTCATTTTTGTCATATTAGTTCAAAATTCAAATTTTTTGAATCTGAGTCTCTGTGGTTTCAATTTTGTTGTCATTTTTATGCAAAATCAAAATCTGGTCAGATTTTTATTTAACATCCAATTTTTCTGTTTTTTTCCTCCCTTTCAATGAAGGGTAAAATGGTATTTTAAGGTTTTATTATAACAAATTAAAAAAATCTGACCATTTTGCCCTTCACTGAAAGGGATGAAAAAGACAAAAAAGGTGGATGTTAACTGAAAATTTTGACCAGATTTTGCTTTTTGATGAAAATGGCAACAAAATTGAAACCATAGGGACCCAGATTCAAAAACTTTAAGTTTTAGACTAAACTGGCAAAAGTTATCAAACCTCAGGGACCATTTTAGCAGTTTATTTAAATTTTTTAAGTAGTTGAAATTCTCAAGGATTTGAAGTTATATGATTAAGAGGCTGTTTGGTAGCCACTGAATGGTCATTAAGAGGCTACCTCTTAATGGATCCCTTAAGAATTTTACCAATGAGAAGGTAGAAGAATGTGACATGTGATGATTTACCATTCAGAGGTTACCTCTTAACCATTCAGACTTGAGGTTACCTCTTATTCATTCAAAGGTTTTAAACCATTAAGATGCAGCATCTGAATGGTCATTAAGAGGCTACCAAACAACCCCTAAGTTTAATTCCAAACAATTTGGTTTGGTTAACCACACAACGGAATTTGAAACGAAATTATTTTGTTAAATGATTTTTATTTGTCAGGTCTATTAAAAGAATTTGGGTCATGTTTGTGTTTGATAAAGGTTATTAAAAGAATAACGGCTGGTTTCTTCTTCGATTGCTCGTGATGGTGCAACTTCTTAAGGCTCTCTCTTAACGCCACAAATTCTCATTTTCCTTCATTCCCTGAACCTTTTGTCGCCTCCCGTTCATAATACGAGGATTTACAGTTGTTGTACCACGGCCTGCAAGCATGTTGAGGTGATGGCGTTGTGGTTTTTAGATTGTTTCCGCATCACTGAAAGAATATCTCAATTTTGAAGGTGAGATTTGATTCTAATCATGGTAGATTGGGTCTCCAATGATGATTTCTTAGATTTGATGGTGTTTTTAACATCTTTTGGTATGTAACTAGTATATTAGATGTTCCTAAAAAATATTTGATTTGGGTCTAATAGAAAGGTATCTGAGTCTACAACATTTTATTTTTAACATTTAGAATAGATAGACATGTAAATGAACCTAAATGGTGAATTACAACAATCTATACATATAATTTGAAATGTTGAGTTCATAAGATCAACTTAAGTTGTATCATTTGAAAATGCCCGGATAGTCCCTGTGGTTTCGCCTTTTTTCACCTATAGTCCCCAACTTTCTAAAACTACCTGAATAGTCCCCAAGTTTTCATTTTTTGTTCCCGGATAGTCCCTGGGTCTAACTTCAGTTTGTTTTCTCTGTTAAGAGGGTGTGAAATGACAAAAATACCCTTTCCTTAAAAGGCCAAACCATAGGGACTATCCGGGCATCTTCTTCATACTAATATATATATCTATATGTCACATATTATCCCTTTCTCTCCCTGCTCTCTCTCTGGTACCACCACCACCTCCAACCTCCACCGCCTTTCTCTCCCTGCTCTCTCTCTCTGGTATCACCACCATCGTCACAACCACTCCTGCCACAACCACCACTTCCACCACAACCATCACCGTCGCCATCATCACCACCCCCGCCACAACCACCACTGCCGCCACAACCATCACCGTCGCCATCATCACCACCCCCGCCACAACCAGTCTTGTCTTCTTCGTTATTGATAAGTCCAAAACCCTAATTTTAAAAATACAGCTGCCACCACAATCTTAAGAATGATGACGATGAAGACAAGAGGTGGTTTGATATTTAATGACGGAGGTGAACGGAGATCGGAGAACGGTGAAGATGACCGGAGATCGATGTGGTTGTTCGGTGGTGGTGATGGAACGGTGACGGTGAACGGAGGTGATGACCAGAGATTTGATGATGATGTTTGCCGTGAAGATGATGTTTCAGAGATTCTTTGATAACCGCATCGTCACCGGTGGATCTTGATTGATCAGATTTGGGATTCCATTTTCTAAGACCGTGTGTGTGGGTGTTTCGCAATTCAGGTCCAGAGTGAATCAGGCAATCAGTAGTGCAAGGTAAATGAAGGTTTTGTTGGCTCGATTTCGGTGTTTATTCGGTTGGGTATCTCTGTTTTTTTATGGGTGTTTGCAAGTTGCAGGTTGCAGAGACAAAGAAACAAACAGGAAGGGGAGAAGGAGTGGGGGTGGGGGGGGGTGATGATGGCGATGTAGTTTTGAGGTCGGTTCGGGACCGAGCACAACTTTTATCGCAGTTGGCCTTTAGACGGGCGGGTTTTCTCTGAAACTGTGGCGGTTTCTTTTTGAAACAAACAGGAAGAGAACATATTTTTCATTTTTATGATTTTTTGGTGGAATAAATCATAATCCTTTCTTTTTGAAATTACCGTTATGGTTTGGTTTCTTTCGATAACCAGAACCAGAACTGTAACCCTTTTTCTTGTTTCTCTTTGTTGAACTCTTGAGGTGTATTTTTTAGGTTTTTCAGAAAGATTTACATCTTTTATTTCAGAAATATTAATTTCTGTCAACTTGAAAACCTTTTTGATCATTTCTGGTTTAACACCTCTTATTGGAAATTCCTCATCAGAATATAATTTGTAGGAATCATTCAATGTATATGCAACTTTGAATGTTTCGTCATTCAAATTAGATTTTGTTAGAATGAATTCTTTATTGTAAACTCTTTTGCCCTGTTTGACGGTTTGACTCGGAGTGCTGGACTCAGACTTTGACTCTGACATAGACTCCGACTTTGACTCCTCAGTTTCATCGTTATCTAACACATGATCCACTACTTTCTTCATCAATTGAGATTATTGATCAGTGTCAGACGATGTAAAAGTGACATCAATATTTTCTGGCAAGTTAACTGAAGACTCCGACTCCCACTGTAAATTTGTTGCCTTTTCGACTCTTTCTGAATTTGGATTTCTCGGAGAATATCCATTTTCAAGCGGGGGTGGACACTTGTTGTAACTGACACCTTGTTTCTTACCAGATGTCTTAACTTCAGTATCCTTCTTCTTTTCCTTTTTCTTTTTAGAAGTCTTTTCTTCAGATACTATCTGTTCTTCAGTTACTTCATCATCCTCAAATGCCTTCATGCCTTCAACAGTTGGATAAATCATGTCAATAACATAAGAAGTACATGAGTAACTTTTTAATAATCGATTAACTCTTTTAGTTTCAATTCTTTGTGTTTCCAGTTTTTGTTCTAGCACAACACACTTCTCAGTGTAATTGTTCACCACTTTCTGCTTTGTCATGAAAGCTCCTTGAAGTGTTTTCATGGTTGTTGCTTGTTCGCTACTTGACTCATTGTACTGATTCATGGCCTTATTCAGAACATCGTAAGATTCCTTCAACCTATTCATGTTGTTAATCAATTCGCTGTTTTTCTTTTTCATGATCTCACAGGTTTCACAATTCACAGGAATCTTTCTTGCATCAACTTCTTCATCAACTTTGAACTTTGGAACTTCCTTTATCTTTCTCTTTATCACTGGAACTTCCTCATCATCACTGCTGACAGGTGTTTTAACTTTCTTCTTTTTCTTTTTAGCTTTATCGTCATCACTATCACTCTCTTCCATCATTTTTAAATGAGCTGCCATTCTTTTCGCATAATAATCATTATCATCATCACTTTCTTCTTCAATTCGAGCCACAAAAGCTTTGGCTTTTAGCATTTCTTTATCCGGACAGTAATTATCCCAACTGAAATTTTCCCAACTAAAGCCTTCTTGTAACTTTTCATCATCTTGACTGATCAGACATGCTTTGTTGTCAGCAGAAATATATTTGTCCCAACTGAAAACTGTTGACGATTTTTGATCATCTTGATTCACCAAACATGCTCTCTTTGATGATTCTTCAATCTCCTTCATGCCATGAGCAGTTTGCAGTTGTTGTTGATGTGGCAGTTGAGCAACTTGATGATAAATCGATTTCCGATAGTAATCATTGTTGTTGAACGGATTTTGAGCTCCACTTGCTTCGCGATTAGTGCACTCCCTCTTGAAGTGTCCTTTTTCCCTGCAACGAAAACAATTAACTTTAGATTTATCAAAACCTAAATTAGAAACACATGCATCACGGAAATCATCTCTTCCTGTGATCTGTTTTAACTTTTCAGCTCTCCTCAACACACTCGCCAAACACCACTTAATATCCATTAACTCCATCTCCTCAGCATCGATCTGATCGTAATCCTCTTTTGTCAACATTGGATTCCCGATCCTTCCTGCTACTAAACTTCCGTAAGACTCCAACACAGTCCCCAACAAAGACATGTGACTTTTCGCAACTTCTTCAGAATAATCCTGATCATTCTCAAGATTCAATACAATATTGCATTGTAGCTTCTTGCCATTCTTGGTTGCTGTCAAGTTTGGATCAAATGACGGATACGATGAAAAACTTGTTTTACTATTTGACCCTTTAGAAGAACCTCCCGATGAACTCTTTGCATTGAAAGCCATTTCAACCTTCGGTGACATGTTGGTGGTTTTATCACTGGCACCACCTTTGTAATAAAGACCAATGTCTTGTTCACCGTCAAAATCTTTCATTCTTGAGATCTTCCTCTGTTCCATCTCTTGAGCTTCAAGCTTCTCAATGAATTTGTTCAATGTCAGATTCCCAAAATCTTTTTTATTTCTCAACATCATCAAATACATGCGCCAAGTTTCATGTGGCAATGCATCAGCCAACTTTTCTATCAACTCTTCATTATCTTTATTAATGCTCACTCTCTTCATTTGGACTAACAGATTGTAGTATCTTTCAATAATCTGCTTGGTGCTTTCAGTTCTCAAACCACGAAATAAGTCGAACTCTTTCTTCAAAAGTGATTTTTTGTTCCTGATCATTTCTTTACTCCCAACAAACTTTGATTTTAAAGCTTTCCAAATTGAATAAGCAGTTCCATTGTGTGGCAATAACACCAAGATATCTTCTTTTACGGCTTGGTGCAATAGACTTGTCATCATTTTCTCATCTTTGTATTTCTTTTTCTCTTCAGCACTAAGATTTTTAATTGGAATAATCTCCTCATCATCAGTCATCGGTCTAATATATTTCGTCTCAACACATTCCCAAGCATCCAAATAATTTGCTTGAACCCAATTCTCAAACCGTTCTTCCCATCCCTTATACACCTCAATGTTCATAAGTTTTGGCGGTTTTTGCATAGTGCCCGTTTCATTTTCTAACATTGTGTTCTGTGCAAGAGTAATCGGGTTAACCGGAGAAGCAAATGCGTTGTAAAATTCCTCTTCCATGATTCGGTTTTCAAGAATTTCACAAACAGTCAGTTTCAAACGGAATTACACTCTCAAACGGAATACTCTTTTCAAACGGAATCAACTTCAAGACAACTTCAAGCGAAATCCCAACTTCAAACGGAATAACCTTTGGAGCGAAATCAGCACTTTCAAACGGAATCACTAATTCCGTATGAAATTCCCAAACGGAATTACAAGTTGGAGCGGAATAGCAAGTTCGAACGGAATCTCTCAAGCGGAATTACCTATTTCAAACGAAATCAACCAACTATTCAAACGAAATACCGGTTTCAAGTGGAATTAACCATCTAATTCTGTATGAAATGCTGCTGATGTCATCATCTCGAGCTGATTTTCAAGCGAAATTACAGATTTTACCAGTTTTAGATTGAATTAAGGTCCAATTTTTTCAAGGATTCGTTAAAACACTATTGCGCACATCATGTGTGAAATTCAAAACATTTTGACCGTAAAAAGTTGTTAATTTTGAAAAAGAAGGTGTAGAAATCAGAAATTGCAGCTGAATTGGTATGAACTCTTCATCCTGAGCTCTGATACCACTTATAGGATCGTTTTCAGACCCGAACGAGTCGATCAGAAGAGTTTTTCTCAATACGAAAGGCAGAAACAGACGTATTGAGTTCAATTCAGCAAGAATATTACTTTAAATGTCGATTTGATTGATTTGACAACGATTTACAGCGAGACGACACTTCGGCAGCACTTCGTGGCTCAAACCGGAATTCTTACAAATGAAATCAAGACACCACTATATATAGGCTGAGTAATTTCGTTTGAACATGTCTCAAACGGAATTACCTTCATGCGGAATTAGCTTCAAGCGAAATCAGCAAGTTAATTTTGTTTGAAATGACATGTGTCATTTCAAGCGGAATTACATATTCTAATTTCGTTTGAAACTGCCACTCACCCTATATTTGACATATTTCTCGTATAACGTGCCCTGATCTATCTACATACAAACAAGAATCGATACAAGACGAAGTCGACAGACGTATGCACTAACACTAGAATCTACATTACTAGTCAAACTCAATCTGTTTCAATTCGATAAACTCAACGTTTCGCTTAAACAACTATACACGCATACAATCGTACAACTTTTAGTCAATATCACACAACAACTTCACATATAATTTGTTTTACATACCCACGACTTCTTGATCATTTTACAAGCTTAAATTCGTTGTATTCGATTTATTTCGTACACACAATTGTCATAACTTATACCTACTTACACTCATACTGATTCACTTTTTCATGTTCATACTCATACGTTTCATGTTCATACCAACATACTTATTCATACTTATACTATTATATATGTTCATACGCGTGCTTACATACATACTCATGATTCATACATTCGTAGCCGTACGCGAGCGGAATCCGAGATATTCGCTTACGTGGGTCCCATACATACTTAAGCATGGACTTGCTTATACACTACATTCTTATACATGCACATTCTTATTTTTAAATTTATGTATACCCTGATTCATACACAACTAGTACAAACTATGTGGATCATGCGACGATCAAAATAATCGCGGGTGCACACGGGATTATAGTGATTGGCACATGAGAATCATAGAGTGTACTACTGTGTATGGTAAGACACGGGACGTAACATGACACGAATAACGAAACGGATGTAACATGGTCAAAACATGGTGGATACGCCGTTGGTACTTCCTATATATAAGTGTTACATCCTTTTATCAAACTTTTGTAAAACGTGCCATGAGAAAATCAGTGTTTGCATACCTTTTTGACCTGATACAAACTTTAACAACTCACAAACGCATTGCTAAGCGCGCGATATCCGACTATTCATGACGAGACCTCATTCTTAACGCACTACTTTCGTCTACCCAATACTTATGCCATTCTTATACTTGCATTCATTTATTTATGGTCAAACGTTCACTTTGATACTCCTATTATTCTCCATGATAAATCGATTTCCGATAGTAATCATTGTTGTTGAACGGATTTTGAGCTCCACTTGCTTCGCGATTAGTGCACTCCCTCTTGAAGTGTCCTTTTTCCCTGCAACGAAAACAAGTAACTTTAGATTTATCAAAACCCAAATTAGAAACATATGCATCACGGAAATCATCTCTTCCTGTGATCTGTTTTAACTTTTCATCTCTCCTCAACACACTCGCCAAACACCACTTAATATCCATTAACACCATCTCCTCAGCATCGATCTGATCGTAATCCTCTTTTGTCAACATTGGATTCCCGATCCTTCCTGCTACTAAACTTCCATAAGACTCCAACACAGTCCCCAACAAAGACATGTGACTTTTCGCAACTTCTTCAGAATAATCCTGACCATTCTCAAGATTCAATACAATATTGCATTGTAGTTTCTTGCCATTCTTGGTTGCTGTCAAGTTTGGATCAAATGACGGATATGATGAAAAACTTGTTTTGCTATTTGACCCTTTAGAAGAACCTCCCGATGAATTCTTTGCATTGAAAGACGTTTCAACCTTCGGTGACATGTTGGTGGTTTTATCACTGACACCACCTTTGAAATAAAGACCAATGTCTTGTTCACCTTCAAAATCTTTCATTCTTGAGATCTTCCTCTGTTCCATCTCTTGAGCTTCAAGCTTCTCAATGAATTTGTTCAATGTCAGATTCCCAAAATCTTTTTTATTTCTCAACATCATCAAATACATGCCCCAAGTTTCATGTGGCAATGCATCAGCCAACTTTTCTATCAACTCTTCATTATCTTTATTAATGCTCACTCTCTTCATTTGGACTAACAGATTGCAGTATCTTTCAATAATCTGCTTGGTGCTTTCAGTTCTCAAACGACGAAATAAATCGAACTCTTTCTTCAAAAGTGATTTTTTGTTCTTGATCATTTCTTTACTCCCAACAAACTTTGATTTTAAAGCTTTCCAAATTGAATAAGCAGTTCCATTGTGTTACAATAACACTAAGATATCTTCTTTTACGGCTTGGTGCAATAGACTTGTCATCATTTTCTCATCTTTGTATTTCTTTTTCTCTTCAGCACTAAGATTGTTAATTGGAATAATCTCCTCATCATCAGTCATCGGTCTAATATATTTCGTCTCAACACATTCCCAAGCATCCAAATAATTTGCTTGAACCCAATTCTCAAACCGTTCTTCCCATCCCTTGTACTCCTCAATGTTCATAAGTTTTGGCGGTTTTTGCATAGTGCCCGTTTCATTTTCTAACATTGTGTTCTGTGCAAGAGTAATCGGGTTAACCGGAGTAGCAAATGCGTTGTAAAATTCCTCTTCTTTGATTCAGTTTTCAAGAAATTCACAAACAGTCAGTTTCAAACGGAATTACACTCTTAAACGGAATACTCTTTTCAAACAGAATCAACTTCAAGACAACTTCAAGCGAAATCCCAACTTCAAACGGAATAACCTTTGGAGCGAAATCAGCACTTTCAAATGGAATATCTAATTTCGTTTGAACTAATACCCTTTCAAACGGAATCACTAATTCCGTATGAAATTCCCAAATGGAATTACAAGTTGGAGCGGAATAGCAAGTTCAAACGGAATCTCTCAAGCGGAATTACCTATTTCAAACGAAATCAACCAACTATTCAAACGAAATACCGGTTTCAAGCGGAATTAACCATCTAATTCTGTATGAAATGCTGCTGATGTCATCATCTCGAGCTGATTTTCAAGCGAAATTACAGATTTTACCAGTTTTAGATTGAATTAAGGTCCAATTTTTTCAAGGATTCGTTAAAACACTATTGCGCACATCATGTGTGAAATTCAGAACATTTTGACCGTAAAAAGTTGTTAATTTTGAAAAGAAGGTGTAGAAATCAGAAATTGCAGCTGAATTGGTATGAACTCTTCCTCCTGAGCTCTGATACCACTTGTAGGATTGTTTTCAGACCCGAACGAGTCGATCAGAAGAGTTTTTCTCAATATGAAAGGCGGAAACAGACGTATTGAGTTCAATTCAGCAAGAATATCACTTTAAATGTCGATTTGATTGATTTGACAACGATTTACAGCGAGACGACACTTCGGCAGCACTTCGTGGCTCAAACCGGAATTCTTACAAATGAAATCCAGACACCACTATATATAGGCTGAGTAATTTCGTTTGAACATGTCTCAAACGGAATTACCTTCATGCGGAATTAGCTTCAAGCGAAATCAGCAAGTTAATTTCGTTTGAAATGACATGTGTCATTTCAAGCGGAATTACATATTCTAATTTCGTTTGAACCTGCCACTCACCCTATATTTGACATATTTCTCGTATAACGTGCATTCATTTATTTAAGGTCAAACGTTCACCTTGATACTCCTATTATTCTCCATTATTCTTTTTCTTTTATACGAACCTCGTACACGATCAAGTCTGCTTAAACGTCCGAATCTTAACTTATATTCTTACCTCTAAAACTATCCTTCTATTCTTTATTCTTGAGAAACATACTTAGTTGGCCGTTACCTCAAAAAATCATTTATTTAAAATACCCAACCTTCCCGTTTCTCACCAATAATCGAACTATTTACAAAAAAAAAAAAAAAAAAAAAAACTGAGAGTTATCAATACCCTTTGAAATCAATAAACCTATCTTACAACTTACAACACGGCTACACTTTCCATCGAAATACTTACCGTTTATACGAAAGCTTTTGGGTATCATATTTTAAAGGTTATCTCTTCATTTGAGTTGTTCAGAATTGCTTAAACTCATTGCCTATGCGCACACCTGCACGTTATACTTATGCTTAACGCTCAAACTCGTTTTAATCGAATAAACTCCTTTTTAACAAAACTTGTCCTTTCTTCCTTTTTAAAGTCTTCCTCTTAAATAAATTTCGGGAT
Source organism: Helianthus tuberosus (assembly GCA_030545235.1). Classification (NCBI taxonomy): domain Eukaryota; kingdom Viridiplantae; phylum Streptophyta; class Magnoliopsida; order Asterales; family Asteraceae; genus Helianthus; species Helianthus tuberosus. The sequence continues at coordinate 18,477,412 of CM060446.1, read as the reverse complement.
GAAATTTCCTAAAGGAGTGGAGACTGTAACGCCCCGTATTTCCGTATTTCCATTTTTAGAAAATTACGTGTCCGTTTCTATTTTTGGAATTCACGGTCGAAATCAGATTAAGAAACGGATTTAAAATGGCAAACGACGCATTTTACACGTTTTAGCGAAACGATGAACAAACGACAACCGACTATATTTTATGTGTTTTAAATACTAAAATATTATTTTACGATATTACGAAGTGTTCGGATTTTGTAAATAGTTCGTAAGAGAATTCGGGCCACTAAACACAGGGATTGGGCTTGTGGGCCTTGGGCCCAAGTCCAAACCCACTAATTAGAACCCTAGTTATATGTAAGCCCTAAATCCATCATTTTTACATATCCTCAGTCGACACCACACTCCTGTTCCCTCCTATTTCATTTTGTTCTTTCTACATCCTACCTATATACCCTTCATCTTCTTCATAATTCAAACCACAACACACCCTCTCCTTCACTCTCCTCTCCCTCTCGATCCATACTACATCGCACACACACCAAAAGCCACAACTTAAACATAACTCGGCTAGCTGATTCCTCCTCTCCTCTTCCTCGGGTTCCCCCTATTGATCGAAGACGACGACCACCACCACCGTCTGGTGGCGGCAGCGGTGGCATACAACGGCAGAGCGCGAAGACCGAGATGAGAGAGAGATCGAAGAAATAGGCGACGATGGCAGAACCGCCGCGTACGGCGGCGGAGGTGGTGTCTCTGACAACGGTGGTGGCAGACAGCGGCTGTGACGTCGGAGCAGGTGGCTGCACGGCCGATCGGCGGCGTCAACAGCAGAACGGGTCATAACTGGTTAGTTTTAGTTCAATGGTCAACAGTGGTTTCGAGTTTATACGATTCAGTTGGCTCGGGTGACTCGGGATCGAGTCTGGGTTTGGCTTCGTTTCAGCTTTCGTTCTCAGGTTCGTGTCTCGTTTGACTTAAGTCCACTCCGGTCACCATTTGTTCTGGTTCAGGTCAGTTGGTTCAGTTTTTGTTTTGATTTATTCAATTCAATTTCCGTTCAGGTTCGGATCAGTTGAGTTCGGGTCCTGATTCGTGTCATGTTTCAGTTTCTGATAGGGTCAAACCCAGTCAAAGTCAGTCTACTTGATCAAGACAAGTCAGCGGCTCAGTCAACGGGTTCGGGTTTGGTCAAACCCGGTCAAAGGAGGTCAAAGCTGGTCAATCTGGTCAACGCTAGGCTCGGTATGTAAATAACGCAAATGTTAATCTTGCCGTTTCATATTTAATAAATGTTACTTTTTGCGCGAACCGAAGTTTGTATATATAATTTGTAAACGCATATAGAAATTACATACTCTCATATCGTATTATTGAATTGTTATTGAATTTTGATCATACAAATCGACAACTTGTGTTGTCGGGATCGTCCAAAAATTAGCCGGTTTTGATATAGTAATAGGCATGGATTGGTTGTCTTGCAACCAAGCCCAGATCGTTTGTGCTAAGAAGCAAGTAGTTGTCAGGACTCCTCATGGCGAGCCTTTGACAATCCAAGGAGATACTAAGTACGGAATGCCTGAGCAAGTGTCCATGCTCAAGGCATCAAGGTGTTCAACAAAGGGTTGTGTTATCTACATGGCACAAGTAACTATTGATGAACCAAAGCCTAAGATTGAAGACATACCCATCATCTCTGAATATCCAGAAGTATTCCCTGAAGAACTACCTGGTTTACCCCCAGATAGGCAAGTGGAGTTCAGGATTGACATTATTCCTGGAGCAGCACCTGTTGCAAGAGCACCTTACAGATTGGCACCAACGGAGATGAAAGAGTTGAGAACTCAATTGGATGATTTGTTAAGCAAAGGATTTATTAGACCTAGCTCATCTCCTTGGGGAGCACCAATCCTGTTTATAAAGAAAAAGGATGGATCGATGCGTCTGTGCATCGATTATCGAGAACTTAACAAGGTTACTGTTAAGAATCGGTATCCATTACCCAAGATCGACGACTTGTTCGATCAACTTCAAGGAGCGAGTTACTTTTCCAAGATCGACTTAAGGTCAGGATATCATCAACTGAAGGTCAAGGATGAAGATGTAAATAAGACTGCATTTAGGACTCGTTATGGTCACTATGAGTTCTTAGTGATGCCTTTTGGACTCACTAATGCACCAGCCGCATTCATGGATCTCATGAATCGCGTCTCCAAGCCCTACATGGATAAATTTGTCATCGTCTTCATCGATGATATTCTTATCTACTCAAAGAATCAAGCTGACCATGAGAAGCACCTCCATTGCATTCTGAAACTGCTTCATCGAGAAAAGCTCTACGCCAAATTCTCTAAGTGTGAATTTTGGCTTCGTGAAGTCCAATTTCTTGGACATGTGGTTAGTGAATGCGGAATCCAGGTAGATCCCGCTAAGGTTGAAGCTGTCATGAATTGGCAAGAGCCGAAGACGCCCACAGAGATTCGCAGCTTCTTGGGATTGGCAGGATATTACAGGCGTTTTATTGAAAAATTTTCAAGGATTGCTGCACCCCTAACTTCTCTGACTAGGAAGAATATTAAATTTCACTGGGGGCCGAAGCAACAAGAGTCCTTTGATATCCTTAAGCAGAAGCTGAGCAATGCACCTGTGTTGACATTGCCTGATGGAATAGAAGAGTTTGTGGTATACTGTGATGCATCACACACCGGTATGGGATGTGTGCTTATGCAGAAAGGCAAGGTTATTGCCTATGCTTCTCGACAGTTAAAGGTGCACGAAAAGAACTACACCACCCATGACTTGGAGTTGGGTGCTGTTGTATTTGCACTAAAACTTTGGAGGCACTATTTATACGGTATCAAGTGTGTGATCTATTCTGATCACAAGAGCCTCCAGCACCTATTTAACCAAAATGATCTAAACATGAGGCAACGACGTTGGATGGAAACTTTGAATGATTATGACTGTGAGATAAGATACCATCCCGGCAAGGAGAATGTAGTCGCTGATGCCTTGAGTCGAAAGGAAAGGGTGAAGCCTATAAGAATCAATGCCAAGAGCATTGAGATAAAGAATAGTTTGAATGAAAGGTTGTTAGCTGCGCAGAAGAAAGTTGTGTTGGAAGCTAACTATCCGGGTGAAAAGCTAGGAGTAACCGAATAACAGTTATCCTATGGCAAGGACGGAATTCTGAGGTTGAATGGACGAACATGGGTTCCAGTTTATGGAGGACTTCGAGATGTTATCCTCCAGGAAGCCCACAGTTCTAAATACTCCGTTCATCCTGGAGCTGATAAGATGTACTAGGATCTGAAGGTAAATTTTTGGTGGATAGGCTTGAAGAAGTTTATAGCTACCTATGTAGCTAAATGTTTGACGTGTGCGCAAGTCAAAGCTGAACATCAGAAGCCGTCAGGTTTGCTACAACAGCCTGAACTTCCCACGTGGAAGTGGGAAATGGTGACAATGGATTTCATCACCAAGGACAAAGAAAGGAAATGATACTATATGGGTGATAGTGGATAGACTAACTAAGTCAGCACATTTCCTACCCATTAAGGAGACCTATAGCTCCGACATGTTAGCTCAATTGTACGTAGATAAGATTGTATCTCTACATGGCATACCAGTGTCTATTATCTCTGATAGAGATACTAGATACACATCACATTTTTGGAAAAGTTTCCAACAATCTTTGGGCACGCGCTTAAATTTTAGTACGGCTTACCATCCTCAGACGGACGGACAAAGTGAGCGTACAATCCAAACTTTGGAAGACATGCTTCGTGCATGTGTGATTGACTTAGGTGGTAGTTGGGATAACCACCTGCCATTAGTCGAGTTTTCCTATAACAATAGCTACCATACCAGCATTAAGGTTGCGCCCTTCGAGGCCTTGTACGGTAGAAAGTGCAGAACGCCCGTATGTTGGGCGGAGGTTAGAGATGTCTAACTGACAGGACCTGAAATAGTCCTGGAGACGACATATAAGATTGTGCAGATACGCGATCGTCTCAAAGCTGCCAGGGATAGGCAGAAAAGCTACGTGGACTTAAGGCGTAAACCTCTAAAGTTCGAGGTTGGTGATAAGGTGCTACTTAAAGTATCACCCTGGAAAGGGGTAATGCGATTTGGCAAGAAGGGCAAGTTAAGCACCAGATTCATAGGACCATTCGAGATCATCGAATGTGTCAGATCAGTGGCGTATAAGCTAAATTTTCCTGAAGAGCTCAGTGGCATTCATAATGTATTCCACGTCTGCAATCTAAAGAAGTGTCTAGCTGATGAATCACTAGTCATACCACATACAGATGTGCACATCGATGAGAGCTTGAAGTTTTTTGAAAAACCTGTGTCGATCGAGGATCAACAGGTTAAGAAGCTTCGAAGGAAGCATGTACCGATCGTAAAAGTAAAGTGGGATGCCCGAAGAGGTCCCGAATACACGTGGGAGGTAGAGTCCACAATGAAAGAAAAGTACCCTCATTTATTTCAGTAAATCTCGAGGTCGAGATTTCTTTTAAGGGGGTGAGGATGTAACACCTCGAAATTTCATGTCCAATATTATATCGACACGTGTCACGGGCTTAAAACGTGTAAAGGATTTCCTTAGAAGGACTAAAGTTGACAAACAAGGAAAGTATGTGAATATAAGGTTTCAAAATGTCAACAATGGATAAATATACTTTACAATAACCCTACATGATGTTTATACCCTAAAACGAATGAATCATGAATCATACGAAGCTAATCGTGAAAGAAAGTGAGAGATTACAAACTACAGGGGTTAAATGTGTCAACATGTTTAAAGTATACCTCTGAGTGGCCTTTTAGCAAACCCGAAGCATTGTAACGATTAATTATACTCACTAGAATGCATGATAAAAATTTCACCAAGTTTCGTTATCGTATGAGAAAGTTATGATAAAATTCGTACACGAGGGGTTAAAAGCGTCGACATGATAATACATACCTCTGAGCGACCTATGTATAAATCCCAAACCTTAACCTGTGTTGTAAACATCAGATAAGCATCCTAATCCGGTTAATGCTTGTAATAATTGACTCAAATTGTGAAGATAGGATCCTATGAAAATGTGTTCGACAAATCTTCGTTTATGAATCTTCAAAAGCATCCAAGACAACTTTAGAACATGGCAAGGTGGTCATAACTGTTCAAGCATGATCTAAAGGCCCCATACTGCAAATAGAGGCCCAAAAATCGTAATATAAAGGTTGCCTCTTCAAAGCTTGAAAGGTTACAAAATTTTGCTTCTGGTAAAGGCTTATGGACCGCAAGGACTTGGTCTTACGGTCCGTAAGAGGCTCTTACGGACCGCAAGACCCTCCGCTTACGGTCCGTAAGACGGCCCCAGTAACAGAAAACGGGACAACTTCCTGTTTAACGAGTTTAACCGACTTACATTGCCGTTTTTCACTACCATGTGCAACCTAAACTAGTTCTTAGGCACTAGGGACACTTGTAATTGATTAGGGATCAATCCTAGAGTTGTTTGTCATGATCACAAGCAATCAAAGGCACTATATAAAGGCCTCATTGTTGCAACTTTGATCATTCATTCCAAACTCAACTTATGATCATTTCTGGAGCTCAAGAGCCTTCCCTAAGCATCCCTAGTCGTGCATAGGACTTTGGTAAGCTTCCTTAACCCTTCCTAATTCAGTTTAGCTTAGTTAATTAGCTAAAAGTCAAACCATCGTAATTTAGGTTTGACTTCGAGATTAATCAATAATTGTTCAGTCAAATCTCGAATTAAAAGTACCTATAAGTAGGTAATTATGTGGATAATAAACCCTTAAAAGGGTACTCTCTGATTCCCACTCTAACTAGGTCAATTGTCGGGTCAAAGCTAACTTGAAAAAGTCAACATAATACTTATTTTCAAATTAATACATAATTAGCAATGTAGGATCCATGTAACCTGTTTTATCATTAATATAACTTGGTAATTAATGTAAGAACATGTCTAAACATGTTCACCCCGACAATTTTCAGTAGAGACCCGGTTCGGAACCGAAAGTCGCATAATTTGACTTTTGCTTTGACTTTCAGTTCTGACCCATTTGAGCATAGTTTAGAAACGCCTTAGAGATTTATTTGGACCAGGACACATGTTAGTATAACCCTCTGAGATTATACAACTTGGTTCAATAGTTATCCAATACATATGCATGATTCCATTAATTGCTTATATGTTGACCATAATGCCCTTTTGACCATAAAACGAGAATTTTGGAAATGTGAAAGGACAATAATCTTTGTTACTGATTTATAAACATGTCCCTAAATTTTCACATCAGTTGGAGGTCTAGATTAGGAGTTATGCTTAATAGCGCACTTAAAAAGCTTTTTATTAATTAAACGACGTCATTAGCGTAAAACCTATCTAAACCCAATTTTTGACACCAAACCTTTTACCCACTGATGTAATATAATATTTTGGGATTTTTGAAGATTTTTAATTATTTTTAAACTAATCATAACCTAAGGTTATTGCATTGATTCGGTTATTACCGATTATACCCTTTTGCTTATAAAATGAGTTTTACATAGCCAATTGATACCAAATCTTTGGCCACTGATTTTATATGATAAATGAAGTATTATGAACCTTATAACCAGATCAGAAAACTCAGATTTCCTGTTAAACCCGGAAATCGCTTAAAACGACTTTTTACGCGTATTAAACGCATAGTATGGGTTTAAAACCATTTTGTCATATAAGACTTATCAGCAACTGATATAACCTATTAAATTAAGTTGTTTTACTGACTATTTTAGACCCAAATCTCAGAATTATAATTAATCCCTTTTATAATCTTTAAAATGACCAAAATACCCCTACGGGGCTTAAATTGAGATTAAACTCGTTTTGGGCATAATGGAAGGTATCCTACTGATATCACAACATATTTAAAGCATATTAACTTAGGAAACCTGTTCGTGACTCATTCGGTTACCCGTATGCGTTATTCACGTTCGGTTCGGTTTATGTAACTAGTTTGCATAAATTAGCCAAAACGGGTCGAACCTTATCATTTTTATCTCAAAATCCAGAATGTGTTTAGTTTACCCATATTATACAAGTCTTCAAACTTGTCGGGTTTAAATCACATTCTATTCCGGTCTTCGCTTAATCATGCGTCGAACCGTATCTTCCTTTAAAACTAACCGGTCTAAGTTTAGGCTTAATTAAAGACCCGTTAGGATTCTAATAGGTTATTATAACCTTCGTTCCAGAATAGGAGACCCGGTAAAAGCTACATGCACTTGCTTGTTGTGATTATTACTTGCAAAGGTAAATACTTTTAACTTATTTTTCCCTTATACGAGCTTGGGGTACGGTATCTAAAATACCGCTTGGTCGGGCATTCGACCTTAATCGATTGGTGGTTAAGTATTATCGAGATGACCCGTTTAAATTGTTTTGTTGCTTAAAGCCTTTGGGGGGTTAATGACCATGTCCCGGATATCCTTGGCATCATTTTACGAAATGGCCACGACCTAAGCACGGGGTGTAGGCGTACACCCGTCAGTGCCTAAACAAATAATGTGGTGTGTCTATTGATCTTTAACCCGGCACGAACCGGGCTACTGAACGCATAAGAAACATGTAATTCGTTTACGAGTATTATATTCAAATAATTATCCCAAGTTATAAAAAGTTTGTGCCACGTGCATTCAAATCAATTTTATTAAACCTTTTTAAATGAGTCAGTTATTTGTATTTACCAGTGTAAATTGACGTATTTTCCCAAAAAGGTTAAGTGCAGGTACTACTCGTAATAGGCTGGCTTTCTCCTAGCATCCACAATAAGTCTCGAAAGCTTGGATGACATAAAACTGTTGAACAATGTTTCCTCTTTATTTTGATCCACCTGTGGATTATTTTTAACTATTTGTGATACTTGATATTACAATTTTATTTGGTTGAAATGAATCTATCTTTTGCTTCCGCTGTGCACTTACATATTGTGTTGTTTGACGATAACGATATCAACTACGTCACGATACTCCCCCACCGGGCCCACCGGTAATACGTGGAAATATCGGGGTGTGACAGCAAATGTACAAACAAACAATCCAATACATGCTTACTATTTGTTATGCTTGATTCGTGTTTTCTGGACCATACTTATGTGATGAACTTGTCATTAGCTTCGTACGAGCCTCCATTTAACATGTATAGCGTTATAGGAGTAACGCACCGCCCCTAGACTAGTGGTCATGTTAAATTTTCATTCATACTTGCGTAAACAGAAAGTTGACTTGTAAATCGCATGCCAATTTATATGTTAATCTTGATAACTAGGTTTTCCATGTGGATTGTTCCTTATCATTTTTATATTTATATACTACGCACCAAACTTGTATGCTCGCCAATACTTTTTGTATTGAACTACACTTTTAAAACATGTTGCAGGTTTAGCGATGATGTTGGTGATGCATGGAATCTAGTAGGACGCTTAGATACACACTTTAAATTTGTATTCTTATTGTATTGTATTTCGTTACTCATGTTGTATTTATTTCTAATCTTTGTAATTGACTTTTTAGAAATGAAATGGAAATTTATTATTTAAATACTTGGCACAAATAGTGTTATGAAGTCTCTTGCAATCTCGTTTTCGTCTCACTCCGATGTTTTCGCCATCGGTTGGGGTGTGACATATCTCTTCACAAGCTATTGTTCCTTTTGATCCAAAAACTCAAATAGAAACACCTTCTCCCAAAAAGGTGTATACAAGAAAAAGAAAATTTCAAGTGCATGATGATGATATACCACCACATGTTCCCATTTCAACTGCCCCTTGCAATATCACCAAACCTCAATCTTTTATTCCTTCAAAATTGTTCAACCCAATCAAAGATCCTATAGAACTCCAAGGATATGACTCTGCTGATGTTGTACCAGTAGCTGCCAATTATCCACTGGAACTGCATGCTGTAAAGAATGAAATGAGGCAGTTTTACTTAGTGGATGATCCTTCAAAAAGGAAATTCCCTTCCCTGATTGTTTATAGAGATCCAGCCAACATAAATGAATATTTAAAACTCAAGGCCAGGCAAGCTGATACCAAAGCTAGACTTGAATGCCAAGGGAAAAACGACAATGAAGTCTCAACTCATACGCAGTTCTTGCTCACTAAAGTTAAACAGTTTGAAGATTATGCAAGAGACCTAAGCAAAGAAATGTCCAACCTGCCTCCAGAAGCTAACTTGAAGGAAGATCCGAAAGAAGACATCATCAAGCTGATCTTGAGTGAAAAATTCTACCCTGCCACAGCTGAACAATTCCAAGACTGGCCGCTTGTTGCTCTCAAAACAGAACTGAATAGAATTGAAAGAATAAAGAGAGATCCAGGCATGAAAAGGTCAGCACCAAATTGGAGCAAATACAAAAAGAAAATTGATGATCTTACATTGGAGTATAAAAGAAAGAAGTAGGAATTGGTTGATGTGTAACACCTCGAAAATTCACGTCCTATAATGTGTAGACACGTGTCAAATGTTTAAACGTGTGAAAGAAATATTATAGAAGGACTAAAGTTGACAAACATGGAAAGTATGTGAAAATACGTATTCTAAGTGTCAACTGTGAATAAATATAATGTACATTAACCCTACACGATGCTCATACCTTCAAACGAATAAATCATGGATCATACGAAGCTAAAAGTGAGAGATTACAAACTACAGGGGTTAAATGTGTCAACATGTTTAAAGATATACCTCTGAGTGACCTTTTGACAAACCCGAAGCTTTGTAAATGTTAATCATGCTCACTAGAATGCACGAGTTAAATTTCGTAAAGTTTCGTTAACGTATGAGAAAGTTATGATCGAATTCGTGTGCGAGGGGTTAAAGCGTCAACGTTGAAAGTTAGGCCTTTTCGGGTAACAATAAAGTTACCCGGGGACTTAACAAAGTGGGTATATGTCTTGAGGCCCTTATAGATCAATTACGGGGGCTCAAAATGCAATAAACAAGTGCCTAATCGAAGTTTGAAAAGCCAAGGACCAAAACTGCAATTTTTAAAAGTTTTGTGGGATGTCACCTAGGGCTCGCGTAGCGCGAGCGTGACTGCTTATGCAGTCGCGCTACGCGACTGCTTCACCTGATCAGCCAGTTCCGAGTTCTTAGGGGACTTGTCTGCCTTTGCACTTGTAATCGATTTTAAACGATTTTTCACTTCTCACTTGGCCCCTAGACACCCCCTAAGCCTTAGAGACACATGTTGATGAGTTGTGGTGTGTCCTAGACCTTGTTGTCAAAGATTTGTGGTATGAAATTCACTATAAAAGGCCACTTTGTGCAACACAACTCCTCACACCTTCTTCTGCATTGTTTGATCATTCCTGGAGCTCTCAAGCAGGTCCATTTGATCTTAAGTCGTGCATAGGACTCTTGTAAGTCTTCTAGTTCTTCTTTGTTTGAGTTTAGCTTGGTTAATTAGCTAAAAGTCAAACCGTCGTAATTACGGTTTGACTTCGAGATTAGTCAATAATGGCTCAGTCATATCTCGAATTAAAAGTAGTTATAGGTTGGTATTTATGTGGGTAATAAAACCTCAAAAGGGTTTCCCCTGATCACCATCCTAAGAAGGTCAAATGTCGGGTCAAACCTTTACTTAAAAAGTCAACATAATGCTTAAAATGTCATTTATGCATAATTAGCTATCTAAAACATATGTAACCTGTTTGAACATTGTTATAACTTAGAAATAAGTGTAAGAACATGTCCCAACATATTCAACCCGACTATTTCCTGTTTAGACCCGGTTCGGAACCGAAAGTCACATAGTTTGACTTTCACGTTGACTTTCAGTTCTGACCCGGTTGGGCATATTTTAGAAATGCCTCAGAGCTTTAATTGGATTAGGATACATGTTAGAACAACCCTCTGTGATCATACACCTTGGTTCACTAGTTATCCAATTAATATGCATATTTCCGTTAATTGCTCATACGTTGACCGTTATGCCCTTATTACCTTAAAACGAGATTTATGAAAATGTAAAAGTGTAGAAACCTTAAGTACTGATATATAAACTTGTATGCAAAGTTTGACGTCAGTTTGACTTGTAGATTAAGAGTTATGCTCATTGTCGCTAAATTAAAGCTTTATGTTAACAAAATGGCGTAATTAGCGTATAGCCTAGTTAAACATACTTTTTGATATCAAATCTTTTACCCACTGATGTAATATATTATTTTGGGATTTTTAAAGATTTTTAATTAATTTTAGGCCGAGCATAACTAGTAGTCGTAGGCTTAATCCGGTAATTGTCGGTTTTGCCCTAACGGGCCATAAAATGAGTTTTACATATCTAAACGACTCCAAACCTTTTGCTACTGATCACATATGATAAATAAATTATATTAAGCCCTCTGGAAATATAAAAATATCAGATTTAAGTATCAAACCCGGAAATGGTCTTTAATCGCCTTAATTAGCGTTTTTAACGCATAGTATGTTTTAAAATCATATTGAACATACCCGGGTTGATACCTACTGATATATGAGGAAAATTATGATATTTTAGCAGTAAGCAAAGGTTGATTAACTCAGACTTCGTTTTTGAGCTTTTCGGCTTATGTGAAATTACCAAAATACCCCTACGGGGCATAGTTTGGTTAAAGGTGATAAATTTCACATATATGCTTTAGTTTACTGTTATAACTCATCAAATTGAGTGTGTTTGCTGTTTACATCAGACCTGTAACTCAGTTAAACATCTAAACGCTTCTACAAACTTTAAAATGACCAAACTACCCCTACGGGGCATAGTTTGTGTTTAAATTAGTTCGGGGCATAACGAAAGACATCCTACTGATGTCACAAAATATTTGAAGCATATTAACTTAGGAAACCTGTATATGGCTCTTACGGATACCCGTTACGCTTATTTCGCGTTCGGTTCGGTTTATGTAACAAGTTTACATAAATTAGCCGAAACGGGTCAAACCTTATCGGTTTTATCTCAAAATCCAGAATGTGAATAATAAAACCATATTAAACAAGTCTTCAAACTTGTCGGGTCAGAATCACATTCTATCCGGTCTTCGCTTAATCGTGCGTACGAACCGTATCTTTGAAACTAGCCGGTCTAAGCTCAAGCTTAATTAAAGACCCGTTAGGATTCTAATAGGTTATTAAAAACCTTCGTTCCAGATTAGGAGCCCAGTAAAAGCTATCTGTACTTGCTGATTTGATATACGGCTGGGATTGAATTTATATTTAGCTCAGGTAAATACTTTTAACTTATTTTCCCTATACGGGCTTGGGTTACGGTATATAGCATACCGCTTGTTCGAGCATCAAATCTCCACGCTTAGTGGGTAGTTGAATAATTTGATCGGCTCGTTTTAAACAGTATTGTTTACTTTACAGCCTTTGGGGGGTTAATGACCATGTCCCGGATATCCTCGGCATTATCTTACGAGATGGCCACGACCTGAGCACGGGGTGTAGGCGTACACCTGTCGGTGTATAACTCATTATTGTGGTGTGTCTATTGATCTTTAACCCGGATACGTTCCGGGCTACTGAACGCATAAGTAACATGTAAATCGTTCACAAGATTATAATATTAAATAATTCTCCCAAGTTAAAAAGATTAATTTTGCCTCTGTGCATTTTAATCAATGTGTCAAGATATTTTGTGCCACGTGCATTCAAAACAATTTACAAACTCTTTTTCCAAAATGAGTCAGTTGAATGTATTTACCAGTGTAAACTGACGTATTTTCCAAAAAGGCTAAATGCCGGTACTATACGAAATTGGCTGGATATGTCTCCTTAGCATCAATAGAAGTCTCGCAAGCTTAAGATGCCTAAAAGTCTGTTGAACTATTGTTTCCATTTTATGTTCGATCCTTCTGTGGATAAACTTCCGAATATGGTGACAATTGATATTACAATAATAAATTCGGTTGTATTATATTTTCAATTGCTTCCGATGTGCTTAATAATATTGTGTTGTTTGACTATTATGTTGCCAACCATGACGTCACGATACTCCCCACCGGGCCCACCGGTGACACGTGGAAATTCGGGGTGTGACAGGTTGGTATCAGAGCCAACACTGAGTGAATTAAACACTAGCCTTAGTGTTTAATCTCAGTTACACAATTGCACATATCTAAACCTTCTGAGTCTAGACTTAACTTAGGAATATTATCAATCCTAATCAAAAATTTTTATTTCCAAATTTTTGGATACGTCGCCAAGCGAAGAAGCCGTAATAATAACTCTCCACATCTGGAGCCTTGAAATGCTGAGCTTCGTACCGCGACCAGGGTGAAACGTGCGACCAAGGAGAAAGCATTCAAGAATCGAATGAAGAAGAAACTCCTTTGCTGAAGATCGTTTCCTCAATAGTCCTTATAAGGACATATTTACCTTTTCAGTCCCTTCGAGGACAACATTATTCCTTTTAAGTCCCGCTTAGGGCAACTTTATACTTTTATTTTTATATAATGGAATGATTAAGTTTAAACTTTCATTCTAAATAAGAAATATTAAATGAATGGAAAAAAAATAATATTTCCTTTTTGCAAGATCTACCATTATAATAAAATGGCAAAAATCTAAAGGGGCAAGACCTAGCTTCGGGTCATATTAAGACCGGCCAAGATGGCAGTTCCGCAATTTAGATTCAGATCCATATTTACACCTCAATTTAAAATTTTTCTGCGTTAATTATAAATTAAGAATCTTAAGAGTGAAACCTAGCCTCGGGTCAATTATAAGACCGGGCCAAGATGGTAAGACCTGTTAAAAAGATTCAAATCATTAATTAAGAATCTTAAATGTGAAACCTAGCCTTCGGGTCAATTATAAGACCGGGCCAAGATGGTAAGACCTGTTTAAAAGATTCAAATCCCTGTTAACATCTTAAAACATGTTAACACTCCTGGCAGATGTGATTTATTTAAAATCACACACGTCATTTTTATATGGAATTCTTCAAAAGATTCCTAACCCAGTTTAATGATCTCTAAATCCTGGGTTTACATCATCAATTAAGATGATCATATTTTAACCATACGTGGTAATATAGTGCCTACGGGCCTTGCTCATTTCTACATGAGCCAAAATACAGTGGTAGCTATGACTCCCTGTCAGATAAAGGTAATGAACTAGGTTCAAACCTCAAATGCTTTGATTCTCTGAAATCCTAGCATATAATTTATAATTGTCTACGTGACTAGGCCTATTGTGCCAGAATACCTTCATGCTTTGATTCTCTGAAATCATGGCTTATAATTTAAAAATTGTCCTTGTGACTAGGCCTTTTGTGCTATTAAATAAAACAGTTATTGTTGCTTTGATTCTCTGAAATCATAAGCTTATAATTTATAAATGTCCATGTGACCAAGCCATTGGTGCCACTAATAAGACTGTTAATGTTTTATAATTAGGATAAATTATAATAGAAATCCTAAATAAATATGATTAATAAATTAACCAAATATGGTCTCTGTTTACCATGGTTAAAGAATTTCCCTAAGGGGCAATCCAGTAATAAACATCTCTTATAAGGGAAGTGCCTACGGGCTATAGTTAATGTCCTCTGAGACTAAAGACAGTGGTATCCTACAGCTCCCTGTCAAGAAAAGGTAATGAACTTTGATTCAAACCTTAAGGCCACGATTCTCTGAAATCATGGCTTATAAATTTAACTTGTCTACGCGACTAGGACATTGGTGCTATTATTAACTTATGAATTAGGATTTATGATAAAAATCCTGAATAAAATAAATATCATTCCTTCTCTGTCAGTACGCAATTGAAGGGAATCTTAAAGGTGAAACCTAGCCTACGCGGCCAAGATGGTGAAACCTACTCAAGGGATTCACATCCTTGTTAACACCTAGGAATGTGTTAGCACTCTTGACAAATGTGATTCGAGAAAATCACAACAGTCATCCTTATATTGGATTCTTCCAATTCTCAAATCTAGCCTAGTGATCTAGGAATCATGGCTTATATCATCCTATAAGATGATCATATTATAAACATACGTTAGTAATGAAGCACCTACGGACTAAACTTGTTGTCCGATAAGACAACGACAGTGGTGGTCTTTGACCTCCTGTCTAAAATGTTGGACTATGTCCAAACATAATAGTCTATATGATCAATGCGATCATGACTAATATCATCTAGTACGATGATCATATTATTTAACATCCTTTAGTGATTTCTTGCCTACGGGCTATAATATATTGTCCATTTGAGACATTGACATTGTTATCTTTATGATTCCTTGTCTAAGGTGGTGAGCTATGCTCAAGCCAAATAGTCAATATGATTAATGCAATCATGACTTATAGCATCTAATAGGATGAACCAATTATAAACATCCATGAGTGATGTTTTCGCCTATGGGCCAAATTATACTGTCCATGTGTGACAAAGACATTGTGATCTTTACGATTCCCTGTCCAAGGTGGTGAGCTATGTTCAAGCCTAATAGTTCATATGATCAATACGATCATGACAAAAATCATCAATACGATGATTAAAAATTTTAACATCCGTAATAATGTTTTGCCTAAGGGCTATATTATATCGTCCAACTGAGACAAGGCAATTGTAATCTTTTGTGATTCTTTGCCAAGGGGGTGAGCTATACTCAATTCCCATAGTCTATACTATCAGTACGATCCTGACTAGTATCCTCAGTATGATGATCATAATATTAACATCCCTCGTGATGAAATGCCTACGGGCTAAACTTTATTCTAGTGTCGGTAAGACAAAGATAGTAGTGATCTTTATGATCCCCTGTTCAAAATGGTGTGATTATACCCAAACCTAATAGTCAATATGATCGATGTGATCATGACTAATATCATTAGATACGATGGTTATATATAAACATCCATTAGTGATGTTGATTGGCTTATTTTTCTGCCAACAGAATCGTCTTTCAAGACAATGACAGTTGTAGTCTATGACTCCCTGTCTAAAGGTGAAGAACCACGTTCAAACCTAGAAGCCCTAAACTAATAAGATTTCGGCTAATAAATTAAGGTCCTTGATAATAGACCATCGAGTTATGTTTTAAAGTTATTCATGACAAGCCTATGTGCTATAATAGGTCATTCGTGACAAGTTAACATATTAAATGTCAACATTCCTGGTAACATGCCTTTGTGCCAGATTTGATGAATGTCCTTATAACAAGGCCGTTTGTGCCATATCTAATTGTCCTTTGTGACAAGGCCTTCGTGCCGTATAATCATTTATGTCCTTCATGACTATGCTTTATGCCATATTTTCTACGTCCCTCGCGACAGGCTTCTATGCCATATATGTAAATATATATATATATATATATATAATCGAAGTCATGAAAGGCTAGCCTTTGAGCTATTTATAATCGTACTTGTGACAAGGGCAGTTGTGACATTATGGTTCCCTGTCAAGCAAGTATTGGACTCGCTCCAAGCTTTGAATGCCATTGATGGTCCAGTTGTGACCTAGGCTAAGTATAATGGAAATACATTCAAAATAACATTCACTATGAATGTTCGGAACAGAATAGCCCATACGGTTTATGAATGCCGTGGCTAATCTAAGTCAGATCATCAGGATGATGACTGATAAAGGTTAAATCTTGGTGATTGGTACCAAGTTTCGAGTATGGAACACTCGGATGAGGTAGACGACAGTCGCAACGCTATTCAGGCGACGAAAGTTAATAAAACTACAAACGTAAACCTCAACATTAATGGAGTTAATCTTCAGGCTGTGGTTGACGCAGCAGATGGAAGGACCATAGAAAGGTCATGAGACAATCCAAAGAGCCGAATTCTTCTCGCTCTAAATCTCATTAGAAACCATGTTTAATTGCTCATGAGGAGATTTTGTTCACACTTCGTATATGAAGGATGAACCAAAAGAAGGAGAATAACTCCCAGAAATCTGAGAAAGAGAGCGAGTACAGGCTTGATAAAAAGCAACGAAAGTTCGGTAAGAAGCCTGTATACCTCTGAGACTGCTTCAGCATTAATAGATGGATGTTTTATATCCATTAAAAATCATTTTTCCGATGTCCTAAGTTTCGGACTCCAAATATTGATAAAAATCGATTGGTTGCCTTAAAAATCAAGCCCATATTGTGGGTAATAAGGAGCAATTAATTATCAAGACTCCTTACGAGACAACCCTCGTAATTACACGTATCTGTACGACTAATAAATATTAAACAAAAAAAAATGGTGGAACTGGCCGTCCCCGGAATCGAACCTGGGTCTAGGCCGGCCGCACCCTTTCGCGCGCCTAGTCAACTGAGCTAGGTGCCTAGTTTGTGAAACTTCCATCATTAATTAAATATAAGCACTCGTACAATAAACTTCCTTATCATTTATCAATGATAATTTCTGCTAAGTGTCCTGTTTTTTTAACAGGCAATAATAAATCTTCATGAACCATAAACTTAGCAAATTTTTTTTTTTCATCCACAAGGTATAAATTACCAAGGAAACCATAGTAACCGATTCTTCTAGTATCGGCAAGGAATCCTTCCGAAAATCTAAGAGTACTCTTTCTTCGCATAGAGTACGACAACATATGTTATTTAATTATTTTTCTCATTGTTTTCTATCGCCTGCGAATGCCAAACTATGTTTGATAAAAGTGTCATATGAGGATTGGCGTATCCTAGTGTGTCCCATAGATTATTTCCATGTCTGATCAGCATGGAGGTTTAATACATGGAACCCCTAAGATATCCCAATGATCATATTGTACTAAAGTCGACTAGTAGTATTCAAAGAAGATATCCAAAAATGGAAATTTTTTTTCAAGTAAATGTTCCCGATTAAGGAAGTCGTGGACTTATAACATAAAGGTGTCACTCATTTGACACGAACAATGATGGATGAACTGGAGCCTGAGATATGGAAAATCTCTACAGCCTCCTTGTATCTTAATTATCTTCTCAAAAGTTTTCCCTGCTTACCTCAAGGAAGGCAAGTAGAATTAAGATTTGTATCCCGCCGTGGGGTGGAGTATTGTGAAAACTCCATATTGATTATGGAATAAACGAAACCTTGGTTAAGTAGGTTTTAAGACATAGGCTCATATAGCCTGACTCAATATTCTGAGGGTTTTATGTTAATAAATAAGAAAGACGGTTCATATTGCTTATGCATACATGCCGCAACCCTAATTAGGCAACGATTAAGAATTTGCCATCAGCTACCCAGGATCTAAGGGCAAAATTATTGGTGGATAGGCTTGAAAAAGTCCGTAGCCACCCATGTAGCTAAATGCTTGACATGTGCGCAAGTCAAAGCCGAGCATCAAAAGCCGTCAGGCTTGCTACAACAGCCTGAACTTCCTACGTGGAAGTGGGAAATGGTAACTATGGATTTTATTACCAAGTTACCCAAGACAAGGAAAGGAAATGATAAAATATGGGTTATAGTTGACAGACTGACTAAGTCAGCTCATTTCTTACCCATCAAGGAGACTTATAGCTCCGATATGTTAGCCCAATTATAAGTGGATAAGATTGTAGCCTTGTATGGCATACCTGTGACTATTATCTCTGATAGAGATACTAGGTACACGTCACCTTTTTGGAAAAGCTTCCAACAATCTTTGGGCACACGTTTGAATTTTAGTACGGCTTACCATCCTCAGACAGACGGCCATAGTGAGCGTACTATTCAAACGTTAGAAGACATGCTACGTGCATGTGCGATCGATTTGGGTGGTAGTTGGGATAAGAACCTACCGTTAATCGAATGCTCCTACAACAATAGCTACCACACCAGCATAAAGGTTGCGCCTTTTGAGGCATTATACGGTAGAAAGCGTAGATCGCCTAATTGTTGGGCGGAAGTTGGAGATGTCCAGTTATCAGGACCAGAGATCATGTTCGAAACGACGGACAAGATTGTCCAGATTCGTGACCGTCTCAAAGCTGCCCGGGATAGACAGAAGAGATATGCTGATCCTAAGCGTAAGGATATTCACTTCGAAGTGGGTGACAAAGTCCTACTTAAAGTGTCACCCTAGAAGGGAGTGATGCGGTTTGGTAAGAAAGGCAAGCTAAGTCCGAGATACATAGGACCTTTCGAGGTTATCGAACGTGTCGGGTCAGTTGCCTATAAGTTAAACTTACCGGGAGAGCTCAGTGGAATTCACAAAGTGTTCCACATCTGCAATCTGAAGAAGTGTTTCGCTGAGGAATCACTGGTTATACCACATACAGATGTGCATATAGACGAGAGCTTGAAATTTGTTGAAAAACCTTTGTCGATTGAAGATCGACAGGTAAAGAAGCTTCGAAGGAAGCATGTACCTATTATGAAGGTCAAATAGGATGCCCGTAGAGGTCCCGAATACACGTGGGAGGTTGAATCCACGATGAAAGAAAAGTACCCTTATTTATTTCAGTAAATCTCGGGTCGAGATTTATTTTAAGGGGGTGAGGATGTAACACGTCGAAAATTCACGTCCTATAATGTGTAGACACGTGTCAAATGTTTAAACGTGTGAAAGAAATATTATAGAAGGACTAAAGTTGACAAACATGGAAAGTATGTGAAAATACGTATTCTAAGTGTCAACTGTGAATAAATATAATGTACATTAACCCTACACGATGCTCATACCTTCAAACGAATAAATCATGGATCATACGAAGCTAAAAGTGAGAGATTACAAACTACAGGGGTTAAATGTGTCAACATGTTTAAAGATATACCTCTGAGTGACCTTTTGACAAACCCGAAGCTTTGTAAATGTTAATCATGCTCACTAGAATGCACGATTTAAATTTTGTAAAGTTTCGTTAACGTATGAGAAAGTTATGATCGAATTCGTGTGCGAGGGGTTAAAGCGTCAACGTTGAAAGTTAGGCCTTTTCGGGTAACAATAAAGTTACCCGGGGACTTAACAAAGTGGGTATATGTCTTGAGGCCCTTATAGATCAATTACGGGGGCTCAAAATGCAATAAACAAGTGCCTAATCGAAGTTTGAAGAGCCAAGGACCAAAACTGCAATTTTTAAAAGTTTTGTGGGATGTCACCTAGGGCTCGCGTAGCGCGAGCGTGACTGCTTATAAAGTCGCGCTACGCGACTGCTTCACCTGATCAGCCAGTTCCGAGTTCTTAGGGGACTTGTCTGCCTTTGCACTTGTAATCGATTTTAAACGATTTTTCACTTCTCACTTGGCCCCTAGACACCCCCTAAGCCTTAGAGACACATGTTGATGAGTTGTGGTGTGTCCTAGACCTTGTTGTCAAAGATTTGTGGTATGAAATTCACTATAAAAGGCCACCTTGTGCAACACAACTCCTCACACCTTCTTCTGCATTGTTTGATCATTCCTGGAGCTCTCAAGCAGGTCCATTTGATCTTAAGTCGTGCATAGGACTCTTGTAAGTCTTCTAGTTCTTCTTTGTTTGAGTTTAGCTTGGTTAATTAGTTAAAAGTCAAACCGTCGTAATTTCGGTTTGACTTCGAGATTAGTCAATAATGGCTCAGTCATATCTCGAATTAAAAGTAGTTATAGGTTGGTATTTATGTGGGTAATAAAACCTCAAAAGGGTTTCCCCTGATCACCATCCTAAGCAGGTCAAATGTCGGGTCAAACCTTTACTTAAAAAGTCAACATAATGCTTAAAATGTCATTTATGCATAATTAGCTATCTAAAACATATGTAACCTGTTTGAACATTGTTATAACTTAGAAATAAGTGTAAGAACATGTCCCAACATATTCAACCCGACTATTTCCTGTTTAGACCCGGTTCGGAACCGAAAGTCACATAGTTTGACTTTCACGTTGACTTTCAGTTCTGACCCGGTTGGGCATATTTTAGAAATGCCTCAGAGCTTTAATTGGATTAGGATACATGTTAGAACAACCCTCTGTGATCATACACCTTGGTTCACTAGTTATCCAATTAATATGCATATTTCCGTTAATTGCTCATACGTTGACCGTTATGCCCTTATTACCTTAAAACGAGATTTATGAAAATGTAAAAGTGTAGAAACCTTAAGTAATGATATATAAACTTGTATGCAAAGTTTGACGTCAGTTTGACTTGTAGATTAAGAGTTATGCTCATTGTCGCTAAATTAAAGCTTTATGTTAACAAAATGGCGTAATTAGCGTATAGCCTAGTTAAACATACTTTTTGATATCAAATCTTTTACCCACTGATGTAATATATTATTTTGGGATTTTTAAATATTTTTAATTAATTTTAGGCTGAGCATAACTAGTAGTCGTAGGCTTAATCCGGTAATTGTCGGTTTTGCCCTTACGGGCCATAAAATGAGTTTTACATATCTAAACGACTCCAAACCTTTTGCTACTGATCACATATGATAAATAAATTATATTAAGCCCTCTGGAAATATAAAAATATCAGATTTAAGTATCAAACCCGGAAATGGCCTTTAATCGCCTTAATTAGCGTTTTTAACGCATAGTATGTTTTAAAATCATATTGAACATACCCGGGTTGATACCTACTGATATATGAGGCAAATTATGATATTTTAGCAGTAAGCAAAGGTTGATTAACTCAGACTTCGTTTTTGAGCTTTTCGGCTTATGTGAAATTACCAAAATACCCCTACGGGGCATAGTTTGGTTAAAGGTGATAAATTTCACATATATGCTTTAGTTTACTGTTATAACTCATCAAATTGAGTGTGTTTGCTATTTACATCAGACCTGTAACTCAGTTAAACATCTAAACGCTTCTACAAACTTTAAAATGACCAAACTACCCCTACGGGGCATAGTTTGTGTTTAAATTAGTTCGGGGCATAACGAAAGACATCCTACTGATGTCACAACATATTTGAAGCATATTAACTTAGGAAACCTGTATATGGCTCTTACGGATACCCGTTACGCTTATTTCGCGTTCGGTTCGGTTTATGTAACAAGTTTACATAAATTAGCCGAAACGGGTCAAACCTTATCGGTTTTATCTCAAAATCCAGAATGTGAATAATAAACCCATATTAAACAAGTCTTCAAACTTGTCGGGTCAGAATCACATTCTATCCGGTCTTCGCTTAATCGTGCGTACGAACCGTATCTTTGAAACTAGCCGGTCTAAGCTCAAGCTTAATTAAAGACCCGTTAGGATTCTAATAGGTTATTAAAAACCTTCGTTCCAGATTAGGAGCCCAGTAAAAGCTATCTGTACTTGCTGATTTGATATACGGCTGGGATTGAATTTATATTTAGCTCAGGTAAATA
Source organism: Helianthus tuberosus (assembly GCA_030545235.1). NCBI lineage: Eukaryota > Viridiplantae > Streptophyta > Magnoliopsida > Asterales > Asteraceae > Helianthus > Helianthus tuberosus. The sequence continues at coordinate 18,455,146 of CM060446.1, read as the reverse complement.
CTTTTAACTTATTTTCCCTATACGGGCTTGGGTTACGGTATATAGCATACCGCTTGTTCGAGCATCAAATCTCCACGCTTAGTGGGTAGTTGAATAATTTGATCGGCTCGTTTTAAACAGTATTGTTTACTTTACAGCCTTTGGGGGGTTAATGACCATGTCCCGGATATCCTCGGCATTATCTTACGAGATGGCCACGACCTGAGCACGGGGTGTAGGCGTACACCTGTCGGTGTATAACTCATTATTGTGGTGTGTCTATTGATCTTTAACCCGGATACATTCCGGGCTACTGAACGCATAAGTAACATGTAAATCGTTCACAAGATTATAATATTAAATAATTCTCCCAAGTTAAAAAGATTAATTTTGCCTCTGTGCATTTTAATCAATGTGTCAAGATATTTTGTGCCACGTGCATTCAAAACAATTTACAAACTCTTTTTCCAAAATGAGTCAGTTGAATGTATTTACCAGTGTAAACTGACGTATTTTCCAAAAAGGCTAAATGCAGGTACTATACGAAATTGGCTGGATATGTCTCCTTAGCATCAATAGAAGTCTCGCAAGCTTAAGATGCCTAAAAGTCTGTTGAACTATTGTTTCCATTTTATGTTCGATCCTTCTGTGGATAAACTTCCGAATATGGTGACAATTGATATTACAATAATAAATTCGGTTGTATTATATTTTCAATTGCTTCCGCTGTGCTTAATAATATTGTGTTGTTTGACTATTATGTTGCCAACCATGACGTCACGATACTCCCCACCGGGCCCACCGGTGACACGTGGAAATTCGGGGTGTGACATGATGCAAAAGTGGGAACTGCCAAAGCCATATCAAAATGGACAAGGCAGTACACTGACGAGGCTTATGAAATGCTAAGAAAAAGGAGAGAACAGATCCTAAACTTCCAAAGAAGCCTGATTACAAAACCACTGCTAAACCAAAGCAGCTGGCTCACACTTCTGAACCACTGTTCACATCATCAGATATCTCTACCATTGTGGTAAATCAAAGTAAGAGGCAAAAACTGAGTGATGAAGAAGAGAAAGAACAAGAAGCTGTATATTTCAAAGAAGCTATCAAAACAATGGCACTAGAGGATGACAACTCAGCAAAGCTTCAAAACATAGCCAAACAAGTTCTGAACAGGCCACCATCTCCAAACTTATCAGCAAATAAACCTCTCCCAAGAAACCCATTAGATTCAAAAATACTAAAGTGAATGTCTGATCAAAAGGCCCATGTATAGACTCTGATCAGATCTAATGGTGTAGTGAAGCAAATATCAAGGGAAGTAGCACTTGGCCTGGGTGTTGAAGATTTACATGATCTCCTTGAGCTTACACTTTGCAAGGATGAGGATGATACAAGTTCCTTAGATTTTGAATTGCAATTTAAATGGCAAGTTAGGGAACTTTTGATGAGACAATAAAAATCCAGAATAATGAAGAGTTTTGGCATCATCTGTTCCAGGGGGAACATTAATCCTTAAAAGTCAGTTACAACCACTGTTTTCGTTAAAAATTTGATTGTTAAATGTTATCCACTGCTGAAAGACAACTTCTGGTTCTTCATTCTTCATGTTGACCATTGACTGACCAAACATCAGTTTTTCAATTACTGTTGAGTATCCACTGATTGTTAAAAAACAACCACTGCTCACATTTTTATTCTTGACATCTACTGATATTGACCATCAGTGGTTTCCCTAAAAAACAGTCACTCACCTTTTTATTGTTGATGTGGTTAATTAATTATAGAATTAAATTATCAAATGAAAACTAGAATTACAATGAAAAACACCCACTGCTCACATTTTTATTGTAATTATGTTGTATTAATAACAAATAATAATTAATATAACTAAGTTTCCCGAGCCCGGGAAGCAATCCCGGATAATAACCTAGTTCATTATAAACAAAAGAGTAAATTGCCACAATCGTTCATAAGATTTAGATCTGTTTGCCAGTTTCATCTAAAATGATTTTTTTTTGTGCCAAATAGCCATTCACCTTTAGATATTTGGATGGAACTGACAAATATAAAATATTTCTTAGGTGCTCAACACATTTAAAAATATGTAACACTTTACAATTTTTTTTTTTATATCTCTACACTTGATTAAATACTAAAAGTTGTAATCGATTATTATGTGCTGCACACCATTGATATTTATTTTATATATCGTTTTCTCTTATAAAACTGATCTATATAAAGAAATCTGGATATTAATTTCTGTCTTAATTTATGAAATTTGAAACATCTTTCACCTTAACAGAAAAAAGAAACTGAGTTAGTGGTTTGGATGAAAATTTATAAAAATTATGTGACAAAACTATTAGTTTTTTATTATAAAAACTGCGCGTATATTCTGTTTTATATATATGTGACACAACTAATTAAATAAAAGAAATTAAAAAGACTTTGAGTAAATTGCCAAAATCATCCCTGAGGTTTTATATTTGACAATTGTATCCAAATATTTTTCAACTTAACATAAAAAGTAAACTAAGTTAGTGGTTTGGATGAAACTGACAAAAAATGCCAAAGGTGAAGGGTTGTTTGGCATAAAAAAAGTCATTTTGGATTAAACTGATAAACAGACCTAAACCTTAGGGACGATTTTAGCAATTTATTCTAAACAAAATTACTAAATTACTAAACCAATTAGTTTTTGATATCCAAACTTAATTCATTATAAACAAAATCACTAAAGCTTTAGTTTTGTTTTCACGATCAAAATTTTTCGTGTTTAAATTCATTCTATTCTCTCACACCCTTCATCACCACCACCGATCACAACCACCACCTGGCGCCGCCGCCACCCTCCGTCGTCGCTGATCATCGGCGCCACCGCCACCACCACACCCCGTCGGCGCCACCACCGCCACCGCCACATCCGTCAGCGCCACCGACCATAGCCACCCGCGCCGCCGCTAACCATCACTATCGCTCGCCACCGCCACCGCCCACCGCCACCACGACAATCCACCGCCACCCGCCGTTGCCGACACCCACCCCTATTGTCATTACCGTCACCGTACATTCCATTAACTCGTCTATTCTATTATCCATAGTAAACAGAAACTTCAAGGGGATTTACATGTCAAGTAAGTGGTTTAAGTAATCGATCCTATTATTACGCAATTACTAGTATTTATTAACACTATTATATTATTTTGTTATTACTATTCTATTTTTGTTGTTTTACACTAGCTACAAGAATAAATTTCAGGATATGATTGAACGTCCATACCCCACTCCTACTTGTAAGACCTAGGATCTTAGTCCATACTAACAATCTTTCGTGATTTTCTTTTACTTGAATAGTTTAGATATCCTAGGTTCACATTCTGTCGAGTAACATGACAAAATTAATTCAAATTAAAATTGCTTGTTTTTACTCTAGTCGAAATGAACCCGTCAGACTTTATTAATTACACAACCAACATACACTTTTTAATAGTTTTTAGAAATTGTATAAGTAACTAATTTGTAAATACCAAAGGACTTGTAGCCCACTTATACTAACGAGTGTAGTAGATTTATTGAATGTGTGAGTTTTCCGGTACGTTCTAAAACAAATCTAATTTGCAGAGTTCTAAAACGAATCTAATTTGCAGAGTTAAGTTATTTTACAAAAGCTTCTAAAAGTAAGAAGTTTACAAAGACATAATGGATCGCAAAATGTAACACAATGTCAAGGAAAATGTAACACAATGTCGAGGAAAATATAACACAATGTCGAGGAAAAAGACATAATGACGCAAATATAGAAAAACACAATGATAAATAAAAGGCACAGTGATAATAAACAAAAATTCTAAAATCTACAACCCATAAATTCAAAAGTGAAAATCTAAAATCTCACATCGTAGAGTTCGATGAGACCGTTCCAATGTCACTTAAATGGGGTCAATCGGAGTCCGTTTCAGGGGCGGACTTAGAATGTTAGTGGGGGTAGCACGGGCTACCCCTTAACCCCGTTTACGTAGAGTAAAAATACCCCTTAACTCCGTTTCCATAGTGTAAAAATACCCCTCAACTTCGTCTCCGTTACACAGAGGATACCCCTGGTCTAAAGAATAAAAAATTAGGATACCCCTAAATTTTTGAGCTAGTTCCGTCGTTGGCAGGGGCGGATGTATGTGTATACAAGGGGGAGCGCCCGCTACCGCTTGGCGCTCCGGCGGTAATGTAAAATTAGTGTAAATTTTGGAAAAATTTGACGTTTTTCCGATTTCGTTACCGCTTATTTATAAAACGTTACCGCTTGGCGTGAATCCTAGATCCGCCACTGGTCGTTGGTCCGTTTGATACCCTTTGTACGACTTATTATTTTTAGGAGCATTGGTATTTGATCTAAACCCTAATTTGTAAATGTAAATATATTCATCTATAATACAAAATAATATTGTTATATGTGTTTTGTTAAACATGGGTCACGTTAACTATAAAAGGTTAAGCAAATTTAAATAAAAAAAATGGATAATCATTTAAACGTACGGATATCGATTTAAACCTAGGACTTAATATTTCATATGATACTAAAACAAACAATGAATGATGATTGGTTGGTGAGTTGTTTGCGGAGACTTAACCATGACCCAAAAAGTGGATCCACTAGATTTTGTTGACCTACCGAACCACTTGTGCGTTCTTCTTTGAATACAGTGTTCAAGGAGTGGGAGTGAGAGTGGTAACCTTTGTTGTTCACTGTTGAAGGTATGTAGGATGTATATGTACTCCTATGGAATTTACTATTCTTGTCAATGTCGTATAATCATGGACAAACATTCTTTTTTTATGTATACTAAAGTAATTCAACATCAACTGTTCAACCAAGGGGGTTTAAACAGAAGAGATTTTATATTTGAACTAGTGAGATTTATGTGCGCTTCGTTGCGAGCCTTTTGTTATTATTGGTTTGGTTCATTACAATATCAGTACGACACTGACATTTGGCATAGCAATCGTTGCTAATCGACAGTTTTTACATCGATTGAAAACCGATAAAAACGAATACCCGTACCGGTAGTACCGGTGTTGTTTGGTCGGCATCGGTCCGTTACGTTACGATAACAGTAATATTGTGCAGATGCTCGATATAGCTTATGATACCAAAAATACTTTATTGCGAATATTTCTTTGTGTTCAATGAATTTTATACCGCCACGTCGAGAATTATATAAAAACGAATACGGTACCATTACCGATGTTGTTTGGTCGGCATATTTTTGGTTTGTGTTGATAAAAAAATCAACTGTATATGACATGTTCGAATACCGATGTTGTTTGGTCGGTATATGTTCGGTTTGTGATGATAAAAAATCAACTATATATGACATGTTCGAGTAGAACTTTTATCGAATCGTACGTAATAATAGGCATATGATGACTTTAATAATAAAAAAACTATACTTATGTTATACAATATCGGTACCGATGTTGTTCAGACAATATTAGTGATAATAAATTTTTTTTATTAAAAATTAAAATTAAAGAGATATATTTAAGATTAAAAATAAATATAACAATAATAATCTATTTTAATATTGAAATGATAAAAATATAAAAAAGAAACTATATATTATTATAAAAATTAAATTATTATTCATGATTACTTTATAAATATATATAAATTTATAATTATATATATAATATAAAAATCATATTACTATTCATGATTACGTTAATACGCGTTACAATATGTATTGTTAACAATACACGTTACAATATGTATTGGTAACAAAGTAAACCTTGTTATGTGAGATAATTTTGTGATTACTGGAAAGTTAGTATTGAATAATCAAATAATAGATTTTGATGATGTAAATACAGTGATACTATGTTTGTCATCTCATTGCGACCTCTGCACCTTTTCTGGATTCACTATTTTAATCATAACAGAGGAGTAAGGAGTTGCTCATTGATATTTGATAGGTCTTATGACATTATTGATGTTAGTTTCATTTTATACGATGGTTGGTTAAATACAGAACTTTTGGGGGTAATTTGTTTAAAAGATTTACTTTAAATACGGAATTAACTTTAACACGTCTATGCCGTACACTCTTGCTTTCTAATCTCACATTGTTCCACGTCATCGAATACCCGTTCGATGACAAGAAAATAGTAGTTTGAGATTTCCTGGGCCCATGATTTGATATACATACATACGTGCGAACGACTGTTCGACATATACGCAAACGCCCGTTCGACGAGGATGTGAGATTAAAATGCTAAGGGGTGTGGAAACTAGTTTGACAAGACATGTTGTACTTAATTAGCACAAGTAGATTTGTGGAAAAATTACGTCTATTACAATAAGGATTAAACGTTGATACGTCATTTTCTAGACATATAAAACAAAATTATTTAATCAACTTTTTTATAGTTACCCGTACATTTATCTAAATTTTATTAAACAGAACTGATTTTATCTAAAGTTTAATTAAATATCCCTTAAATAAAATTGATTGTGAGTTATGGGGATCATCTCTTCAGTTTTAAGCAATCGGGAAGCATGAACCAAGCCATCGACCTACTTGAGAACGCACAACAATGTTGCGTTGGCACAAACTCGACCTACTTGAGAACGCACAACAGTGTTGCGTTGGCACAAACGTCACTGGACATGCGTTGCGTGTGTCTTTAGTAGAGAATTTGAAACGCACTTTTCTTTTTTGGTTTAGAAACAACTAACTTATTACTAGCTTAGGGGCTGTTTGGTAGCCTCTGAATGGTCATTAAGAGGTTACCTCTTAATGGAACCATTAAGAATTTTACCAATGAGAAGGTAGAAGAATGTGACATGTGATGATTTACCATTCAGAGGTTACCTCTTAACCATTCAGACTTGAGGTTACCTCTTATTCATTCAGAGGTTTTTAACCATTAAGAGGTAGCATCTGAATGGTCATTAAGAGGTACCAAACAACCCCTTAATCTAGTTTTTAGGGTTTCAAAAGTGTCATACACTAGGTTTAAATTAAATGGGTTAAACTGATAAAGCCGAACAAGACTCGTGCAACAATTTTTTTAAAGACACCAATCCAACCTAAACACTATTAAAATCATGCAACACGAGCCATTTGACATGTTCATCTAAAGAAATGAAACAAACTGACATGATTGATAAGTTATAACTTATAAATAAATATGTTGCAATCAAGTTGTATCAGATCGTCTATATGTCAAATTTTTGTACCAACCCATTTATTAAATGTTAGTCCATAAACAAACTTTAAATCTCTAATTAAACATGTTATACACTAAACCAAAACTTACAAAACTTGATTATTTTAATAAGACTTTTGTGTGTTAAGAATTAACATCTCTATTTTATTCAGGGGCGTACCCACCCTAAGCCAAGGTTGGCGGGCGCACTCCATGAAAAAAAAAAATTTTAGTGTTATTTTTCGCCGGAAATCCCGACCGCACCCCTTGGAATTTTTCACCCGCACCCCTTGAAAATTTTCAACCGCCCCACTTAGAAAAAAAATAATTATTAACCACTTATTCACTTAATTATTTAATCCAATCAAAGCCCAATCTGCAATCTATTTTTATTAACACAAGCTCAAACCCAACCTAAATAAATTTGAACTAAATAAAATAACCCAAACCCATCCACCCATTCCATTTCCAAATCCCACCCAAAAAAAAAAAACTCACAGCGACTTGACGCCACTGCTCAAGACCTGATGGCTTTTTTTACCGGGAAAACCAAAATTCTGATTGGACCGACCCATATTACGTCAGAATTCCAATATAGAACTAGTATAGTTTATTTATTTATTTAATTATTTTGTTTTATGTGATAATTATGAGAAATTATAGATGTGTAAGGGTTTAATCTTTTTATATTTTTTTTTGATTTTTTTGTTATTCTAAACTTGTGGTTAAATGATTTTGTTGTTTTATTTATAGCTTTGTTTGTTTAATTGATTAGTTACAAGCATGGTTGCAAAAGTCGCTAGGCGCTCCCTAGTCGGATTCGGGAGTACTCGGAAAGTACTCGGCTTAGGCGGAGATTACTCGGGGAGTAATTGGCCTGGGAGAAGAGTACTCGTGCCTCGGCAGCCTACCTTGTAGCGAGTACTCGGGGAGTACTCGGAGCCTAGGCGGGACTTTTACAACCATGGTTACAAGTAATCAACAATTAATATTAGGGCTTGAATGTTTAAAAATATAATTGAAAGTTATGGGATATGGTTGAACATGATTTTTTATTTTTTTCAAGTGTTTATAGTTGTTTTATGAACTTATGGAGCAAATTATATGTGTTAGGAACAATGAGTAAGAATGTAATGAACTTATGGCGTGTTTAGTATCTTTAGATGATATTTTGGATATATTTCAAAAAAAAACCCTGTAGGGCACAATTTTAAATACGTTTGTAATTTGTAATGACGTTTGACGTGTTTTTGATGATTTATAAATTTTAGTTTGATGTTCTTTTGTCTTACATGATCCGACCCGACCCGCTATGAACCGATATTTTTATACAGCTCGGGGCCTAAAATCTTTGAAAATATTTCGCACCCCCAAGGAAAAAATCCTGGGTCCGCCACTGATTTTATTCCAGTCCAGATGAATTTTAATGTTTAACTTAACAGATCTATATATAAACACAATCTACATTATAAACGACTACTTTTTTTTAACTCGTCCCAACTATAACCATAATTAACAATATGAGGGGGCTTCTTTTTTTTTTTTTTTTATTTATTTATTTTTTTTTAACGATGAGAACCCGTCATCACATGGTTAATGACTTTTTTTTAACGATGAGAACCCGTCATCACATGCAGAGGCGGATCTATCCTTCAAGAAGGGGTAACCTTCGTTACCCCTTAACGCTCCGATGGTAGTTTAAATTTTGGTAAAATTTAACGTTTTTTCGATTTCGTTACCCCTTTTCTTTGAAACTGAAACATTGCCCCTATAATAATTTTCTAGATGTGCCACTGATCACATGGCTAATGACTTTTTTTTTAAACGGCGAGAATCCGGACATGGTTAATGACTTTTTTTAAACGACGAGATAACCCGTCAGCACATGGTTAATGACTTTATGTGCTGGGATTAGAAGAATGAGGAAACAATAGTACACAACTTCACATCAAATATACAAAATGCGACAAAGAAACAAGATGATAGTAGTCATAATACAAAAACAGTACCATTAACATACGTACTTAACTGCATTGCATTAATATAACGTACAAACAGTTTTTCCTCTTTTTTTCTTCAAAGTACCACCAAGATTCAAATCAACTTCTACATCATTATTACTAGTTCTAGTACTAGGGTAATTCATCTTCATCATCGGACCAAAATTACTAAATAGTTGACCCACTGAAGTCACCACGTGACACTTCTTGTTATTATTATTGTTACTGTTACTATTATTGTTATTATTGCTACCACCGCTAGCGCCAGACTTCCTCTTTTTCCCTTCATTGGATGACGAGGAGGACGTTGCTGGCGATGTAGCGGTGGTAGACAATGGGAACACTGACGGTATCTCAAAGTTGGTCCTGGCTTTTGACCCTCTTAGTCGCCTAGCCGCAGCGTCGTAAGCACGTGCGGCTTCCTCCGCAGTATCAAACGTCCCTAGCCAGTGCCTGCACCGCCCTATCCTATCGCGTATCTCCGCCGACCACCTCCCCCACGGCCTCTTTCTCACCCCTCTATAACTCTTCATCTCCACACTCTTCACCGGTTCTTTCTTGAGATCCACAGGCTGATCAGCTTCAGTGGTAGCTGTTGTTGTTGTTACGGATTTACCGAACAAAACATGTTCTCCAACAACTGCTGCAATGCCTTCAAGAACATGAGGGTGATTGTGTTCTGTGAAAATATTGGTTTCATGTGAAGGGTTTTGTTCAACATGTTGTGTTGGAACTGATGGGAAGTGTAGGTCGAATGAGTTAGGGTTTGTTGGCAAAAATGGAAGTGTTTGGAAGAGGGTGTTCATGGTTTTGAAGGTGTGTGTTATGTATGTATGATCAGTACTGTATCTTGGAGTTGGATGCATGGGGAGTGATGAATAATCTTGGAGTCACTATTTATACTCGCTTTTAACCCGACCCGTTTTTCAAGATGAATGAAATATATAATATTCTATTGTCCATAGAAAGAAAGTGTACGTATACACCTAATATATTAAGTGAAAACCGGCAATTAGTGCTTCTCGTAAATCTTAATACTACGTAGAGGACTTGTAGTAGAGTTGTACGTTACTAAGATTAAGATTCCCATTTGTACAAATATATAGATTTAGAAGTAGGGTTAATTAATTGTACACATGAGTATTTTTAACGTAAAGAGTGAAGGAGCGAATTTTTGTTTTTTTAAATTTTTTTTCCTACTTATTATATTTTAGTCTAATAATAAAAAAACCTGATTTTACATTAATAGAGTAATTATGTAATTTTGTAAAGTAATTACTCTACTACTATAAAATCACGAATTTTTTTTAACATTTTTCAATTAAACGTCACTTTTAAGTAGTAGGGAAAAAAATTTCTTCTTCACTTCTTACGTTAAGGGTAGTATATTAAGAACCATTTGTATTTGATCTTTACACTTTAGAAGTAGTATTAGAGAGGATATAGTTAGCTGGTCTAAAAAAAACCTCTTTAATTGACTCTGTTATGAAACTTTATTGTCATTATCGACGATGATAAATGCAATACGCGACCAACACTCGATCGTGCTTTTCACTGTTCAATAAATGTTTTTAACTTTTTTTTTGAACGGCTAAACCTTTTTCCCCCTTAAATACTATACTAAATTACATCTCTCAAAAATTGAATTTTTGTCTTTAATTTAATTAGGGGTAATTAACCGATAAAAAACTAACCATTATTAGGGTATGATAGCTATATACTACAAGATTTTCATGGCATATATCGTATACCGGTACCCATGTTTGGCGAAATTCGATACCGGTATTTTCGGTACCGGGAAATTCAGTGTTGGTACCGGTACCGAGCTCATCCCTAGTTCGGAGATCAGTGAATCAATGCTGAATAGGGAAGTCGCTAAAGTATTTTCAAATGTGTTACTAATCACAAGATCAGTTGCTTCTTGATGCCTTGATGAACCAACCACTAATGCGTGTGGTAATTAACATGTTTGATTTTATGAAGTTTTAACCCATTATGTATTCCACCACCATATTAATTACTACTAATACCATACAACTTGCGTCAAAACCAAAAATATAAAAAAATATATATATTGTAGAATCTAAAATAGTGGTGGAGTGACTTGGGTTCTCCAATGGAGACCCAAGTTCAATTCCCATTAGTGCCACTTTGGTGGCCACCGACACCCGCTTTAAAACCGGAACGAGGATCCTGTGAGGTCTCGGGTTCGATACATGTGTCGGACCCCTCCTTGACGGTTATGGGGATTTAATGCCAGGAAGCCTTGTCGGGTGGTGACCTGGGAGGGGGGATCTCCTCCGCGGTCGGGCTTACCGTGCAAATTAAACTTTAAAATATAACAGATAGTTTTAACATAAAGTATTGTCATTCCCTGCTAAAGTTATTATAATATTAGTGATGTTGATATGCACACATAATTTAGAACTTTTGAACCTATAAGAATGGATATACGCAACTGTAGAATTACAAGTCACCTTAAATGATTTTGAAATCAGGTTTCCGATCATGAAAATCTCAATTAGTAAATGTAACCATATAGATAAATATTTTTTTGTATCTACATGAAATAATTGAGAAGTAAGGTGAGAGGGGTTGGGTAGGTGAAGTAGATTATTTGGACCATGCTTGCTTGCATACTGTTTATAACCGATGGTTAATAATGTGGAAGGGGTTGTTTGATTTACGAGGTTCAGATGGGTCACAGTTGTTCCTGCTGCTGGTGCATGCCATTGTACCTACATGGCCAGGGGGACGTGTTGTAATATTAAGGTCTACAAATCTCTTGTTAAACAGTGATTACATTTGTTTGATTTGATATTTATGATCTTTTGTGGTGTTGTAAAAGCCTTATTTTCCTTTCTTTTCTCACATGACATCACTTCTACGTACTTAATTTCCATCTTTATTTTATTTTCTTTCAATTATATTTTGACAAAATCCCAACTTTGTTTAGATCTCTCTCTCTCTCTCTATATATATAGGGTCAGGATTTAGAGAAAACGGTGAAAAGTGTGAGAACGCTTATGGATCGTCCGATCAAAACAATCCATGGACTAGATTGCGCGGTGGCGTTTTCGTAAATAACATGAATTATATTATGTAGGACGCGCTTCATTAAGGGTAAAAGGGTCTTTTACCGCTCATATTCAAAACGCCATCAAATGATAAAACGCCATACAAAAAAATAAAACACCATTAAAAACAAAACGCAAAAAATTAGTAATAAAACGCGTTGAATATTACAGGAAGATGAAACAATACAGTAACTGAATTTCAGTTATTAACATTTATTAGAAGAAATTCCCTCCTAAATTACGCGCCAAAAATATCATTATATAAACAAGGTAAAACAAAGCTTCCATAATCACTTCAATCTACCATTTTCTGCAAAAAACATCGTTAACCAAAAACGCCAACTTAACCAAAACGCCAAAAATGGCAACAATCGTTTCGTGGAGATACACTCTGGGGATCGGGCGATACGTCCTGCTTTTTGACAACAGAAGGAGGGTGTATGTTAAGACGGTTAGGGCAATTCTGAAGATGGAAGAAGAGATACAGAGGCGAATTTTATCCATTGGCATCGCTCTAGACAACGAATGTCATGAAACGCATATGCTTATGAAAGCATTAACCATCAAATTTGGACCAATCAAAGCATATGTGAACCTAGACCCTGTCATGACATCATGGCGTTTTGATGATGAAACAGACATGGTGGCGGTTACATACGACAGCGGAGAACAGGAAGTATACTGACTAGAGAACATCATGACAAAGCAGCGTCTAGGTTTCATGGAAGAATTGCATAACGCCACTTGTACCAACACAGAAATAGACTCAAAATTGGAGTTAATGCAAGGCATGTTCAGGTGGAGGCTTCAGAATCTTCAGGAACAAGAAGTTGATGAAGGTGAATGTGGTGACATGGATGAAGATCCAGATGAAGACTCCGAGGAGGAAGAAGATGACGCAAGTGATGGATACTTTTCGGATAAAGTACATTCTGACGAATGATTTTAATTTTTTTTCCTCTTTTTTTTCTTCTATGTAATCTTTTTTTTAAAGATAATTAAATGATATATTTATATCTTTATTAATAAAACGCCAAAAAAATAATACTAAAAATGGTTAACCCTAACAAAACGCAAAAAATAACAAAAAATATTTTTCCTGATTAATATTTTATTTGCTACGTTATTGTATTTTGTCATCTTGATCTACATAACGCCATTTAAAAAGAAACGCCAAACTTAGAAGATGGGACGTCTATAACCTATAAAACTGATAAAAGCTGATCAACACAGTAAATACAAAAACAGTAACTGAAAAGACAGTTACTTTATTACTATCATTTATTACAATAAAAAGTCCCGCCTAAACTACGTGCCAAAAAACTCATATAAGAGAGGGGTCTATACACAATGAAATTAATCACACCCAGAAAACACAAAAACGCCATATCCTTTAGAAACCACTCCCTTTAAAACGCCACAGATGGCAAAGCTTTCACTGAAATGGATCCTTTTTCTGAGGGGGTTAACTCAATAATATTTTGCTGAATGAGATGGACAAATATTCAGGAAAAAGAGACTGGTGACAGTGATATGCCATCATGTAAGCTTTGTTCTTGATGACTATAGGCATGGAATAAAGGAATCAACACAAGTGTAAAATGCTATTTTAGACTCCATTATTACAAATAGCATCAAGCAAGACTTGATCTTTAATGACATGCCACCAAACAAGAATATCACACCAAAACACAGAATGCCACTAAGCAGCTTCTTCTGAAAAAGACGGGGTTTATGTAGAAAAGTTGGCATCTCGCTAAAGTATTCAAAAAAGGTTCAAAACGCAAAAAACAAATTCAAGAAGGAAGAGGCTGATGACAGTGAAGATTCGGAAGAAAAATTAGATTACCATTTTTTATTATTTTTGTTTTCATTTTATATTGTTTTGATATCAAGTTATATGTTGTTTTGTTATCCAATCCTCTAAAATAAAATAGATTATTATATAAAACGCCAAAAACTACAAACACCAAAACGCTAGTAGAATGAAAACTGAGAGAACAGCTGCTGGCAAAGCACCTTGTAAAAGGGTATTAAAACGCCAAAAAATTCACAAAACGCCAAAAAAAAAATTGGTCTTGTTTTAATCTTATGCAAATATTAATGACTCGTAGTGAATTGTTGTACAAAACCCCACAAACGCCAAAAAAATTAACTAGAAAACGATATAACACCAAAAAATTATATATGTGACACAAAAACAATTAATTCAACGCCAAAAAGTTTAATAAATACAATTAACGCCAAAAAAAACCTAGACGCCAGAAAATATTATACCGCGTTGTGAAAATAAAAGAAGAATGAAAAGACAAAAAAGCCCCTCCGCCCTTCTCTATGCCGCGGGACACGTGTTGGGCCAGGATGCGTTCTCACCCTTCTCACACTTTTGAGCGTTTTCTCATGATCCCGTTTCTCTCTCTCTATATATATAAGGTCAGAATTTAGGGAAAACGGTGAAAAGTGTGAGAACAGTGAGAACGCTTATGGATCGTCAGATCAAAACAATCTATGGACAAGATTGGCGCGGTGACGTTTTCGTAAATAACATTTGGAATGTGCTTCATTAAGGGTAAAAAAGGTAAACATCATTTCTCCCATAAAACTCCATTAAGTATAAAACACCATTAAAGTTAAAACGTCATCCAAATAAAACGGCATTAAAGATAAAACGACATTAAAGATGGGACATGTTACAGATTTAACAGGTAAAGCTGATCAAAACAGAAAATACAAACCGTAACTGAAAAACGACGGATATTTTATTAATTGCACTTAATTAATAATACCCCGGCTAAAGTTCGCGCTAAAGACTTCCTATAAACAGGAACGTCTCAGCACCTTCCGTTCATTAAAACCAAAAAAACAAACGCCATGGTTCCCCCAAAACCACTCACTGTAAAAACGCCAAAAAGTTAAAAAAATAAAAAATGGCAAACATCGTTTCTTGGATATTCAACATTGTTTTATGTGAAGTTTCACCGAATGGATTGTTGGCTGAGAGGTGTAACTCAATAACATTTTGTTGCATGAGATGGACAAAAACAGGGGTGTAACTAATATATTTATAATTAGTGTCTAAAGTCAAAACAATTTTTGTTTTTATAAATACTAGTAAGTTGCTCGCGCGATGCGGCGGGGGCGACACTTTGCATTGCGGCACTCGTTTCTGGTACTTTTCTTATTCGTATAATATTTATGGTAATATTATTGTGGTAGATATATGTCATTAGTGTTACCCATGTCTAGTAATTATTAAATTAAGAATTTAAATTATCAAGTACTTCAAAAAATCATTGATCCCTAAAAAAAATGTAACATAATCTAGTATGTATCTAGTTAAGTAAAAAACTTATTTACAACTAACTATTCTGATCTAGAAGAGTAAAGTTTAAACTTAGTATCCTTACTTATCTATAGGAGACTAAGAGTATATAGTTTGAACTTATTATCCCTTAAAATTCCAATACAATCTAGTAAGTATCTAGTCAAGATTGAAAATTTCTAGATTATGTTTTTGTTACTTTTTACAAGATTTTTTTATAAAAATAAATTATTTTGTCTTTTTTAAATAGAATGTTTTCTGTATCTTAAAATAAAATAAAAAACTGTTTGTTTTATACCTGTCAATTTTTGTTTTTTTAATAAAAAATAATACTAAAAGATAAAAAATAAAAAACAAGTTGTTGTAATTGTAAAATAAGTTTATTTTTTGGTTAAGTTACTAAGTTTTTAATTTTTTTTCTTTAGTACTATTATTAGTATTGTCTACTGTTATAAAGTTCATAACTTTTTTAAATATCCATATAATACTCGTCCAATTAACTTTAAAATTGTAAAAAAATGTTTTTATTTATAAAAACAAAAAAATAGTAGTTGACTCTTAAGTATGTTTTAAACCTTTACCTTCAATTTTAAATTTCGTTTTTTATAAATATAAAATTGTATTTTTATAAAAATTAAATAAACCTATTTTTTATTAAAAAATAGGATGTTAAGAGTTTATATGTATAAGTATACATATAAAATTCAAATAGGATGTTAGGAGTTAATGTAGAAGCACACGTATAAAGGTCTAATTTTTTAATAAACAGATACAATTTAGTAGTCTTTTGAACTTTTTAAGGATAGTATATACTTTAAAAACATGTTTTTCAATTTCTCATGATCTATATAAGTTAATATTTTTGAAGTCAATATTTTTAAATATCATAGTAATTCCAGTTTTTTAGTTAAATATAAGCTAATATTTTTAAAGTGAACATTTTAAACTTAGTAACAACAGTATAATGCTATCAACAACAAAAAATTAAATTCAAATATAAAATAAAACTCATTCATAACACCAAAAATTAAGTTTAAATATAAAATTAATTTCATTCATAGGTCTAGATCGAACATGGGAAAATGAAAATGGAAAAACTCAAAAAAAAAAAAAAAAAAAACATGATAGATATATTATTAGATTGCATGAAATCTGTTCCGCTTCTGAATTAACATCCGAGGTATTTTAAATCGGGTTTTCTTGTTTGTCCTTGAATCTGCACTATCTTCTAATTCCTCTTATTTGTCATCGTCATCATAATCATCTAAGTTAATAGCATCACTCAATTTCCACTCAGCGAGCCTCTTGGATCTCTTCCTTTGAGTTTCAAACTTCTGATCCTTAAAAACTGACAAAAATTAAATATAGAAGTTAAAGATAGGATTAAATAAACATTAAAATTACTTATTCACTAAATTCACGTTGAAGATCAGACTTATATGAACTAAACATTGCACCATAACAAATAATATCAACACTTTTCTCACCATCATCCTGCAATAAACACATATCTATACTATATCATAATGCACGAGTGAGGGGCATTTTAAGATACCCAAAAAATAAGATTTTTTTTCTTTTTAATTTATAAATACACCCTTAAAATGAGGGTATATTGCTCTTTTAAACAATAATTATCTTTTAGCCACCATCTTATCACACTTAAATCCCTAAGTTTTAACATAATTATGTGTAATTAGTTACACTTTTCTCGTTTCACAACAAACTTATAATTCTTTTATGTATTTTTGTCATATCTTATAAACTATAATGTTTTGAAAAAAACCAAAAGTACCGTGACGACCTACTCATTTTTGTCGACGTTTCGGTAGTTGTCTTGGTCAATATTGACGTGTGGATTAAAAGGTCCAAGTAGATGATGCCTTGGTGTACAAGTGATTAAAGTCCAACGTACGTAGTCATTATCCTAGAATGTTTAATAGCAACAGAATGTCAAGTGATTAAACTCTAATCTTTAACACAATTATAGATAGTTATTAGTCAGACTTGATCCCTTTATAAAAAACTAACTCCACACCCCCAGCTGATTTTTAAACGGCCATAGTTTTTTATATGTTAATATTTTTTTTTAAATTACAACATATTAACGAGTATTTTATTCTCTTTAATTTGAGTATAGTATTGCTATAGTTTCTTTAATTAAAAAATTGATATGTTACGTGATTAATAGTGTCTAAGAGTGAGTGATAACTGAATCGTTAAACCGAACCGAAATCAGCCAAAAATTTAGTTAACTCAAAACTAATTAACCAAAACACGAATTAACGAAAAACGGTTATCGATTTTTTCATACCATCATTTAACTGAACCGGACCATACATATTTTCATATATTTCTAGCTTTTATACTTTCAGTTCATGTATTACATATTTATACCCCCATTTTATGTATTTATATCTCCATTTCATGTACCTATACATCCATTTTATGTATTTATACCTGAATTTCATGTATTTATAATCAAATGTTATAGCCCAAGTTTAGTTTTGGCAATTAACCGAAATTAAGTGAATCAAACCAAAAACCGTCAATCTAACAAAATAAACCAAATCGATTAAATGAAAACGAATTAGTTAATAAAATAGACTAATCGATGACCTTGGTTTCAGTTGAGAATAATAATCTAACCAACCGAACAATGCACATCGTGGCAATATCTGTGTTTCCCGCCGCATCGCGCGCACACCTATCGGTTATTAACAAAAACCGGTTATCAGTGAGCAATAACTAAATTGTTATCCTAAACCAAACCGAAAACAGACGAAACCGAACCAAAATCAACCAAAAACTAAATTGTTATCCTAAACCAAACCGAAAACATACGAAACCGAACCAAAATCAACCAAAAACTGTATTAACTGAAAACCGAATTAACCAAAAACCGGTATCAATTTTTTTGTACTCTCGTTGAACCAAAATTAGTTAAACCGCACCGAATCATTCATATGTTGATATATTTCTAACTTTTATACCTCTAGTTCATATATTTCATATTTTATATCTCTATTTCATATATTTATACTATCATTTCTTTTTTTTTACCTAAATTTCATATATTTCTAAGCAAAAGTTTTAGCCAAAACTTCTAAAAAACGTTTTTATAAAAAAGGTTTTATGAAACTAAAATGCTTTTAAAAAAGTTTTTATAAAAAAGTTTTTATGAAAACTAAAATTCCATTTTGTTGAATATGGTATTATATAAGGTTTTTTGAATTAGATTTTTAAGACGAATAGAATAGCTTTTATATAAGTTTTTTTGAATTAAATATTTATTGTAACGTAATAAAAAAGTTTCTACGATATGTTTATTAAAAGGACTGGAAAATGAAGAAGCTTCGTTGAACGTATATTTAACTAGATATTTCAGACACCGTCCACATCGAAATATAAAGCTATTTTTGTTGCGTTGAATTTAATTTAGTTTAGTTTACAGTTATTTCACTTATAGGAGACATGTCTCTCATAAGACAAGTTATCGTCTCTTCTTCGTTCATGTTGCTATGTGATATAAATTACAAAAAGTTGGGATTTTTCAAGGCTTGATGATTGGTTAATAATGCGGAAACTTGAATATGAAACTTAATAATTGCAGGGATTTGCATGGGTCGATCCGTATCAGCTTTGGGAATAAACCGAACCAAAACCGAAAATTTAGTTTTTAAGTTTTAGACTGTTGTTCGGTTTCGGTTTTCTAATTTTGGTTTTTGCATGTGGGTTCGATTCAGTTCAATTATGAGTTTGTTCATTTAGGTTTGAAATGTTTGGGCCTGTAAAAATATTCTAAAATAATTGGGCTAAAAACTTTCGTACTAAAGTTTTTGTTAATCATCTTTTCAATAAACTCGGGCTAAAAAATCTTGCCTAAAATAATGAATTTGAACTATATATTTATTTAATAATAAACATTTGAAAAAGCTCGGTGTTGTTTGATTTTGTTCAGTTTGGTTTTAGAGCGAGGCATAACCGAAATTGAAGCATAATTACTGGTTTAAAAAAATACCAAACTGTTAGTTATTAGCTTAGGTAAGTTATTTTCGTTTGCTTGTTTGCTTTGTCTGCTCTTTCGGTTTTGGTTCATTAATCAATTATTTTAGTGGAGTTCTCAGTTATGAACCTTGTAAACTATCATTAATTACGAGCTACTATTTTTTATATAAAAGGAGGATTTCATTAAGTTGTTTATAATTACTGACTTTGTCTTGTTTTTGTAAATAAATGGTAGATTTTCTCAACGGCTTAGAAGATCAGGTCGAAACTATCTTCATGGCAGCTGGGTGGACTTGGTCTTCTACTCATGGATTTGTTGTTGACCTGGATGCAGGCTTCTTTTTGTTTTTTTTTTGTTGCCGTTATGCTTGTAGGAAACACATTGAAAAAGGTTGGAATGTGACAGTGTAAACTGGACAAACCCGAACAAGGTACTATTGTACATTTTAATCCTCACAACACTTACGGTTGAAATTAAGTATGTATAAATAAAACGATATTATTTTATGGTATTTACTTTTGTTTAACCTGCATATCCTTTAAAATAAAATATTATGGGCATATAACAATATCTTTTGTATACACATGTGGATCTTCGACTAAAAAAACGCAATGCAAATAACCTGCTAAAATTGACAAAAAGTTATTCCATTATTTAGGGGACATCATCTAATTAAAACAAGTATGTTTTAGCCTATTAAATGTTTCTCTTTTTTATTACAGCCACATACCATTTCATTAGGTATAAAACATTATTATATCTAGAAAACTAATAAAACATTATTTTAATATAACCAATTAGATAAAACAAGTGAGTTTGTTTGATGTCAATTTACTAACTGCTAACCCATTTAAGTGTGTGCACTAACCAAGTAAATACACAAACATACAGAATACAAACAAAGCTCACATCAAAGTCATATGTGCAAGGTTTCGAAATTTTATCTAGTCGACGGAACAAATTGCTGAACCATCTTTAATCAAACGAAAATTGAAGTAAAAAGGGTTGGAATATTATTAAATTGATAATAATGACAACAACGTAGAGAGTCTTGAGCATTTGAAATGTGATAGGACACATTGCTTTAATCACTTGTACACTAATGCATCATCTACTTGGACATTTTAATCCGCACAACAATATTGACCAAGACAACTATCGAAACGTTGAAAAAAATGAGTAGGTCATCACGGTACCTTTGGATTTTTTAAAACATTTTAGTTTATAAGATATGACAAGAATACGTAAAAGAATTATAAGTTTGTTGTGAAAGGGAAAAAGTGTAACTAATTATCCATAATTTTGTTAAAAATAAATGGATTTAAGTGTAATAATATGAGGGACTAAAATATAATTAGTGTTTAAAAGACCAAGTTACCCTCATTTTAGGGGTGTTTTTATAAATAAAGAGGGAAGAAGTTTTTATTTTCTGGGTATCTTAAAATACCACTCTCTCATGCATTATAATATCGTATAGATATAATACCGTGAAGTTATTTGTAATAATCACTTTATATACGCATGTTAGTCGAGAAAAGGTGAGAGCTCGCACCAACTCTCTCCACGTGGGCATGTTGCGGGAGCTGCACCTTTCTTCTCACCGATGTTTTACCCTATTGCCAACTTGACCACCTTATGAACCGAATTGAAGCCATTGATAATTGTATAGATATAATTTGGTTAATTGAGTGTACTAAAAGATGCTCATGTTCATGTTTTCTTCTTTAAATTTACCAAACACTCTCATAATTGCTAGAGTTAATTGCCCAGATAGTCCCTGTGGTTTACCATTTTTTCACCTTTAGTCCCCACCTTTTCAAAATTACATGTATGCTCCCTGTGGTTTGATCGTTTGTTACTCGGATAGTCCCTAGACTGGATGACCGTTAGTTTTTCAAGTTAAGTCAATGTAAAATGACAAAATTACCCTTTCTATAAAAAAACAATAATTAAAACATCAAAATAAAGTTAATTAATACTTAAAAATTTAGTGGGGCCCACCTTCCCTTCCCTCTCTTTCTTCTCCTGCTACACCCAAATTCCGGTCATCTCCACCACGATTTTCCGACGCCCACCGCACCACCGCCATTGGTCCATCACCATCAACATCTACAGCATGAAACTTACATATAGAGACAAAGCACACCAAAGACATCTCCCTCCATTTCTTGTCCACATTAATCCACCCACCGCCACCGCGTAAACAATAATTCAGATCTGAATCGTCCGATCAACGTTTCAGACAACAGAGGCGATTGAAAAATATATGTACAGATTAACATGTATAACAATGAATTCTTCTTCGAATAAAATTTCGTGATTTAGATTTACAGAGGAATACAACTTCGCTTATTCATACTGGAATTCTGATAACTAGACTTGAAAAACGATTCGATTTCATCGATCTCGAAGAATTCAAATTTAGAATTCGTCTCTTACACGACATCCTCGGTTTTCTAGGAGCAGGAGGACAAGTAATGACTTCATGTATTTTATGCTCCGGTGATTTCGGCGTCTGAATTTCAATTTAAATTTCTGGTTCGAGTAATTGAACATTACATGATTGGTTAGGTTGTGTAGAAGAGTGCGGAAGCTTTATTTTCAAAGAGGATGTAATAACCAGTGGATCTAGACGTAATTGTAGATATGTGGACATGATTGACGGTGGTGATGTGGTGGTGGTTGGAGGTGATTACGCGATGGCGGTGGGTGGATTAATGTGGACAAGAAATGGAGGGAGATGTCTTTGGTGTGCTCCGTCTCTATATGTAAGTTTCATGCTATAAATGTTGATGGTGATGGACCAATGGCGGTGGTGCGGTGGTCGCCGAAAAATCGTGGTGGTGATGACCGGAATTTGGGTGTAGCCGGAGAAGAAAGAGAGGGAAGGGAAGGTGGGCCCCACTAAATTTTAAGTATTAATTAACTTTATTTTAATGTTTTAATTATTGTTTTTTATAGGAAGGGTAATTTTGTCATTTTACATTGACTTAACTGGAAAAACTAACAGTTATCCAGTCTAGGGACTATCCGAGTAATAAACGATCAAATCACATGGAGCATACATGTAATTTTGAAAAGGTGGGGACTAAAGGTGAAAAATGGTAAACCACAGGGACTATCCGGGCAATTAACTCTAATTGCTATTAAATATTAACACAGTTTGATATTTGACGTGCGTGCGGGTGTATATAATTTTTAGTTATATTTTTAGCTCTTTTATACTCGTCGATTTCAAGTTTTAAATTTATAAAACACGATATTCTACTATCACTCTATACACACGCTAGGGCAAGTGCACCCATTGTGGACGTAGTATAGTGATGGCAAGATACCGAGGTCGTCTGTAACAATCCAACCTTTTGGTTGTTCCTACTTACCATTGTTTCATTCCGTAAACGCTTGTACTCCGAGATTCGATTAATGCCAAAGGTTTGAACTATAATTTTAACGCATTTTACATCGCTTATTTATTGCATTTAAACTCTTATTACTTGAATGCTTATCGCAACGCAAACTCAACGCAAACTCGAAACGCGGATTTATATTATTTTATTTGTGTTATTTGTGTGATTATATGTTAGGTGTGTTATATGTAACGATTACTCGCTTAAAACGCTCAAACGCTTACTTGCACAACTCGATTCATCGCACCGACACGCAACGCAACACGATACTTAACATCTCGCTAAAATACTTTAAGTACTTACACTAACTAATGCAACAAAACGCACCAAACGGCATCCTACACACGAAACAGAGATCTTGTACACCAAACTGGCCCTTTCGAACGAAGCCAACAGCTTCGTACGAAGGCAGCCAACTTCGAACAAAGGCTGCCAGCTCCCTTTATAAATACCCAGCCTCTCCTCATTCATTCTAACTTGTTGCCATTTCATTTAAAATGTTGCTGAATTGCTG
The DNA here is from genome assembly GCA_030545235.1 of Helianthus tuberosus. Classification (NCBI taxonomy): domain Eukaryota; kingdom Viridiplantae; phylum Streptophyta; class Magnoliopsida; order Asterales; family Asteraceae; genus Helianthus; species Helianthus tuberosus. The sequence continues at coordinate 18,431,629 of CM060446.1, read as the reverse complement.
TCCAACTGTTTTCAAGTAAGATTTAATAATTTTTACATGTTCTACAACGTTTTCCACAAGATTCACTTCGATTTCATCAAAACGCTTCTATTTTCCTCCAAACATCATCTTTTTCACCTAAACTTCTCCTTTTTACAAAGAACTTCATCTTTTTCATAAAATCCTTCATCTTCTTCATCAAATCTTCTTATTTTACAACGGATCTACATACCGAGTGTATTGGGCCTAGCTACGGCTTCCCATGTCAGAAATCTGCTGATTTCACAGTCACCAAGTGTTGGATCTAAGTGAAAACCCTTTAAAACCACTTTTAAACTTGATTTTTACACAAACGGACCAAACCGACACATATTTCGTTCACTTGATAGTGGGATGAGGTGGTGTCGAAACCGTCCTGAATAGGACTCGAAAATGCATCCGATTCAGACGAAAACACAGATCCAGATGCTCAAACACACTGAACAGAAGCTTGTGCGAAGCCAGACTGGCTTGCACGAAGCCATGGCTTCGTACGAAGGCACACCTTCGTACAAAGGCACCCTTCGTACATACCAGCCCAGTTTTTCTCACACGCGACTTGAACCAAGACCTCTCCGGCTCTAAGTTTAATCAGTAGTTTAAGGCTGAAAGGATGCACACTCGATTTCTCGAAGAAAGACGTGAAGAACACTCGATTTTGGACAATAGAAGCATCACCTGTGCGAAGTCTCCCTTCGTACGAAGCTTCTGTTTCCCACTCAACACTTCGATTTCGACCGTTTCAGCACTTTGGAAGACTTACGCATTCTGTCCCCGTACGCAGACTGATCCGGTGCTCTCTTCAATCCATTTCAGGACGTGTTTACTTGCTAGACACACACTGTGAGTATACTCGAACCCTTTTTCGCTTAACACACTTTTGGGTGTTACATACGTTCTCTATCAAAAATACAACAGTTAAACGCTTTATAAACGCTAACCGCACTCGCATGATATACGTGATTAGTTGAATACTTGTTGCTATGTTACACAGTGATGGCTTGCCCGACCGCTTTTAGCAACGATAGTACTATAGTTTGGACTCAGCACCTGTTTATTCAGGGGTTGTTAAGGATCACATACTTTACTTCACTTGTTCACTTCGGTGAACGTGTGTCGCTCATACTCTACTCGCAGTCATGTGGTTAGCTTGTATCATTGTTGATAGTTACTTGATTCACCCATTACGTGTTACATGCTGGTTATGGGTAAACGCTTTTATACTATATCTATGCTAAACTTGTGTACTCACCTTTACATTATTGTATTGACTTTATTTTAACGTATGTGACAAGTTGATGAATTGTTGTTGCAAATGGATAGGAAGTCTAGAAACCCATAATCTAAATCTAGGTTGTCGGATCTGATTTGTTTGAGAGACTTGCTTTTCTGTTATGACTATTTGTTGAAATATTTGTTTATTAGTATGGGATAATGAACTTATTAAATATTGTCACTAAATATTTGTTATGGATTCTCTTGAGCAATCTGGTTCGCCTAGTGCCGCGCCCCAATGATTCCGCCATCGTTTGGGGTGTGACATCGTCCAAGGACACAAGAGCTTTTAGTACTGGCTTATCGTCAACGTCTAATCGAACCAAATTTTGAGAAAAGTTTTTTAAACTAATAAAGAGATGAAAATAGAAAATGAAATAAAATAAAATAAAAAACAGATAGACAAGAAAGAATCACTTGGATCCGACTTAACTTCCATGTACCCTTTTGATGATTTCCGCACTTTGGGCATTTTAAGAGATTATCTTAGTTATAGTAGTAGGCCCCTCTTTTGAAGGCGACGTTACCCTCAACCTAGTGGTTTGAGTCAACAAGGATACAATCCCACTAGGTCGGAATATTGAAAGATAATTAAGTAAGTTATTAATGCAAAATGTGGTTGGCCCCCTTACGGGCAACTGGTACCCTCAACCCGTGTGAGGACCGTGATCGTCTTCAATAAACGCTCTGACTGGATTGGTTATCTACGAGCAATGTGCGGAATCCATGCAAGAGATCGATATAAATACCATACAGGTACCGTTAAGATCACTTCTTAATTGCAATTTGCAAAGTTACAGAACCTGAGAGAATTTTGGCAGAGCTTCGCTTTGTCTCACCAAAAGTTACCTTTCAAATGAACCCAAGACCCATATATAGACATCATGTGACTTCGTACGAAGCCACCCATGGCTTCCTACAAACCGAGGTCTTGTTCACTAAACACAAACCTTGACCTATATTGTCCCTTCGTATTGAGGCACATAAACAATACAAAACCTAGTCAAGTTCATACAATTACATACACATACATTTAACATAGACTCGATACTAGACGTAAGCTACAGACATACTGCATTCACAACCCGTTTGTCTGAGTCGGAAGGGATACAGTCCTCACGGGGTTGGTTTAAAGTTTTAATAGTAGTTTGTGAAAAGGGGTGCAAGTGATTTCTTACTCTCAGTCGGGCAGGTCATTCCAGGCCAATCCATGGAGTAGTACTAAACTTGCACCAGGTTCTAGCAGGATCTATACACTGAAAGGGACATAGAATTACCCAACCACCCTTCTAACCCCCTTCCAAGTAGTTATGTAACACCTCGTAAAATCAAGTCTAATGATGTATTGACACGTGTAATAAACCCTAATGAAGTCAAACATTGAATTTAAGGGACTAATTTTTGGAAAAAATCGAAAAACTTTGATTATGAAAGGACTGGAAGTGTTAGCATACCTAAAATAAGTTTCTAAATAACCTCTCACGATATTTATGTTCACAAATGAGCCACTTGGCGATCGAGTGTAGCCATTTGCGGAATTAATTTAAAGTTTGCGCAATGAAAGGTTAAAAGCGTCAACATGTTCATTCTTACCTCTAAGTGACCTTTTAACAAACCAGGAGCTTCATGATATTTAATTATACTCTCGGGAATGCCAAACATTGGCCGTCTAAAGTCTTTATGCTTATAAGTAAGGTTACGCGCAACTTTGCAAGTTAGAGGGACTAAAAGTGTCAATATGTTTAATTATACCTCTGAATGACCTTTTAGCAAACCCGAATCATCGTGATGTTTAATAATACTTTCACGAATGCCTAATATGGACTAGATGAGGCTTCAATGCTATTAAATGATGAGATGCGCAAGTTTGCGTAATAGAGGGACCTAAAGCGTCAACTTTTGAATCTACGCCTCTCGGTGACCAGTTAAGCAAACGGGAGAGTAGTAATATTTAAGTATATGCTTGGGAATGATCATTATGGGCCATGGAAGGCTTGGATATCATTAAACAACATTCCGCGCTACTTTGCACAATTAAAGGACTAATTGCGTCAAACTGCTGAAGTATGCCGATTCGTATGGTAACGGACCTTCCGGAATATAACCATGAGTTAAACATACCCTATTTATTCTTTATATAGCTTAGATAGAGGCTTGGAGGTGTTTGGTGCGCAAAAATAAACTTTTAAGTCATGCAGGGACTAAAAGTGTCAAAAAGTGCACAAGTTTGCATGTTCGCGCATATCTCACATTCTGAATATATCCGGACACTCAAAAATTTATGTAAGCATTAAAATATTTTATTTTAGTGTTCGGCATGATAAAATTCCATTCGTCGCGTAGTTTGGATCGTTTTTCGCGTCCGTTCGTGTTTCGTCGTAATTAGACGAACAACGTGACCGTACGGCCAAACGAACCGATAAACGGTTGAGCCATTGTTCGTAACGAACATGGCTACGTGACCGTAATTAGGTAGGTGTTAAACCCTCAAAAGGGCACCTCCTAATTACCACGTTTACTTAGTTAAATTGTCGGTTCAAATAAAAGTCAATCGGGTTAGTTTTAAATAAAATTCATAACTATTAATATAAAAACCATAAAATCAGTTTTCTCTCTTTAATAACTTGGTAAATATTAGTTGAACATGCCTAAGAATGATTCAACCCGACAATTCTAAGTATAGGCTCGGTTTGGAACCGAAAGTCGCAAAAGTTGACTTTTGCTTTGACTTTCAGTTCTGAACCAATTTAGCTTAGTTTAGATATGCCTTAGGATTCCTTTAGGACCAGGTTATAGGTTAGTGTAACCCTCTGAGGTTATACAACTTGGATCCTTAGTTATCCTATTCGTTGCATGTTTCCGTTATATGCTTAAATGTTGACCATTATGCCCTTTTGACCCTAAAACGAGAATTTTGAAAATGTGAGAGGACAATAATCTTTATTACTGATTTATAAACTTGTCCCTAAAATTTGACATCAGTTTGAGGTCTAGATTAGGAGTTATGCTCATTAGCGTAAATGAAAAGCTTTTTATTAATTAAACGGCATAATTAGCGTATATCCTATCAAAACCCAATTTTTGATACCAAACTTTTTACCTACTGATATAAAATAATATTTTGGGATTTTTGAAGATTTTTATTTATTTTTAGGCTGAGCATAACATAGGGTTCTAAGCTTAATTCGGTAATTGTCGATTTTGCCCTTTTGGCCCATAAAATGAGTTTTACATAATATTTTGATACCAAACTTTTTGCTACTGATTTTATATCATAAATAAAATATTTTGAACTTTATAAACTGATCAAAAACTCAGATTTCCTATTTAAACCCGAAAATCGCTTAAAACCGACCTTTACGCGTTTTAAGCGCATAGTATGAGTTAAAACTATTTTTGGCATATGAAACTTAATACCTACTGATGTTTTAAGTAAATTATATATTTTAACAGTAAATAAAAGTTTTAAACTCAGATTCTCTAATTTTGACCTTTAAGCTTATGTGAAATTACCAAAATGCCCCTACGGTGCATAGTTTGGTTATAAATAGTAAATTTCACATATATGCTATACCCTACTGTTATAACTTATTAAATTAAGTATTTTTACTGATTATATCAGACCTAAAACTCAGAATTTATAACCTTTAAAATGACAAAAATACCCATACGGGGCATAAATTGGTTTTAAATTCGTTTTGGGCATAATGGAAGGTATCCTACTGATATCACAACATATTTAAGGCATATTAACTTAGGAAACCTGTTCATGACTATTTTGGTTACCCGTTACGCACTTTTCGCGTTCGGGTCGGCTTATGTAACTAGTTTGCATAAGTTAGCCGAAACGGGTCAAACCTTATCATTTTTTTTATCTCAAAATCCAGAATGTGTTTAACTTACCCTTATTACACAAGTATACAAGCTTGTCGGGTCTAAACCACATTCTAATCCGGTTCTCGCTTAATCATGCGTTTTGAACCGTATCCTCCTTTAAAAACTAACCGGTCTAAGCATAGGCTTAATTAAGACCCGTTAGGAATCTAATAGGTTATTAAAAACCTTCGTTCCAGATTTAGGAGCCCAGTAAAAGCTATCTGTACTTGCTGATTTGATATACGGCTGGGATTGAATTTATTTAGCTCAGGTAAATACTTTTAACTTATTTTCCCTATACGGGCTTGGGGTACGGTATATAAAATACCGCTTGGTCGGGCATTGAATTTTTAATTGTATGAAGATTAATTTATTGAAATGTCCCGTTTAAATTGTTTTGTTTGCTTAAAGCCTTTGGGGGGTTAATGACCATGTCCCGGATATCCTTGGCATCATTTAAGAAATGGCCACGACCTTAGCACGCGGGTGTAGGCGTACACCCGCTAGTGCATGTATAAATAATGAGGTATAACCGCCGGTTACGGGAATAACCCTCCGCGGGAGTATATCATGTGGTGTGTCTATTAATCTTTAACCCGGTGTCAATCCGGGCTACTGAACGTATAACAAACATGTAATTCTTTTACAAGTTTATATATAAATAATTATCCCAAGTTATAAAAAGTTTTGTGCCACGTGTATTCAAATCAATTTTCTAAAACATTTTCAAAATGAGTCAGTTAAATTGTATTTACCAGTGTAAACTGACGTACTTTCCCAAAAAGGCTAAGTGCAGATACTAATCGGAATAGGCTGGCTACTCCTAGCATCACTAAAGTGTCTCGCAAGCTTAGATGTCAAAATCTGTTGAACAATTATCTTTTATTTGATCCGCTTGTGGATCCTTTACATTCCGTTTGTAATACTTTAATATTACTTTATATCGGTTTGTAATATTTTATCTTTTGCTTCCGCTGTGCATTTAAATTGTGTTGTTTGACTATGATGATATCAACTACGTCACGATACTCCCCACCGGGCCCACCGGTAATACGTGGAAATATCGGGGTGTGACAGGTTGGTATCAGAGCCAACATTGAGTGAATTAAACAATAGCCTTTTGTGTTTAATCTCAATGACACAGTAGCACATTCCTTGACCTTCTGAGTCTAGACTTAACATAGGAACACTCTCATCTCTATTCGGAGAATTATTGCCTTCGATTCTATATATTTTAATTTGTCGCCAAGCAAAGAATCCATAATGGAAATTCTCCCCATTTGAAGCCTAGGGAAGGCCGAGCTTCGTACTGCGACTAGGATTAACGTGCAACCAAGGAGAAATCATTCAGAAATAAAATGAAGAAGAAACTCCTTTTGCTGAAGTTTGTTTCCTTAGTAAATCCTTATAAGGGCATACTTATCTTTCAGCCCTTCATGGACAACATCATTCCTTTCAAGTCCCGTTTAGGGCAATTATGTACCTCTTTTAAAAATCATTGGAATGTTTTATCTAAATTTATTCATCATTGCATATGAACATAAAATATGAAATAATAACATTCCTTTTATAAGATCTACCATTATAATAAAATGACAAAATCTAAAAAGAACAAGACCTAGCCCATGTATCATTTTGAGAACAGGGCCAAGATGGCAGTTCCTCAATTAGATTCAGATCCTTATTAACATCTCAATTTAGGATTGTTCTGCGTTAAATATAAAAAAAAGAATCTTAAAGGTACAACCTAGCCTATATATCATTTCAGATAAGGCCAAGATGGTAGAACCTATTCAAAATATTCAAATCCTTGTTAACATTCCTGGAAAATGTGATTCGATAAAATCGCATAAATCATCCTTATACTGGATTTTCCCGAAATCCTTTCTTATTTTGTGAATTAAGCATCCATTAGGGATGTAATGCTTACGGGCCATATTCATTGTCATTTAAGACAAACGACAGTCGTAGCCTACAACTCCATGTCAAGAAAAGGCAATGAACAACGTTCAAGCCTAAATACCTTGATTCTACAAAATCATGGTTTATAATTTAAAGTTGCCCTTGTGACTTGGCCTCTTGTGCCATAGTTATATTTTAATTAAGTTTAGGATAATTATAATGAAAGTCCTGAATAAAAATAAATATCATTCCTTTCCTGCCAGTATACATGTTAAAAGAAAATCTTAAAAGGTATAACCTAGCTTGAATGTCATTAAAGACCTAGCTATGATGGTAAGACCTGTTTAAAAGAAATTCAGATCCTTGTTAACATCTGAAAATATGTTAACACTCCTGGCAACAGTGATGCGATAAAATCACACTTGTCATCTTCATATTAGGAATTTCCAAACCCCTTATTTAGCGTAAATGATCAAGAGGAATCATGGCTAATAAACGTCGAACATGATGTACACATCAAAACATCTATTTGGATGAATACCTTCGGGCAAAGATGTATACATGAAAAAGATAGTTTTATTTCATAACTTCTTGTCAAGACAATGAACTATGAAATTTTCCGATCCAAAGGAATCATTGATTATGTTTTAAAAGTTCCCTAGTGACAAGGCATCTGTGCCATCAAAAAGTCCTTTGGAACAAACCCTTGTGCTATATAAAATGTCGGTACGACATTGACAGTCGTGACTTATGTCCCCTGTCTAATAAATATGAAGGATTATATTCCGTTTAAAAGCCAAAGATGGCTTATTTAAAAACCTAGGCAAAACATAATCAAATAAATTTAATACTATCTATTGGCCTATATGGTTTATTTGCACCATGGCTATTTAATCATCACACTCGACGATTCCCTATATAATTAAATAAATTAATACCACTTGGTTTGTAGCCTTCAAAGCTTCACCATAGCCGACTCATCTGAAGCTCACAATCATCCAGCTGATCAGAATTATGATGCAAGACTGAACTTAACGGGCGCCGAGTTACTGGCTATGTTAGATACAGCCGTAAACAAGGCAGTGGACCGAGCATTAAAGGATCATAAGCGAAAGTGCGATAATACCCCGAATAAGGGATTCAAAAAGGGTAAGACCGGTTCAAGCTATAACCAGTCCAAGCCAAAGGAGGCAAAACCCGAATGTAAAACCTGCGGGAAGAAGCACTTCGGAAAATGTTTCTATGATCAGACCAGGGGATGTGTCATCTGTAAAGAGATGGATCATAAGACCCATGAATGCAAGGACTTGAAGGACAACCAGCAGTCAGGTGAAAAGACCAGATGCAAAACCTGTAGGAAATGCCACCTCGGGAAATGCAGATTTGAACCTCAGCCTCTATCATGTGGAATCTGCAAGTCCAAGGAGCATAAGACCTTGGATTGCAAGAAGTTGGAAGACGCAACCTGCTATGGTTGCAATGAAAAAGGGCACATCAAGACAAATTGCCCAAATAAAACCAAGAAGCCTGAGGAGTCTAAGAAGACCAAAGCTGGGAGCTCTCAAATGGATGCTCAAGAGGCTATTCAGTATGACAATGTCACAACAGGTACTTTCTTTATCAATAGCGCTCATGCTAGAGTATTATTTGATTCAGGTTCAGATAAGTCTTTCGTAGACAATAGATTTTTGTAAATCATTAAATCTGCCTGTTAAAACTCTAAGCGTTAAGTATAAAGTAGAATTGGCCGATAGTACCTCAGAGACTGCTTCATCAATATTAGATGGATGTTTTATATCCATTAGGAATCATTCTTTTCCGCTGTCCTTGTTTCCATTAAAATAAGAGGGACTCGATATAGTGATAGGAATGATTTGGTCGTCTTAAAAATCAAGCCCATATTGTGCGTGATAAGAAGCAAGTAGTTATCAAGACTCCTTATGGCGAGCCTTTGACAATTCAAGGACACTGGGTATGGATTGCCTTAGCACTTGTTGAATATGGTATTTAATACCAAAGATTCGAGTATGGAAAACTCAGAAGAGACAAACAACAGTTGCGATGCTGGAGATGCGACAAATGTTAATGGTGCATCCAATGTGAACCTCAATGTTAATGGAGTTAATCTCCAAAACTGTAATTAACGCAGCTATTAGAAAGGCTATGAGAAAAGTCATGAAAAGGTTCAAAAAGCCAGATGCTGCTCACTCTAAAACACATGTCGCTGCTCATGAGAAGAGCTTTATTCATACTTCAAATGCAAAGAATAACCCAAACAAAATCAAATGTGGCAAGGAGCCCATTCTTTTCAGGATGTACTTAAAAGTACTTCGTCTCTTGGAAGTCAAGAGACTTCAATAGAAAAAAGAGGCCATCGATTGCGGGAAATTGTTGGATGAAGTAGAAACCATTAGGTGTATCAGCGGTTATGCTGGAAAGGACATGGTGAGGTATACATCTCAGTCATTCGATGGCAATATCCTTGATTAGTTAGGACATTAATGAAGTCCACAAGAAAGATCCTCTTATACATTATGGGATGGTCCAAGTTTTAAGGACCTTATTAGAAAAACCTATTATCCGCTTCGCGAAATGGAAAAGATGGAATAAGAATTTTATGACTCTCACCATAAAAGTTCTAGACTGTCGACAATATGTTACAAATTTTAATGCATTGGCTGAGATAGTGCCCTATTCCATTTACCCAAAACCTAAGCTTAATGCAATAATTATTAGTGGTTAGTAGCGGCAATAAGAGGGCACATTAATGTTTCAAAGCCTGCTCATTATAAATCCATTATGGATCTACCTCAGCTACTAACGTTATATAGATTAATAAATAACCAGTCAAAGCTAAGACTGCCCTAAAATTTGTCAAAGATTTCGCAGCTAAGTTTAAAAGGATTAAGAATGGAGGCGTTTAACCCTCCTGATGAAGGATTAGAGGCAGCTCACATTAATGACACCAGATAAATCCCTTATTGTGATTTTATTGCTAAGAGTTACGTTTGGGTTCAGGTGCTGCTAAGTCTCTCATAAGACCATAAGCTTAGCAAACTTTTAGAATTTTTCCCGTAAAAACCCCAGATATTAAGTGTAAGGTAAAACTTACAGGCGAAATCATAAGAGCCATTTCTTCTGTTCCTGTCAGAAACCTTCAGGCGTAAAATTTTAGAAGTATTCTCTCTCTAGAGGAAGTGCATCAGCATGCATAGTTGATATCTCTTTGATCTCTATCGATTGCGAATACCAGACGGTATGATAAAAGCGCCATAGGAGGATTGGTATATCTTAATATATTCCATAGATTGCTTCCATGCCTGATCAGTATGGAGGTTTAATGCATGGGACCATAAAGATATCCTGATGGTCATATGGTACTAAAGTCAACTAATGGTATTCAAAGAAGATATCCAGAATGGAATTGTCCAAGTAAAGGTCTTCGATCAAGGAATTCGTGGACTCGTAAGGTAAATGTGTCACTTAATTGACGCAAGCAATGATGGATGAACTGGAGCCTGAGATTTGGAAAATCTCTGTAACCTCCTTGTATCTTGATTATCTTCTCCTAAGATTACCCTGTTTCCCTGCTGAAAGGCAAGTAGAGTTAAGATTTATATCCCATTTAGGGCGGTATTATTAAGAAATCTCCAAGACGGCTAGTACCATCATTGGAGGAACCGAAACCCTGATTAAGTAGGTTTTAAAATAGAGGATTCATATAGCCTAAATATCCTGAGAATTCGGTATAGCTAATTATGAAAGACGGTTCATTTTGCTTATGCATTGATTACTGCAACCTTAATTAGGCAACAATTAAGAATTGCCATCAGCCGCCCAGGATCGTCGATTTGTTCGACTAACGGCAAGGATTAGTTATTCCTTAAGATTAGTTTCAAGCAGTGGATGGAATAACCATCTCACCTTAAAATAAGCTTTTCTATAATAGTTGTTATATAAGTATCAAGGCTGCTTCTTTGGAGACCTTGTATAGATGGAATGTTAAACATTTATTGTTGGACAAAATATTTGTAAGTCCAATTATCAGGATTTGAAAGTTGCCTTGGAAACAACGAATAAGATCATACGAATCCATAATCATCTGTAAGATGCCAGTATTCGGCAGAAAATCAAGGATTAATGAGAGTAGCAACCCTCTTGAGTTCTTGTTGAGGAAGAAAGTTCAACAAAAGATACCACCCTAGGAGGGTGTGCCAATTTGTTTATTATCAGACTAGTTGAACTCTGAATATATAGAATCATTCGAGAGAATCGAATGTATCAAGATCAATTAGCTTATAAGCTAAAATCTATTTAAGGAGCTTGGCGGAGCTCGCAATACATTGCACACTAATGACTTAAGGATGTGTTTCACCAATAAGTCGAGAAGCATTATCACATAATGATATGCAAATGGATGATATGATGAGAAACCTGTATCGATTGAGGATCAACAGGTTAAGAAGCTCCAAAGAAAATATATGTACATATTATAGAGGTCAGTTTGGGAGCTTGGAGAGGTTCCAGATAGGCTATAGAAGTTAAGTCCATTATGCGACAAAAAGAACTTCCAGCATCATAGAAAATCTCAAGGTCGAGATTTAATTTTAGGGGGTGAGGATGTAACACCTCGTAAAATCACGTCCAATGATGTATTGACACGTGTAATAAACCCTAATGAAGTCAAACATTGAATTTAAGGGACTAATTTTTCGAAAAATCGAAAAACTTTGATTATGAAAGGACTGGAAGTGTTAGAATACCTAAAATAAGTTTCTAAATAACCTATCACGATATTTATGTTCACAAATGAGCCACTTGGCGATCGAGTGTAGCCATTTGCGGAATTAATTGAAAGTTTGCGCAATGAAAGGTTAAAAGCGTCAACATGTTCATTCTTACCTCTGAGTGACCTTTTAACAAACCGGGAGCTTCATGATATTTAATTATACTCTCGGGAATGCCAAACATTGGCCGTCTAAAGTCTTTATGCTTATAAGTAAGGTTACGCGCAACTTTGCAAGTTAGAGGGACTAAAAGTGTCAATATGTTTAATTATACCTCTGAAGGACCTTTTAGCAAACCCGAATCATCGTGATGTTTAATAATACTTTCAAGAATGCCTAATATGGACTAGATGAGGCTTCAATGCTATTAAATGATGAGATGCGCTAGTTTGAGTAATAGAGGGACCTAAAGCGTCAACTTTTGAATCTACGCCTCTCGGTGACCAGTTAAGCAAACGGGAGCATAGTAATATTTAATTATATGCTTGGGAATGATCATTATGGGCCATGGAAGGCTTGGATATCATTAAACAACATTCCGCGCTACTTTGCACAAATAAAGGACTAATTGCGTCAAACTGCTAAAGTATGCCGATTCGTATGGTAACGGACCTTACGAAATATAACCATGAGTTAAACATACCCTATTTATTCTTTATATAGCTTAGATATAGGCTTGGAGGTGTTTGGTGCGCAAAAATAAACTTTTAAGTCATGCAGGGACTAAAAGTGTCAAAAAGTGCACAAGTTTGCATTTTCGCGCATATCTCACATTCTGAATATATCCGGACACCCAAAAATTTATGTAAGCATTAAAATATTTTATTTTAGTGTTTGGCATGATAAAATTCCATTCGTCGCGTAGTTTGAATCGTTTTTCGCGTCCGTTCTTGTTTCGTCGTAATTAGACGAACAACGTGACCGTACGGCCAAACGAACCGACATGTTTGTGAACATGTTTCATGTCCCCTATGTTTAGGAATCATTGTAGAGCCTTAAAAATAACTTAACGGGCTTTAAACGTGCCAAACGTGACCCTAAAAGCTATCAGGGACCATTTCTGTCATTGTTTCAAAGTTGTTGCTGATCTGGGAACCCCAGGCGGCCCGCGTAAGTTCCCCTAGAACCTTACGCAGCCTGTGTGAACCTGTCAGGTTTGCAAAAATCAGTTTACAGCCATTTACAGCATGTTCCAGCTTGATCCAGCACTTGCAAATGGTATTTCTTCAATCCTTGGGTACCCATGGTATTGAAAAACAATGGGTAATAGGTGTATGGTCCAGATTGAATCACGTTTATCGAGAAACGATCCTAACGGTCCTCTAAATCCTATAAATACCCCTCTTGGTCTTGCTCTCATTCACACCTTGATCTGAATTGTTCTAAGTTGGAGCCCTTGTGCTTCATACCTGAACTTCCTAGATCAATTCCATCCTTGCTTGGACCTTTTGTAAGTGTCCTTTCGTGCTTAGTTTAATTGTTTAGCGTTTATAGACGAAAAGTCAAGCGTTTCGATAAACGCTTTGACTTTTAAACGGTTGAGCCATTGTTCATAACGAACATGGCTACGTGACCGTAATTAGGTAGGTGTTAAACCCTCAAAAGGGCACCTCCTAATTACCACGTTTACTTAGTTAAATTGTCGGGTCAAATAAAAGTCAATCGGGTTAGTTTTAAATAAAATTCATAACTATTAATATAAAAACCATAAAATCAGTTTTCTCTCTTTAATAACTTGGTAAATATTAGTTGAACATGCCTAAGCATGATTCAACCCGACAATTCTAAGTATAGGCTCGGTTTGGAACCGAAAGTCGCAAAAGTTGACTTTTGCTTTGACTTTTCGTTCTGACCCGATTTAGCTTAGTTTAGATATGCCTTAGGATTCCTTTAGGACCAGGTTATAGGTTAGTGTAACCCTCTGAGGTTATACAACTTGGATCCTTAGTTATCCTATTCATTGCATGTTTCCGTTATATGCTTAAATGTTGACCATTATGCCCTTTTGACCCTAAAACGAGAATTTTGAAAATGTGAGAGGACAATAATCTTTATTACTGATTTATAAACTTGTCTCTAAAATTTGACATCAGTTTGAGGTCTAGATTAGGAGTTTTGCTCATTAGCGTAAATGAAAAGCTTTTTATTAATTAAACGGCATAATTAGCGTATATCCTATCAAAACCCAATTTTTGATACCAAAATTTTTACCTACTGATATAAAATAATATTTTGGGATTTTTGAAGATTTTTATTTATTTTTAGGCTGAGCATAACATAGGGTTCTAAGCTTAATTCGGTAATTGTCGATTTTGCCCTTTTGGCCCATAAAATGAGTTTTACATAATATTTTGATACCAAACTTTTTGCTACTGATTTTATATCATAAATAAAATATTTTGAACTTTATAAACTGGTCAAAAACTCAGATTTCCAACACCCTCCTACATTACCGTTCAAAGGAAGAAAACTCCTATGGTTTAAGCCCTTTGCTCGTTTGGGTCGGGGATGTGTGTTTTGTACGGCCTTTTGCCCGTTTGGACCGAATATGTGTTTTTAATGAAGTTCTCTTAAAAAAAAAAGGTATTTGACCCACTCAACTTTAATAAATTATTTTTTTCTTTCTTTTATCAATTTACACTATAACCATGAAATTTAATAAAGTTAATTACACCTTAGCACCTCAATCAATTTTTCTATACTTTAAATTGTTTTTTAACTTAGTTTTTTTTTTTGTCAGTACCGTATTAAAACAATAATGAAGCGAATCAATACCAATTAAATTCTCGTTTCATCATGCATGCTAAAAATACTTTTTTATTTAATTATTAATAAAACAAATGGTTTATTTTTCCTTTTTTAAAACTTATAGTATTTCAAATATATCGTTTTGATTTGATATTTCTATTCAAACATGGTTTATTTTTATCTTATTAAAGAATGTGTTATAGTATTTCAAATATATTATTGTGACGTGTTTATTTTATGTACATTTCGATAAAAGATTTGTTTAAAATCGGATGTGTCAAGTATAATTGATTTTTTTTCTTTTCCGTGATAATCCTAACCGATATCGTCCGAACATTGGTACCACATTACGGTATTATTACGTTAAAAACGGATTTGTCCGCAATAGAGTTTTTTCTGGTGCCATAGATAATGTACTTATGTAAGGATGCTAATGTTTTCGCGATTTAGTGCGCTACAACGCGCACAAGTTTATTACTAGTTATATATTTATTACTATCAGATAACATAGTTAAAATGACGAATCTTCATACCTTGTTTTACTCGACGGTGTGGAGGATTTGAAAGGCTAGAAATGGAAAGATTTTTTTGACAACATTCCATTTCGGGTGGGAATGGTTGTGGAAGACATAAAAGAAGAGACGTTTACGTGGGCGTTGGTGTGATTTTAGTTTTAGAGACGTGATTATGTAATTTGTCTTTCCGTTTTGGGACTCCCAGCTTCTTGCTGGCCCCTTGTATCGTTTTTATTTATTCAATAAAAATGCCGCCGTTGAAAAAAAATATATTGTTCATTAGTTACTAAAAACAAAAGTATCTTTAGATATGACTTTTGTAAATAATCAGATATATGAATAAAATGTGATGGTTTTTATAAAGATATGTTAGAATGAAGTCAGGATTCCAAGTCACTAAAACAGGCTTTGGACTAAGAGGCCATCACTTGTTGGCAGGGTTAACCCTAAAACCCAACCCCAACACCATTTTAGGGTTTGGGAAAAGGTTGCAACAAAAACAAGAAAAGAATTGCCAAAAGTAAACAAGACAAACAAAGTATGCAATTATCACACCTTTTATCATTGTTTAAACCCATCTCTTTCATATCTCCATTTCTTTAAAAAAAATATTATGTCATTGACTTGTATGCTTACAACTAATAGTCAAGTCTTTTATTACTTGCTACTAATCAAGTTATGGAAATTACATCATACAAAATATTTATTTCAAATTCTATTTCATATCCTCAATTTTTTCTATATGCTAATCATATATTTATACATTATCTTGTTATTTTTTTGCAATCCCTACGTCATGTAAACAAGTCAATGTGTTTTAGCTATTGACCCGTAAGTTCACACGTTTATATTTATACCATAAAACAGGATGACAACCAAACCAAACTCGACGAGTAAACTCATAACCCGAAATATTTGGGACGAGTATGAGATTAGTTTCAAATTTTTACACGGGTATAGGGTTAAGTGATATACCTGTTTACATGCATTAATTACCAGAAAACATATACCCAAGATTATGTTATTTTTATTTATTTATTTATTTATTAATCTAGTACTAATTCATAAATCTAAACATCATGTGGAAATAAACACATATTTTTTTTTGAAGTTCACATATAGTATGAAATTCACTGAAATGTTTAAAATGAGAATATACTATCGTCTGTAATCTATCTAGTTTCATGGATTATGATCAAATACAAAGGCTCTTAATTGTAAGAAGGGTACAAATGCTCCTAAAAAATCCCACTACAAAAAAAAAAAAAAAAAAACTTAAACATCCACCACCACCCAAAAACCTAAACCCCCACCCCCATCACACATCCAAAAATTTTTTTTTTTTGCCGAGGGGGTGGGTGTTTAGTTTTTTTTTTTTAGGTTTTTGGGGGGTGGGGGGTTAGGTTTTTGTAACGCCCAAATTTCACATTCCAAAATGTAATATTATCATACTATTATTTAACAAAATTCGGGCATGAACCGTTCGTATTATGAACAATTCCCTGTAAGACTAACTTGTAATAACTTAAAATACGACACAACGGAAAATATGAGCCCAAAATTTCATTCTTTATTAGACATAATACTTACAGGGAAGTCCAAATACAAAATTTCATACACTCATTAAAAAGGATTTACCACGTTCCATTATATTAATGCTTCAAGACCCATATTTGTCAAACTATGTGACCGATCCTTCCCGTACAATCCTTACTCTTGACCCGATCTTCAATCCTCTTATCCTTCATAATAATATTAAGTCCTCCCAACCTGCATTCACCACATACATAAACATCATTAAGATTTGGTGACGTCCTTCTTAAATTAAATATATGCAATCAAATAACCACTCCATATTCCTTCTTCTCATGCCAGTCTCTTCGAATAAGCTTTCTTGTATAATAATGCATTCCAATTCTTTGAACCTTCACAAGGTCCTTATGGCGTACCTGCATTCTCATTTCATACTTAAGTTCCCGGTTTAGTAACTTATCACTCAAACATATACACATATCCCATCCATTAGTAAGCAATAATTCCCACTTCGTACACAGACGCAATCATACATATAAGTTAAACATGTACTTCACTACATGAATATGTACACATAAACAAATGTACAAACTACACAAACATACACGCTACATAAGACATTCCAAAAGGGTTTGCTAAGACACCCTAAATATAAGCTTCCCAATGAAAGGATCATGTACGTAAGAGGCTACAGGCATTCTTTCTTCTATTCATAATTACCTAACAGTTCCGACTAACAGAAGGTAATTATTTTTCCTGACGGAATACATATAGACGTTTACAATTGTAACCAGGTGGTTAAGCCTTACAATTCTCAAAAACATAAGAGGGATTAGTCATACGTAACTTAAAACGTGTTTAAACGAGTTCGTTATACGGCCTGCCTACTGTTTACGGGCCTCAAACATGATTCTGATGCAGGGTAGGCCAGAAATTACGGCCTGGGCCGTAATTTACGGCACCTGAAACTTTGTTTCGTCCGTTTACGCTAAAACGTGCGTAACTTTCAAACCGTTTAACCTCCCGTTTCTTCCCACGTGACCGTAAATTCGTCCTCTATCATATGGACTCAAAATCTAACACCCGAACTAAGGAAATTCTTAACTTATATGCTTTCGGCTTAATATTCATTTACGAATTATTCGACCCGTTTATGTTTTTATCAAAAAAACTCATATGTTTATACTCCAAACTCACATGACATTAAACTATAACACTTTTACATTATTCGGAGTTCCGTACATGGGGTTTATGAACCCGATTCCCGGTATGCGTTAAACTCATTCATTTCAATCAATTATACGTAAGTGAACTTCATTAGTAAAACTTCCTTATTTTGACCCGTTGGTCTACATAGCGAAAACCTTCGCTTCTAAATAACCAAATCTTAATAGGCTTCGATTACCATGCTCAAGTAACTAGCACATAACTTTGCTTAAATAAACTAAGAAGTGATTCGGAAATCACTTACTTAATACTACTTACTTGATATCATCAACAATAACGCATTTCAACATAACTTCTAACAATTATCATACAATTAATCTCTGTTACTACTAAAGAGGGAGTCCGGGAGTTTACTTACCTTACGCATCCATATCCGCTCTCGTTTCCTCACGTCCACATGACCCGTTAGCCCTTTATGCTTCCATCCATCTTGACATGATCCCTATACTTTCATTGCGTTGCATCCACATTCTTGTTAGCATATAAAATTATACATATGAATGATCATGTCAACTTATATTTCACATTCGGCTTCGTTTTAACTTTACTCGTCAATTTCCAACAACTCAAAGTACAACTAGAGTTACATATTTTCATTCCACATAATTCTTCATATCGTCACATATATCACATATTGATAAAGCATGTACTTAATGAGATCTAATTTCACACATCCACAACTTTATAGTCGTTTACACTATGGACATCGTTTACATTTCATACTCACATAGTAACACATTTAAAATCACAAGATCATATATGCACGCATCTTAAACAATTTCCTTACATACTATTCATCTCATAATTTCACAACTAAGAACATCATTCGAAATCACTATCCTTGAACCCGACATCATTCTTACTAGCAACCCCATTCTTGTTCTCTTAAGCATTTCATCGAACACTTGGCGGGTTTCGCATTTAAAGCATAATGTACAAATATTCTCATGTTCATCTTCCTAATTCTTGTGCTCACTTGCCATTAACATCTAAATAGAAACACTTAAGTGATCGACATTCTTGGTTCATGCATTCGATTAGCCCTTCAATCCTCCTTCAATTTGATGGATTTTGGTGATCTAGGATTTTACCCCCTTTTCCCTTCTCTCCTGGTCGAACATCGACCCACACATACACACTGAGTGTGTATTTTTGGGGTTTTAATTTTTAATTTAATTAAACATAAACTTTCATCCTTTTTGACAACCTTGGCCCCTCTAGTTGTTACTTGATCACAAATGTAACAATTTCCTTCCCTTGATTGTTTTCTTAAACATTTAACCAAGTTTAATAACTTAGCTATTATATTTATTTAATTAAACATGGTACCATTCTAACGAATTTTAAAATTCGCGTTTTGGGATGTTACAGTTTTTTGGGGAGGTATAGTTTTTTTTTGCGGGGGGGGGGGGGGGGGGGGTTAGGTTTTTGGGTGGTGGTGGGTGTTTAGGTTTTGGATGGTGATGTAGTGGGTTTAATTTTAGGTTATTAGACACTTGTCACTCTATAAATCCTTATTACACTTCTTACAATTAGGAGACTTTGTAGAATAACTTAACACTAGTTTCATATCTATACTTTTTAGATAAGTTTACATTTCTTTTAAAAGTTTGTCTTCTTTAATAGGTGGCAGAATAATCCTCATCTAGGGCTGATTTCTTAAATATTTTTATTAAAAAAAATTCATTTAAGTTAATTTAGTAATAGTCCAGCTAACTTAGCATGGAAAATAAATCATTATCGAAGCTAAAAATTTATTTTATTAAAACAGAGATGATTACAGACTAATGGCAGGTAGACGGGCAACAAGCTGCGCCGCTACCCTCTCCTGAATAGCAAACCCTACCCTGCTAAACACAAAATTCTGCCCCTTAACATGCGCGGTGTTACTGCTTACCACCTGCTGAACCCGTCACCGCGTCAGGGGCGAGAGCGCCAAAGATATCGATAGCGAACGGGACGAACATGTGCTAAATTCTCGATGCAAACTTTTTCGTGCTTAGCTACTTTGCCCGCCTCCGTCTTGGTTTCACCTGGCCTGCCACAAACCCGTGGTCCCTTAGCCCAACGAAAGGGGACACACCTGTCAAATCGACGTACGCGTGTTTCCCTCCTTCCCATCAAAAAACAAGAATATCAGCGGGCCATAGGGTAGATCACACCTTTTCGTTTAAAGAAATGTCAACGTCAATGTATAACTATAGTATGTTTCTTTCTTTCATTCGTAACGATTCTAACATCAACATCATCTCAGTTAATCATGTTCAAAACTTCAAATAATTGAAAATAAACTATATTTCAATTACTGTTTGTCTATATACATACCTTTACTACACACCTTGATTCCGTTAGAGCTGAGTACAACTCTTTTGGTGGACATGAATGTGGATTTAGGAATAACTAGGCGGTGAATTATCAATTTTTTTTTCTTTGAACGACAAATGAATTTACTTCTACCTATACTTTTTTTTTTTGAATAGCAACACAGAACCATTTTATTACCAAATCACTGCTTCATAGCAAGATACTATGAAAGCCATCAACATTACAATCAAAGTTTAAAAAGAAACAACAACATAACACTATGCAGTATCCTTACCAAGAGAAGTATATCCATCTCTCCCATGAAATCAATTGCATTTTAGACTTATGCTTCATCCATGAAAACGATTCCTCTTTTATCTCTTCGATCATCTTGTAGATTTCTCCATTTCTTTCTTGAAAAATCTTCTCATTTCGGTTTTTCCAAATGATCCATGTTGTCAACAGAAAGATAGCATGCACCGCTTTTTTCCTCTTCTTCTCCCAGCCTTGTTCGTCTAGATCACTAAAGATTTCCCCAAGTGTTTCCTTTTGAGTAATTGTTTGGAGTTTAACCCATTGGCCGATTTGTTCCCATACTCCTTTCGCTTCTCTACACCTTACTAACACATGATCCGGCGTCTCTTCCTCATTATCACACAACCTACATCGACCCGATGGGATCGGAACTCCTCTTTCCCTTAATTGTGTGGCCGTCGGTATCCTTCCTTTTACAGCTCTCCAAACGAACATTGAACACTTCTGAGCGGCCCAGTTGTTCCAGAAGTAGTTATCCGCCGGTTCGTTTAAGTCGATGCTTCTTGACAATGTAATTCGGACCTCTTTTACCGAGAATTCTTGGTCGTTTTCTCCTTTCCAAACCCATCTATCGGTGTTACTCGAAAGATTAGTTTGACTTAAAATTACCATAATTTCTTCAGCTTCTTTTTTTTCCTGTTCAGTGCTGGGAATTTTTGCCCATGCCCAATCCCACATCACTCCGCCATTTATCCTCTTATAATTATCCTCAACTTTTGCTCTTTTATTTCTCGCTATTTCATAAAGATGCGGGAATTTATCTCTTAGTGAATTATCCCCGATCCAAACGTCGATCCAAAACATTGTTTTGTCACCAATTCCGATCTTACTGATAAGGTTTTTTTCTATCTCCACACCCCTTTTAGCCATCTCTTTTCTTGATTCTACAATCGATTTCCACACTCCCGAATAATCTTTCTTTAATGGTACTGCTGAGACTCTTCTCCTGTTGTTGTGAATTGCACATATGACCCTTGACCATAGTTGTTGCGGCTCAGTTTTTAACCGCCACCACCATTTCACCATCAAAGCTAAGTTAAGTCTCTTATACTTCCGATTCCAAGGCCCCCAAACTTTTTTGCGGCTACGATTTTTTCCCACTTACACCAAGCATGATTTAAAGTGTCCAAAAGTTATTATTAGTTATATAGTGATATGTATAAAATAACAATTGTTTTAAGTTTTACAAAATCGATTATTTTACGAACTTAGATGAATGCTTTGGAAAAGTTAAAAGACATTAAATCCAAGTTGGAGTTTGTTTAGTAATTTTCGAGGCGATTTAGGATTGTCCACTTTTGAATATTCTCTTACGAATATGGTCAAAGATGTTCCCTTTTTTAAATTATTTTTCAATTCGTTTCCATAAAAATAACTATAAACTGAAATAGGTACAATTACCAGGTAGCAATTAAACATACTATAGATGTTCCTGTTTGAGGTTTCTATGAATATCTCCTTTAAAATAAAAATAAAAATGAATTATACAGAATCTTAACTACGAATACTGTATGAGGTTTCTTGGAATCGACCTGTCATGTCCATTTGTGGTTAACGAGAGACAAGGAATCGCCGCTATTCATTGGCGAGATACAAAAAATCGCCCCATTGTGTCCATTTGTGGTCAATGAGAGACAATATAGACGCAACTTCTATCTTGTTGATGACAATTACCTGACTTGGTATGTTTTGTAAAGGCTTATTCGTTTCCGACCAACACCAAAGAAAAATTATTCAAGAAGTTATAGAAATTGGTGAGAAAAGACGTTGAGCGAGCGTTTGGTGTTTTGAAAAGCAAATGGGGTATGATTGATCAACTGATATGTAACGCCCAAATCTTTCAAGTGGTCAAAACCAAATGTTAAACAACGAAATTTACGACTCATTTTAAACTTTACTTAAGCATTTGATCAAAATATACAAAGCTAAGTTCTTAACGCCAGATTTAACCATTTACCATTTTACAAAAATTAACCACTAGATTTTAACTATATAGACAACCAAACATTTTGACCCATAACATAAGCTATTTCGGAAGCGCATTAAGGGCAAGAAGGAAGCTTGCGCGTGTGTTCGTTCTAAGCATCGCGAGTCCGCTCAAAGTGCGGTTTTACCTACAACAACATAACAAGAGATTTATTTGTTAAATGAAAGAAAGATACGATCCTACTTCCATCAAACGTGACATTCTCCGATTTTCATTATTTCCATTATAATTCCATGTTTATTCTCCTTCGATTACACTAACTTGATTTACCCGTCTACATCGACTCAACCCATTAGTCGCTCATATAATAGTCAATTTGTAATTTGTTCCACCCGTTCACAACGGGTCCATTATATAAACATTCTTTAAGTATTTCGTTCTAGTTCATTCGACCCGTTTAAAACGAAATCAACTAAATGACCATTCTAAGCATTTCCTTCTAGTCCGTTGACCCGTTCGTACCGGATCAACTTCATAACCATTTTAGACAATACATTCTAGTTCGTTGACCCGTGCGTACCGGATCAACTTCATAACCATTTTAGACAATACATTCTAGTTCGTTGACCCGTGCGTACCGGATCAACTTCATAATACAAGATTACTACACATACTACAATTTTCTCATGTTATAAAGACAAACATGAATATTACGAGTAAAGTCTTGAATCGTAACAAGTATGTACCTTGGTCTTGGGCTCCTTGTTGCTTCATGTGGTATAATCTTATTACAAACCATGATTCGATATGATTACATTATATTCTACTTATATGCGAATTCTTCATACACAAACCATGGTCATTATGTAGTAATTAAACAAAACTTCAAAATTTCTTATCTAAGGCTTTTCATCGAACACTTGATGTGCAACATTCCTAATTGTCTTGTTACCACCTCTTTTCATATCATTTCATCCCCATTTTATTTACATAAATTTCTCAATCACCATGCTACCATATCAAGCTTTTAACAATAATCATAATCTCAAATTCGAGTCAATTAGCTAAGGACCCAATTGTAACCTAAAATCCCATGTGGTATAATCTTATTACAAAACCCACTTCATCCTATTAGAGAAATTTTACATACAATGAACATAAACACAATTTCTATGCATACTTCAGTCATGTGATAATCTTTGAACAAAATTAAGCATCCATAACCATTTCCTAAACATACTTCTACATCAATTGTATCATTCCACTTATACATCAAAGATTAGTAATTTTTTTTATCTATCCTCAAAACATCAAAACCCACCAAAATCAGAATTTTGACTTACCTTTTGTTGCAAAAGCTTAGTTGATCAATATTTAGGGTTCATGCATATGATCCATCCATTTTCTTCTTACCAATTGCTTAATTTTATTGATGTAAGATGAAGAACTATTTTCTTCTCCTTTCTCTCTCTTAACCACGCACACACATACACAGACCCAATTTTTGGGTTATATTTTTCATTTTATGTTTCAAACTTTCCCACATGTTATCATTTAGTCCCTATGTTTTGTTAGTATATTATTTCATTCATAACATTATTTATTCTATGGTAAAAGTTAACAATAGCATAACTATGTTAACTTTTCCTAGACATTATGCTTCATGCTAAAAAACTATAAACAAAATAAAACAATCTACCCATATAAACACATTTTTTTTGGAGTGTTACATAATCATACTAGATTAAAAATAAACTTTCAACATACAACTCTTTATTCTTTATAAAGTAATTTCTAATTTATTTTATTAAGTGGGATGTTACATGATACGTATAGTTAAACAAACAAAAATAAGGAGCGTGGTGTACGCGTGTATCATATTGCACAATATGACCATAAAGGATGGGGGGTACCCAATATCATCAGACAACGCTATGGACCCTCTAACACAGGTACTCGTTAACGAGGATAATCAATTGGAGTTGCAGAATGAAGACACCCACTTTTGACTACAACATGATCTAACATAACATGTTATGTCGGTGGTTTAGATATCTAATTACCCGATTCCGACAAAGAGTAGGTTTTTTTTTATCGTAGTTTTTAAATCTTAGTTTTTTTCTTATAGATTGTATTTTTATTTAACTTTAGGTATCTTAAAAATGTTTGTTTTTAGTATATTAAATCTTATACTTTATATAAAAAAGAAATTTTTTTAGTGATGTAATGTGATGAGCATTGCAAGTGTGATAACGAAAATGTGATGGAATGTGAAAAAGTAAGGTATCAAATGATGATTGGGTATCATAGTGTGATGAATGTGATGGGTGCCCCATCCACCCTTTGCACAATAATTTCATTATGAGTATGATTTAAACAATCGATAACGATAACAACTAACAGTGTAGTGTTCGCAAGAACTCACACACATGTGGTGTCATACAACATTACAACGCGGACTCTCATCAGTTTGAGATGGTTAACATCTTAACTTCAAGAATTTAAGATTGTTCAAATGTCGAATGTTAAAATTTGCACAAAGAAAATTAGCATAGCTCACATCAAACCTTGACATGAAAAAGAAAATATACAATGAGCTTTTTTACTTTGCTTCAATCAAACTACATGGTTTAAAAAAAAAACAAAATGAAGCAAACCGATAACAAGTACATTGTTAATTCATCTGATTTCTTAGCCCTAAAATAGAACACGAGACCCCAAAGGAAAAAATAGGTGTGAGGATGCCATGCTTCAAACCTACATCTCACTTATAATTTGCACTCTAGGCCCAATCCCTACGCCAAAAGGGCAACACTATGCCCAACGCTCGCCCGAGATGGAGCAGTCGGCGTTGAACCCAAACCGCCGCCCCAACCCACGCCCTACACCCCACAGTGGCACAGTCTAAGGGGTACTGTAAGAAGAAAATGGCTGAGGTGGCGTCTGCGTGGGCATAATGCCCGACCCTGTAGTCTTAGCTAACAAAGGAGGACAAACTAGACATGAATCATGATGGTACTTATTATGTATATGAGTTGGGCCTTGGCCCAACGATAGTTGTGATTAGAGTCTATATAGTTTATACTACAAAATCAATTTACCCCACGAATAATGGGCCTGCCCTATATGGCTTACTATATATTGTTGACTACCGTCAACAATTGAGATCTTTTGTTAATAACTGACGGAACAACGATCGATCCGAAAAAAAAGAATAAAAAAATTCGTAAATATTTGTCAATAATTCCTCCATGATTACTGGTAGATAGTTAACCACAATATTTAAAAAAAAATTACTTTTATAATATTTGTCGGTAACTGCTCGGTATTTAGCAACATATCAGCTAGGAAATCCTGCTTAGGGATGATATTTTCGGTACCCGTATCGAAAGGTACCGTACCAATCAACTTTCAGTAGCAATTTGGTACTTCCTTTTGACGTTTTTAGAATCGGTACTTTCGGTTTCGCACTGTTTGGTATGGTACCAATATTTTACCGATTTTTGCCTTTCAATATCGTACCTTACTAGTACCAGTACCTAATTTTGTCAATTTTCAGGATCGGTATTTTCGGTACAGGTACATTTAGTGTACTGATAGTGTCGGTTGGGTGTGCACGGTTCGATTCGGTTATTTGCATTAGCTAAAATCGAAACCTAAGTCATCAGTTAATCTATTTTATTAACTAATTGGTTTTCGGTTTGGTTTTTTCGGTTAGTTTATTGGTTTGGTTCGGTTAATAACCAAAACCAAACTTGGGCTAAAATTTTTGTTTAGACATACATGCAATGAAGGTATAAATACATGAAATTTGTGTATATATATATATATATATACATACATGAAATATTTATTAATATCCGACAATCAACAATCGATCCGACAAAAATCCAAAAAATGAATAATAAAAACTTTTAAATATTTGTTGATAATTCCTCCATGGTTATTGGTAGAGAGTTTAAGCCACAAAATGGTACTTGATTCTGGTTAGAAAAATGGTACTTGATTCTTTAAGACAGGTTATGTCGTTTCTTTTGTAATGCAATGAAAATTACAAGAATGAGATGTTCGAAGTTATTGGAACAATATTATTCTAACATATATCAACTTTAAAGGTTAAATTATTCTACAAAGACTCCTAAAAATAATAAGTGTAAGAAGGCATTATAAAATGAAAAGTATTCAAGAACCTAAAACCTAAACCCACTACACCACATATCTTGAATTATATTGGGTGGTGGTAGGTTGTTTTTTTTTTTTTTTTTGTGTAATGGGTTTTTTTAAAAGCATTTGTACACTTCTTATTTTTGGAAGTCTTTGTATTTGATCATAAACCTAACCTTTAAATAACCCTTTTTAAATGAAATCTAAAGCAAGATCTTAGTGGATTAGGTCGAACAAGAATTCCAATCCAGGCTAGAGGGAACCATTAAAATACAAGAGAAGAAAATAATAGAATTCTATTTCAGTATATGAAATTCGTCTTTACTGAAAATATCATGATCGATTATTTATATTTGAAATTGGATGAATGTATAACAAAGACAAAACAACAACTAACAACAGAAAAACAAAGCAATCCATAGTGAAATATGTTTAAATTTCGACGTTGATACGCGGATGTTTATAACATCCATCGAAGAAAAACAATAAATTTTGCTACAATAGGACATATAAAAAGAAACATCGTTTTATGATCTTTTCTACAAGAGCATAAACAACAGTCTGGTTGGAGGTGTTTGACCCATGTGGTCCGGTTTACTTGAGTAGACTATGTTGATTCGAAATGGTGGGGACCATCAACTCACAAACTTATTCTTTTTTTTTTAGTGTAAAAAGTGAGCTTTGATGTGGAGGTTTGGAGTCGTTTATTGTTGGAGGAAAAGTGAGGGTGTGGAGTGATGATGATTTAGAATGATGTGACATGTTAACTACGCTGTCTGTTGGATAGACTTTGACCGTCGTTAGAGATGCTCTAAGCAAGTTAAAATCTAACGTGGTGAGTTACCGTCACAAACGTTTTTTTTTTTTTTTTTTTTTTTTTTTTTTTTTTTTTTTTTATGTTCTCACACAACTTTTAGATAATTAGGTCTAAAATACTTTTTGTTTGTTAACATACGTATTTTTCTTGCCGCAAAGTGCGTGGAAATTCCACTGGTTATAAACATAGCCAAAGTTAGTCGTTTTCTTAATAGCACAATGATAAACATAGCCAGTGATATTATATTATTTGTAATTTTGTATCATACAAAAGTTGTCATTACATAACTTGACTTATATTAAGTAGTTACTTAAAGGAAATGCACACAGATATACTTAGTCAAAGCCTTACAAGTTACTATTTTTTTAAAGAAAAACACACACATAGTACATAGTATACTCACTCGACCCCTTGAGCAGGAATCTCTGGGAGCTGATGGAACACTCGAACACAACTATACACCGAGCAAAAAGCTTGTACACTAGTCAAGAACAACATAACCAAAGCAGCCAACAAAGTTAAAATCTTCCAAGATGCAAACACATATTTCTTCAATAACTTGGACAATTTCACCCTCCATGTTTGGTCATACATCTTATTCACATTTGCAACCACTGTATCCATGTAATCCACCTTTGTCAACTTCACAGATTTACTCATTCCATTCCATAAATCAGCAACCTCTTTATCACTCTTCAAATAGTTGAACACTATATCTCTTTTACTCAAATACTTTGCGTCTTGTTCTGTGTCGATTATCCCATTCATTAACTCGGTGTAACGAGCCATCACCAATGGTCCCGTTGCAACACAAGCTTCGTGCGCTACCAGGTTTCTTAAATAAACCTTGGTGTTCCCATCCAGTTCCACCTTCGGGAGGTACAATGTACATGTTTTGACATCAAAACTAATGTTGGATATTCCACCTTCAACCGGTTTGAAACGGATTCCTGCTTTGGCCATATCTGTAACCGACGGGATCTTGATCTCTTCGATCTTTGGGGCTTTTGGCTCATCACTTTCATCCTTCGGTTTCTCCTGTCCTCTACCAAAAATGGTTTCCCATATTGGTTTGAGTAGAGAAACTAATGGTAATTTATTACACACAGCCATTGGCTTCCCCAACTTGAATTTCTTGATAACACCTACTTTCTTGATTACTTGCAATATGACATTCCAAACCTTTGAAACATCAGGGTTTTTTGCTAAAGATTCTTCTTTTTCATCTTGAACTAGCAAGTCACCGGTTGGATCATCGTTCGGCATGTTGATCTCATGATAATTCTATCAGAGAAAATATATTAAATTATTGATGAACAATTTATGTTTATAAGATAAATATAGGGCCTAGTAATCCTATACCACCCAAGCTCAAATGACCATTCGACGAAAAATTCAAATGGCCGTTTAAAGGTAGAGAGTTACGACGCAAACCCTAACCTTCATAAACGGCCGTTCGACGAATCATCAAACAACCGTTTTAAAAGTTCTAAAAGAAGAGGGGTTTAGGGTGCAAGCGCAGATCTTCAAACGGCCGTTTGGTACTAACTCAAACATGTGTTTTAAAACGGTGTGAGATTAGATTGTTAGTGGTGTGTATAAAGAAACCCTAATCCAACATCTTTTTAGTTAGGGGGGACGGGGCACTCACCGGTTCCTTCTTGTGCCATAACACCGCGGCCACCCACAAGGGTAGCCGGGTAGGCTAGGCGGGTATGTTTTGCCACAGACTACCCGTGAACATGGTGTAAATGTCGATGCACTTGTTTGACCATTAGGGTTGGTGGTGAGCTTTGATTGGTTAAGGAGTTTGACATTATTAAAATAAAAAAATAGTTTATGGCAAGGGTAAGGCACCACCACTGTTTTGTGGCTTAAGGGTAGTTTTTAAGATTTTTGACATGACGGTATTTGATAATAATAATATAACAATAAAGCTTAACTAATATAATCTCTCTCATACCGCTGTGCTAGGGTTTATGTTGCTGTAGAATTCGGCTTCGGGCACAGTCATGTGGTAGAGAAAGTCGAGCAGGTGAACGCACTTTTCGATGGGAACATGATCCCGCAACTCTTCTCCAACAAACGGAGTAAGATCGCGATACAACTCTTTCAACATCGTCTTCAACATCTCATCAGCATCATCTGAGTTCTTTAGTTCACCTGTTTTTATATAGGCCAACATCTTCCTGAGTAAAAACAACGGGATCTGATTCTCCATCTTCACCACATCTCGAAGAATCGCCATATGAGACAGATCCTTTGTAACGTCCTTCGTATTCACACCTTCTTTTTTATCTAAATACACCTGAAGAAAATCAAGTAAATACGCTGTGTCAACAACCATCATCCACACTAGTGTGTCACCATACATACTCAGAAACGTATGGTAGCAAGCACGGATCTCAGCCTCGTGATCTTCCTTCATTTTTTTCACAAAGTTTTCGAAGGTAACATTCATGTATTTTCGGGTTCTTCGGGCAGCAGCCTCCTTGTTCCTCTGCATGTTGTGGACGTCGGGCAGCAAATGGTGGAACGGGCCTAACGCGACTTGTTGTGGGATATAGCATTTGGGATCGGTGGCTTGAAGCACTTTAGGGACAGTGAAGACACAAACAATATTCTTTTTTTCTTCATCATCTTGTTCGTCAACTGATTTACGAATGTCTTCGACCCATTTTGTTTCGTCGAAGTCGTACTTCACGAAGCTGGGTGAGGAATGCATGGCAAATTGGCAATGGAGTTGAATATATGCTTGTGATAAGGGTAGTGTATTGCCCTAGCAACATATATATATATATATAAAATAGCTAAAAATCACACAATTTTTTTTTTAATATTTTTTATATAAAAATCGCTACTTTTCGAAGCAAAAAAAAAAAATTAAAAAATTTTTTTTAACCACTAAAAGTAGCGATTTGAGCATAAAAAATATTAAAAAAAAAAAAAAAATTTTTAGATTTTTTTAGGTTTTTTGGGGGTTTAGTTTTTAGCATTTTAGCTTGGGGGGGGGGGGGGGGTTAGGTTTTTTTTTTTTTTTGGGGGGGGGGGGGGGGTGGGGGTTAGGTTTTTTTAGATTTTTTTAGGTTTTTTTAGCTATTTTAGGTTGTGTTCACATTGATTCTCGCGGTTCTCGCAATAAGGGTGGTTCTCGCATGAACTCCTCCCTATATATATATATATATATATATATAGGGAGAAAATCATGCGAGAACCACCTCTTATTGCGAGAACCGCGAGAACCAACGTGAACACAACCAAAAATGCCTAAAAATAGCTAAAAATCACACAAATTTTTTTTTTAATATTTTTTATATAAAAATCGCAACTTTTCGAAGCCAAAATAAAAAAAAAAATTTTTTTTTTCTTTTTAAAATTTTTTTTTTTTTAAAAAAAAAAAAATTTTTTTTTGGCCACTAAAAGTAGCGATTTGAGCATAAAAAATATTTAAAAAAAAATATTTTTTTAGATTTTTTTAGGTTTTTTGGGGGTTTAGTTTTTATCATTTTAGCTTGGGTGGGGGGGGGGGGTTAGGTTTTTTTTAGGTTTTTTGGGGGTTTAGTTTTTAGCATTTTAGCTTGGGGGGGGGGGGGGGGGGGTGGGGGGTTTAGGTTTTTGGGGGGTGGGGAGGGGGGATTAGGTTTTTTTTGGGTGGGGGGGGGGGGGTTAGGTTTTTTTAGGTTTTTTTAGCTATTTTAGGTTATGTTCACATTGGTTCTCGCGGTTCTCGCAATAAGGGTGGTTCTCCCATGAACTCCTCCCAATATATATATATATATATATATATATATATAGGGAGTGGCTCATGCGAGAACTCCATTTATTGCGAGAACCAATGTGAACACAACCTAAAATAGCTAAAAAAACCTAACCCCCCCAAGCTAAATGCTAAAAACTAAAACCCCCAAAAAACCTAACCCCCCCCCCCCCAAACCTAAACCCCCCTCCCCCACCCCCCAAAAACCTAAACCCCCCTAAGCTAAAATGCTAAAAACTAAACCCCCAAAAAACCTAAAAAATTCTAAAAAAAATCTAAAAAAATCTAAAAGAAAATCTAAAATTTAAAAAAAAAAAAAAAAAATTTTTTTTAATGGCTTCGAAAAGTAGAGATTTTTATATAAAAAATATTTAATTTTTTTTTTTTGTGTGATTTTTAGCTATTTTTAGGCATTTTTTGTTGTGTTCACATTGGTTCTCGCGGTTCTCGCAATAAGAGGTGGTTCTCGCATGATCTTCTCCCTATATATATATATATATATATATATATAGGGGAAGGTTCATTTGAGAAGAAATTTAACATGAGAAGAAAAAGAAGAAAGGGCATATTAGTAAAATGATATTTCATTTATAACTCATATTATTAATTTTTCTCTCTTTAATTAATTAGTCAACTAATCATTAATTATCCTACATATAATCTACAAAACCTACACATATCAAAATTTTCCTACATATACCCTACACATTATAGAATTTTATCCTACACAATTGAAAGTTATCCTACACACCTCGAAATATATCCTACACAACTCGTAATTTATCCTACACAACTAGTAATTTATTCTACACTCTAAATTAAGTTGTTTTTTTAATTTGGAAAAAGTATATATTTTCAAAAGGAGTTACAAATTTAATTTAGCTAGTTATTAAATGGGAAGAATACACATTAATAATTTATGTAAGTTTACTAATATACCCTTATATTAAAATTAAATACAAATATTAAATGAAGTAAAATGAAGCATTCTTATTGGTTAAAACTTCTTCTTTTTTCTTCTTACTAAATAATTCTTCTCATTTGAACCCTCCACTATATATATATATATATATATATATATAGTGGAGAGTTCAAATGAGAAGAAATTTTTTGTAAGAAGAAAAAAGAATAACTTTCAACCAATAAGAATGCTTTATTTTACTTTATTTAATATATGTATTTAATGTTACTAGAAGGGTACATTGGTAAATCTACACAGGTCATTAATTTGTAGTCTTCCTTTTTAATAGCTAAGTACATTAATTTTTTTTGTAACTTATCTTCAAAATATATATTTTTTCAAAAAAATAAAATAAAATATTTAAAGTGTTGGATAAATAACGAGTGTGTAGGATAAATTACGAGTTGTGTAGGATAAATTTCAATGTGTAGGATGAATTTCGAAATATGTGGGATAACTTTTGATGTGTGTAGGCAAAGCAAGTTAGTGTGGAGGATAATAGTATTTATGACTAATTAATTAGTAAAAAATGATAATAAATGAGATAAGTGAAAAAACTATTTAATGTTTTACAAAATTACCCTTTGTTCTTTTTCTTCTCAATTAAATTTTCTTCTCAAATGAACCTTCCCCTATATATATATATATATATATATATACACACACTAGCTAGTAAAATGACTGATCGAGTGATATATTATTCTAAAGAACACAATGTGATATGTGTGTTGGAATCTGAATAAATGAAAAAGATGTTTGCTGGAATCTGAATATATGAAAAAGAGGTTTTTAGGATATATATGAGTGTAGCCACCATGGTAGGACCTATGGTGGGCTTAGGGTGCGGGCGCACCCCTTGAAAAAACGACAGTAGTGTTATATACGGATTTAAATCCGGATCGCACCCTATAAAATTTTGTGATCGCACCCTATGAACTTAAAGTGAGGAGAAGAAAAGGAAAGAAATCGTTCAACAAACCTTTCCGGCCAACAGCCGTTGCCGGAGTTCATCTCTGTTTTCATTGGAAGAGAAATAGAGCAATTTTTTTTTCTTTAATAAAAATTAATGTTTTATGAGGTGAGAGAAAAGTGAAGGTTTTACACTCACTCTTTTACATTGTAAGTAGGTAATAATGATGATAAGCTAGTGATAAATTGTCAGAACTTCAAAGATTAAACCACAATACAAAGATAAAATGCAGTTTTATTCAGAAACTTCTTCTCAAATCAGTACAAGAACATCAGCCAGTCATCAAAGATTGACAGACATGTGCAAATGAATCAAAGGTTAAACAATAGATAAAAGATTTCTCACAAATGTACGTGTGAGAGATCAGCAGGAAAAAGGTGCTTCGAGAAGGAGATGATGAGAGGCGGTGTTTAAATTCCAAGGCTGCCTCATCTTTTATAATGGCAATAGCAACAAAACCCTTAAGCCCACTCGCACGGTACAGACTCTTGGACCAGCCCAGCAATACAACTCCAAGCCCATGTAACCGGACCAAAAACACATACAAAACAAGTAGATAGCAAACGGTTAGAAAGGTAAAAAAGGAAACAACATTTAAACTAAAAATAGATAGATATATAGAGTATTTTAACACCCCCCTCAGTTTAAATGTTTAAACAGATTTATAAGTCCTAAGGACTTACACATATCGTCATGATTTCTTGGCAACAAGCCTTTTGTGAACAGGTTAGCGAGTTGAAACTCAGTTTTAATACCAGCGGTCTTGATGATACCTGCAGCTATTTTTTCTCTCAGGAAGAATAGGTCAACCTCAAAATGTTTCGTTTTGTCATGAAACACCGGATTGGCAGCTACAGGAATGGCTGCACTATTGTCACATCTGAGGGTTACCGGAAGATCAACCTTAACCCCCAATTCCCTTAAGATATTTATTAACCACAAGATTTCACAAGAGGCACTACACATGGACATGTATTCTGCTTCAGCAGATGAACGAGAAACCACACTTTGTTTTTTTGCTTTTCCAAGAAACTAAGGAGTTTCCAAGGAAAATACAGAACCCTGTGACAGACCTTTTGCTGTCGACACATTTAGCCCAATCGGAGTCAGCATAAGCAGTTAATTGAAACGAATCACTTTGTTTAAACATGATATCACAACCGGGTGCACCTTTTAAATATCTCAAGAGTGTGCCTCGGTTGGTTTATGCATGTATTGAGAAAGATAATGAACAACATAGGCAATATCAGGACGAGTGTGAGATAGATAAATAAGTTTGCCTATAAGTTTTTGATATTTAGTGATACTAGCACCCTTTAACTCCTCATTTTTACTCAGCTTAATTAAGACATAGTTTTTGTTCTATGGGACAGCTGACCGGTTTGCATCCGCTCATCCCATATTCGTTTAAAAGATCCATACAGTATTTTCTCTGAGTGAGGCAAAGAAACTAAGGTTTCTCACGAATGTACGTGTGAGAGATCAACAGGAAAAAGGTGCTTCGAGAAGGAGATGATGAGAGGCGGTGTGTAAATCCCAAGGCAGCCTCATATTTTATAATGGCAATAGCAACAAAACCCTTAAGCCCACTCGCACGATACAGACTCTTGGACCAGTCCAGCAATACAACTCCAAGCCCATGTAACCGGACAAAAAACACATACAAAACAAGTAGTTAGCTGTCACACCCTGGCTTTGCGGAAGCGTGGTTAATTTGGTGTGACTTCTTAATACCATAGCTTAACCATAACAAAGCTATATGAAATAAAACCATGCAAGATCATCCATTCGATTAAGTTTTAAAAACCAAATACAATAACATTGTCTTAACGGAAACACATCCTAGCGACATAAACATTGTTCAACAAACACAACATAACATAAGCATAGTTTAAGGACTGTGACTTGTCCAGGAAAGAGTCACATTCCCTAAACCCGGATGACCTTGTAACTAGTGCAGCGGGAAAACGTGTCATACCGCGCCAGATCCTTTAATTCCCTGAAATACATGTAAGTTGAAAAATCAACAATAATGTTGAGCGAGTTCATGTGTAAGTGAGTAAATAAACCTTTGTAAGTATAAAAATAGTCTTGGTATGTAGCAAATAAGGGAATTGAGATCACCAATGGTTTGCAAGGCCACTGATATATGTGAAGTGCAAGTAGGGAGACTCAAACCTAGCGGATTTTGCCACGGCATTAGTATGTGGACATAGTCACCCCGAGGTCCGTTTCTAGTTTGGCCTGGGGCTGGGCTCGCTACACCCAGATAGATCTACCGCTCCTGTCCCTCGGTCCTACCATGAGGACTAATGGCCTCATATTGCTCCTACCCACTCACATGATCTAAGTAGTAAACCTCCTTACGCTAACCATACCATGTATAAAGTACTTGTAATCAAAGTAACATGTATTTCACCCCCGTAGTTTAGAAAACTGAAAACAGTCAAGAAAAAAAAAGGGGGGACATGAACTCACAGTGGTGCGTCTCTACCAAGTATATCTCCTGATCAAGCAGCTGTGCGACGACCTACACGTACTAAGTCTATTAGACGGACGGCCGTGCCTTAGCTTAAGGTTTAAGTTTTTGGGAAATAGTTAGACAACTATTTCGTGTTTATAATTTTGTAAGTACTTGGTAATTATTCTCCTTCCCAAGGATGGGGGATTTAATACATGTGTGTTCGAAATATATTATTAAGTCTCACTTAAAATATATTTTATTTCTATCTCCAAAATATAAATATTCTTCTAAAAAATATTATATTTTCTATTACATAAATTTTCCCAAAATAATACCTTGACAAAAATACGCGTTAAGTCATATTTTCTTAAAATGCGTAAGTTACGTTTTAATGATCGAGTGGTAATAATAATTACCGGTGTAACTTATATATTTATCGTAGAGGCGTTCGTATTATTTTGGATCCATTAACATTCGATAGTATTATTTTTACCTAAAAATAATACAAGTATTTTCACAAAATAATCATAAACACATATCAAGTGACTTTATGAAAAATATATACTACATATATATTTACCAAGTTTTATTTTGTGAAATCCCACCTCCGATGTTTTGTAAATAAAGTCGTGGCGAAATCTATAATTTGAAAAGACGTTAAAATTGTATTTCTAACACTTGTAGTGAAAATATTTCTAAGTGTTAGGGTTTTGGAAAAATTTCGCCAGAGTTTCCTCTGTAACTGGAGGTGGCCACGCTTTCAAGCGTATCATTTTCTTTTATAAATCAACCCAACAATTTCCTTATTTAACCAAAACAATGTTCAAGACAACAAACTAGTCAACATATATATATAAGTTGCAAAAATCACATGAACTTGTGGTCTTCTAATATTATGAAGTAAATCCCATTACTTTTAGTGTATCTTTATATAAATCCATCCGGTTTCGTAAAAGCCTCGTTTTTAAAGAATTTCCATCTTTACAACTTCTTGTAAAATTTGACAAAACTAGTTCTTTGTCGAAACTTAGTGTTACACAAGTATTTACACACTTGTGTGTTTGCTAAAATCATTCTTGTTTATGAAAGATCCGTCTTTAAAAGTATGTTTTCTCTTGACACGAGGTCCTTTGAAAATACCGCTTGTAGACCCGTAGATCTACTAGTTTTAAACACTATTTCGTAAGAAAAATCATTTTTACACAAGTTCAAGTTTGATGTGTGGTAGAGTTTCATCACTTAACCCTTGTTACACTTAGACAAGCTTTATGTCATGATCCATGATCATGACCAACCCGGGTTAAATGATGATCCGAGCTACCACAACATAGATCGGGCCTAAATTACCACACAATTCGAATACTACAAGATTTACACAACAATCTAGCTTTTAACCACCATTTTTAGTGTTTTTAGTAGACTTTTACGCATCATTTTGTATGTTCATGAGTTTTAGCCGTTACATAACATTTTAACCATCTTAAAATAGATCGAGAGTGTGATTGTAGTAACTTACTACTAGCTCGAGGCTAGGGAAGAATCTAGACGCAAAATGAGTGGTTAAAAGCAATGAGATGAGGTCCTTCGAGTTCCGAATGCACCAAGCCTCCTCGAATGTGATCCTTAGCACTTGTATACACTTGAAATTACTTGATGGAAATCGAAAGATGGATGAAAGAAAGAGGGGTGTTCGGCCGTGAGTTTTGGAGAGGAGAGGGAGTGTGTGTGTTGGTGAGTTGTGTGTATGAATGATATGTGGTGTTTAGGTTAGAACTTATAGGCAATACATATGATCATTACCCAAGAGTTCTTGTGTCTAGTAGATATGGGACAAGTTTAATAAAATAATCACAAGAAGGACAAAGGGTGTCCCCCTCTTGGGGACGGTTTGGTTAGGGGGGGGGGTATCCGGTTCCAAATCAACCATTTAGTTAGCATGTAGTTTGGTTAGTTTAGCTAGTTTAGGGATTAACCCGGTTACTAGTGTGTTGTGCTTTACAGTGGGTGTTAGGGTATTCGGGGACCCTAACTGGCTCAGAAAAAGAACAACTATGTTAATGACAATATTTTTATGTGCCGGGTAAAGTCCGGTTGTTTGGTTGGTTAGTGATCCGTTAAAGTGCTTAACAAAGCTTTAAAGTGTCGTTATTATTATTTTCAGTGACACAACTTATTCCTCCAAAGTGTCGGGAATATTTTCCTCATGTTTTGGCACTTTATTAGTTAGCCAAATGCTGAATTTTAATTAAAGTGCTGAATTTTTGTGCTTAGAGTACGTTTTAGGCACATCCAGTCATTGTAGCTTATTCCTAGAGACGCAGTTCTACAATCCTTACATCCCTACACTTTCTATTAGTGTAGTAAACTATCTCTGGCTCTTACAGGCCTTAGAGGCAGTGCCTGCCTGGTGCTAGTCATGACAGCACGTTTAATAGGTTATTCGTTCATTGTGCTACTGTGCGTTTGGTGCATCAAGGTTGTCACAAAGGTGCTGTAAGCAAAACATGGAGTGTCAGCAAGTAAAGTATGATGCAAGTAAGTACATGTATCAGCATTCAAGTAGCAGTTTATCCCCAATTTCAAGTAAGCATAGTAATTAAGCAGTAATTAATTATTAATTAAGTCGTACGGATACCTGGTTTAGTGAGGGTTGTCACATTCTCCCCCCGTTAAAGAAATTTCGTCCCCGAAATTTGTACTACCTTATCTCCTTATGGTCACGTCACACATGGATACATAATTAATATCGAGGTAGATAGTCATCAAACCGAATCAACCCTTACTCACACTTGGGGGTCCACAAGAGAGGAGTTTCAACTAATAAGATCCTCAAACGTCCGATCGCAGTATCCCAGCGAGTTTTCACGAAACATAGCACCCTCTATACAAATTCAGAAATTTTCAACTCAATGAGTGGCAAGGTTCAGTGCGTTTGAACCTTTTGAACGGTGAGGATACACTGAATGAATACAGACGAACCTGGTGTATCCTAGTTTTGATTTTGTAGTTGCATCAGGAATATGTAAATGACAAGTCAACAAAAGTTTATGTATTTTGCGTGGAACGGTTGACCATGATTAGCACAAGCTGCAAGTTGGTAATGACACCACAAGGTATCACAACGGCAAGATTCGAAATAGCGGTGACTGAACAAAATCACCGAGTTTGAGACCGGATGAAAGTGTACCGGAGCAAGCCGGAAGATGAAACTAAGTACTGCAAGGCAATTGATTGGTAACGAAAGAATCGTTAGGGGGTATACCATGATATGAAATGAATTTATGTACCTTTGACTCAGCACGCAAGTGTGTTGAGAGTGATTTAATTGTGATAAAGAAACGGATTTAGGGCAAGTTGTCAAATAATCAATTAAATCCGTATACGAAGTGAGTAGTCAAATAAGCGCAAGCTTCTGTTCTGTGAAAGTATCACTGTAAGGTATCGAAGTCTATCAACGATTTAGTGGAGTCTTAGACCAAATAAGTCTATTACGACCCGAAACAAAAGAATCTGTGCCAAAGTATTAGAATATGATGCTCTCAATGCATCATATGGCGTCTCAAATTAATCATGTGAATTGGATAAGTTCAAGCAGTTGAACCTAGTTTCAACGTAACCAAACAATAAATGTACATATCAACAAGGAAATCTTGACATGATAGCAAACACGTAACTTGAAAGAAGGTAGTTCCAATAAGTGTGTTGACTTGATAACAAAAGAGTCAACAATGTCAAAAATGTAGGTCATTCAAATCACAACCAGTAATTAGAGTTGACAACGTAATATCTGAACATTCATGAAGCGTTTATTCGAAATGAAACCACATGCGTAGCAAATGGTGCATGGGTTATATATATAGGTTTTCAAGTGATGAAGTGATGCGTTCTTACCAAAACGAAGAAGTGACCAAATATACGAAACAAACGTGCGTTCGCTCTCAGCGAAGGAAAACAACGTGATGCAACTACTTGAGGGGAGTAGAAATGCAAATTCCTACTTGTTAGAAGTGAAAGTGAAGGCTCAGACGGAAGAAAATTTAGGTACTTTCGGGTTCGTTAGCTGTAATGACAAGTTGGTCAAGTTAATGGTGTTTGATTGAGTTGACAGATATGGTTCCTAGATGTAAGGCTTCTAGTTTCTCTAGATTCCGCACCTCGTGTGGGTCTGGTTTATTCATTGTGTAGGAAGCAGCATTTTGTTTATATCTAGCACAATCATTGTCCCACAATTTTACCTTGGTATACTCCCTGAGTTGCTCTGCTAACGATGTTCGATCGTTGATCAGAAGTGTAGTAGTAGTTGAATCATCATAGTCGCTTGTGTAAGAAGTCCGCTAATTTTTAGCAAGAGTTACTGACTCTGGTGAGTTAGTTCGTTCGGCTCCTGGTAGCTGACGTTTACTTGAAAATCGTCATCCTTCTTTTTGACGAGCAGATATGAGGTTACCCAACAGGGGATTTTTGGTCTGTTATCTTCCTTCTCCATCCACTTCTGAAGCTTCACTGTCAATCCTTGCGTTCCCGAGGATGTGAGTCGTTGAGGGGTATTGACTGCAGGTGCGACGCCGGGAATTTATCTGATGCGAACAGGACTAGCCGTGGAAGAGAACATTATGGCAAATCCTCGGGGGAGACCTTAGGGCGTTTTGTTGTAATAAGAAGATCTTCGTGCTTAGTTCTTCGGCTCCTCCTGTCCATTGCCTCATGGGTCATGATTGCTTCGTCGTTCGACTCCGGGATGCGGATAACGATTCTCCGCTTGGTTGCTCGATCACGGTTTCATCCTAACTACTATGACGAGGTCGTTTATTAACCAGCCTCATTAAGGGTGGGTTGTCTAACTTACTCCCTAGTAAACTAAGTAGATTCCTAATTCGATGAGATGCGAGGCTATGGTCGGCACTGGTAGCAATTAACATAAATGCAAAATTTGGGTTGGTAAAGAACGTACCAGCGACCATATCTGGATCCTGGCATGCTTCACTAGCTTCGGTGTTGGGTGTTCCTTCATGGTCTTGGTTAATCTCCCTTGGGCAATCCTTCCCAAGCTGCCCCTTACCATCGCCGTTACAACCTTCCTTTCCCCTTTTTGTCCCCTGCCAACACGTTTCCCTGTCGTGTCCCCTCTTACCACAGTTGTCACACTTCTTATTACCGCATTTCCCGTTATGATGGCGCTTGCATACCTCACACTTAGGTAGATTACCCAGGTACATCTTTCCCTTTTTGGCCTTTTTCTTTTCATTTGCCTGATCACCTCCCTGAAATTCACCGAGCTTCCTTTTGTTCTTCCCAGATGCCTCCACTGGTGTTTCCTTTTTCTCGTCCGAGATCGAAAATTTCACCAATCTAAGTGCTTCCTTAGTGAGCTCCAGTCCTATCACATGGGCAATCGTGGGTGATGGTGGCGTTGATACCATCATCAAGCTCAAGGCTTGAGGTGTCAGTTCCCAAATGGATTGCTCCATTTTCTTCAACTCGGGTTCCACTAGGTACGGAATGACCCGCGACAATTCGTAAAGCCTTCGTACGTGCTTCACCACATCTGGACTTTCCTTCTGTAGTTCCCAGAATTCTAATTCCAGCCTTTGGATATCAATCTGTGAACAATACTCCCTCCGCATTATTTCTTTCAGCTTGCTCCATGACATCGCGTATGCTACAGCCTCGCCCAATTCTCGAACCTTACGGTCCCACCATAATAGAGCTCCATCATGTAGCAATCCGGAAACGTACGGGACTTGCTGCTCTGGCGTGCAACCACTCATTCGCACAACGGCATCCACATTTTCAGCCCATTCTACAAAAGCTATGGCACCCCCCGTGCCACCGAAATTCAGAGGGTTGCATTCTAGGAAATGCTGGTAGGTACAACCTGTATCCAAGAATTCATCATCACAAAAGGTATTAGCAAGGCACTTTGGGGATTTTCCAAACGTATCGTAATGTGTCTCAGGTGACTTAAACATTACCGTTAGGTAGGTTTCTCCCCGAGGCACCTTCGCCATGTTGGTAGCGAAGAACCTCGTGCCGAGCTCTGACTCGAGAGGCGTGCGCTAACCATTCTGCCTCAGTCAGTCGGGTGATCTCTTGATGCGACATCTTCTAGGAAGAAGTTCACGTTAGTTAGGTTGCTTCTATTCGGGAAACATAAATAATCGTTCGAAACACATGTATCACACATGTTTAAGTCATCATATTACACATCACACAATTTATCAAGCAAGTAATTGGGATCATGTTTACCGAACGTATATCAAACAAACACGTGTTTCTCAGTCATAGCACATTCCCATTATATTGGTATCACGTCTTATGATTAGGGTTTCATTATACGGGTAAGCACATTGCATCAAACTCATAACATACGTACGTAATTTGAGGGTTTCGTTTAATGAAAGTATAGCAAGTAAACATGTAGTATTAAAATTTTAGTACGCACATAAGCGTTACTGATCGCATTTGGCAATGACATGGCGACTGAGCTTTCGTTGGTCATTGGCCATAGTGTTTTAGTGCATGCTTAATGACAATTGGTTCCCATCGTTTTCCAGCTACGACTTCATTGTCTTACAAAATGTATCACATTATCCGGGTCACCGGGTTTCCCTACCCTTGCCCAACAAGTATATCAGCATATCTAAATTACATAGTCAGGCGTGGTCCTCACAAATCTCCACAATCTTGGGGTCTCTACCCAATCGTAACGCAATCTGTGTTATTCCAGACACCAATCATTTCTGGTGACTAAAGTGGGGGAGGAAAGAAAAGTAAACTGTCGACATGCTTGAATTCCTCCGCGAGCTTGTATATTCCTCGAAGTAGTCATCTGATTTGCCGCTTAAAGGTAAAAGGAACGAGCATCGAGATCCTGAGGACGGTGAAATCTTCAGAGGTCAAGAGCATAAAAGGGATCCTGATGTCTGTGACAGATCAAGGCATGCTGGTGGAGGGCGTGGTGTTTACTTAAAGTTTTCAGACAATATGCTGTCTTGTGATGTAGACACGTAATGTTTTGTGTTTTGAGTTGCCCCTTTGTGGTGTCAGTTCAAGTTTCAACGTTCCGCGACTCATATCCTCAACTGCAGTTGATGTTACTGAAGCAACTTATCCCGTGTGTGTTTTTTTTTTCACAATGCGAGAAATGATGAGGGTTTATAGTTAGCATAGTGCGTTTATAGGGACCATCAAATCGGCTTATCGAGCGTTGTAGAGGTGAATATAGCAAGCTGTGCGGTCTGGAGCATTTCTACTAGGCGCGGGTATGTCCAGACAGAAAGTGTTAGGCACGATGGTGCACGGGTGTCGATCTTCACAAGGGAAAACGAACCTCTCCACAGATGAGGGGGGGGGGGTTGTCTGATGCAGGTAGATGTAAGGGGAGCAACGTCCGGCAGACAAAAAGAAACAGGATTTTGTAGGTTCAGCAGGCGCAACAT
The DNA here is from genome assembly GCA_030545235.1 of Helianthus tuberosus. Classification (NCBI taxonomy): domain Eukaryota; kingdom Viridiplantae; phylum Streptophyta; class Magnoliopsida; order Asterales; family Asteraceae; genus Helianthus; species Helianthus tuberosus. The sequence continues at coordinate 18,388,630 of CM060446.1, read as the reverse complement.
CAAGCTGACCCAAATGGTGTAGTAGCTGGTTCAAGTGCAGGCTCCGGGTCATGTAACGGTGTGGAGGACATCAGCGGTGAGTGTGGGTAGCAAAGGTGCATCCATAGGAGCTGGAACATGGGCTGAATCAGGGGCCACAAGAGAGCGTCACAGGAAACTCGAAAGGTGGGTAACCATTGTCATCGTCTATCCACCCATTTCTGGTGTGCGCGTATCGAGGATCAACTTGGGTCGTAAAAGGCGTATGATCGAACTGTACAGGCACAGGTCAGGGTGGGGTGCAACAAGAGAGTCAGCAGATATGACAGCGATAAGTGGGGGATCAACATGACCAGCAGCAATAACATGGTCACCCTCCAGTAGTGGTGCATCAGCAGGGTGATCATCAATGGGTAGGTCAGTAATCACAGGATCAATGGGCATGCCAGCATGAACAGGGTCATGCTCAAACACTGGGTCAAGAGCAGCTACTGGCTCAAGGGCCATGGCAGGCTTGGGATCAACGAACTCCATATCAAAATCTGCATGATCAGCGAATGCAGGGTCAACTGGGTCTACTGGGTCAATCATAGGCTGATCCAAGTGGATGAACTCTATCTCCTGGTCTGGGTCAAATCCAGGGGGAAAAACAGGGCCTGAATCCTCATCGAGGTCGTGATCGAAAGCAATCTAGGAGGAGAGACAGCAGATGCTGCCTTACCAGAATCTGAACCGTGTGAAAAGTGTTGTGCGCTCCGAGTGTGTGACGGTGCGGAGGCCACAGACTCGAAGGAGTCTGGAGCGGGTGAGTGTGCAGGTGACTCCTCAGCTGGAGCATCTGCGAGCAACAAAAGAGATCACCAATGGTTTGCAAGGCCACTGATATATGTGAAGTGCAAGTAGGGAGACTCAAACCTAGCGGATTTTGCCACGGCATTAGTATGTGGACATAGTCACCCCGAGGTCCGTTTCTAGTTTGGCCTGGGGCTGGGCTCGCTACACCCAGATAGATCTACCGCTCCTGTCCCTCGGTCCTACCATGAGGACTAATGGCCTCATATTGCTCCTACCCACTCACATGATCTAAGTAGTAAACCTCCTTACGCTAACCATACCATGTATAAAGTACTTGTAATCAAAGTAACATGTATTTCACCCCCGTAGTTTAGAAAACTGAAAACAGTCAAGAAAAAAAAGGGGGGACATGAACTCACAGTGGTGCGTCTCTACCAAGTATATCTCCTGATCAAGCAGCTGTGCGACGACCTACACGTACTAAGTCTATTAGACGGACGGCCGTGCCTTAGCTTAAGGTTTAAGTTTTTGGGAAATAGTTAGACAACTATTTCGTGTTTATAATTTTGTAAGTACTTGGTAATTATTCTCCTTCCCAAGGATGGGGGATTTAATACATGTGTGTTCGAAATATATTATTAAGTCTCACTTAAAATATATTTTATTTCTATCTCCAAAATATAAATATTCTTCTCAAAAATATTATATTTTCTATTACATAAATTTTCCCAAAATAATACCTTGACAAAAATACGCGTTAAGTCATATTTTCTTAAAATGCGTAAGTTACGTTTTAATGATCGAGTGGTAATAATAATTACCGATGTAACTTATATATTTATCGTAGAGGCGTTCGTATTATTTTGGATCCATTAACATTCGATAGTATTATTTTTACCCTAAAAATAATACCAGTATTTTCACAAAATAATCATAAACACATATCAAGTGACTTTATGAAAAATATATACTACATATATATTTACCAAGTTTTATTTTGTGAAATCCCACCTCCGATGTTTTGTAAATAAAGTCGTGGCGAAATCTATAATTTGAAAAGACGTTAAAATTGTATTTCTAACACTTGTAGTGAAAATATTTCTAAGTGTTAGGGTTTTGGAAAAATTTCGCCAGAGTTTCCTCTGTAACTGGAGGTGGCCACGCTTTCAAGCGTATCATTTTCTTTTATAAATCAACCCAACAATTTCCTTATTTAACCAAAACAATGTTCAAGACAACAAACTAGTCAACATATATATATAAGTTGCAAAAATCACATGAACTTGTGGTCTTCTAATATTATGAAGTAAATCCCATTACTTTTAGTGTATCTTTATATAAATCCATCCGGTTTCGTAAAAGCCTCGTTTTTAAAGAATTTCCATCTTTACAACTTCTTGTAAAATTTGACAAAACTAGTTCTTTGTCGAAACTTAGTGTTACACAAGTATTTACACACTTGTGTGTTTGCTAAAATCATTCTTGTTTATGAAAGATCCGTCTTTAAAAGTATGTTTTCTCTTGACACGAGGTCCTTTGAAAATACCGCTTGTAGACCCGTAGATCTACTAGTTTTAAACACTATTTCGTAAGAAAAATCATTTTTACACAAGTTCAAGTTTGATGTGTGGTAGAGTTTCATCACTTAACCCTTGTTACACTTAGACAAGCTTTATGTCATGATCCATGATCATGACCAACCCGGGTTAAATGATGATCCGAGCTACCACAACATAGATCGGGCCTAAATTACCACACAATTCGAATACTACAAGATTTACACAACAATCTAGCTTTTAACCACCATTTTTAGTGTTTTTAGTAGACTTTTACGCATCATTTTGTATGTTCATGAGTTTTAGCCGTTACATAACATTTTAACCATCTTAAAATAGATCGAGAGTGTGATTGTAGTAACTTACTACTAGCTCGAGGCTAGGGAAGAATCTAGACGCAAAATGAGTGGTTAAAAGCAATGAGATGAGGTCCTTCGAGTTCCGAATGCACCAAGCCTCCTCGAATGTGATCCTTAGCACTTGTATACACTTGAAATTACTTGATGGAAATCGAAAGATGGATGAAAGAAAGAGGGGTGTTCGGCCGTGAGTTTTGGAGAGGAGAGGGAGTGTGTGTGTTGGTGAGTTGTGTGTATGAATGATATGTGGTGTTTAGGTTAGAACTTATAGGCAATACATATGATCATTACCCAAGAGTTCTTGTGTCTAGTAGATATGGGACAAGTTTAATAAAATAATCACAAGAAGGACAAAGGGTGTCCCCCTCTTGGGGACGGTTTGGTTAGGGGGGGGGGGGTATCCGGTTCCAAATCAACCATTTAGTTAGCATGTAGTTTGGTTAGTTTAGCTAGTTTAGGGATTAACCCGGTTACTAGTGTGTTGTGCTTTACAGTGGGTGTTAGGGTATTCGGGGACCCTAACTGGCTCAGAAAAAGAACAACTATGTTAATGACAATATTTTTATGTGCCGGGTAAAGTCCGGTTGTTTGGTTGGTTAGTGATCCGTTAAAGTGCTTAACAAAGCTTTAAAGTGTCGTTATTATTATTTTCAGTGACACAACTTATTCCTCCAAAGTGTCGGGAATATTTTCCTCATGTTTTGGCACTTTATTAGTTAGCCAAATGCTGAATTTTAATTAAAGTGCTGAATTTTTGTGCTTAGAGTACGTTTTAGGCACATCCAGTCATTGTAGCTTATTCCTAGAGACGCAGTTCTACAATCCTTACATCCCTACACTTTCTATTAGTGTAGTAAACTATCTCTGGCTCTTACAGGCCTTAGAGGCAGTGCCTGCCTGGTGCTAGTCATGACAGCACGTTTAATAGGTTATTCGTTCATTGTGCTACTGTGCGTTCGGTGCATCAAGGTTGTCACAAAGGTGCTGTAAGCAAAACATGGAGTGTCAGCAAGTAAAGTATGATGCAAGTAAGTACATGTATCAGCATTCAAGTAGCAGTTTATCCCCAATTTCAAGTAAGCATAGTAATTAAGCAGTAATTAATTATTAATTAAGTCGTACGGATACCTGGTTTAGTGAGGGTTGTCACATTAGCAAATGGTTAGAAAGGTAAAAAAGGAAACAACATTTAAACTGAAAGTAGAAAGATATATAGAGTATTTTAACATAAATGACATACCACTTAAATTAATAATATTATATTATTTAATATTTATCATCTCAAATAAGTACATATCATATCTTCTTTTTAGGCAATGATTTAATATTGTTAGGGGGTGGGGGTGGTGATCACTCATCACTCACAATATCCAATCAAGTTCCGCCATGACATCAACCATTATTCCATCACTCACAACCTTTTTTAGTGGAAATGCCCATCACTCACAATACCCAACAATAAACCCCCACATTCCCTCACAATCTTCCATTTTTCACGCGTTAAGTTTATCACGGGAATTATGTTTCACACGTTGAAATTAAGGTGGCGGTGGTTTCTTCGATTGTATCACACGTGGTGGGAGTTTATCACTCACCACCCCGCCTGCCCTTAATTCTATTTTGAACTTTACAGTGTCTTTAGTTTATTGAAATCAAATATGATATCAAAATTTACATATTATATATCAACTACCAAATATATAATACATGGGTGAGAGTTGGCTACAAAGTCCATTTTTCCTACAAAGTGTAAAAAGTCATAAAACACCATAATGCCAACCATAAAACACCATCAAAACACACAAATAACAAAGTGAAGATTACTAAAACACCATATTTGTGGGTTTTGTTTTGTGTTTTGGATGATAAGGCTTTGATTATGGAATGACTAACATTAGCGTGTTTTATGTTGATTATCATGTTGTGTTTTATGTTCATAGTTCTAGAATAGCGTGTTTGAAGTTTTTATGGACTGTTAGGGTTTGAATATTGTGTTTTAGTGATATTCACTCAGTTATTTGTGGGTTTCAAGTGTGTTTTATGGCTGAAATTGTGGTGTTTTATGACTTTGTACACTTTGTAGGAAAAATGGACTTTGTAGCCGAACCCCACCCTATAATACATATATTTCTATTTAGATATTGTTTTTGACATCATACGATTTAATCGATCCTACCAGCGTATAACAACCGATTCAATCTGACCCGAATATTTTAAATATTATTACACATATAATTGATATATAACCCGACCAGAATCAGATCGGACCGGGTAAAAAAAATTATTATATATCGACAGATAAACAATTCCTAAAAGTTTTCGCACCATCGAGAAAAAATTTCTGAGTCCGCCACTAATAACCACACATTATATGATGGTGTGGTTATGAAAAAGGTAAGTCAAATTCTATGATATGATTGCACAATGAAAGAGGTAAGTCAAATTCTATTTGATATGTTTGAACACAGGTAAACTAAAGGTTAATGTATTTGATATGTACGGGACATATCAGTTCGCATCCCACAACGACCACCTCCATGTGCAAGCTCCATAGCATCTAGCGACCTGCAAAGCATGTAGCAACGAGTCAACAACAAAGTTGAGTGAGTTCACGGTTGGTTGTCCATTTTAGGGTTGTTTCCAAAAACGTAGTTTAATCTCATTCAGCTATCCAGCCGTGGGGGTTACCCCATAGTTCGAAAACGTTTATTAGTTAACCATCCCATGTCCACCTTCCCTGGCTCTCTAGCCCGGCACTCCGGCCGTGGGGGCTACCCCATTATTTAGACTACCAGACTCGTTTATCATATCGACTACTAACAAAAATTAATTGTGCCCTAGCGTCGGTGTCTATCATCACCGACGTGCCATAGTCCATTAGTACACACCCGTCCAACTGGCACGGTGTGCGGTTTGTTAAACCTAATAGCGCTATTAACTAATGACCCGCTCGCCATAGCCTCGGTGATTAAGTCGATACAAAAAGGGAGGGACTTCGCTGATAGAGTTCTAGTCCAGTAAGTCTAATCCGTCCCAACAGGATGAGGAATTTACATTCCTGAACACGTCCCAAAGGATGAGGAATCCCTATTCCTGAACCCATTCCCATTCCCACCAGGAATTTTACCATGCTTTGTAGAAAAGTGTGAACTCACCTCGGTTTGCTCGGTTAGATTCTCAAATATAGTTAACAGTCAAGGTCGGTCAATCACGTCCTAATAAGGTACGGATAACAATCAGTTTCTCATGCATAACACGTATCCTACGTACGGTTTATTTACACATTACTTCTACCACATAACATGTACACACTTTAATAGTTCATGCTCATATAAACATTCCACCTATAGCTACTCAAGAACAAGCATACGATATTGCACATGTTACTTTCATTGACATATAACATGTTAGATCATCCTCAGATAACATACTCGACATTTAGACACGCAATTTACGACTTATATCATTTCAGCTTTTATATTCAAAACTGGGCTGTTTTCGGGGATTTTAATAAAATAGTTAACTTGTTCCAAAAATTCCCAACTTTTTACAGAAGGTCTTAAACGATCGAAATATTATTGTGTAAAAATCTCGGGATCCAATTCATTACCAATATTTTATAAAAATTCATTTTCCGGACTGAAATCAGATTTATCTTTTTCTGACTGCAGTCCACGGAATAATTTATTTAAAATTCATCGAGAGTCCGATTTATGAAATTCCAGTGAGAGAATTACAAATACATCGGTGGTCATCTACAGTACAAATTTCATGATCTAACTCTACACAGAATTCAAGTTATGACGGAAAACAGAACGCGTATTTTCAGCAGCAAAAATGCAGCTCTAGCTGCTGTTACAAAACGACACTTTAAAAATAGTAAACGAAGTCCAAAAATTATGATTCCAGTGCCATTAGAACCGTATTTCATAATAACACGTTATAGACTCAAGAAAATCAAGTTTTTGTTAAGTTATGACCTGTTTACAGCCAACTGAAGTTGGTTGTAAAAGCTTGGACAGAAGCTGTTTTTCAGCTTTTAGCTTTCTAACTCGTGTTCGATTGATTCCGTTAACATGTTTAGTGATCACAACAACATCAAACATCAATATTAACAAGCAAATCATCAGATAATCAACAAGAATCAAAACAACTTCATATTAACTTCATGTTTTCATTTTATTTCATCATCATGTCACTTTATATTCAAGACTTTGTTTATGATCCTTTAGTGTTCATGGATTCTCATCATCAAATAACTATTAACCACTCTAATAACATGAAAAATGAATGGATCTAAGTTCTTACCACTAGTTCAAGACTAGGGAAGTTCAAGTGAAGAAAAGTGGTGGATAAAAGAAAACGAGAGCGGTCCTTGAGCTTCCGGACACACCAAGCTTGCTTGTATGATCACTTACACCCTTGGATGTATGTAGATTGCTTGAAAGTGTTTGAATGATGGTGATGGTGGTGCTCCTTGTGTTCAGCCGAAACAAGGAAAGGGAGAAGGAAAGAAAGTGTTGTTGAGTTTGGTGAATGATGAAGATGTGAAGATCCATAGGGTTTATAACAAGTCTTCCAACATATGAAGGACTATTGTGTAATGTGTCCAAGATCAACACAAAATATCAAATAAAATATTAAAAGAAATCAAGGGGTGTGGGACCCCTTGATGAACCGTGTTTAGGGGGGGGGGGGTATATGGTTGGTTTTCAATGGATGTTTACTAATCTAGTTAGGATTTAAAGGTTAAGTTAGTGTGTTATGATGTGTAATATAATGTAAGGTGTGTTAGGGTGTTCGCGGACCCTAACTAGCTCAGAAAAATAAAAACAATGTGTTTGGCAATATTTTTGTGTTCTGGGTAAAGTCCGGTTGTTCGGTTCGGTGTTGTTCCGTTAAAGTGCTTAATTAATCCGAAAGTGTCCTATGTATATATTTTTGTAACGTTTTTAATTTTCAACACTCAGGAAAGCATACTGGACTATTTAGTAACTTTTCTGTACACTACTAGTATGTTAACAAGCACATGTAAGTATAACACAGTGATCAGAAAGCAGTTAAGTGATTCAGCACAGTCATCAAGCAATTTAATTATCATTAATAAATCGTATGGATACATGGAATTATAAGGGTTGTCACATAATCTTTGATGATATGTCAACACATTAAGTGTTAAATTGTACTAAGAAATAACCTTAAAGTACCAATGTTTTCAAACCCGGACCGGACCGGCCGGTCGGACTAGTTCGGCCGGGATCCGATAGTTTTCCGGGCCGGTTCACTGTGTCAGCCCGTTTCTACATCAGGCCGGAAGTCCGGCCGGGGACCGGTGGTTCTACCGGCGGTTCGTTAGGAGAGGTCGGGTCGGCGCTTTTTTTTATTTTTATTTTTTCAATGCCCTGACCAGAGAAACTGTTGCCGGATTATTGAGTTAAGGGAGTTGTTGCCGGTTGTTGCTAGAACAACGTTGGAATCGACAATATAAAAACCAGTTTGAAGCATAAAACTAGATCCATATGGTGATTTTTAGTTTCTAGCGGTGGTGAGACGATAGCTGGGAGGTTTTAGAAAGGATAAAGTGTTAACCTAATAGAAATGACGGTAAGAATAGAAGGGAAATGAGGCTACAGTTTCAAAACCTAACCTAAAGTCTGTACAATATGATAACCTAATAGGCTAATGGGGTTTTTTTTAAAGGCTTTAGAGGCTTTTTTTTAAAAAGGCTTTAGATACATATATTAAGCAGTGGGCCTTTTAAAAGCTTGACAAGAATTTCAAATGGACTATTTTTAGCTTGATAATATTTTATAAACAAATCTATTTTTTTTATAATTTTAATTAACTCTGGTTCTTAAATTCGGTCAAACCGGTCCAACCAGTGAACCATTAAGACCACCGGTTCAATGTCCAGTCTGGTTTTAAAAACATTGTAAAGTACTACTGGGGTTGGTGACCCAATGAAAAAAGTAAAACTTCAAACAACATATAAATCGAGAAGTTTATAGGTTAAATCTCACAAGGAGTAAGTAAAAAAATAAATTTGCCATAAAAAAACCTTTTAATCTTTTTTGTTTGTTTGTTTTTTTTTTAATTTTTTTTGGGTAAAGATTACACATGATGTGTGACATGTGATGGATTTTAGAATATACCAGTAATCTTATAGAAAAAAAAATAATTACTAAAACAAAAGGGGTTTTCTATTGGCATACCCTCTTGCTTTTTCAATACGGGTCGTATATGTCTATACGAGTCGTATAGGTCCAAAAGTCAAAAGTAAAATCTGCAGATATTAGGCATTGTCTGACGCTTCCTGGACATATCCGGGTCGTATAGGCATCAAGGATCCTTTCTTGTTCCTAAGAAAGCTCGTGACTTCTCTAGGAGAGGAAACGCAACAGTAATATTTCCTTTGCTTCAAATGTCTGCAACTTCTCTTCCATACCAATTTTGGTAATCCCTTGACTCTATCTTCGTTGATAACGACTGGTCTTGTGGTGTCTCCTTGTGTAATTAATTGGTCTTGTCTTTATCCCTTTGTATTTGACTTTTGACCTCCTCGATTTATGTGCCATACAGTTGTCATGTTCTCAGGGGATGTCTCCGCCTGGTTCGTTTGTTAGGAGGCGCTTTGTCTTGTTCGTTTCATGTTTAATCGCCAGGCGACAAGGGGATGTCTTCTCCTTGTCTGATGTTATCCTTGTTCTCACGAGAGGGAAGTGGGTTTTGACCCACACCCATTATCATCCCCCAGTGCGGGTCGCTCTTGTTTTAATATACAAGAGTGGGCTGGACTTCCCCTAACTTTTCCTTTTTTGTGCACAGAGCCCAAGGTGTATGTTGTGACCTAGTTGCCTGTAGGCTTTGCTCTTGTCCCATAAATCGTGTCTTGTCAACTGTTTTTCTTTTGAGTAGTTCATGAGGCGCTCTACCCACCATATAATTAAGCTCTTATTTTTCACTGATTTTTCCAACTGTTTCTTATCTTGCTTCCCTTCTATGGTCATCTTCCTCTCTTACCAGGTCAATATTCTTTTTCTTTCTAGTTTGCTTGTTAAAAATGGGTGGTATGAATGATATGCACCTTCATTGCTCGTCGCTCCTTTAAGGAGCTGCTATTTTACTTTGTGTATGTTATCCCTGCTGTTTGACTTTGTATGTTATCAATAACTTGCTTTGTTACACGTAGCCAAGCAAGTTGTAAGAATGAAGGGTACATACAAAAACATACAGCTACAATAAATACTTGTTTTGTACTTGGTATTTTAAGGATACAAAAATGGGTTTGGGTCATTATGAGAAAGTTAGATAGTAGTCATTTTGACAAGGTTTTTCTATGGGTTTGAATAGACATTGGGTTTCGGCCATTATGGCTGGGGTGAATTAATGGAATAACAATTTTCTAGAATAACAGTGGATTTATATTACTGGAATAAAGTGGGTTTCAACAAAAATAATATGAAATTTTTATGGCTTTATATATTTGGAAAAACCATGGGTTTTGGCAAAAATAATGAATTTTTTATGGCTTTATATTTCTAGAATATCTGTGGGTTTTAGCCATCAACGACTGGTGGTGAATTCATAGAATACCATCTTTCGGTCTGAGCAACCCATACGGCCAACCTGACCCGGCCAACCGGAAAAGACTAGACCAACCTATCCCATATGGTCTAGTCGTCGGTCCTCATATCTTTGAATAATCGGACTCAATCCTAGACTGATCCGAATTTGACCCTTTGCTCACCTTTAAGTGTCCCTAAGTATACCATTCCATATTTTGACAGTGAATAAAAGTATAAATTACTTCTATTATTATAAAACAAATAAGCTTAAAGTAGCATGAATCAACAAGCCTCTTTTCTTGATTGTATTAAAACTATTAGTATATGTTGATTGAAACTTGAGAACGTTGGATATCATTGCGAGTATTACAAAAGGTTGGTTATTCATTTTATCGTGAGTATTACAAGTATTTTATTGTTGAATGCAGGAAAAAGTGATGAAGAGTACAATAAATCATTATCGTGCTCAGGCGGTGATGAAATGGTGGTTGATCTGGTTGGGTGTCTTAAAGAAGCTTTTGGTTCTTGGCATTCTCAGATACGGGGCGTTGGACGAGTCTTGAAAAGATTAACTCCCGATCTATTCCCTAACGTAAATATGGTTGAAGAGGAAGAACGTTGTCAAAGACAAGAACAAGCTATGGAGAAGTTGCGAAAAGATAATGCTTCTTTGAAAGCACAAATGAAGCATATATTCAAGTTAGTACGCTACAGCTCGTCATTTCAACTTGAAAAAGAAGATGAACAAGAAGATGATGAATTCGTATAACTTATTTTCATTTTAATTGGAATAATGTATTTGAATATTGTATTGTAACTTTTAAATATTTAGTTGTTATGGTTATTTATATTAGAATTGAACTTAGCTTGTTTTAAAATTTGTTGTTCGAATATTTTGGAATTCACACTTTTTAAGTTAGAGAACCTGGAAAAATTTTAAAAAATATAAAAAAAGATGATTCTTTTTTCAACTATAACGACAGAATGTAGTCGTTATAGGAGACATATTAAAAATCTCTTTACAACCTATAACGACTAAACTTAGTCTCTATAAATTAAACTTTTAAAAAATGTAAAAACCCTATGGCTACTAAATTTAGTCTCTATAGGTGAAGTGTTAAAAATTGTAAAAAACCTCTAGCGACGAAATTTAAATGCTAAACGATTTTGTTTTTAAATTAAAGAATTTTTTAATTACTTAAATATTTTTATTGAAGCCCCTATAGTGACTAAAGATCGTCGCTATAGGGCAACCTATAGCAACGCCGTGTAGTTGATCCACGCGGCTAAGAAGATTTAGATTGCGGAGGAATGCTAGAAATCAAACAGAGTTCGATTTCGGTTTTTTCGGTTTTACACCGGTTCGGTTCGGTTTTTCGGTTATTTCGGTTTTTGAAACAAAAGTATGTAAGATTCAATAATAGAAAGTATAATTTAAAAATTTAGAATCTTTATTATATGTTTACATTTAAGTTATTATACCTAACCTTTTTAACTAATAATTTTCACATAAACCTAACCTTCTAATATATTTTTTGTTTCTTCAAACTTTTTATTAAGACATTTTTTTATAATACTTTAAAGATTATTTATTTTTTATATTAAATTTTGTTATTTGTTGTAGGCAATTAAAAAATCATCTCAATTATAAATAAACATGTTAATGTTTTTATTATAAGTACTTAATATTCAAGAATAAAATTAATAATTTCTAATAGCATGTGTTAAACACTTAAACATAAAAAAATGTATGTTTTTTTGATTCGGTTCGGTTCGGTTTTTTTCGGTTTTTGAAAATGTTTATCCGAAAACCGAACCGAAATTCTCGGTTGTTAAAAATCCGAAAACCGAACAGTCGGTTTTTGTTTCGGTTTGGTTATTTCGGTTTTGTTTTGTCGGTTATTTTAGTTACGGTTCGGTTATTTTGATTTTCTGCTTATCCCTAATGAAATGTCACAAGAATGAGATTCTCTAAGATTTTTTTTTCTAGGAGATTCTCTAAGATATTGAAACAAAATTATGATATATGCGGATATAAAACTGCAACAAAATAATTTCACCCGTTATTAAAAAAACCCCTGTCCATTTAAAATGGGGTAGGCTAAACATACCCCCTCTCTCTTACTTGTCGTACCCCTCCCCTGTAAAAATCACTTTAAAAACTGTAAAATCTACCCCTGAAATTATTTTTAAAAATGTTTTTATACAAATTGATTTACTAATTTACACTATACGTTTTATTTACTTATATTAGGTTTTATTTACACTTGTATATATCTTCACAATAAACTTTAGAAATTTCAAATTCTATATATGTTATCGTAATCGATAAAAAAAATTATGATACGTCTTAGTTTTATCTCTTTATAAACACTTGTTTTCATATAAATATGTTAATGCTCCAATATTTCTTAGTTTCTCGTGGTTGTCTTGCAAGTTACAGTCCTAATAAATATATGTTTTTTGGGTTTCGAAACCTTACCGGCCACGAATACTTTCTTATATATTACTAACTAGTATTTTACACCGGTGTGGCGCGTTGCGGCCACCACGTGTTGCAAAACGTTAAACAACAAAGGGTTAGACATCAAAGGCTACAAAACGTTAAACAACAAAGGGTTAAACAACAAAGGCTACGCGCCACACACAACAAAGGGTTAAACAACAAAGGCCGCGTTGCGGCCACCACGTGTTGCAAAATGTTAAACAACAAAGGGTTAAACAACAAAGGCTACGCGCCACACACAACAAAGGGTTAAACAACAAAGGCTACGCGTCACCATTGGCGAAGCTTGGGGGGTCGATTTTTCCCAATTCCGGGGGGGGGGGGGGGGGGGGGGGCGCCCCCTTCCGCCCCAAGGAAGCTGCGCCCATGCGCGCCACACCACGTGTTGCAAAACGTTAAACAACAAAAGGTTATATAACAAAAGGTTAAACTACAAAAGGCTAAATAACAAAGGCTAAACGACTTTGAAACTTTATAGATAAAAATCAAAGAAGTTAAATCGTTTTAACATATAAAAGTCTTTGAACGATGCCTAAAAGGAAACGTTATAAAATTTACATAATTTAATAAGGGGCTTGCTTTGTAATAATTTGGGAACTGAACCCAATCCCAACATGTCTTTTGTTAGTTCTATTAATTTTCATGTTGTTTTTAAAATAAGACTTCTCTTATTTTTAAAGTCCCAAACATCACAAAAGTATTAAATAACCAGAATCTCAAAATTAGGTGTGACTAAATAATGTGTAACCACGTATCTATAACAGAGATATCACAATTTTTTTTTGGAACAGAGCTATCACAAATTGTTAATTATTACAATTAAAGGCACATATGGTTATCTTTAAAACCAAATAAAAAGTAATGTGACTAACCTTAAAATTCTAAGACCACAAAACCGCCTAGCCGCCTCTCTCTTTTTCTCCGTCTCCGGCGGTGGTTGGCCACCGTGGTCACTGTAGGAAGTCCGATAGTTGAGGTGGCGGTGGCTACCTTGTGCGTGTACCTATCTTGAAAAAGAAAATTTGAAACAAAGGTCAGCACTGGATTTGGTGAGATCTTCGTTGACAGAATGGGAGGCCCTTTTTAGGGTTTCAAATTCTTCTTGCAATTCACTATCAGAGTCGCAACTGGAGGAGGATTCATTACATGAAATTTTAAAATTGATTTAAACCATCGCTTATGCTGCAAATTTGGTTTTATTAGGGTTTATAAACTTTATATGTAAAAGTTATCTGGGATTGAGAAAGTAGATAAAGACCATCTCAACAAACACGTGTCACAACCCATCACAACAGTCAGCTGGACACGTGTTGGCTGGACCACTACAAAAATAAATGTGGTCCAATGATCTAATGACACACACATATTTCTACTATTCATTCACTTCAATTATTAACAGATTAAGATGGAGAAAATACGAGAATTTGTATAACTGTTTTTAAAATTATAATATTTCAGTACAGTTTAAATCCTACCAGCCACAAAACACTTGGCTATGAGTTTGTATGTGATCGATATTTTGTTCAGATTTTGAGTTTTCATCCATCTGTTTTAGAATTCGAATTTATACAAAAGGGCTCTTTGGCTTAGCTTTTCAAACATCCTTATGACTTTTTGGAAAAGTTAATAAGTCACATTGGAATAACTTATTGACTTTTCCCCTCACATACACTCTCAAACCCAAACATCATTTAACTTTTCAAAAAGTCAATAAGGAGTTAATTACTGTTTTTGTCCATGTGGTTTGTCAATAATCACTATTTTAGTCAATTAGTTTAAAAATTACGATTTCAGTCCATGTGGTTTCACTTTCGTAACCATTTCAGTCCACGTCGTAACCATTTCAGTCCCTGTACTTACAGGAAAAATTAGTTATAAGTTGGCTAAAATAAGCACTCCCAAAGACCCCTAAATAATAATAATAATAATAATAATAATAATAATAATAATAATAATAATAATAATAATAATAATAATAATAATCTATACTATATTATAATGCATGAGGGAGGGGCATTTTAAGATACCCAAAAAATAAGAATTTTTTCTCCTCTTTATTTATAGAAAGACCCCTAAAATGAGGGTAATTTGGTCTTTTAAACAATATTTATTTTTAGCCCCTAAACTTATTACACTTAAATCCTTGAGGTTTTAACAAAATTATAGATAATTAGTTACAATTCACATCTCCACAACAAACTTATAATTTTTTTACGTATTCTTGACATATCTTATAAACTATACTGTTTAAAAAAAAAATCCAAAGATAGCATGACGACCTACACATTTTTGTCGACGTTTCGGTAGTTGTCTTGTTTAATATCGACGCACGGATTAAAAGGTAGAAGTCGATAATGCTTTAATGTACAAGTAATTAATACTTGTGATCTAATGCGCCTAATCTACAAAGATGGGTTTCATCTATGCAAACAAAAACAAAAAGAATTAAAAGTACCGTAACATAAAATGAAGATATTATGTCTCACATTTTATTTTATTAAAACTGCCTAATATCTATACTTAGATGTATCTTATAAAAACTTAAAACTAACAATAACAAACTTCCTAAATAAAGGGGTGACAAATCTAAAATTAAACCCTAATGCACTTCTATAGTTACTACTATAAATACATAATAGGACACCCCTATATTTATTGCTAAACAAAGTTAAAAATGGATCAAGTTCTGAATTCAATTGTTGCGAAAAACCAAGCATGCGAGATTCAAAATTCCAAGGTCAGTTCTGTTATATCGCAGCAGTGAATAATTGTTTTCTTTTATTTACTTTTATGTGAATGTTAACTTATTTGATTTTTCAGATTCAGTTGCATGATTAACATGCCAATTTAAACAACCCAGTTGTTGAACAAGCTTCCAAGGTATTGAGTTTGCTGGTTTTTAAGTATTATTTTTACGTATATCTTTCATATTAACATGTCCATTATGTTATTATATGTGTGTTTTATTGCAGGATGATGGTGATAAAAGTGTTGATATTCCTTTTTATGGTGCAATGTTTAGTCCATAAAAGTTTAATCTTCAATGTGAATTTAGTGAAGAGGTAATTTTAAGGTTTATTTAATCTTTTTTAACTTTTGTATTCAATTTTTGTTTGTCCTTTTTAAGGATTAGAATTTTAAACTCAAAGGAAGAGATCCGAGAGACTCTCTAAATGGAAATGGAGTAAGGTTATTAATTTAGATGATTCCGAGGACAATGACAAAGAAGAGGAATTAGAAGATACTGCCGATTCAAGCTCAAACCAGAAAACCCGATTAAAAATACCTCGAGCATCAATTCAGAAGCGGAACAGATTTCATGCAGTCTAATATGAAATCTATCAAGTGTTTTTATGTTTTTTTTTTCATTTTCAGTTGTTACGTTAGTTGTTATGTTTGATCTAGACGTATGAATAACGTTTAATTTATATTTGAACTTTATTTTTGGTGTTAATATAATGCAGTTATTGACCATATTAATAAAAATCAAAATAAAGTTAGTATCTTAAATTTAAAAGTCAACTGAACTTATAATATCCTAAAGTTGCAATAAATAGATATTGCAGTTAGATATAGTCAAGCTGAAAATATAAAATATTGCAGTTATTCTTGGATATTAATCTAATAATTTCCATTTCTTAATTAAAAAAATAATAAAGTAATAAACTTTAAAGCTAAACTAAAAAATTGAACTTACTATGATATAAAGTTAATAAAGATATAAACTTTTAACATCCTATGTTTTTATAAAATCTGTTTTTAAAATTTTTTAAAAATATAATTTATATATATATATCAAAAACTAAATTTCACAATTAAAGTTTAAGGTGTAAAACATACTTCAGAGTCAACTACTATTTTTTTTTCTTATAAAAACAATTATTTTAAACTTAAAGTTTATTGGATAAGTACCATGTGGATATTTAAAAAAAAAGTTATAATCTTTAAAGAATAAAATTATAAACTTTATCATTTAACGAACAAAATAAACTCACTTTAAAACTATGACAACTTATCTTTTATTTTTTGCCATTTGATTAGTATTTTTCATTAAAAAACGAAACTTTACATGTGTAAAACAGTTTTTTTTTACTTTATTTATAAACAAAACATTTTTTTCATAAAAAATAATTCTTTTATAAACAGTTTTTTGTAACAAGTAATATAAATAAAATACTCCAGAAATTTACAATCTTTACTAGATAAATACTATATTGTGTTGCAAATTTTTAGGAATTATAAGTTCAACTATATTGTTAAAGATAATATTAGTTAGTTTCAAAAGAATTCTTTACCATCTTGACTAGATACATAGTAGATTGTGTAGCATATTTTTAGGGATTATAAGTTAAAAGTAGACTAATAGAGATAAGGCTAGTTAAGAGTTAAAAATCTGAACTTAGTATGATATAAAGTTAATAAAGATATAAACTCTTAACATCCTACTTTTTTATAAAAACAGTTCTTGAAATTTTATAAAAATATAAATTTTTTATATCAGTAAAAAACGAAATTTAACAATTCAAGTTAAAGGTCTAAAACGTACTTAAGAGTCAAATACTATATTTTATTTTTATAAAAACAAAAATTTTAAACTTAAAGTTTATTGGATGAGCACTATGTGAACATTTAAAAAAAGTTATGAACTTTAAAGAATAAAATTAAACTTTATAATTTAACCAATAAAATAAACATACTTTACAATTATAACAACTTATCTATTATTTTTTGTCTTTTGATTATTAATTTTTATAAAAAAAAACAATATCTTTTGTCTTTTGATTATTAATTTTTATAAAAAAACAAAACTTTACATATGTGTAACACTTATGACATATATCCACCACAATAGTGTTATCATAAATATTATACGGATAAGAAAACTACCAGAAACGAGTGCCGCAATGCAAAGTGTTGCCCCCGCCGCATCGCGCGGGCACTCTACTAGTAATAATAATAATAATAATAATAATAATAATAATAATAATAATAATAATAATAATAATAATAATAATAATAAAAGGAAAAGAGATGTAAAAAAACGAAAGATTTGAATTGTGTTTATTCGAGAACTTGAACAAAAAAGAAGCAAAGGAAAGAAAAAATAACTTATAAAGGTTTGGATTGTATTTATTTGAAAACTTGAGCGGAGGGGTACAACAATTAATAACGATGATAAGTAGGGCTACAAACGAATCGAACGAACACGAACTTATTCGTGTTCGTTTATTAAGAAATATATGTGTTCACAAACTGTTCATGAGCACTTACCGAACAAGATTTTGTGTTCGTGTTCGTTTGTTAAGTAAATGAACTTGTTCTTGTTTGTTTGTGTTTGTTTGTTAATTTCAGGCAACGAACAAAAACGAACGTTGATGAACACAGATGATCATGAACTAATGTTCATGAACAAAAACGAAAACAAACAACCGTTTAGGTCCCGTGTAGGCCTATAGGTGCAGTATAGGTCTCGCATAGTACTATAGGTGCGGTTTAGGTCCCGTATAGGCCTATAGGCATATAGAAGAACTATAGGGAACCTATATGAGACTTATACTATACATTATACTATACGATACGATGCAATATGATACGATACTACAGGATGCCATACAACACCCGTATAAGCCTATAGGTGTAGTATAGGTCCCTTATAGGCCTATAGGTGTGGTTTAGGTCCCGTATAGGCCTAAAGGCACATACAAAACCTATAGGAAACCTATAAGAGACTTATACTACACACTATACTATATGATACTATACGATACGATACAATACGATATGATACTATAAGATACCATAGAACACTCGTATAGGCCTATAGATGTAGTATAGGTCCCGTATAGGCCTGTAGGCATATACAAGACCTATACGAGATTTATACTATACACTATACGATATGATATGATACTACATCCATAGGCCTATACGAGACTTATACTATACGATACGATACTTAAATTTTTTTTAAAGTACTTATTATAGAACTTTGCTAAAACGATAAATAATTTATAAAATTGTTCACTAACAAAAAAACGTTTATGTACGCTACGTATATGCCTATACGCGCCGTATATAAAGGGTCAAAAAGACAATTTTACCACAAGTTTAGGGTAAAAAAACTACCCTTTATATACGCTATGTACAGGCCTATAAGCCTATACGAGACCTAAACCACACCTACAGTACTATACGAGACCTATACTATACCTATAGGCCTATACGGGTGTTATATCGTATCGTATCGTATAGTATAGTATCGTATCGTATTGTATAGTGTAATATAAGTCTCGTATAGGTCCCTTATAGGTCTTGTATATGCCTACGATGCTACATCTATAGTTCTATACGAGGCTTATATGGGACTTATACTATACGATACTACACATATACGATACGATACGATACTATACAAATATACGAGACCTATAAGCCTATACGGGACCTAAACTACACATATACGAGACCTATAAGCCTATACAGGGCCTAAAGTACACATATAGTCCTATACGAGACTTATACTACACCTATAGGCCTACGCGGGACCGATAAAACCTTTTTAAAATGCGTTTCAGGTAAAGGTGTCTATTAGCTTCACATTAAGTTACCTGAAACGCGTTTTAAAAAGGTTTTATCGTCAAGAAATACTGGTGAGTGCATCCTAGTTTAATCAAAACAAGCTTTTACAACTTTACAGTATTAAGATTTTCAATGCTTATATATATCAAATTATTCAATACAGCATTGCTACTGGGAAACCTTTGTCCCCCGTGCTTGCGGTCATGCTACTATTCGCTATAGTAACGAGTTTCAAGTAATGTATACAAAACCCCACATACTGATGATAATTGTAGAATCACAGAAACTTAATCACTGTAAGTCATTTAGGGTTTTGTAAAATATTTGAAACAATGATTTAAAAATGATTTACAAAAAGAGAATGGACTCACATTGCTGACTTATATAACACTATAGCTTCCTGATGATTTTCCTGGTTAATATCTATTAAAAATTAAACAATGCACACGTGTTAGTAAGATAACCCATTTCACATTAGCCATACTACTGAGACAGAACTCCAACGAACTGAGTCAGGAAGAGCATTGACATGCGTTACGGAGCCCTAGATCAATCGGGTAGGGTAACGAATACATGATTGGGGTTATAATACTTACAACGAGGCAAAGCTTCGCTTTTTAGGGGCATTATACCGAGCACTAGTTTGCTTTTAAAGGGACAGAGGAAAGAAAAGAAATGAACGACTGAAGACTGAGGCATCGACCTCTATTTATAGGTCTGATCAAGGACGGCTCGCGCCCCGCGACCCGTCTAGGCTAGTCCTTCGCGGCCCACGAGAGACCTTGGGTAGGTCCTAGCTTTAGCGAGTCACCTATATAGCCTTGACGTGTAACAGGACACATGGCGGACCAGGGTCCGGCCTTGTGTCACCTTGTCGCGGCCCGCGACTCGCACTCCCAAGGTGGTCGCGCCCCGCGAGACCACTATATTTTTGTTTTTATTTGATTTTTATAAATATAAAGGCATTCTAGGGCCGTTATTCAAATACGAGGTATATTAGGGATGCTATAAGGGAGTTTGTAGGAGGGTTGTTATATCCTCCCCACCTTGTTTTAGATCTCGTCCTAGAGGTCTACTGGAACAGGTGTGGGTATTTCCGTTACATTTCTGACTCGAGCTCCCAAGTGTATTCTGGTCCTCTCTTGGAATCCCATTTCACTTTGACCAGAACTAGTCTCTTGTGTTTGAGATTCTTAATCTTTCTGTCTTCAATCTGTAGGGGTTTCTCTATAAACTTAAGTTTCTCATTTACTTCTATGTCCTGAAGAGGTATTGATGTGCGCAAAATGCAACATATAAATTACATCAAATGTGGCATTAAACTAACCCCTTTTTAGTACTAATGTTGGAAAAAGTGTGTTTTTGTCTTCCTTTTGTATTTTTAGGATTAAATGAGCTCAAATGAACAAAAGAAGCAAAAAGGAAGCTAAATCTAACATAAATACAAGAAAAGGAATAAACGTGGCATGCCCGACCCCCCGACATCATCTTCCTAAGCAAAACAAGAGAACATAAGGCTGAACACGCCCCGTGCTCACTGAGCACGAGGGCGTGCCCACGTATCTGCAGAAAAGACAAAGCTGTAGAAGCTTCTATCACCCACCACGGGGGCGTGCCCAGCGGACACGGGGCCATGGTCAACTCTAAGATTCGCAGAATCTAGGGAAATCTTGATAGTACAGATACGCTTCTGCACATGGGGTCGTGCCCAGCGGACAAGGGGGCGTGGTCAACTAATGCAGACAAACTGCAATTAATGAAGAAAGAGAAGATGGGTGGACACGGGGCCGTGTCCGGGCTTCTGTGCAGACTATAAATAGGGGTGCTTGGCTCATTTGCAAACCATCACTTGGCAAACCACCTCTCTCACACTTCACCCACCCACCACCACCATCACAACCCACATCCACCACCATTATCCATCATAGAGTGTGTGAGTAGTCTCGGGATCCAAGATTGATCGTAAGAGTTCTTGACAATCAAAGGCCATGTTTGCCTAAGTCTCTTACATCACTTGGTGAAGACAAGTGTTTAGTGTAATACTTTTTATTTTTAATATTTTTGCACTCTTTATTTGGTTATGTATTAATGACTTTAATAACTAGTTTCTTATGTTGAAGGTGAGTCTTCCTTATTGTTTGTCCGTGGTGTCTTGGCATTATTTTACTGTCTATATAAAATAAAAGATTTTCACCATTCATATCTCCACGGTCTATATGGAGATATGTTGGCTACCTGGTCGGGGGTTAAGGGAACGGTTTGGTAAGAGTCTTGCCTTGTTCAGTGTATAGATCCTGCAAGGATCTGGGTCAACTTTAGTAGGACCTCCTTCAATACCCACTGGTATTGGATGGCGGGGGTCCGAACTCCTTGATCCCCTCATATGTAAACTACTATTAAAACTTTAACCCGGCTACTTACAATTGTATCCCTGCTGACTCAGACTACTTAGCCGAGGGTAACGTCACCTCCAGAAGAGGGGCCTACCACAATATGCATTAATAACTTAATTCATTATCTTTCATTAATCCAACCCTTTAGGATTGTATCCTTGCTGACTCAAACTACTGGGTTGAGGGTAACGTCACCTTCAGAAGAGGGGCCTGCTACAATAACTAAGATAATCTCTTAAAAAGTGCAAAAGTGCGGAAATAATCAAAGGTTACACTAAACACGAGTCGGATCCAAGTGATTCATCTTGTCTATCTGTTTTTATTTTATTTTATTTTTCAGCATTTTAGTTAGTTTTATTTTTTTTCTAGTTAAAAACCTTTTTCTAAACTTTTGATTTTTTTAGACGTTGAGGATAAACCGGTATTAAAAGCTCTTGTGTCCTTGGACGACCTCGGTATCTTACCAACACTATACTACGCTCACGATAGGTGCACTTGCCCATATGTGTGTTTAGTGTTAGTAAATATCGTGTTTTATAAATTTAAAACTTGGCTAAAAAGTGTTAAAGGGCTTAAAATATACATTAAAAACTATACGACACTTCACACGCATCAAGTTTTTTGGCCTCGTTTCCGGGGACATAAGGATTTTAAGAAAGTTAGGAATCAACGGCCTAATCGTTTTCTCTTATTTTTCTACATTTTTTAGGATTTTATTTTTAGATTTCCAGCTTCTGCAGAGCTCAGCACGGGCCGTGCCGGGTCGGACACGGGCCGTGCCCGACATTATTACTGGCAGTTTTTATTTTCCGAGTTACAGAGAGTTGAGCACGGGGCCGTGTCGGTGCAACACGGGGTCGTGTCGAATTCCCCAGTAACAGGGATCCAGAAAGCAATCACTGCATCTCCAACCACGGGTCGTGTTCATCTGAGCACGGGGCCGTGGTGAAGCTTCTGACCAACGTTCTTTTTGTTTTTATTGCAGGATTTGGAACCCAGGCGCCACATCTGAACTTTCCACGTAGTGTATGAGCTTCAGTTCTAGTAGAGACATAAAAGAACCCCTAGACGAGTCCGAACGCTTTCTAAGAAGAAGACTTAAAGCTAAAAACCAAGAGAAAGTTTCAGGGGGCCCACTTCTAATGGCGGACCAACGTACCCTCATAGATTACCTACGACCCACCGTAGGTAATCTCGGCGCCGCTATCAATGCACCGAATGTCGAAGCCAACAACTTCGAACTTCGGCCGCATTTGATACAAATGCTTCAAAACTCCGCAACTTTCCATGGGCTTGCGGACGAGGATCCCCATCTACATATTACTAATTTCTTAGAAATATGTGATACCTTTCGGATCAATGGAGCATCAAATGACGCCATCCGCCTTCGAATGTTTCCATGTTCACTAAAAGACCGAGCTAAGGCTTGGATTAATACCCTCCCAGTTGGCTCGGTAAACACCTGGGATGAACTAGCCAAAAAATTTCTATATAAGTATTTCTCCCCTGCTAAAACGGCTAAATTAATGACTGAAATTAATACATATTCACAAGAGGATGGGGAATCCTTATATGAAACTTGGGAAAGGTTCAAGGAGCTACTAAGAAAGTGTCCTCATCACAGTCTTGCGGTATGGCAACAAGTATCCACTTTCTATAATGGGTTGTTGCCACATACAAGACAGACACTTGACTCTAGCTCCGGGGGACTTTTAGGTAATCGTCGCCCAAATGAAATATATAATCAAATTGAGGAAATTGCTCAAACCGATTTTCAGTGGCACACTCCCCGAGGCAATAAATCTATTACCCCGGGCGCCCATAAGGTTGATGAAAGCACTTCTTTACAAGCTCAAATCGAGGCCCTTTCTTCAAAAATCAAAAAGTTAGAGATGGCAAAAATGGCCTCGGTTATGGCTTGTGAGGGGTGTGGTGGACCACATGAAAATTGGAGTTGTATGAAATAAGTAGATAATCAAACAGAATCGGTAAACTACATTGATAATAGACCTAGGCCGTCGGGTCCTCCAATGGGTACCTACAACCAAGGATGGCGTAACCACCCTAACCTTGGTTGGAGAGAAACCGACAATAGTAGTAACCAACAAAATCTAAACCAATGAACAAACTTTCAATAACCAAGAAACGAGTCACAAAATTTCTCTCAACAACAAGGGGGACGAGAAAGGCTTGAAGATACCGTATCTCGCCTCATCTCCGACACCGAAAAGAAAAACTCGGATCGATTTCAACAATTGGAATCGTATTTTAGAAATCAACAAGCTAGTATTCAAAACATTGAAAAACAATTAAATCAACTAGCTCAAAATTTCTCGGAGAGACCACAAGGTGCGTTACCAAGTAATACCGAAACCAACCCAAAAGCACAAGTACATCTCATCACATTGAGAAACCGTACCGTGGGTCCCGAGGAAGCTCCATTGCCTCAAACTGAAAAGAGCCGATCTAGCCAAGCCACAACTCCACCCACACCCCAACAAGAGACGGCTTCTCCGCCAATTCAAGAGCCCACCAAGAATCCTCCGGTTCCGTACCCCGGTTGGTTAGTTCGCCAAAAACCAATGAGCAATTCACAAAGTTCGAAAATCTGCTAAAACAATTGCATGTTAATATTCCATTTATCGAAGTCCTAACTCAAATGCCTAAATATTCAAAATTTATGAGGGACTTCCTCACTCATAAAAGGAAAATTGAATCATTGCAATTAGTTAATTTAGGCGACGAATGCTCTGCCTTGCTACTCAACAAACTCCCGCAAAAGAAGATTGACCCTGGAAGCTTCACAATGTAACACCTCGAAAATTTATGTCCAATAGTGTTTCGACACGTGTCATAAGCTTTAAACGTGTAAAAGATTACTTTAGAGGGACTAAAGTTGACAAATAAAGAAAGTATGTGAATATAAGGGTGCAAAGTGTCAACAATGGATAAATATACCTTACAATAACCCTACACGATGTTTATACCCTTAAACGAATGAAT
This sequence comes from Helianthus tuberosus, assembly GCA_030545235.1. NCBI lineage: Eukaryota > Viridiplantae > Streptophyta > Magnoliopsida > Asterales > Asteraceae > Helianthus > Helianthus tuberosus. Next base: position 18,363,895 of record CM060446.1, on the reverse strand, counting down.
CATGGATCATACGAAGCTAATTATGGAAGAAAGTGAGAGATTACAAACTACAGGGGTTAAATGTGTCAACATGTTTAAAGTACACCTCTGAGTGACCTTTTAGCAAACCCGAAGCTTTGTAACGATAAATTATACTCACTAGAATATGTGATAAAAATTTCACCAAGTTTCGGTATCGTGTGAGAAAGTTATGATAAAATTCGTATACGAGGGGTTAAAAGCGTCAACATGTTGAAAGTAACCTCTGAGTGACCTTTTAACAAGCCCAGAAACATTGTAACAATTATACATTTTGATATCCAGAATAACGGGTATTAATTTTGAGGAGTTTCGAAGATAACAAGACTTTTCGGGTGATCGTACAAATAACCGGGAGTTAACGGAGTTAGTTTGTGACTCAAGGTCCTTAAAAGTTAACTATGGGGGTCCAAAATGCAATAAATGAAAGTTAAATAAAGATTATATGGACCAGGGACCAAAACAGCAAAATTTGAAAGTTGAAATTCGGTCACAAGGGGCGTCGCGCTACGCGTAGGCTCCTTAAGGAGACCTACGCGTCACGCGAGGGGTAATCTGATGCAGAAAACATTGACAGGTGCAAGTACAGCCTGTTGCACCGCCTTTGAAGGCTTGTTTTCGAGTTTCAGGGGCAGAGCCAATGGTTTAACATGCAATAGGGGCACTTGTCTTGATCTGGAAACACATGTAGAGTTGTTTGGCATCATCTTGTTGCATCATTTTTGCTATATAAGCATCCCTCTAGTTGCAACATTGAACTCATTCATTTGCAAAGTTCACAAGACTCATTTCTGGAGCTCCTCTGATCAACAACAAGCTTTCTTAAGATCCCTAGTCGTGCTTAGGACTTTTGTAAGTGTCCTTAACCCTTCCTAATTCAGTTTAGCTTAGTTAATTAGCTTAAAGTCAAACCGTCGTAATTAGAGTTTGACTTCGTAATTAATCAATAATTGTCCAGTTAAATCTCGGATTGAAAGTACCTATGAGTTGGTAATTATGTGGGCAATAAACCCTTAAAAGGGCACCCTCTGATTTCCACTCTAACTAGGTCAATTGTCGGGTCAAAGTTTATCTTAAAAAGTCAACAGAAAGCTTATTTTCAAATTAATGCATAATTAGCAATGTAGAACCCATGCAACCTGTTTTATCACTAATATAACTTGGTAATTAATGTAAGAACATGTCTAAACATGTTCACCCCGACAATTTTCAGTTTAGGCTCGGTTCGGAACAGAAAGTCGCATAATTTGACTTTTGCCTTGACTTTCAGTTCTGAACCAGGTTACATGTTAGTATAACCCTCTGTGATTATACAACTTGGTTCAATAGTTATCCGATTCATATGCATGTTTCCGTTTATTGTCTATATGTTGACTATTATGCCCATATGACCTTAAAACATGATTTTTGAAAATGTAAAAGAATAGAAATCTTAGTTACTGGTTATTAGACTTGTCCCTAAAATTTGACATCAATTGGAGGTCTAGATTAGGAGTTATGCTCATTAGCGCAAATGAAAAGCTTTTTATTAAATAAAAGGCGTAATTAGCATAGAGCCTATCTAAACCCTGTTTTTGATACCAAAATTTTTGCCCACTGATGTTATATAATATTTTGGGATTTTTGAAAATTTTTATTTATTTTTAGGCTGAGCATAACATAGAGTTCTAAGCTTGATTCGGTAATTGTCGGTTTTGCCCTTTTGGGCTATAAAATGAGTTTTATAAATTATTTTGATACCAAACCTTTTCTACTGATCTAATATAATAAATAAAACATTTTGAGCCTTCTGGAATAATAAAAATATCAGCTTTCCTTTAAAAACCCGGAAATAGCTCAAAATCGCCTTTTTAAGCGTTTTTAACGCATAGTATGTATTAAAACTATTTTAAACATATAAGGTATGATACCTACTGATATTTTAAGTAAATTACTATATGTTAACAGTAGGTGAAAGTTTTAAACTCAGATTTCCAGTTTTGACCTTTTAAGCCTATGTGAAATTACCAAAATGCCCCTAAGGTGCATAGTTTAGTTATAAAGGATAAATTTCACACATTTACAATACCCTACTGTTATAACTTAGTAAATTAAGTATTTTTACTGATTATTTCAGACCTGTAACTCAGATTATTATTTAAACTCTTTTATAACCTTTAAAATGACCAAAATGCCCCTACGGGGCATAGTTTGAGTTTAAATCCATTTCGGGCATAATAGAAGATATCTTACTGATGTCACAACATATTTAAGGCATATTAAACTTAGGAAACCTGTATATGATTCATATGGTTACTCGTTACGCATCTTGCGCGTTCGGTTCGGTTTATGTAACTAGTTTGCATAAATTGACCGAAACGGGTCAAACCTTATCATTTTTGTCTCAAAATCCAGAATGTCTTTAGTTTACCCATATTATACAAGTCTTCAAACTTTTCGGGTCTAAATCACATTCTATCCCGGTCTTCGCTTAATCGTGCGTTTGAACCGTATCTTCCTTTAAAACTAACCGGTCTAAGTCTAGGCTTAATAAAAGACCCGTTAGGAATCTAATAGGTTATTATAAACCTTTGTTCCAGAATAGGAGACCCGGTAAAAGCTACGAGCACTCGCTATTTGTGATTAATACTTGCAAAGGTAAATACTTTTAACTTATTTTCCCTATACGGGCTTGGGGTACGGTATATAAAATACCGCTTGGTCGGGCATTGAATTTTTAATTGTATGAAGATTAATTTATTGAAATGTCCCTTTTAAATTATTTTGTTTGATTAAAGCCTTTGGGGGGTTAATGACCATGTCCCGGATATCCTTGGCATCATTTTACGAAATGGCCACGACCTAAGCACGGGGTGTAGGCGTACACCCGACAGTGCATAAATAAATAATAACTTATAACCGCCGGTTTCGGGAATAACCCGCCGCGGGACTATATCATGTGGTGTGTCTATTAATCTTTAACCCACCGGGCCCACCAGTAATACGTGGAAATATCGGGGTGTGACAGGTTGGTATAAGAGCCAACACTGAGTGAATTAAACACTAGCCTTTTGTGTTTAATCTCAGTTACACAGTTGCACAATCCTCGATTCTCGAGTCTAGACAAAGAACTTAGGATTTATCCAAATTTGTTTTACTTCTAACATTGTCTTTATATATATTCCTTGTTGTTATATTTATTTATGTTGACAGGTTAAAAACCAAGAGTAAGAGGGAGAGGAAGAGGCAAGGGGCCACTCACCGCCCCAAATGATCATGAGGCCGGACCTTCGCACCGGTGAACACCTTCAGATTCCCATAACCGGAGTCCTCAAGATAACTGGAGGACCCATGTCGAACCAGCAAGGCGCTCAGTTTCGTTGAGCTCCTCCCCTTTGTTTCAAAACTCTTTTGGGCCTCATTCTGAAAATGAGCCCCATAATTCCCACCAATCTTACATTCCTCTCCAGGGTCACAACTCACCTTTTGATGACCCAACGCCCTTTTTCCAGAGCCGGTTCAACCCGGCAGACTACCTTGGAGAACCAGTGGGTTTTAACCCACTAGGACCCGAAGACCATTTCTCGGGCGACCATGCAATGGACATGGATGAGGACGCTGATCCTGCAGAGCTACCGTCCGGAACCCCTAACCACCCCATCGAAATTTCGGATGGGTCACCTTTCGTGGGATCACCTTATAATGGTCCCGACAGCTATGAAGAAAGGTTCCGACAGATCGACTGGGTGTTCACACCCAGTTACCACAACTCACCACAGCAGTAGCAGCATGATCCCTCTGAGGATTCTCGTTTTGTCGCGGTCACTCCGCCACCACCACCAGCTCAGCAACAGCCTCCGGAGCCACCGAGGCGAAGGAGAACAACCGCACGGATGTCCGTGCGAGGAGGAGTGCGTATCAGCACCGCTCAATATTCTAGTGGCAGCTACTACTCGCCACTCCATGAAGAACCGCAGATGGGTGGGTCTTCAAACCCCGTCTCGGAAGTAAACTCTGCGCCTGTCGCGCCACCACCGTTGGGCTTTGGCGACCCTATACCTACATACACTGGTGCGGCGGCGTATAATCCCTTTGAGCTGCCGATTCACACCAACTACAACTATGCAGAAGCCGACCCTTACCTGGTAGCAGCGGCAAACTACAATGGCCATCATCTGGAAGGATCCTTTGGGATCCCATATCAAGCCGGATATCAACACTATGGGTACCCACCTTATGGGTATCATCAACCGCCGCCTCCTCAACCTCCGCTATATCAGCAACCCCCGCAGCCGCCAACCATGTCACCACCACAGCATCAGGAAATCCTTCAAAGGATTAATGAGGTGCGGCAGGAAGTACGGGAAGACCGCAGACAAAACCGTGGAATGTTCAAAAGTCTGGCAAACCTAATCAAGGGAAAAAGCAAGAAGGACCATTAAATCCTTCATTTGTTTGTTTGTTAGTTTTAGTGTTGTAATCATATCCCTACGTGGACATTTGTTTCTGTATTTTGCCCCTGCGTGGGCATGTCTTTTTGTATTCTGCCCCTACGTGGGCATGTCTTTCTGTTGACCCCTGCGTGGGTATGTTTGTTAGTTTAGCCCCTGCGCAGGCATGTTATTTCTGTATAAGTCCCGTTTAGGGCAAAATCTGTACTTGTTTAAAACTTTAATGGAATGGCTAGTTTAAATTTCATTTTAAATTATATGCATAAATATAATATGTGAAATAAATGAAAAATAATATTTTCTATAAAACCTACCATTTTAAATAAAATAATAAGAATCTTAAAAAGGTAAAACCTAGCCACATGTCATTCTAAATACGGCCAAGATGGTAAAACCTATTTAAAAGATTCAAATCCTTGTTAACATCTTTAAACATGTTAACACTCCTGGCAAGATTGTGATTCGATAAAATCGCATAAGTCATCCCTATATTAGATTCTTAATTTCTTTTATTAGATTAAAACATCCATTAGAGATATAATACCTACGGGCTATACTCATTATCATATAAGACAAAAGACAGTCGTGGTCTTCGACCCCCTGTTAAGAAGAGGCAATGAATTATAATTAAAACCTCAATACCATGACCTTATAAGATCATGATTAAAGATTTAAAACTGTCCACGTGACTAGGCCTTTTTGCCATTAAAATATTTCAATTCTAACTAAGGATTTTTATAAATTCCTGAATATATATATGCCTAACAAATTAATCAAAATGGTTCTTAAATACCATGATTAATAAATCATATTATAGACCTCTGAATGATTTAAAATCATTATTTTATATAGCAATCAAGCTACATGGCTGGGTCAGACGAAGCCAACAGCCACCGCAGAGATAATCATGACACCTCCAGAGTCAACGTAGCAGGAACAGAGTTACAAGCATTAATAGATAATGCTGTCACACGAGCTTTGGAGAGACAGTTCAATGAATCCAGTGGTACCCATGTAAGGACCCAATCAGTACCACATACGAAGCCACCCTCAAAGACTCATACTGCTCATAAGAGTGATTCTCATCACTCATCGAACCAGAGGAGTGTTCCATCTAAGAGAGTTGTGCTGAACCAAGAACCACGTGTTAAAGGTTGCACCTATAAGTACTTTGTTTCCTGCAAACCCAGGGATTTTACTGGGGAGAAAGGAGCAGTTGACTGCATGTCATGGTTAGATGAGATGGACACCGTGGTAGATATCAGTGGTTGTGCTAATAAGGATGTGGTAAAGTTTGTATCTCAGTCATTCAAAGGCGAGGCATTAGCATGGTGGAGATCTTTGATCCAGGCCACCGGAAAAATTCCACTGTACAACTTAACATGGGATCAATTTGTGGCTCTCATCAAGGAGAACTACTGCCCTCAGCATGAGGTTGAAAAGATTGAGTCTGATTTCTTGTCTTTGGTTATGAAAAACCTAGATTGTCAAGCCTACCTTACAAGCTTCAATACCATGTCAAGACTGGTTCCGTATCTGGTAACTCCGGAACCCAAGAGGATAGCTCGTTTCATCAGGGGCTTGGCCCCAGAAATCAAGGCCAGTGTGAAGGCCTCTAGACCAGCTACTTTTCGGTCTGCAGCTGATATATCATTGTCCCTTACTTTGGACGCGGTCAGGCAGAGATCGCTGAGAAACACAGACGCTGAGAAGAGAAAGCGTGAGGATGACAACTCACGACGTTCAGACAAGAAGCGTAAGGGAAACAATGACCACAAGAAGGGTTCTGAAATGAAAAAGGATGGTCATCAGTCGGGCGATAAGCCTAAGTGTAAAATCTGTAAGAAGCACCGCTTCGGGAGTGCAGATTCGAGTCGAAATCCCAGTCGCAGCCAAGGCCTTGTGGTTTTTGTAAATCCTCTGAGCACAAGACATTAGAATGTAAGAAAATTAAGGATGCGACGTGCTACAGCTGCAACGAGAAAGGGCATATTAAGTCCAACTGCCCAAAGTTTGCAAAGAAGGCTGAAGAGGGGAAAAAGACCAATGCTAGGGTCTTCCAGATGAACGCACAGGAGGCGATCCAGAACGATAATGTCATAACAGGTACCTTCCATATTAATGATGTTTATGCAAGGGTGTTATTTGATTCAGGAGCAGATAAGTCATTTGTTGACGATAAGTTTTGTAAGTTGTTAAACCTACCTGTTAGAACCCTAAGCATAAAATATGAGGTTGAATTAGCTGATGGCACCATAGAAACCGAATCAACCGTATTAGATGGATGTTTCATATCCATTAGGAACCACTCTTTTCCTTTGTCCTTACTTCCTTTGAAGTTAGTCGGTTTTGATATAGTTATAGGCATGGACTGGTTATCTCATAACCAAGCCTAGATTGTTTGCAACAAGAAGCAAGTGGTGGTCAAGACTCCATCTGGTGAACCACTTACCATTCAGGGAGATACCCAGTATGGACTGCCTGAGCAAATGTCTATGCTCAAGGCATCTAGGTGTTTGAAGAAGGGTTGTGTCATCTAGATGGCACAAGTGACTATTGATGAACAGAAGCCTAAGATTGAAGATATTCCTATCGTTTCTGAATATCCTGAAGTATTCCCTGAGGAACTACCTGGTTTGCCACCAGATAGGCAAGTAGAATTCAGAATAGACATTATTCCAGGAGCAGCACCTGTTGCAAGGGCACCTTACAGGTTGGCACCAACAGAGATGAAAGAGTTGAGGACTCAGCTAGACGATTTATTGGCAAAAGGTTTCATTCGTCCTAGTTCATCTCCTTGGGGAGCTCGATGCGTCTATGCATCGATTATCGCGAGCTTAATAAGGTTACAATCAAGAATAGATATCCATTGCCCAAGATCGACGATCTGTTCGATCAGTTGCAAGGGGCAAGTTACTTCTCTAAGATCGACTTGAGGTCAGGCTATCATCAACTGAAGGTTAAAGATGAAGATGTACACAAGACTGCATTTAGGACTCGTTATGTTCATTACGAGTTCTTAGTGATGCCTTTTGGGCTCACTAATGCACCTGCCGCATTCATGGATCTCATGAATCGCGTCTGCAAGCCTTATTTGGATAAATTCGTCATCGTCTTCATCGATGACATTCTCATTTACTCAAAGAGTCAAGCTGACCATGAGAAGCATCTCCGTTGCATTCTCAAACTGCTTCAATGGGAAAAGCTCTATGCCAAATTCTCGAAATGTGAATTCTGGCTTTGAGAAGTCCAATTCCTTGGACATGTTGTTAGTGAGCATGGTATCCAAGTAGATCCCGCTAAGGTTGAAGCTGTCATGAATTGGCAAGAGCCAAAGACGCCTACAGAGATTCGTAGCTTTCTAGGTTTAGCAGGATATTATAGGCGATTTATTGAAAACTTCTCAAGGATTGTTGTGCCCCTAACTTCGCTGACACGTAAGAATATTAAGTTTGACTGGGGTCCTAAGCAGCAGGAATCCTTTGACATTCTTAAGCAGAAGTTGAGCAATGCTCCAGTATTGACATTGCCTGATGGAATAGAGGAATTTGTAGTATATTGTGATGCATCGCACACTGGTATATATGGGATGTGTGCTTATGCAGAAAGGCAAGGTTATTGCCTATGCTTCTCGACAGTTAAAGGTGCACGAGAAGAATTACACCACCCATGACTTGGAGTTGGGTGCCGTTGTATTTGCACTGAAACTTTGGAGGCACTACTTGTATGGAACTAAGTGTGTGATCTATTCTGATCACAAGAGCCTTCAACATCTGTTCAATCAGAAGGACTTGAACATGAGGCAGCGACGTTGGATGGAAACTCTGAATGATTATGATTGTGAGATAAGATACCATCCTGGCAAGGCAAATGTGGTTGCCGATGCCTTAAGTAGAAAGGAAAGAGTGAAGCCTATAAGAATCAATGCCAAGAGCATCGAGATAAAGAATAGTTTGATTGAAAGGTTGTTAGCTGCACAGAAGGAAGCTGTACTAGAAGCTAACTATCCTAATGAAAAGCTAGGAGTAACTGAAGAACAGTTATCCTATGGCAAGGACGGAATTCTGAGGTTAAATGGACGAATATGGGTTCCAGTTTATGGAGGACTTCGGGATGTTATCCTCAAGGAAGCCCATAGTTCTAAATACTCCGTTCATCCTGGAGCTGACAAGATGTACCAGGATCTGAAGGCGAACTATTGGTGGATAGGCTTGAAGAAGTCTATAGCTACCTATGTAGCCAAATGTTTGACGTGCGCTCAAGTCAAAGCTGAACACCAGAAACCGTCAGGTTTGCTACAACAGCCTGAACTTCCCACCTGGAAATGGGAGATGGTGACAATGGATTTCATCACCAAGTTGCCAAAGACAAAGAAAGGAAATGATACTATATGGGTAATAGTAGATAGACTGACTAAGTCAGCACATTTCTTACCCATCAAGGAGACTTATAGCTCTGATATGTTAACCCAATTGTACGTAGATAAGATTGTATCTCTGCATGGCATACCAGTGACTATTATCTCTGACAGAGATACTAGGTACACATCTCACTTTTGGAAAAGTTTCCAACAATCTTTGGGCACGCGCTTAAATTTTAGTACAGCTTACCATCCTCAGACGGACGGGCAGAGTGAGCGTACCATCCAAACTTTGGAAGACATGCTTCGTGCATGTGTAATTGACTTAGGTGGTAGTTGGGATAACCACCTGCCATTGATCGAGTTCTCCTATAACAATAGCTACCATACAAGCATTCAGGCTGCGCCTTTTGAGGCATTATATGGTAGGAAATGCAGAACGCCTATTTGTTGGGCAGAAGTAGGAGAAACTCAGTTATCAGGACTTGACATAGTCTTTGAAACAACGGACAAGATTGTCCAAATTCGTGACCGTCTGAAAGATGCCAGAGATAGGCAGAAAAGCAACGTAGACTTAAGACGTAAACCTTTAAAATTCGAGGTTGGTGATAAAGTGTTGCTTAAAGTATCACCCTGGAAGGGAGTGATGCGATTTGGTAAGAAAGGCAAATTAAGCCCAAGGTACATAGGACCAATTGAGATCATCGAATGTGTCGGATCCGTAGCCTATAAGTTAAACTTGCCTGAAGAGCTCAGTGGTATTCACAATGTGTTCCACATCTGCAATCTAAAGAAATGTCTAGCTGATGAATCGCTAGTCATACTACATACGGATGTGCATATAGATGAGAGCTTGAAATTTGTGGAAAAACCTTTGTCGATCGAGGATCGACAGGTTAAGAAGCTTCGAAGGAAGCATGTGCCGATGGTAAAGGTCAAATGGGATGCCCGCAGAGGTCCCGAGTATACGTGGGAGGTAGAGTCCAAAATGAAGGAAAAATACCCTCAATTGTTTCAGTAAATCTCGAGGTCGAGATTTCTTTTAAGGGGGTGAGGATGTAACACCTCGAAAATTTATGTCCAATAGTGTTTCAACACGTGTCATAAGCTTTAAACGTGTAAAAGATTACTTTAGAGGGACTAAAGTTGACAAATAAAGAAAGTATGTGAATATAAGGGTGCAAAGTGACAACAATGGATAAATATACCTTACAATAACCCTACACGATGTTTATACCCTTAAACGAATGAATCATGGATCATACGAAGCTAATTGTGGAAGAAAGTGAGAGATTACAAACTACAGGGGTTAAATGTGTCAACATGTTTAAAGTACACCTCTGAGTGACCTTTTAGCAAACCCGAAGCTTTGTAACGATAAATTATACTCACTAGAATATGTGATAAAAATTTCACCAAGTTTCGTTATCGTGTGAGAAAGTTATGATAAAATTCGTATACGAGGGGTTAAAAGCGTCAACATGTTGAAAGTAACCTCTGAGTGACCTTTTAACAAGCCCAGAAACATTGTAACAATTATACATTTTGATATCCAGAATAACGGGTATTAATTTTGAGGAGTTTCGAAGATAACAAGACTTTTCAGGTGATCGTACAAATAACCGGGAGTTAACGGAGTTAGTTTGTGACTCAAGGTCGTTAAAAGTTAACTATGGGGGTCCAAAATGCAATAAATGAAAGTTAAATAACGATTATATGGACCAGGGACCAAAACAGCAAAATTTGAAAGTTGAAATTTGGTCACAAGGGACGTCGCGCTACGCGTAGGCTCCTTAAGGAGACCTACGCGTCCCGCGAGGGGTAATCTGATGCAGAAAACCTTGACAGGTGCAAGTCCAGCCTGTTGCACCGCCTTTGAAGGCTTGTTTTCGAGTTTCAAACCTTTTTGTACTGATCTAATATAATAAATAAAACATTTTGAGCCTTCTGGAATAATAAAAATATCAGCTTTCCTTTAAAAACCCGGAAATAGCTCAAAATCGCCTTTTTAAGCGTTTTTAACGCATAGTATGTATTAAAACTATTTTAAACATATAAGGTATGATACCTACTGATATTTTAAGTAAATTATTATATGTTAACAGTAGGTGAAAGTTTTAAACTCAGATTTCCAGTTTTGAACTTTTAAGCCTATGTGAAATTACCAAAATGCCCCTAAGGTGCATAGTTTAGTTATAAAGGATAAATTTCACACATTTACAATACCCTACTGTTATAACTTAGTAAATTAAGTATTTTTACTGATTATTTCAGACCTGTAACTCAGATTATTATTTAAACTCTTTTATAACCTTTAAAATGACCAAAATGCCCCTACGGGGCATAGTTTGAGTTTAAATCCATTTCGGGCATAATAGAAGATATCTTACTGATGTCACAACATATTTAAGGCATATTAAACTTAGGAAACCTGTATATGATTCATATGGTTATCCGTTACGCATCTTGCGCGTTCGGTTCTGTTTATGTAACTAGTTTGCATAAATTGACCGAAACGGGTCAAACCTTATCATTTTTGTCTCAAAATCCAGAATATGTTTAGTTTACCCATATTATACAAGTCTTCAAACTTGTCGGGTCTAAATCACATTCTATCCCGGTCTTCGCTTAATCATGCGTTTGAACCGTATCTTCCTTTAAAACTAACCGGCCTAAGTCTAGGCTTAATAAAAGACCCGTTAGGAATCTAATATGTTATTATAAACCTTTGTTCCAGAATAGGAGACCCGGTAAAAGCTACGTGCACTCGCTATTTGTGATTAATACTTTCAAAGGTAAATAATTTTAACTTATTTTCCCTATACGGGCTTGGGGTACGGTATATGAATACCGCTTGGTCGGGCATTGAATTTTTAATTGTATGAAGATTAATTTATTGAAATGTCCCGTTTTAATTGTTTTGTTTGATTAAAGCCTTTGGGGGATTAATGACCATGTCCCGGATATCCTTGGCATCATTTTACGAAATGGCCACGACCTAAGCACGGGGTGTAGGCGTACACCCGACAGTGCATAAATAAATAATAAGGTATAACCGCCGGTTTCGGGAATAACCCGCCGCAGGACTATATCATGTGGTGTGTCTATTAATCTTTAACCCGATGTCAATCCGGGCTACTGAACGTATAACGAACATGTAATTCTTTTACAAGTTTATATATAAATAATTATCCCAAGTTATAAAATATTTTGTGCCAAGTGCATTCAAATCAATTTTTAAACATTTTCAAAATGAGTCAGTTAATTGTATTTACCAGTGTAAACTGACGTATTTTCCCAAAAAGGTTAAGTGCAGGTACTACTCGAAATAGGCTGGCCTCTCCTTAGCATCAATAAGAGTCTCGCAAGCTTGGATGCATTTAAGTCTGATGAACTATGTTTCCTTTTTATTTTGATCCGCCTGTGGATCCGTTTCAACTACGTTGTGATACTTAATATTACAATTTTATTCAGTTGAAATAAATCTTTCTTTTGCTTCCGCTGTGCATTTAAAATTGTGTTGTTTGACTATGATGATATCAACTACGTCACGGTACTCCCCACCGGGCCCACCGGTAATACGTGGAAATATCGGTGTGTGACACACAATTCCTTGTTCGATTGGGGAATCCCCCATTCACAATGCACTAGCCGACCTAGGGGCTAGCATCAACCTCATGCCCGCATCAATGTTCAACCGACTCGCCCTAGGGAAAACAAGCCCTACAAAAAATGAGCAAACAACTCGCCGATAGGTCCGTCAAATATCCACAAGGTGTCGCTGAATATCTATTGGTCAAAGTCAGCGAATTCGTCTTCCAGGCCGACTTTGTCATACTAGATATGGAGGAAGATACCGAAGTACCACTCATCTTAGGGAGGCCATTCCTAGCTACGGCCCAAGCAGTGGTAGACATGAATGGTGGAACACTTACATTGAGGATCGGGGACAAGGAAATGAAGTTTGGAGTTGGAAAGAGAGTAGAAGACGACGACCCGGACAATTACATGAAGGTCATAGACTCGAGTTTGGATGATGCTCTCCGACGGTGCAACATGGGATGCAAAACATCCCACTTGGGTAACATATGACCAGGCTTTGGGTCTAGCCAAGGACCCTTATAAACGTGGCGCACCACGGAGGCATTCCGCGAAACTATCTTTAGTTTAGTTTAGATTAATTTTTATGCTTTCTAGTTTAGTTTTAATTTTCAGGAATAAAACACACTTGGGATGGTGAAGGTTACCAAGGGAAACTTGAACCAGCACCCCATGCACAAAAACAAGGCCACCCCACAATTTTTCTTTATTACAGCAAGTTCAGCACGGGGCCGTGCTCAACCAACATGCCCCGTGCTCAACCATCTGCAGAAAAATGCCCAGTTCAGGTACCTGGACACGGGGCGTGCTCACTGAACACGCCCCCGTGTCCAGCCTTCTGTTACTTTACTTTCTTTTCTGTTACTGGCGATCTGAACACAGGGTCGTGCCCGGACACCACGGGGCCGTGTCCAGACGCCCAGTAACATAAATTTTGCTTTTTCACATCTTTTTACACACTCAATCAACCTAAAAACTTATTTTTGGGACACATTGAGGACAATGTGTAATTTAAGTGTGGGGGATGCTAAAACCTTGAATTTTGCAAGTCCTAATTACAAGCCTTACACAAAACTCTATTGGAACCGCTAAACACACCAAATTTTTTTCAAAAAAATTTAATTTTTTACTTGTCTAGGTTTAATTTGGGAATTTCAAATTCTAAAAAGGTGATATTTTTACAAATTTACAACCGATAGCGTCGTGATAAAAAGAACCAATGTCACACCCCGATTTCCACGTATCACCGGTGGGCCCGGTGGGGAGTATCGTGACGTGATTGGCAACATAATAGTCAAACAACACAATTATATAAATGCACAGCGGAAGCAAATTGTAAGATATAATTCAACCGAATATAATGTTGTAATATAAAGTATCACAATAGTCGATTGTTTATTCACAGACGGATCGAAAATAAAATAGAAACAATAGTTCAACAGACTTTGACATCTAGAGCTTGCGAGACTTGACTAATGATGCCTGGAGTAGCCAGCCTATTTCGTCTAGCACCTGCACTTAACCTTTTTGGAAAATACGTCAGTTTACACTGGTAAATACAACTCAACTGACTCGTTTTGAAAAGAGTTTGTAAATTGATTTGAATGCACTTCGGCACAAAATATCTTTATAACTTGGGACAATTATTTGTATATAATCTTGTATACAGATTTACTTATTTGCCGTCCATTAGCACCGGTTAGAAGAGCCGGTTTAAGTTAGCTGACACGCCACAGGTATAATGCCCACAAGGTTGATTCCTTTACGTGGATTACCAGTTTTTACATAATGCATCTGTCAGGTGTACGCCTACACCCCGTGCTTAGGTCGTGGCCATTTCGTAAAATGATGCCAAGGATATCCAGGACATGGTCATTTAACCCCCAAGGGCCATACATCAAATAATACAGAATAAAGCGGGTTATGTAAATACATTAATCACAATCCGATTTAAATGACTACATACCCGACCAAGCGATACTTTTATAGTACCGTATCCCAAGCCCGTATAGGGAAAATAAGTTAAGAGTATTTACCTGAGCAAAGTATCAATTAAATACAGCAAATACAAGTACTTTTACTGGGCTCCTAATCTGGAACGAAGGTTTATAATAACCTATTAGATTTCTAACGGGTCCTTAATTAAGCCTTAGCTTAGACCGGTTAGCTTCAATGATACGGTTCGTACGCACTATTAAGCGAAGACCGGATAGAATGTGATTTAGACCTGACAAGTTCGGAGACTTGCTTAATATGGGTATTTCATACACATTCTGGATTTTGAGATAAAACCGATAAGGTTTGACCCGTTTAGGCTAATTTATGTAAACTAGTTACATAAACCGAACCGAATGCGTAATAAGCGTAACGGGTATTCATATGAGCCATTTACAGGTTTCCTAAGTTAATATGCTTCATATATGTTGTGACATCAGTAATATGTCTTTTATTATGCCCGAAATGAATTTAATCGCAAACTATGCCCCGTAGGGGTAGTTTGGTCATTTTAAAGGTTGTAAAAGAGTTTAAGTGTCAACCTGAGTTACAGGTCTGATGTAATCAGCAAAGATAATCAATTTGCTAAGTTATATCAGTAGGTTAAAGTATATATGTGGATTTTATCAATTATAACCAAACTATGCCCCGTAGGGGTATTTTGGTACTTTCACATAAGCCGAAAAGCTCAAAACTGAAGTCTGAGTTTAACAACCTTTGCATACTGTTAAAATATTATAATTTTCCTCAAATATCAGTAGGTATCAACCCTTGTATGTTTAAAATAGTTTTAGTACATACTATGCGTTAAAAACGCTTAAAAAGACGATTAGAGGCCATTTCCGGGTTTGATACATAAATCTGATATTTTTATATTTACAGAAGTCTTAAAATAATTTATTTATCATTTAGAATCAGTAGCAAAAGGTTTGGAGTCGTTTAGATATGTAAAACTCATTTTATGGCCCGTAAGGGCAAAACCGACAATTACCGGATTAAGCTTATGACTATGAGTTATGCTCAGCCTAAAATTAATTAAAAATCTTTAAAAATCCCAAAATAATATATTACATCAGTGGGTAAAGAGATTGATATCAAAAAGTAGGCTTAACTAGGCTATACGCTAATTACGCCATTTTATTAACATAAAGCTTTCAATTTACGCTAATGAGCATAACTCTCAATCTACAATTCAAACTGATGTCAAACTTTGCATACAAGTTTATATATCAACAATTAAAGTTTCTACTCTTTTACATTTCAAAAAATCACGTTTTAAGGTAATAAGGGCATAATGGTCAACATATGAGCAATTAACGGAAACATGCATATTAATTGGATAACTAATGAACTAAGGTGTATAATCACAGAGGGTTGTACTAACATGTAACCTAGTCCAATTAAAGCTCTGAGGCATTTCTAAAACATGCCTAAATGGGTCAGAACTGAAAGTCAAAGTGAAAGTCAAACTATGTGACTTTCGGTTCCGAATCGGGTCTTTACAGGAAATTGTCGGGTTGAACATGTTTGGACATGTTCTTACACTTATTACCAAGTTATAACAATGATCAAACAGGTTGTATATGATCTACATTGCTAATTATGCATAAATTGTAATTTAAACATTCTGTTGATTTTTTCTTAGCAAGTTTGACCCGACTTTTGACCTGGTTAGAGTGGTAATCAGGGGGAACCCTTTTAAGGGTTTATTACCCACATAATTACCTACTTATCTCTACTTTCACTTCGACTAATCACTGGACTAACAATGATTAATCGTTAAGTCAACCGTTAATTACGACGGTTTGACTTTTAAGCTATAACTAGGCTAAAACTTAATTTAGAAAGGTCAAGCAAACTTACAAAGGTCCTATGCACGAAATGTGAACACTTGAGAGCAGACTTGAGCTCCAGGAATGATCAGAAGAGCAAGAATGATGGTGTGAAGACTTGTTGCAACTCAAGGGCTTTATATAGCACTTTAATCACCACAAATCTTTGACACATGAGTCTACAACCCACCACAACTGATTAACACATGTCCCTAAGTGTTTAGGGGGTGCCTAGGGGTCGCACAAGATGTGAAAAATCGGTTAAAGTCGCGCATAAAGGCAATGGCAGGCAACAGCCACAAAATTCGAAACTGGGGGTCCCTCGCGTGGCGCGAGGGCCCCTCGCGTGGCGCGACGGTCTACTGTAGCAAATCAGAATTTTTGATCTTTTGCTATTTTATCCTTGGCTCTTCAAACTCCGTTTAGACACTTGTTTCTTGCATTATGAACCCTCATAATTGATCTATAAGGGCTTTAAAACATATACCCACTTTGTTAAGTCCCCGGTTAACTTTATTGTTACCCGAAAAGTCCTAACTTCCAACGTTTACGCTTTAACCCTTCGCACACGAATTTGATCATAACTTTCTCATACGATAACGAAACTTTACGAAATTTATATCGTGCATTCTAGTGAGCATAATTAACCGTTACAAAGCTTCGGGTTTGTCAAAAGGTCACTCAGAGGTATAACTTAAACATGTTGACACATTTAGCCCCTGTAGTTTGAAATTCCTCACTTTTAGCTTCGCATGATCCATGATTTATTCGTTTGATGATATGAACATCATGTAGGGTTATTATGAAGTATATTTATTCACCGTTAACATTTAGAACCCGTATAATCACATACTTTCCATGTTTGTCAACTTTAGTCCTTTTATAACATTCTTTCACACGTTCAAACTTTATGACACGTGTCAACACATTATAGGACGTGAATTTTCGAGGTGTTACATCCTCACCCCCTTAAAATAAATCTTGACCCGAGATTTACTGAAATAAGTAAGGGTACTTTTCTTTCATCGTGGATTCAACCTCCCACGTATATTCGGGACCTCTTCGGGCATCCCATTTGACCTTTACAATAGGTACGTGCTTCCTTCGAAGCTTCTTAACCTGTCGATCTTCAATCGATAAAGGTTTTTCCACAAATTTTAAGCTCTCATCTATATGCACATCTGTATGTGGTATAACCAATGATTCGTCAGCGAAACACTTCTTCAGATTGCAGATGTGGAATACATTATGTATACTACTGAGCTCTTCAGGTAAGTTCAACTTATAAGCAACTGACCCGACACGTTCGATAACCTCGAAAGGTCCTATGTATCTCGGGCTTAGCTTGCCTTTCTTACCAAACCGCATCACTCCCTTCCAGGGTGACACTTTAAGTAGGACTTTGTCACCTACTTCGAAGTGAAAATCTTTACGCTTTGGATCAGCGTAACTCTTCTTCCTATCCCGGGCAGCTTTGAGACGGTCACGAATCTGGACAATCTTGTCCGTTGTTTCGAACACTATCTCTGGTCCTGGTAATTGGACATCTCCAACTTCCGCCCAACAAACTGGCGTTCTACACTTCCTACCGTATAATGCCTCAAAAGGCGCAGCCTTGATGCTGGTGTGGTAGCTATTGTTGTAGGAGAACTCAATTAGTGGTAGATGCTTATCCCAACTACCACCCAAATCGATCACATATGCACGTAGCATGTCTTCCAACGTTTGAATAGTACGCTCACTCTGTCCGTCAGTCTTAGGATGGTAAGCCGTACTAAAATTCAAACGTGTGCCCAAAGATTGCTGGAAACTTTTCCAAAAATGTGACGTGTATCTAGTATCTCTATCAGAGATAATAGCCACAGGTATGCCATGTAAGGCTACAATCTTATCCACGTATAACTGGGCTAACATATCGGAGCTATAAGTCTCCTTGATGGGTAAAAAATGTGCTGACTTAGTCAGTCTATCAACTATAACCCATATTGTATCATTTCCTTTCCTGGTCTTAGGTAACTTGGTGATAAAATCCATAGTTACCATTTCCCACTTCCACGTAGGAAGTTCAGGCTGTTGTAGCAAACCTGACGGCTTTTGATGCTCGGCTTTGACCTGCGCACATGTCAAGCATTTAGCTACATAAGTGACTACAGACTTTTTCAAGCCTATCCACCAATAATTTGCCTTTAGATCCTGGTACATCTTATCAGCTCCAGGATGAACGGAGTATTTGGAACTATGGGCTTCCTGGAGGATGACATCACGAAGTCCTCCATAAATTGGAACCCATATTCGTCCATTCAATTTCAGAAGTCCGTCCTTGCTAAGAGATAACTGCTCCTCAGTTACTCCTAACTTTTCGTTAGGATAGTTAGCTTCCAACACAGCTTCTTTCTGTGCAGCTAACAACCTTTCCATCAGACTGTTCTTTATCTCCATGCGCTTTGCATTGATTCGGATGGGTTTCACCCTCTCCTTTCGACTCAAGGCATCGGCGACTACATTCGCCTTGCCGGGATGGTATCTGATTTCACAATCATAATTATTTAAGGTCTCCATCCAGCGGCGCTGCCTCATATTTAATTCCTTCTGATTAAACAGATGTTGGAGGCTCTTGTGATCAGAATAAATCACACACTTGACACCATATAGATAGTGCCTCCAAAGCTTCGGTGCGAATACAACGGCACCCAGCTCCAAGTCATGGGTGGTGTAATTCTTTTCATGCACTTTCAATTGTCGTGAAGCGTAGGCAATAACTTTGCCTTTCTGCATAAGCACACACCCCATGCCAGTGTGCGAAGCATCACAATAAACCACAAATTCTTCTATTCCATCTGGCAATGTCAGTACTGGGGCGTTGCTCAACTTTTGCTTCAGAATATCAAAGGATTCTTGCTGCTTAGGGCCCCAAACAAACTTAACCTTCTTCTTAGTTAAGGAGGTTAGGGGTGCAGCAATCCTTGAAAAATTTTCAATGAAACGCCTGTAATATCCTGCCAATCCCAGGAAGCTACGAATCTCTGTAGGCGTCTTTGGCTCTTGCCAGTTCATTACGGCTTCAACCTTAGCGGGATCCACCTGGATACCACGCTCGCTAACCACATGTCCAAGGAATTGGACTTCACGAAGCCAAAATTCACATTTAGAGAATTTGGCATAGAGCTTCTCCTGCTGAAGTAATTCCAGAATGCATCGAAGGTACTTCTCATGGTCAGCTTGGTTCTTCGAGTAGATGAGGATGTCGTCAATGAAAACGATGACGAATTTATCCAAGTAAGGCTTGCAAACGCGATTCATGAGATCCATGAACGCGGCTGGTGCATTAGTGAGCCCAAAAGGCATCACTAGGAACTCGTAGTGACCGTAACGAGTCCTAAATGCAGTCTTGTGAACATCTTCATCTTTAACCTTCAACTGATGGTAGCCTGACCTCAAATCAATCTTCGAGAAATAACTTGCCCCTTGAAGCTGATCGAACAGATCGTCGATCCTGGGCAAAGGATACCTATTCTTGATCGTGACTTTATTAAGCTCGCGATAGTCGATGCACAGACGCATCGACCCATCCTTCTTCTTGACAAACAGGATTGGCGCACCCCAAGGAGACGAGCTAGGTCTAATGAAACCTTTAGCCAGCAATTCATCTAGCTGTGTCCTCAACTCCTTCATTTCTGTGGGTGCCAATCTGTATGGTGCTCTAGCAACAGGTGCTGCTCCGGGGATGATGTCGATTCTGAATTCAACTTGTCTATCCGGTGGTAAACCAGGTAGATCTTCGGGAAAAACTTCTGGGTATTCAGAAATGACAGGGATTTCTTCAATCTTGGGCTTCGGCTCATCGATAGTCACTTGTGCCATGTAGATGACACAGCCCTTCTTCAAACACTTGGATGCCTTGAGCATAGTCACTTGCTCAGGCAATCCATACCGGGTATCTCCCTTAATAGTAAGTGGTTCACCAGACGGAGTCTTGATCACCACTTGCTTCTTATTACAGACGATTTGGGCCTGGTTATGAGATAACCAGTCCATACCCAGAACAATGTCAAAACCAGCTAACTTCAAAGGAAGTAATGACAAAGGAAAAGAGTGGTCCTTAATGGATATGAAACATCCATCTAATATGGTTGAGGCAGTTTCTATGGTGCCATCAGCCAATCCCACCTCATATTTCACTCTTAAGTTTTTAACAGGTAAATTCAGCAATTTACAAAACTTATTATCTACAAATGACTTATCAGCTCCTGAATCGAAAAGCACTCTTGCATAAACGTCATTTATAAGAAATGTACCTGTTATCACATTGTCATCATGGACTGCTTCCTTTGCATTCATTCTGAAGACCCTAGCATTGGTCTTCTTGGCCTCTTCAGGCTTCTTGGCATATTTCGGGCAGTTGGTCTTAATGTGCCCCTTTTCATTGCAACGGTAGCACGTTGCGTCTTTCATCTTCTTGCAATCCAAGGTTTTGTGATCCGTGGACTTGCATATACCACAAGCATAGGTTTTTGACTGAGTCTGTGAGTTCGACTCAAGTCTGCACTTTCCAAAGTGCTGTTTCTTGCAAATTTTGCATTTGGGCTTCTCACCAGAATGATGCCCATCTTTCCTTGACTCCGATCCTTTCTTGTTGTCACCGTTCCCACGGTGCTTCTTGTTCGATCTCCGTGAACTATCATCTTCACGTTTTCTCTTCTCAGCCTCTTTGTTTCTCAGCGATCTTTGTCGGACTGCATCCAGAGTAAGTGACAAAGATATGTCAGCTACAGACCTGAAGGTAGCTGGCCGAGAAGCTTTTACGCTTGCCTTGATTTCCGGGGCTAAACCGCCGATAAAACGAGCTATTCTTTTTGGCTCCGGGGTTACTAGATATGGAACCAACCGGGACATCGTGTTGAAGCTCGTTAGGTAAGCTTGACAGTCAAGGTTTGTCATCACCAATGATAGAAAATCAGATTCTATCTTCTCCACCTCATGCTGAGGGCAGTAATTTTCCCTGATAAGGGCAACAAATTGATCCCATGACATATTGTACAATGGGATTTTCCCGGTGGCTTGAATCAGAGATCTGCACCATGCTAAAGCTTCACCCTTAAAGGACTGCGACACAAACTTAACCACATCCTTTTCAGCGCATCCGCTGATATCTACCACCGTGTCCATCTCGTCTAGCCACGTCATGCAGTCGATGGCTCCCTTTTCCCTAGTAAAATCCCTGGGCTTACAAGAAACGAAGTACTTATAGGAGCAGCCCTTGTTACGGGGTTCTTTATTCAGTACTATTTGTTGAGATGGAACACTTTGATGGTTGGTGGACTGCCGATCATCATCATCTTTCTTGGGTCCATCCTTTTTGGGAGGAGGCTTGCTATGAGCCTCAGAATGTGTCTTGGGCTTTGAATGCGGTGCAGATTGGGTCCTACTTCGAGTCCCACTATAATCTTCGTACTGCCGTTCCAAGGCCCTTGTAACTGCGCCATCTACTAGCGCTTTCAATTCAGCACCCGTTAAAGTAATTCGGGCGTTATCGTTTTCCTCCACGGGATGGCTATTGATTTCGTCAGAATTAGCCATTTTAATTGAACTGTTACAGAAAACAAGACCAATAGTTTACTTGGGAGTTTATTATGGAATTGTCTTTTATGGCAATTCATTAACCATGGTAACAGAGACCACATTTGGTTAATTTATAAATCATATTTATTTAGGATTTCTATTACAATTTATCCTAATTATAAAACAATAACAGTTTTATTTGTGGCACAAAAGGCCTAGTCACAAGGACATTTATAAATTATAAGCTATGATTTCAGAGAATCAAGGCTTTTAAGGTTTGAATATAGTTTATTACCTTTTTCAGACAGGGAGTCATCGCTACCACTGTCTTTTGGCTCAAGTAGAAATGAGCAAGGCCCGTAGGCATTATATTACCAACGTATGGTAAAAATATGATCGTTTTAATTGATGATCTAAACCCATGATTCAGAGATCATTAAATTGGGTTAGGAATCTTCTTAAAGAATCCTTATATATATAAAATGACGGGTGATTTTAACGAATCACGTCTGCCAGGAGTGTTAACACGTTTTTAGATGTTAACAAGGATTTGAATCTTTTGAACAGGTCTTACCATATTGGCCTGGTCTTATACTGACCCGAAGGCTAGGTTTCACACTTTAAGATTCTTAATTAATAATTACATAGGCAGATTATTTTAAAAGGAATGATCTTAATTTATTTATTTCATTTATAATTTATTTATGCACATAATGGCAAACATGAAATTTATAAAACAAACATTCCATTTATTTATTAAAATATTACACGCTGCCCTAAACGGGTCTTTTTCAACAAACAAGTACCCACGCAGGGGTCAAACAACATACTAGTCCACGCAGGGACTTTAAGCAAACATATTAGTCCATCCAGGGACTTTAACAAACATCATACCCTCGCAGGGGTTAACGGAAGATAGACCCACGCAGGGGTCAAAACAAACACACATACATACCCACGCAGGGGCTTAAACAAATACAGCAAATACAGGCCCACGCAGGGGCTCAACTGATACAAGGAAAAACAACAGTGGAAGGATTCAATGATCCTTCTTGCTCTTCCCTTTGATCAAGCTTGTTAATCCTTGGAAGAAAGTCTGTCTCTCCCTGCGGTCTCTGTGAACTTCCCGTTCAACTTGATTCAACCTCTGAAGGAGTTCTTCATGCTCAGGTGGGGAGAACCTAGGCGGCTGCGATTGGGTCCGAATAATAGGCCTAGGAGGTATCTGGTACCCATGTGTTGGGTACCCTGCTCCCCATGGAGCTCCGTATGGTCCTTCCGGGTGCAGGGCATTGTAGTTGGCTGCCACCATGTAAGGGTCGGCCTCTGCGTACCCGTAGTTGTTGTGAACCGGCGGCTCGAACGGGTTGTATGCCATGGAACCCGTGTACGCTGGAATTGGGTTGTCAAAACCCATTGGTGGCGGCTGCGGTACAGCTGGGTTAGAGGGTCCACCCATTTGTGGGTCCTCCTGATGTGGCGGATAGTGGCTGCCACTGGATTGACGTGGGGAGCTGAAATGGAAGTCCCCTACTCGTGACGACATGCGCGCACCGGTTCTCCTTCGCCTCGGCGGTTGTGGAGGTGCCGGCTGTACTGGTGGCGGTGGAGGCGGTGGCATGACTGCCACGAATCTTGAATCCACAGAGGGATCCTGTTGCTGCTGCGGCTGCTGCTGCTGAGGCGACGAATGGCGAGGAGGTGTAAAGTACCACTCGTGCCGGTTGAACAAAGCTTGAAAACTGTCTGGACCACCGTAGGGTGATCCGTGGAAAGAAGATCCGTCAGAGATCTCGATGGGGTGGTTCGGTGTACCACTTGCCGGTTCGACGGGATCAGTGTCCTCGTCCATATCCTCCGCGTGGTCTCCGGAGAAGTGATCGTCTGGCCCCAGTGGGTTAAAACCCACGGGTTCTTTGATGTAATTGGCCGGGTTAAACCGGCCCCTGAAAACAGGTGTGGGGTCCCCGAAAGAATGATGCGATAAAGATCGCTGTAATGGTATGTAGGAGGGTTGAGGGTTGTTGGGCTCGTACTCCGGCTGTGGCCCATAAGGGTTAGGAGGTGTTGAACTGTGTGAGACCGACCGTCTAGCCGGCTCAAAGAGGTTTCTCCGGTTCTGCCGGGGATCGTCACTCTCCGTGGTAGATGGAGCTCGCACATTCGAAGGTCCAGCTTCATTATCGTTGGGGGCGGTGATTGGCCCCTTGCCTCTTCCTCTTCTCCTGAAGAATCTTGGCGGCATTTTGTTAATCCTGTCAATATGGCATGAGATAACAAAACAAAAATATATGCAAAATAAAGGACAACACAAACAAAGTGGAATTTGTCCTATGTTATATGTCTAGACTCGAAAGTTTAGAATTGTGCAATTGTGTAACTGAGATTAAACACAAAAGGCTAGTGTTTAATTCACTCAGTGTTGGCTCTGATACCAACCTGTCACACCCCGATTTCCACGTATCACCGGTGGGCCCGGTGGGGAGTATCGTGACGTGGTTGGCAACATAATAGTCAAACAACACAATTATATAAATGCACAGCGGAAGAAAATTGTAAGATATAATTCAACCGAATATAATGTTGTAATATAAAGTATCACAATAGTCGATTGTTTATTCACAGACGGATCGAAAATAAAATAGAAACAATAGTTCAACAGACTTTGACATCTAGAGCTTGCGAGACTTGAGTAATGATGCCTGGAGTAGCCAGCCTATTTCTTCTAGCACCTGCACTTAACCTTTTTGGAAAATATGTCAGTTTACACTGGTAAATACAACTCAACTGACTCATTTTGAAAAGAGTTTGTAAATTGATTTGAATGCACTTCGGCACAAAATATCTTTATAACTTGGGACAATTATTTGTATATAATCTTGTATACAGATTTACTTATTTGCCGTCCATTAGCACCGGTTAGAAGAGCCGGTTTAAGTTAGCTGACAGGCCACAGGTATAATGCCCACAAGGTTGATTCCTTTACGTGGATTACCAGTTTTTACATAATGCATCTGTCAGGTGTACGCCTACACCCCGTGCTTAGGTCGTGGCCATTTCGTAAAATGATGCCAAGGATATCCGGGACATGGTCATTTAACCCCCAAGGGCCATACATCAAATAATACAAAATAAAGCGGGTTATGTAAATACATTAATCACAATCCGATTTAAATGACTACATACCCGACCAAGCGATACTTTTATAGTACCGTATCCCAAGCCCGTATAGGGAAAATAAGTTAAGAGTATTTACCTGAGCAAAGTATCAATCAAATACAGCAAATGCAAGTACTTTTACTGGGCTCCTAATCTGGAACGAAGGTTTATAATAACCTATTAGATTTCTAACGGGTCCTTAATTAAGCCATAGCTTAGACCGGTTAGCTTCAATGATACGGTTCGTACGCACTATTAAGCGAAGATCGGATAGAATGTTATTTAGACCCGACAAGTTCGGAGACTTGCTTAATATGGGTATTTCATACACATTCTGGATTTTGAGATAAAACCGATAAGGTTTGACCCGTTTAGGCTAATTTTTGTAAACTAGTTACATAAACCGAACCGAACGCGTAATAAGCGTAACGGGTATTCATATGAGCCATTTATAGATTTCCTAAGTTAATATGCTTCATATATGTTGTGACATCAGTAATATGTCTTTTATTATGCCCGAAATGAATTTAATCGCAAACTATGCCCCGTAGGGGTAGTTTGGTCATTTTAAAGGTTGTAAAAGAGTTTAAGTGTCAACCTGAGTTACAGGTCTGATGTAATCAGCAAAGATAATCAATTTGCTAAGTTATATCAGTAGGTTAAAGTATATATGTGGATTTTATCAATTATAACCAAACTATGCCCCGTAGGGGTATTTTGGTACTTTCACATAAGCCGAAAAGCTCAAAACTGAAGTCTGAGTTTAACAACCTTTGCCTACTGTTAAAATATTATAATTTGCCTCAAATATCAGTAGGTATCAACCCTTGTATGTTTAAAATAGTTTTAGTACATACTATGCGTTAAAAACGCTTAAAAAGGCGATTAGAGGCCATTTCCGGGTTTGATACATAAATCTGATATTTTTATATTTCCAGAAGGCTTAAAATAATTTATTTATCATTTAGAATCAGTAGCAAAAGGTTTGGAGTCGTTTAGATATGTAAAACTCATTTTATGGCCCGTAAGGGCAAAACCGACAATTACCGGATTAAGCTTATGACTATGAGTTATGCTCAGCCTAAAATTAATTAAAAATCTTTAAAAATCCCAAAATAATATATTACATCAGTGGGTAAAGAAATTGATATCAAAAAGTAGGCTTAACTAGGCTATACGCTAATTACGCCATTTTATTAACATAAAGCTTTCAATTTGCGCTAATGAGCATAACTCTCAATCTACAATTCAAACTGATGTCAAACTTTGCATACAAGTTTATATATCAGCAATTAAAGTTTCTACTCTTTTACATTTCCAAAAATCACGTTTTAAGGTAATAAGGGCATAATGGTCAACATATGAGCAATTAACGGAAACATGCATATTAATTGGATAACTAATGAACTAAGGTGTATAATCACAGAGGGTTGTACTAACATGTAACCTAGTCCAATTAAAGCTATGAGGCATTTCTAAAACATGCCTAAACGGGTCAGAACTGAAAGTCAAAGTGAAAGTCAAACTATGTGACTTTCGGTTCCGAACCGGGTCTTTACAGGAAATTGTCGGGTTGAACATGTTTGGACATGTTCTTACACTTATTACCAAGTTATAACAATGATCAAACAGGTTGTATATGATCTACATTGCTAATTATGCATAAATTGTAATTTAAACATTCTGTTGACTTTTTCTTAGCAAGTTTGACCCGACTTTTGACCTGGTTAGATTGGTAATCAGGGGGAACCCTTTTAAGGGTTTATTACCCACATAATTACCTACTTATCTCTACTTTCACTTCGACTAATCACTGGACTAACAATGATTAATCGTTAAGTCAACCGTTAATTACGACGGTTTGACTTTTAAGCTATAACTAGGCTAAAACTTAATTTAGAAAGGTCAAGCAAACTTACAAAGGTCCTATGCACGAAATGTGAACACTTGAGAGCAGAATTGAGCTCCAGGAATGATCAGAAGAGCAAGAATGATGGTGTGAAGACTTGTTGCAACTCAAGGGCTTTATATAGCACTTTAATCACCACAAATCTTTGACACATGAGTCTACAACCCACCACAACTGATTAACACATGTCCCTAAGTGTTTAGGGGGTGCCTAGGGGTCGCACAAGATGTGAAAAATCGGTTAAAGTCGCGCATAAAGGCAATGGCAGGCAACAGCCACAAAATTCGGAACTGGGGGTCCCTCGCGTGGCGCGAGGGCCCCTCGCGTGGCGCGACGGTCTACTGCAGCAAATCAAAATTTTTGATCTTTTGCTATTTAATGGCAATGGCAGGCAACCCAAAAACAAACACCCTTTTACCCACCAAAACTCTTTTTCATTTTAAACCCTTTATTTTAGTAACAAAGCTCGGTTTTTCATATGACCTTCCTTATCAAAAAAAAAAAAAAGAAAAAAAATTGATGATGAAGTCAAAAGAAATAAACAAACAAGTTTATCAAAAAAAACTTTGTTTGAAGAATTGCTTCATCAAAATAAAAAGTTACAAAAATAAAAAGTCTTACGAAAACCGATGCTTTTTACGCCTTCACCCTTTTTTACTAACCACTAACCAACCACCTACCTTTAACCCAAGCCTAACCCTTCCCCCAAAAGTCCTCTTGATATTTACAAAGGTATATAGTTAAAAAGGAGGATGATTGATTGCTTGGCAAGCTTATGGTAGGAGTAAGTTCCATGCCGCTCTCGTGTGTTTCACTAAAAAAAAATTTCGGCCGAGTGTTGAGTGATCCCCCGTGAGGTATGTGAACTTGTATATAAATGGAATTTTAAAAAGGGATGTTATGCCCTAATAAATAATTTCTCTTATGAAACGTTTTAAATAAATCATGACGAATAAGATTGTAAATAATTAAAAATAAAACTTAATAAAGAATCTTGGAAATCCCGACACTCTATGACAAGCCCAAAAACCTTCTCTTATGCCCGTTCCATTTGGGAGTATAAAGCCACATTATAAAGAGTTTTGCTTGAGGACAAGCAATGATTCAAGTGTGGGGGTATTTGATGTGCGCAAAATGCAACATATAAATTACATCAAATGTGGCATTAAACTAACCCTTTTTAGTACTAATGTTGGAAAAAGTGTGTTTTTGTCTTCCTTTTGTATTTTTAGGATTAAATGAGCTCAAATGAACAAAAGAAGCAAAAAGGGAGCTAAATCTAACATAAATACAAGAAAAGGAATAAACGTGGCATGCCCGACCCCCCGACAACATCTTCCCAACCAAAACAAGAGAACAGAAGGCTGAACACGCCCCGTGCTCAATGAGCACGGGGGCGTGCCCAAGTATCTGCAGAAAAAACAAAGCTGTAGAAGCTTCTATCACCCACCACGGGGGCGTGCCCAGCGGACACGGGGCCATGGTCAACTCTAAGATTCGTAGAATCTAGGGAAATCTTGATAGTACAGATACGCTTCTGCACACGGGGTCGTGCCCAGCGGACACGGGGGCGTGGTCAACTAATGTAGACAAACTGCAATTAATGAAGAAAGAGAAGATGGGTGGACACGGAGCCGTGTCCAATGGACACGGGGCCGTGTCCAGGCTTCTGTGCAGACTATAATTAGGGGTGCTTGGCTCATTTTCAAACCATCAATTGGCAAACCACCTCTCTCACACTTCACCCACCCACCACCACCATAACAACCCACATCCACCACCATCATCCATCATCCATCATAGAGGGTGTGAGTAGTCTCGGGATCCAAGATTGATCGTAAGAGTTCTTGACAATCAAAGGCATGTTTGCCTAAGTCTCTTACATCACTTGGTGAAGACAAGTGTTTAGTGTAATACTTTTTATTTTTAATCTTTTCGCACTATTTATTTGGTTATGTATTAATGACTTTAATAACTAGTTTCTTATGTTGAAGGTGAGTCTTCCTTATCGTTTGTCGGTGGTGTCTTGGCATTATTTTACTGTCTATATAAAATAAAAGATTTTCACCATTCATATCTCCACGGTCTATATGGAGGTATGTTGGCTACCTGGTCGGGGGTTAAGGGAAAGGTTTGGTAAGAGTCTTGCCTTGTTCAGTGTATAGATCCTGCAAGGACCTGGTCAACTTTAGTAGGACCTCCTTCAATACCCACTGGTATTGGATGGCGGGGGTCCGAACTCGTTGATCCCCTCATATGTAAACTACTATTAAAACTTTAACCCGACTACTTAGGACTGTATCCCTGCTGACTCAAACTACTTAGCCGAGGGTAACGTCACCTCCAGAAGAGGGGCCTATCACAATATGCATTAATAACTTAAATAATTATCTTTCATTAATCCAACCCTTTAGGATTGTATCCCTGCTGACTCAAACTACTGGGTTGAGGGTAGCATCACCTTCAGAAGAGGGGCCTACTACAATAACTAAGATAATCTCTTAAAAAGTTCAAAAGTGCGGAAATAATCAAAGGTTACACTAAACACGAGTCGGATCCAAGTGATTCATCTTGTCTATCTATTTTTATTTTATTTTATTTTTCAGCATTTTAGTTAGTTTTATTTTTTTTTTCTAGTTAAAAACCTTTTCCTAAACTTTTGATTTGATTAGACGTTGAGGATAAACCGGTATTAAAAGCTCTTGTGTCCTTGGACGACCTCGGTATCTTACCAACACTATACTACGCTCACGATGGGTGCACTTGCCCATATGTGTGTTTTGGTGTTAGTAAGTATCGTGTTTTATAAATTTAAAACTTGGCTAAAAAGTGTTAAAGGGCTTAAAATATACATTAAAAACTATACGACACTTCACACGCATGAGGTATCACTATTGATTCGTCTGCTAAGCATTTCTTGAGATTATATACATGAAACACATCATGTATTCCTGCCATTTCCTCTGACAGTTGTAGCTGAAATGCTACTGGTCCTATTCTTTTGATAATCTCGAAAGGTCCCATATACCTAGGGCTTAGCTTCCCTCTTTTAATGAATCTAACTACTCCTTTCTATGGAGAAACTTTTAATAGTACTTTATCTCCAACTTGAAATTCTAAGGGTTTTCGTCGGTTATCGGCATAACTCTTTTGACGATCTCGTGCTGCTTTTAGTCTTTCCTTGACTTGAATAATCTTGTCCGTTGTTTCTTGTACCATCTCTGGTCCAGATAGTTGCTTTTCTCCAATTTCTGCCCAACAGACTAGAGTTCAGCATTTTCGTCTATAAAGTGCTTCAAATGGTGCAACATTGATACTGGTATGATAGTTGTTATTATAGGAAAATTCTATCAATGGTCAATGATCATCTCAGTTTCCTCCGAAATCAATTACACAGGCTCTAAGCATATCTTCCATTGTCTGAATTGTCCTTTCGCTTTGTCCGTCCATTTGAGGATGATATGTGGTGCTTAGGTTTAACCTGGTTCCCATTGCTTTTTGGAACTTGTCCAAAAATGAGAAGTAAAACGATTATCTCTATCAGAAACAATAGATAAAGGAATTCCATGTAATGAAACTATTTCATTTACATATAACTTGGCTAATTGTTCCATACTGAAAGTTTTCTTCATTGGTAAGAAATGAGCAGATTTGGTTAATCTGTCTACAATCACCCAGATTGTATCATTACCTTTTCGTGTCTTGGGTAATTTAGTAACAAAATCCATTGTTATCAATTCCCATTTCCAAATTGGCATTTCTAATTGTTGCAACAATCCTGAAGGTTTCTGATGTTCAGCTTTAACCTGTGAACTGGTTAGACACTTAGCAACATAGGTTGCTATATGCTTTTTCGTTCCTATCCACCTGAAATTTTTCCTTAAATCTTGATACATCTTATCATTACCAGGATGTACCGTATACTTAGACTTATGGGCTTCTTCTAAAGTTTGGTGGCGTAGGTTTCCCTGTTTGGGTATCCAGATCCTTTTCTTATGGAATCTCCAAATTCCATCTATTCCTTGTTCTAATTCCAAATTCGCATTTTGAAAATTTAGTATAAAGCTTTTCTTTTCTCCGCAAATTTAGAAGTATAAACAAATGCTTCGCATGATCCTCTTTACTCTTAGAGTAAATAAGAATATCATCTATAAAGACAATTATGAATTTATCCAGGTATGGTTTACATATCTTGTTCATCATGTCCATAAATGCGCCTGGGGCATTGGTTATACTAAATGGCATGACTGTAAATTCATAATGACCGTACCTTGTTCTGAAAGCAGTTTTAGGAATGTCCTCTTCCTGTACTTTCAATTGATGATATCCTAATCGTAAATCGATCTTAGAAAAGAATCGAGCTCCTTACAGTTGATCGAACAGATCATCCATTCTCGATAATGGGTACCGATTTTTAATCGTAACCTTGTTCAATTCCTGATAATCAATGCACATACGCATTGATTCGTCCTTTTTCTTGACAAACAAGACCGGTGCTCCCCATGGAGATGAACTACGTTGTATAAACCTTTCTCCAGAAGTTCGTCCAACTGTTTCTTCAGATGCTGCATCTCCGTTGGTGCTAATCGGTATGGTGCTTTGGCAATCGATGCCGTTCCTGGTATTAGGTGAATCCTAAATTCAACCTCTCGATCTGGCGGTAATCCAGGTAATTCTGCTGGAAAGACGTCTAAGAATTTAGATATTATGGGAATATGTTTTAATTCTTTTCCTTTTTTTTTTAACAATAATTAGCATTTTTATTTCATTCCAATCATCAGGGCAAATTACATAAGGATAGCAGGTAGACGAGCAACAAACTGCGCCGCCAACCCTTTCTGAATAGAAAACCCTAATCTACTAAAAACAAAGCCCCGCCCCTGAGGGGTATAATTATGGAAATCATATACACTATTGCTCCTTTACTTGCATAGCTTGTAGCTTTCACACGGAGATGAATTTTGTTGACCTAGTTGGATTATCTCCTTTAATTGTGATCATTTCACCGTTTGGTGTACTTACTTGCACTGACTTTTGATCATATAAAACACTGGCATGATTGGCTACCAACCAATCCATTCCTAATACGATATCAAATCCTGCCAGATTCATCGGGTAAAGGTTAGCAATGAAATTATGGTTTAAAATTTCTTTCCTTGCTCCCTACAGGATTTCACTTATCTTAATGGAATCTCCATTTGCTGTCTCTACCAAACAATCTTGTTGAAGTTTAGTTAATGGTCGATTAAGAAGTTTGCGGAAAGAAGTATTGATAAAACTTTGGTTTGCACCAGAGTCAAATAATACTTTAGCAAAAATATCATTAACTAAAAACGTACCTGCAATCACATCCGGAATCATCTTGGCTTCTTCAGCTGTCAGAACAAATGCTCTGGCATTCTTCTTTGGTCCTTCAGTAGTCGTAGTTTTGTTGGTTGTTGTTAGAGCTAGTTTCAGACAGTTCGGTTTGATATGACCAGCTTCTCCACAATTGAAGCATAGCCTATTACTAGCTTTCGATCGACATTCTACTTCCTTATGTCTGGGTTTCTTGCAAAAATTACAATACCTTGCACATTTTCAGTAATGCTTCTTTTTACAATATTTGCAGTAAGGTGCAGAGGAAGAACCTGTATCTTTCCCACGGTTGGAATTTCCGTAGCGAAATTTTTGGGTAAGCCTATGAGCTAGGTTCTTTCTCTGGTTTTCTTCTTGCATACGCACCAATTCATCAGTCAAGGTATTGGCTAGTTCTACTACTTCTTCTATGGTTTGTGGTCTAGCTGCCTTGACTACGTGTCCGATTTCACTAATTAATCCCCAGATGTAATGGGAGATTTGTACTGGTTCTGGTGAAGCTAAGGTTGGTACTATTCTAGCATATTCAAAGAATATAGTAGTGTAACCTTTGCAGTCTATTCCAGTCATTTTAAGATTTAAGAACTTATTGGCGATTTGTTCTTTTTCATGAGGAGGACATAATTTTCTTTCGACATATCCTTACAGTCGGTCCATTCCATATTGTAAACTCTATCACTTCCTCTAGACTGGAGAATGGTATTCCACCACTCTAGGGTTGCATTCATAAAAAGATTAGAAGCAAACATAATCTTATCTTCATCTACACATTTGCTTATTTTTAAGTCTGCCTCTGTCTTTTCTATCCAGCGTAAGGCTGCAATGGCTCCTTCATTGCCAGATAATTCTATTGGTTTACAAGACCATAATTCTTTATAAGAACAACCATATGAAACAGTTCTTTTTCTTATTTGGAATAGGTACTTGGATCAGTGGTCCGTTATTTTCGTTCACACAGTGACTTGGCTCGGTAGGTGCACGTTTACTTCCAATTACAGTTTTATTACTTTCTGCTTCCTTAACAGTTTTGATAATATATGCCATAGCATCTATAATTCCTTGTGCTACTATATGTTGGATGATACTGTTATCTATTTGATTTCCGTTATTATCATTATTCTAGTTTTCCTGATTTACTTCGTTGTCCATCTGAATTGTAAACATTTATCAAGTATTAATATCACATAATTTGATTTAATACAAACAATCACACAAACAAATTGATCAAAAACGTCGAACATTGCGACTTTACTCTTTTTATATATCTATATGCATCGGTTATAGGTTACAACTGGAAATTAAATATGCTAGTAATTATGCATCGATAGGTATTTTAGTCTATCTATTTAGTTGATATATATATATATATATATATATATAAAATATTTTTTTTATCAAACTACACACATATATAATTTTATATATATAGAGATATTATACTAGGTGTCGTTTGCCCAAACTGCATCTCTCGCTCGTCATACTTCCAGACGAGTTTCTCTCCTATTTGTCGTATCCTATTTCCTTCTTCTACTAACTCTTCGCCATATGTGCGAAGTTCCTGCACATTCTCTTCACTCATGGGTGGTAGTGGTGCTGGCACTGGGTCAGGGTATCGAGGTATGGGTTCTCCGTATGGGTATGGGCTGCTTAACACATTCCGAATATACCTGTCGTCATTCCAGAATGGATCTAAAGGATTAAAGTTAGTATACTGTGCTATGGGATTTGGTTTGGGTACTGGTTTGTCATGAGGATATAGTTCCTGATATACCCTATTGTCATCCTCCCATGGATCATACTCTAAAGGATTTGGTGCTGGGATTCTAGGTATCTCGTTGGGATCAAATGCTGGTATGGGGAATAGGTTTTCCTGGTTAAGTTCTAACTCCATCGGTTGGTTAGGGAATAATGGCAATGGTTGTGGTTCAGCTATTTGGTTCAGATTTGGATCTGCTGCGGTGGCTGCTAACATGTGGAAATCTGCTAACTGTCTATCAAGTTCATCTTCCCACAATGGTCTAATAACTGCTTCCTGGGTTTGGGCATTTACTTCGCTATTTGCTTTTGCTAAAGCTTTCTGTTGTTGTAATTTCTTCATCCTCCTTCTCCTCTCATGTGCTCCCCTACTAAACCTTCCTCTCTTTTTGGGAGGGAATGGTTCCTCAGATTTTGCCTTAAAGATGAAAATTCCTTCCTCGGTATCAGCAGAGTACCCCGAAGGAGTAGGCTGAGATGAGGTTCCTTCACTCTTTGGGGAACTAGCTAAGTGACGGTAAGCGTCAGATGTACCTTGCTCACTGATACTGTAAACTAACAAATTGTTAAATAACATAACACAATAATATACGTATTTACACATAGTCACATAGATTATTTCCTAACACAAATGGGTTAAAAATTTAGGTAGAACACCTAAATGGCTTAAACCAGTGGCAGTAGCTCTGATACCACATCCTGTCGCAACCCCGACCCCTACCCTGGGAGCGGGTGCCGCGAGACACAGAGCCGGTGGTAGGTGTTTATTAATTTGGCAGCGGAAATGAGACATCAGAACCGTAGCTAGGAAATATTTTTATCAGAGTTTAAACACCAAACTTTTGTAAATAATAAATGGGATAAAACCCAAGTTCATTGACAATACATTTGTAGGGATAAAACCTTAATTATTGAAAACATAAACTCCTTTTTATTAGGTAACTTTTATAGCCACTTTTTTAAGCCTTCAGTGCTCTACAGCTGGCTTCTATTAGCTTAACATTAAGTTACCAGAAACGCATTTTAAAAAGGTTTAATCAGCAAGAAATACTGGCTAGTGCATCCCAGTTTAATCAAAACAAGATTTTACAACTTTACTGTATTAAGATTTACAATGCTTATATCTATCCAATTATTCAATACAACATTGCTACTGGGCAACCTTTGTCCCCCGTGCTTGCGGTCATGCTACTATTCGCAATAGTAAAGAGTTTCAAGTAATGTATACAAAACCCCACATACTGATGATAATTGTAGAATCACAGAAACTTAATCACTGTAAGTCATTTAGGGTTTTGTAAAATATTTGAAACAATGATTTAAAAAGGATTTACAAAAAGAGAATGGACTCACATTGCTGACTTAGATAATACTATAGCTTCCTGATGATTTTCCTGGTTAATATCTATTAAAAATTAAACAATGCACACATGTTAGTAAGATGACCCATTTCACATTAGCCATCTACCGAGACAGAACTCCAACGAACTTAGTCAGGCAGAGCCTTGACATGCGTTACGGAGCCCTATATCAATCGGGTAGGGTAACGAATACGTTATTGGGGTTATAACACTTACATTGAGGCAGAGCTTCGCTTTTTAGGGGTATTATACCGAGCACTACTTTGTTATTATAGGGACAGAGGAAAGAAAAAAATGAGCGACTGAAGACTGAGGCATCGGCCTCTATTTATAGGTCTGATCAAGGTCGGCTTGCGCCCCGCGACCCGTCTGGGCTAGTCCTTCACGGCCCGCGAGAGACCTAGGGTAGGTCCTAGCTTTAGCGAGTCACCTATGTAGCCTTGACGCGTAACAGGACACGTGGCGGACCAGGGTCTGGCCTGGTGTCACCTTGTCGCGGCCCGCGACTTGCACTCCCAAGGGGGTCGCGCCCTGCGAGAGCAGTATATTATTGTTTTTATTTGATTTTTATAACTATAAAGGCATTTTAGGGCCGTTATTCAAATACGAGGTATATTAGGGATGTTATAAGGGAGTTTGTAGGAGGGTTGTTATAGACGCTTACCGTCACTTAGCTGGTTCCCCAAAGAGTGAAGGAACCTCATCTCAGCCTACTCCTTCAGGGTACTCTACTGATACCGAGGAAGGAATTTTCATCTTTAAGGCACAATCTGAGGAACCTTCCCTCCCAAAAAGAGAGAATGGTTTAGTAGGGGAGCACATGAAAGGGGAAAGAGGATGAAGAAATTACAACAACAGGGAGCTTTAACAAAAGCAAATAGGGAAGTAAATGCCCAAACCCAGGAAGCAGTTAATAGACCATTGTGGGAAGAGGAACTCGATAGACAGTTATTAGATTTTCACATGTTAGCAACTACCGCAGCAAATCCAAATCTGAATCAAATAGCTGAACCACAACCATTGCCATTATTCCCCAACCAACCGATAGAGTTAGAACTTAACCAGGAAAACCAATTCCCTATACCAGCATTTGATCCCAACGAGATACCTAGAATCCCAATACCAAATCGTTTAGAGTATGATCCATGGGAGGATAACAATAGGGTATATCAGGAACTATATCCTCATGACGAACCAGTACCCAAACCAAATCCCATAGCACAATATACCGACCTGAACCCTTTAGATCCATTCTGGAACGACTACAGGTATATTTGGAGTGTGTTAAGCAACCCATACCCATACAGAGAACCCATACCTCGATACCCTGACCCAGTGCCAGCACCACTACCACCCATGAGTGAAGACAATGTGCAGGGACTTCGCACATATGGCGAAGAGTTAGTAGAAGAAGGAAATAAGATACGATAGATAGGAGAGAAACTCGTCTGGAAGTATGACAAGCGAGAGATGCAGTATTGGGCAAACGACACCTAGTATAATATATATATATATATATATATATAGGGGTAAGATCAAATAAAAAGTTAATTTTCCCTAAGTAGGATGAGAAAGAATCTTAACCATTCATTTTTCAAATCAATGGTTAAGATGAAAGTGTAGGAGAAAGGAGGAGTGCAAGGGTATCTTGGGAAAATCATATTTATAGACTTTCTCTCTCCACATGCAAGGCACATGCATATTTCACCCCAATTTTTTAAACGTTCATAACTTTTTTATACGACATTATTTTTTCATAAAAATTTCACCATAAAATCAAGCGTCTTTTTATCTTTAATTTGAGTACCATATTGCTATATAAAATATGAAGACTAAAAAAACCCACTAAAATGTGTTGTATTTCTATGTTGTATAACATATTTTTGTGCTGGATTTTTGTACTATATTTTTGTGCTGAATTTTTTTGTCTTAAATTTTTTTTCTCAATTTTTTTTTGTGCTAGATTTTTTTGTACATTTTTTTGCGGAATTTTTTCGTGCTATATTTTTTTGTACTAGATTTTTTTGTGCTAGATTTTTTTGTACTACATTTTTTGTGCTAGATTTTTTTGTACTAGATTTTTTGTGCTAGATTTTTTTTGTACTAGATTTTTTTTTGTTGTATTTTTAAAAAACAAAATGAGTGTCACATGTCATTTTCACTCCTATTTATAAGGACCAAAATGCCCTTTATTCCTACTTATTAGGAGTGCCACATGTCATCATCACAATCCTTCTTAGGCTACTTAGGCAAAATCCACTTTTTAGTAGATCCTTCCCCTATATATATATATATATGTGTGTGTGTGTGTGTGTGTGTGTGTGTGTGTGTGTGTGTGTGTGTGTGTAGTTTGATAAAAAAAATATATCAACTAAAATAGATAGAATAAAATACCTTTCGATGCATAATTACTAGTATATTTAATTTCCAGTTGTAACCTATAATCGATGCATACAAATATATAAAAATAGTAAAGTCGCAATGTTCGACGTTTTTGATCAATTTGTTTATGTGATTGTTTGTATTAAATCTTATTCTGTGATATTAATACCTGATAAATGTTTACAATTTAGATGGACAACGAAGAAAATCAGGAAAACCAGAACAATGATAATAACGAAAACCAAATAGATAACAGTGACATCCAACATATAGTAGCACAAGGAATTATAGATGCTATGCCATATATTATCAAGACTGTTAAGGAAGCAGAAAATAATAAAACTATAATTGGAAGTAAACGTGCACCTAATGAACCAAGTCATAGTTTGAACAAAAATAATGAACCACTAATCCAAGTACCTATTCTAAAAAGAAGAAGAACTGTTTTATACGGTTGTTCTTATAAAGAATTCTGGTCTTGTAAACCAATAGAACTCTCTAGCAATGAAGGAGCCATTGCAGCCTTACGCTGGATAGAAAAGACAGAGGCAGTCTTAAAAATAAGCAAATGTGCAGATGAAGATAAGATTATGTTTGCTTCTAATCTTTTTAAGAATCCAGCCTAGAGTGGTGGAATACCATTCTCCAGTCTAGAGGAAGTGATATAGTTTATAATATGGAATGGACTGACTTTAAGAATATAGTCGAAAGAAAATTCTATCTTCCTCATGAAAAAGAACAAATCGCCAATAAGTTCTTAAATCTTAAAATGACTGGAATAGACTGCAAAGGTTACACTACCATATACTTTGAATATGCTAGAATAATGCCAACCTTAGTTTCGCCAGAACCAGTACTAATCTCCTGTTACTTCTGGGGATTAATTAGTGAAATCAGACACGTAGTCAAGGCAGCTAGACGACAAACCATAGAAGAAGCAGTAGAACTAGCCAATACCTTGACTGATGAATTGGTGCGTACGCAAGAAGAAAACCAGAGGAAGAACCTAGCTCAAAGGCTTACCCAATAATTTTGCTACGGAAATTCCAACCATGGGAAAGATACAGGTTCTTCCTCTGCACCTTACTACAAGTTTTGTAAAAAGAAGCATTATGGAAAATGTGCAAGGTATTGTAATTTTTGCAAGAAACCCGTGCATAAGGAAGAAGAATGCCGATCAAAAGCTAGTAATAGGCTATACTTCAATTGTGGAGAAGCTGGTCATATCAAACCGAACTGTCCGAAACTAGCTCTAGCAATAACCAACAAAACTACGATAACTGAAGGACCCAAGAAGAATGCCAGAGCATTTGTTCTGAAAGCTGAAGAAGCCAAGATGATTCCGGATGTGATTGCCGGTACGTTTTTAGTTAATGATATTTTTGCTAAAGTATTATTTGACTCTGGTGCAAACCAAAGTTTTATCAATACTTCTTTCTGCAAACTTCTCAATCAACCATTAACTAACCTTCAACAATATTGTCTGGTAGAGACAGGAAATGGAGAATCCATTAAGATAAGTAAAATCCTGCAGGGAGAAAGGATAGAAATTTTAAACCATAATTTCATTGTTAACCTTTACCCGATGAATCTGGCTGGATTTGATATCGTATTAGAAATGGATTGGTTTGTAGCCAAGCATGCCAATATTTTATGTGATCAAAAGTCAGTGCAAGTAAGTACACCAAAGGGTGAAAGGATCACAATTAAAGGAGACAAGCCAACTAGGTCAACAAAATTTATCTCTGTGATGAAAGCTGCGAGCTATGCAAGCAAAGAAGCAATAGTGTACATGATTTCCATAATCATTAACACTAAAGGAAAAGAATTAAAAGATATTCCCGTAGTATCTAAATTTTCGGATGTCTTTCCAGAAGAGTTACCTAGATTACCGCCATATCAAGCGGTTGAATTTAGGATTCACCTAATACCAGGAATGACACCGATTGCCAAGGCGCCTTATCGATTAGCACCAACGGAGATGCAGGAACTAAAGAAACAGTTGGACGAACTTCTGGAGAAAGGTTTTATACAGCCTAGTTCATCACCGTGGGGAGCACCAGTCTTGTTTGTCAAGAAAAAGGACGGATCGATGCGTATGTGCATTGATTATCGGGAATTGAACAAGGTTATGATTAAAAATTGGTACCCATTACCGAGAATCGATGATCTGTTCGATCAACTTTAAGGAGCTTGATTCTTTTCTAAGATCGATTTACGCTCAGGATATCATCAATTGAAAGTACAGGAATGGGACATTCCTAAGCTGCTTTCAGAACAAGGTACGATCATTATGAATTTACAGTCATGCCATTTGGTATAACCAATGCCCCTAGCCGCATTTAAGGACATGATGAACAGGATATGTAAACCATACATGGATAAATTCATAATTGTCTTTATAGATGATATTCTAATTTACTCTAAGAGTAAAGAGGATCATGCGAAGCATTTGTTTATACTTCTAAATTTGCGGAGAAAAGAAAAGCTTTATGCTAAATTTTCAAAATGCGAATTCTGGTTACAAGAAGTGCAATTCCTTGGACACCTGGTTAATCATGAAGGAATTCATGTAGATCCCACAAAAATCGAGGCGATTACCAAATGGAAAGTTCCTGAATCACCAACGGAAGTAAGAAGTTTTCTTGGACTGGTAGGATATTATAGACACTTTATTCAGGATTTTTTTCTAGAATAGCCATTCCATTAACCAAACTGACCTGCAAGTCAAATAAGTTTGAATGGGGACCAAAACAGGAGGAAGCCTTTAAGATTTTAAAGCAAAAGTTAACCATCGCACCCATACTCGCGTTACCAGAATGAACTGAAGACTTGATAGTCTATTGTGACGCTTCTAAGTTAGGTTATGGATGTGTGTTGA
Source organism: Helianthus tuberosus (assembly GCA_030545235.1). Taxonomy (NCBI): domain Eukaryota; kingdom Viridiplantae; phylum Streptophyta; class Magnoliopsida; order Asterales; family Asteraceae; genus Helianthus; species Helianthus tuberosus. The sequence continues at coordinate 18,323,296 of CM060446.1, read as the reverse complement.
TGCAACATCAAAATGTTATAGCTTATGCCTCCAGACAACTTAAGAAACATGAAGAGAATTGCACAACCCATGATCTAGAGTTAGGAGCTATAATTTTTGCCCTTAAGATTTGAAGGCACTATCTTTACGATAGTAAGTTTGTTGTCTTCACAGATCATGAGAGTCTAAGATATGTTTTTGGGCAAAAGGAATTAAATATGAGACAGAGACGCTGGATGGAGATTCTTAGTGATTATGATTGTGATATCCCGTATTATGCAGGAAAAACTAATGTAGTAGCTGATGCTTTAAGTCAAAAGTATCATGAAAAGACAAAGCGAGTACGTTCTCTTAGATTAAATCTACAGATAGATTTAAATGAGCAAATTAGAGAGATACAGGAAACAGTAATCAAGGATGATACTGAAGGATTAAAAGGAATGATTAAGGAATTAGAACAAGGAACAGATGGAATTTGGAGATTCCATAAGAAAAGGATCTGGATACCAAAACAAGGAAACCTACACCACCAAATTTTAGAAGAAGCCCATAAGTCTAAGTATACGATACATCCTGGTAATGATAAGATGTATCAAGATTTAAGGAAAAATTTATGGTGGATAGGAATGAAAAAGGATATATAGCAACCTATGTTACTAAGTGTCTAACCTGTTATTAGGTTAAAGCTGCGCATCAGAAACTTTCAGGATTGTTGCAACAATTAGAAATGCCAATTTGGAAATGGGAATTGATAACAATGGATTTTGTTACTAAATTACCCAAGACACGAAAAGGTAATGAAACAATCCGGGTGATTGTAGACAGATTAACCAAATCTGCTCATTTCTTACCTATGAAGGAAACTTTCAGTATGGAACAATTAGCCAAGTTATATGTAAATTAAATAGTTTCATTACATGGAATCCCTTTATCTATTGTTTCTGATAGAGATAGCCGTTTTACTTCTCATTTTTGGACAAGTTACCAAAAAGCGATGGGAACCAGGCTAAACCTAAGCACCGCATATCATCCTCAAACGGACGGACAAAGCGAAAGGACAATTCGGACAATGGAAGATATGCTTAGAGCCTGTGTAATTGATTTCGGAGGAAATTCGGATGATCATTTACCATTAATAGAATTTTCCTATAATAACAGCTACCATACCAGTATCAACGCTGCACCATTTAAAGCACTTTATGGACGAAAGTGTCGAACTCCAGTTTGTTGGGAGAAATTGGAGAAAAACAACTATCTGGACCAGAGATAGTACAAGAAACAACAGACAAGATTATTCAAGTCAAGGAAAGACTAAAAGCAGCACGAGATCGTCAAAAGAGTTATGCTGGTAATAGACGAAAACCTTTGGAATTTCAAGTTGGAGATAAGGTATTATTAAAAGTTTCTCCATGGAAAGGAGTAGTCAGATTCAATAAAAGAGGGAAGCTAAGCCCTAGGTATATTAGACCTTTCGAGATTATCAAAAGAATAGGACCAGTAGCTTATCAGCTACAAGTGCCAGAGGAAATAGCAGTAATACATGATGTGTTTCATGTATGTAATCTCAAGAAATGCTTAGCAGACGAATCAATAGTGATACCTCTTCAGGACATAGAAGTAAATGAGAAACTTAAGTTTATAGAGAAACCCCTACAGATTGAAGACAGAAAGATCAAGAATCTCAAACACAAGAGACTAGTTCTGGTCAAAGTGAAATGGGATTCCAAGAGAGGACCAGAATACACTTGGGAGCTCGAGTCAGAAATGCAATGGAAATACCCACACCTGTTGCAGTAGACCTCGAGGACGAGATCTAAAACAAGGTGGGGAGGATATAACAACCCTCCTACAAACTCCCTTATAGCACCCCTAATATACCTCGTATTTGAATAACGACCCTAGAATGCCTTTATATTTATAAAAATCAAATAAAAACAAAAATATAGTGCTCTCACGGGGTGCGACCCCCTTGGGAGTGCGAGTCGCGGGCTGCGATAAGGTGACACCAGGCCGGACCCTAGTCCTCCACGTGTCCTGTTACGCGTCAAGGCTACATAGGTGACTCGCTAAAGCTAGGACCTACCCTAGGTCTCCCGCGGGCCGCGAAGGACTAGCCTAGACGGGTCACGGGGCGCGAGCCGACCTTGATCATACCTATAAATAGAGGCCGATGCCTCAGTCTTCAGTCGCTCATTTATTTTCTTTTCTCTGTCCCTATAATAGCAAAGTAGTGCTCGGTATAATACCCCTAAAAAGCGAAGCTCTGCCTCGTTGTAAGTATTATAACCCCAATCACGTATTCGTTACCCTACCCGATTGATCTAGGGCTCCGTAACGCATGTCAAGGCTCTGCCTGACTCAGTTCGTTGGAGTTTTGTCTCGGTAGTATGGCTAATATAAAGTGGGTTATTTTACTAACACGTGTGCATTATTTAATTTTAATAGATATTAACCAGGAGAAATCATCAGGAAGCCATAGTATTATCTAAGTCAGCAATGTGAGTCCATTCTCTTTTTGAAAATTCTTTTTTTAAATCATTATTTCAAATATTTTACAAAACCCTAAAATACTTACAGTGATTAAGTTTCTATGATTCTACAATTATCATCACTATGTGGGGTTTTGTATACATTACTTAAAACTCGTTACTATTGCGAATAGTAGCATGACCGCAAGCACGGGGGACAAAGGTAGCCCAGTAGCAATGTTGTATTGAATAATTGGATAGATATAAGCATTGTAAATCTTAATACTGTAAAGTTGTAAAAGCTTGTTTTGATTAAACTGGGATGCACTCGCCAGTATTTCTTGCTGATAAAACCTTTTTAAAACGCGTTTCAGGTAACTTAATGTGAAGCTAATAGAAGTCAGTTGGAGAGCACTGAAGGCTTATAGAAGTGGAAATAAAAGTTACCTAAATAAAAAGGAGTTTATGTTTTCAATAATTAGGGTTTATCCCTACAAATGTATTGTCAATGAACTGGGGTTTTATCCCACTTATTATTTATAAAAGTTTGGTGTTTAAACTCTGATAAAATATTTCCTAAATACGGTCCTGATATTTAAATTTTGCTGCCAAATTAATAAACATCGATACCACCGGCTCCGTGTACTCGAGGCCGCACGCCCCGGGGCAGGGGGTTGCGACATAAAGTTTCTTAAAAAAAACTAACCTTTATATATGCTGCGTATAGTTCTATACGCGGCGTATATAAAGGGTCAAATTCCCATATCATATCAGAGATTCTCATGAAAATTGAAAAAGGTGGCTAAAGCCGCATACAGACCTATACGTGACGTATATAAAGATAGGGTTTGGTGTACAAATATGCATTTTGGTGTGAAAATATGTGCACCCTTTCTATATCTCCTTTGTTTTTAATTTAAATCATCTTCAATAAAGTTATTGGGTTGAATAAAAAATATCTATATTTTTTATTTATGAACATTAATTAATATTTTACATTATTATATTTCTTGTATACAATGCTAATATTTATACAATATATTTTACAAGATATAATTAGGTCTTTATAATAAGTTACTACAAAATTATAATTTCTTTTAGTTACTTGGATTAAAAATAAACTCAAGTTAAACGCAAAATGTTCTAATAAAATGAGAGTTAAAGAGAATAAAGATGTTCTAAGAAAATAGCGGAATATGAGAGCTAGTAATCTTTGTGAGTGTTTTTATCCTTTATTGAGTTGGAGATGGTACTCTTACTTACTTATATCACATTTTCAAAGTTGTACACTTTCTCTACATTGTAGAGAAAGATTTTGTTAGATGATATACAAAATTTTCTCTACGTTGTAGATCAGATTTTGTTGATACAAAATTTACAATATATACCTTCATACTCGATCTCAATCACCTCATCTATATGAAGCTCTTTATTGTTCAACACGGTCATGTGGTAGAGAAAGTCGAGAATATGATCACAGTCCTCGATATCAACATCAGCTAATTCTTGTTCATGAAAAGGGGACAACTCATGGTACAACCCCATAAACATCGACTTCAGTTTCTCTCCAGGAGACTTATCATCACTCTCCTTACGTTGATGCTCCAACATATTCTTGATCAAGAACAACGGGATTTGATTTTCCAACATCACCAAATCACGAAGAATCGCCACGTGAGATAGTTTCTTCCCTGCAGCGTCCACCAAATGAGACATTTGGGACGTAACTCTCGTGAGTGTCTGACCCTCTTGTTTCATGGAATACACCACGAGAAACTCAAGTAAAAACGCCATGTCAACCGCCATCATCCACACTAGTGTGTCACCGGACATCTCCAAAAGCTTATAGTAGCAAGCTCGAATTCGAAGCTCGTAAGGTTTCTTCATTATATCCACGATCCATTCGAAGCTAACATTCATGTTTTTCTGGGTTCTTCGTGCAGCAGCAAGCTTGAACTTGGTTAGCCATATATATTAGAATTAGAAATTTGCTTTAGTTATCTCCATACATTATTTTAGAAAGAATATATTTGTTATGGTCTAGTTTGATTCCTTGTATCATAATTACACGTTATTATTGATTATAGGGCTGGAAATTTCAGACACAAATACGATAACATGATACAAACCGACACGATCTAAGATTCTTGAAGCAAATAAAAAATTTATGGGTCTGCCACCGACGATAATTTTTTTAGGGATACCCCTGATTTTTTGGGCTAGTTCCGCCACTGACGATCTTAACATGTTTCGTGTCTTAAATACATTGACACGATAAGAACCGTTATTATTCGAGTCTAAATAGGTTAAAGGCATGTTAACAAGTTAAGCACTCGTTAAGACATGTTAATAATTTTTATTAAAAAATATAGGATGTTGGGGGTGGGGGTTATACTGACATACACGACCTCAGAATTGAAAACACCCTAATTTTGAAATCGCATCTCACATTCTCCCTTTCTCAATCTCTCTCAGCCGCATGCATATAGGATGTCGGGGTGGGTGTGAAATAACAGTTTGATTTTCGTATCAATTTACGTCTAATCTATTAACCAAGTCCAAGTTTTTTGTTATCTTTCTATCACAACACCAAAATACCATTGGGCGTGAAATAACTAAAATATCTCTTGGCACACACACACACACACACACACACACATATATATATATATATATGCTAGCAGGGTGCCCGCGCGATGCGGCGGGGACGACACTTTGCATTGCGGCACTCGTTTCTGATAGTTTCCTTATTCATATAATATTTTTGATAACATTATTGTAGTGGTTATATATCATAAGTGTTACACATATGTAAAGTTTTGTTTTTTTTTTATAAAAATTAATAATCAAAAGACAAAAAATATTGTTTTTTTTTATAAAAAGTAATAATGGAAAGACAAAAAATAAAAGATAAGTTCTTATAATTGTAAAGTATGTTTATTTTATTGGTTAAATTATAAAGTATAATTTTATTCTTTAAAGTTCATAACTTTTTTAAAATATCCACATATTACTCATCCAATAAACTTTAAGTTTAAAATTTTTGTTTTTATAAAAATAAAAAATAATATTTGTCTCGTAAGTACATTTTAGACATTTATCTTAAATTGTTAAATTTCGTTTTTACAAATATAAAAAAATTATATTTTTATAAAATTTCAAGAACTGTTTTCATAAAAAAATACGATGTTAAGAGTTTATATCTTTATTTGACTTTATATCATACTAAGTTAAGATTTTCCGTTCCTAACAAATCTTATCTATATGAGTCAACTTTTAACTTATAATCACTAAAAATATGCAACATTGTATCTAGTCAAACTGGTAAAGAATTCTTTTGAAACTGACTAATATTATCTATAACAATATAGTTGAATTTGTAATTCCTAAAATATGTAACACAATTTAGTATTTATCTAATAAAGATTGTAAAAATATTTTGTTTATAAATAAAGTAAAAAAATAATAATCAAATGTCAAAAAATAAAAGACAAGTTGTTATAGTTGTAAAGTAAGTTTATTTTGTTGATTAAATGATAAAGGTTATAATTTTATTCTTAAAGTTCATAACTTTTTTTAAATATCCACATGGTACTCATCCAATAAACTTTAACTTTAAAATTTATGTTTTTATAAAAATAAAAAGTAGTAGTTGACTCGTAAGTACGTTTTACACCTTTAACTTTAATTGTTAAAATTCGTTTTTATATTTATAAAAAAATTACATTTTTATAAAATTTTTAAAAACAGTAAAAAAATAGGATGTTAAGAGTTTATATCTTTATTAACTTTATATCATAGTAAGTTCAGTTTTTTAGTTTACCTTTAAAATTTATTACTTTATTATTTTTTAATTAAGAAATACAAATTATTAGATTAATATTCGAGAATAACTGCAATATTTTATAATTTCAGCTTGACTATATCTAAATGCAATATCTATTTATTGCAACTTTAGGATATTAACTTATATAAGTTCAGTTGACTTGTAAATTTATGATACTAACTTTATTTTAAACTTTATTAATATAGTCAATAACTGCATTATATTAACACCAAAAATAAAGTTCAAATATAAAATAAACTTTATTCATACGTCTAGATCAAACATAACAACTGAAAATGAAAAAAAAAAACATAAAAACACTTGATAAATTTCATATTAGACTGCATGAAATCTGTTTCGCTTCTAAATTGACACTCGAGTTATTTTTAATCAGGGTTTTAGGTTTGTGCTTGAATCGGCAATATCTTCTAATTCCTATTCTTTGTCATTGTCCTCGGAATAGTCTAAATTAATAACTTCACTTCATTTCCATTCGGAGAGTTTCTTGGATCTCTTCTTTTGAGGCTCAAACTTCTGATCCTTAAAAAGGACAAAAATTGAATACAAAAGTTGAAAAAAGATTAAATAAGCCTTAAAATTACCTCTTCACTAAATTCACGTTGAAGATTAGACTTATATGGACTAAACATTGCACCATAAAAAATAATATCAACACTTTTATCACCATCATCCTGCAATAAAACACACATATAATAACATAACGAACATGTTAAAATGACAGGTATACGCAAAAATAATACTAAAAACCAGCAAAATCAATACCTTAGAAGCTTGTTCGACAACTGGGTTGTTTAAATTGGCATGTTCATCATGCAATTGAATCTGAAAAATCAAATAAGTTAGCATTCACATAAAAGTAAATAAAAGAAAACAATTATTCACTGTTGCGATATTTTCAATCCCGCATGCTTGGGTTTTCTTCGCAACAATTGAATTCATAACTGGATCCATTTTTTAACTTTGTTTAGCAATATATATAGGGGTGTCCTGCTATGTATTTATAGTAGTAACTATAGAAGTGTATTAGGTTTTAATTTTAGATTTGGCACCCCTTCATTTAAGAAGTTTGTTGTCGTTAGTTTTAAGTTTTTATAAGATATATATCTAGGTATAGATATTAGGCAGTTTTAATAAAATAAAATGTGACAGATAATATCTTCATTTTATGTTACGGTACTTTTAATTCCTTTTGTTTTTGTCTGCATAGATGGTCCCATCTTTGTAGATTAGCCGCATTAGATCACAATTATTAATTACTTGTACATTAAAGCATTATCGACTTGTATCTTTTAATCCGTGCGTCAATATTGAACAAGACAACTACCGAAACGTCGACAAAAATGTGTAGGTCGTCATGCTATCTTTGGATTTTTTTAAACAATATAGTTTATAAGATATATAAAGAATACGTAAAAAATTATAAGTTTGTTATGGAGGGGTGAATTATAACTAATTATCTATAATTTTGTTAAAACCTCAGGGATTTAAATGTAATAAGTTTAGGGGCTAAAAAATAAATAGTGTTTAAAAGACCAAACTACCCTCATTTTAGGGGTCTTTCTATAAACAAAGAGGGTGAAAAGTTCTTATTTTTTGGGTATCTTAAATTACCCCTCTCTCATGCATTATAATATAGTATAGATATATAGAAAAAGTGTAACGTACAATTAGGGCTTATCATACGCTCGTACGATATTGTGAAATCGCATGTTAGAAAAAAGCATGATGGAAATCGCATGTTGGTATTTTTGATGAAGTCGCATGTTGGTGTATAAAACAATTTCGCATGTTGGTTTTCAGCACAAATCACATGTTCAAGAGTGAATTCACAGCAGATCGTATGGCTGAGATAATCGCGTACATATTGTACGATAAGAGCCATTGTATGTTAATCTAACCCTATACATAAAGTCACCGTCCCACCACTTTTCAATCACCATCACCCCTTCTGCTGACCTAGTTTCCACCGGCACCTCGCCACCAGACTATGATTTCACCACCCATATTTTCTCTCACAGACTTGAACGCCGGTCAAACGAAAAGAACGTGATAATGATAAGAATGATGATAAAAAGGATTGTGACGAATATGGGCCTATCTTTGCATACCACAAGTTAGATTTCTTAGTGGAAATCAACCACAACACAAACCCACAACTATGAGCATAGTTGGAAGCTTGGTGGGTACAAGATTTCACCAAGTTTTAGTCAAGAAATCCAAGATACAAGAACATCAATGAAAACATAATTTTAACTCTACTTTGGACCACAAATATGGTAAGGTTTCACCTTAGTTTGCCATGGAAAACTTGTGAAAACCTTCATAGAGGTTGTCCAAGTAGAATGGTAGAAGAAAACATGAAGAAATAGGAAGATAAGTGAGCTAACACTCACTTAGAATGCTTGCAACTTTCTGCCAAGTCTTGTAAATTAAAGAGAAAATATGAAGATTTGAGAGTGATTTAAGTGTTTAGAAAGTGTTTAGGAGTGTATGGAGGCTCCTATTTATAAGATAGGATTAGGGTTTAAGTTATTAATGAAGTAGGAGGTGATTAGGTGTTGTAAAAAGGTGAAAAAGTAGGTAAAACGCGGCTGTTTGCGTTTTCTGCCCGTAACCCGTTGCCAGCTCCGTTTCGTGCAGATAAGAGGTTCGTGCGGATGAAGGTTGTTCGTGTGAAGGTGACAGCTCCATGCGAAGGAGTGTTGGTTCGTACGTAGGAGGCTGGTTCGTGCGAAGGTAGGCTGGTTTGTGCGAAGGAAACAGGTTCGCACAAGAGAGGCTTGGTCCGCAAGAAGGGGTCTTCATCCGTTCGAGGGCTATAGTTCGCACGAGGGAGTTATGTTGGGTCATTGTCGCATATTTTAACCGGTTTTAGGCATTTCAAGCATAAAAGTGTATTGTATGAGTATAATGCACATATAATTGATGTTTCAAGTATTCCAAGTATTGGTTTTCGCGTATAAACATGTATTCAAGATTTTAACATATAACACAAGTATGTATAAGTATAAAATAATGGAATTTATTTATGATCAAAGCCTCGGATTACAATGTTGGAAAAGAAATACGAACGCGATATGATAACAAGTTTCCAAAAATAGAAATACGATCATACTTTCTAAATAGGGAAAGTACAAAAATGCGAAGCGTTATAACGTTTATATGTATGTATGTGTGTGTGTGTGTTTATATCCATCAAGGATGAGAGTGAAACTATTCCGACTTGCCGAACGGAACCCGAACCATGAAAATCACTTCAAAGAACCATATAGCTTACATGGGTCTGTGCTCGCTTCATGATTTACTTACTGTTGCTACAACGATTATGCGGTAGTAATAATGTGTGTTTTATTAATATAATCTAACACTTAACCTTGGAGGAGTCCAGGTTAAGTGGTATGAGTACAATGGGGAAGTATAGATTACAACAGGGGAAGTAATACAGAAATACAAAGGAGGAGTAAGCTAAGTTACAAGGGAGGAATAAGATAGCAAATAAGGTACAAGTTCGAGAGAGAGAGTCTTGTATCCGATGCGTGTTTGAAGGTCTTCAGGACGTTGGTATTTATAGGCATCAAGGATCCTTTCTTGTTCCTAAGAAAGCTCATGACTTCTCTAGGAGAGGAAACACAACAGTAACCTTTCCTTTGCTTCAAAAGTCTGCAACTTCTCTTCCATACCATTTCAGGTAATCCCTTGACTCTGTCCTCGTTGATAGCGACTGGTATTGTGGTGTTTCCTTGTGTCTAATTAATTGGTCTTGTCTTTACCCTTTTGTCTTTGAATTTTGACCTCCTCGATTTATGTGCCATGCAGTTGTCTTGTTCTTAGGAGATATCTCCACCTGGTTCGTTATTTAGGGTGCGCTTTGTCTTGTTCGTTTCATGTTTAATCGTTAGGTGACAAGGGGATGTCTTTTCCTTGTCTAATGTTATCCTTGTTCTCACGGGAGGGAAGTGCGTTTTGACCGACACCTGTTATCAGTCCCCAGTGCAGGTCGCTCTTGTTTTAAGAATCAAGAGTGGGTCAGACTTCTCCTGGCATTTCCTATTTTGTGTGCAGAGCCTAAGGTGTATGTTATGAACTAGCCGTCTGTAGGCTTTGCTCTTGTCCCATCAATTGTGTCCTGTCAACTGTTCTTCTTTTGAGTAGTTCATGAGGCGCTCTAACCACCATTTAAGCTCCTATTTTTCACTGATTTTTTCCAACTGTTTCTTATCTTGCTTCTTTTCTCTGGTCATCTTCCTCTCTTACCAGGTTAGTATTATTTTTCTTTCTAGTTTTGTGTGTTAAAAATGGGTGGTATGAATGGTATGCACCTTCATTACTCAAGGCTTAATCTGTTGGTTCAGGCCCCACTCCACACTCACAACACACACTCTATCCACACACTGAAACTCTCAGGTATGTATATATTATATGAAGGTGAAGATATGTAGTGTGAAGAGAATGAAAAGGCTGCTGTGATATATTCGATATTCAAAAAAAAAAAAAAAGGTTACTATATTCATTAAACAAAAGCCAATATATAGCCATACAATACGTGTGAATATAAAAAGGAATAAACTAATATTCTACCCGAAAGAACCGTACAACCTAAACAAATTCTTTCTCTAAACGACAACGTGCACCAACGTACACTTTCACCAAACTCGGTCAAACCCATTAAGTTGTGTAACTCCTATTTTTCAGGTCAACCACACGAACTAGATGATCCATAACCATCACCCATGACCCGTTCGAACTCCTAACCAGTTGACCCGTACCCGTGATCCGTTTTACGAACCGTGTGACCCGATAACGTGTCAACTAGTGACCCGTAAACAAACCCGATTAATCCAACATTCACCCCCTTAATCGGTTTGTTCATACCACTCATTCACGACTCCCGAATCATCATCTCTTCTTGAACCATCCTGACTTCTACCGGACACCCGACCTTCACCTCGGTCACGTCCAAAGCCTTCTCGGTTCAACCCGAAACAAATCACCACACTTGTAACATGTCACATGGCATCACGTTGGAAACGCTCACTAACATCACGACTTTTCACGGATTGACGACCTCTTCCCGGCCAAATCCAAAGCCACCCGATTTGAACTCCAACGCCATAATGTTACACCCTGTTTTTTTCTTGACCTTTTACCGATCACCCTTTTTCAAGAGGCTCTCCACCGACAAAGAAAACAAGCCACCTGCTTCTTACGTTTTCTTTCACCTTGCCAAACGAACTGAATCCAAAGCCACCTGCTTTGACGGATCCCTTACCCCCGTTTTTTACGCACAAACGCCGGTCTCCTCTTATCACGAACAACCGATCAAGGCAACCGTTCTCGCCATCTACTGTTATCACCGGTTGTATACCAACTGCGCAAACCCAAAACTAACAACCGAACAGCCCTTTCAACGCCTTTAATCATGACTAACAGCTACGAGACACACCGGTGTTCACCCGTCACCCCCGTCATCCTAACCGGTACTCTCCGCATGACAACGACTGACACGAACTACCTCCCGCTCTCCGTCTTCTGCTGTATAACAATCCCGAACCCTTCTTTTACGCCTGCCCTCCACTGACCGACACACCCGCCGGCGGCGGAGGCTTCCTCCGATATTCTCGAGCCCTAGGCTCTGATACCAAATGTTGGTTCAGGCCCCACTCCACACTCACAACACACACTCTATCCACACACTGAAACTCTCAGGTATGTATATATTATATGAAGGTGAAGATATGTAGTGTGAAGAGAATGAAAAGGTTGCTGTGATATATTCGATATTTAAAAAAAGGGGTTACTATATTCATTAAACAAAAGCCAATATATAGCCATACAATACGTGTGAATATAAAAAGGAATAAACTAATATTCTACCCGAAAGAACCGTACAACCTAAACAAATTCTTTCTCTAAACGACAACGTGCACCAACGTACACTTTCACCAAACTCGGTCAAACCCATTAAGTTGTGCAACTCCTATTTTTCAGGTCAACCACACGAACTAGATGATCCATAACCATCACCCATGACCCGTTCGAACTCCTAACCAGTTGACCCGTACCCGTGATCCATTTTACGAACCGTGTGACCCGATAACGTGTCAACTCGTGACCCGTAAACAAACCCGATTAATCCAACATAATCGTCGCTCCTTTATCGAGCTGCTATTTGAATTTGTGTATGTCACAGTGGGTTTATATTACTGGAATAAAGTGGTTCAGCAAAAATAATGAATTTTTTATCGCTTTATATATCTGGAAAAACCATGGGTTTCGGCAAAAATAATGATTTTTTATGGCTTTATATTTCTAGAAAACTGTGGGTTTCAACCATCAACGGCTGGTGGTGAATTGATAGAATACTATCTTTCGGTCTGAGCAACCCATACGGCCAAACCTGACCCGACTAACCCGAAAAGACTGGACCAACCTATTCCCATAATGGGCCACTCATCAGTCCTCCTATCTTAGAATAATCAAACTCAATCCCACACCGATCTGAATTTGACCCGTTGCTCACCCCTAAATGTCCCTAAGGGGAGAGGGGGTGGTCACTAGTGATAAAATTTCATCACTCACAATATCCAATCATGTTCCGCCATGTCAGCAACCATTTTTCCATCACTCACAACCTTTTTAGTGGGGGTGGTCATCACTCACCACCACACCCAACAATTTCCCCCCAACCAACAACTACTCTCACAAAAAAAACCATCACGCCGTTAAAAAAATAACGAAATCTGATTTCGTGGTGCTATAACGCATGGACTTTTGGAGCGGCGGTGGGATTTCTTTGTTTATCACGCGTTGAACTTTTATAACGCGTTGAAGTTTCACTCCACCCCGCCTCCCCTAAGTATACCATTCCATATTTTTACAGTGAATATAAAAGTATAAATTACTTCTATCATTATAAATCAAATAAGCTTAAAGTAGCATGAATCAACAAGTCTCTTTTCTTGATTGTATTAAAACTATTAGTATATGTTAACTAAAATTTAGAAAATTGGATATCATTGCGAGTATTATATATATATATTAAACCCATTAAGTCTAACCGCTTTGCAAATCAATATTCACCGTCGGATTATGCTGAGATGAAATCTCAACCGTTTAAACTCCAAAAAATAACCGCTCTAATGGCGGTTCAAAGCAATTTTTTATGGTTTTCCTAGGTGGTGGTTACCTCCACATTTTGCTGCCCACTATCTCCACAACTCAACCACCTAAAATATCTTATTTAACTATATAAACTCATCTTCTTTTAATCATGTCAGTCTAAACTAAGAAAAAAACTGTTTTCTTGGTAGTTTAGGGAGGTTACACTCTCTCTCCAAAAATAAGGAAGTTACGAACGGTTTCAGGGTTGATATCTCCCACGTCCCCTCCCCACATTTCCTGTAACTTCTATATACCCTTCCTTTTAATAGGGATCCCAGACCTGTGTTTTTGCCCCCATTCCCCTCCATCGCATCTATCAAAATCCATTACGCTTTGAAAAGTAAAAGTGAAGCATCATTTCGTTGCAAGACCGATTCCAAACATCTCTGTCATCGCAACATCAAAGTTGTCGATTTAGAGCACCGGTTCCTCGAATCTCTCAATTGCACTCCGATAATTGAAGCACCCGGTGTAATCGCTCATGAAATCAAGGTATGTTGTATGTTAATTGTTGTAAAGCATTTGTGAATTTGATCTTCTTTGTGTGTGTTGTAGAAGTTTTGCTCTTCATCTTCTTCACCTTCTATTCGGTTCACCCAGCTCCGTAAGTACATAATTTGTCAGGTTATTTTCAGTTTTTTGTTTTTTTGAAATTTGTTATTGATGTATTTGTAAGGTTTTCTCGTATATGGCGGTGGATTTTGAGTAATTTGCAGGTCTTATTTCTCTTTTCATCCGAACTTTTAGCATTAGTATTCACAGTTTAGGGTTTAGGTTGAGTTATTTGTAAGAACCGACACATGTTTGATGAAATGTCTTGGATGTCAGTAGAAACTTGGTAAAGTCGAGAGATTTTGACTGATAAAACCGTCATGGATATATCAACACAATTCATTCCCTCGGTTATTTAATTTTGTTTTGCAATTTTGGGCATAACTTTGCTGGATATATCAAAATGGGTACTTTATAGTCTTTGGTTGGTTTGTAGAGTTTTATTACTTATTCATGTTTTAAATATCAGAAAAGTTTTATATTTACATATTAATTTAAGCTTATAAGAAAACGATTTATGAAGATGTGTGTATAAAAATACACTTTTGATGACTTTCAACTTTCTAACCAGTTTCAACTTTCAAATAAAACTTCTTATTTGAACTATTTTACCCGCTTGAGATAAATACTTTTTTCACATGAAGCAACATTTGTGTTTATCAGGTGAAAGGGCTTTTAAAAGAGCGAAAACTAGAAATGCTTGTGGACCCTAATCTAGAGACGAATTACATCGATTCAGAAGTTGCGCAACTGATCCAGGTGGCATTGTTGTGCACCCAAGGCTCACCAATGGACCGACCCAAAATGTCTGATGTGGTCAGAATGCTGGAAGGTGACGGGTTGGCCGAAAGATGGGACGAGTGGCAGAAAGTGGAGGTTACTCGACAGCAAATCGATCTTGCACCACATCCTAATTCTGATTGGATTCTTGATTCGACTGAGAATTTGCATGCTGTTGAGTAGTCGGGGCCAAGGTAACTTGAAATGGGTTCAAAGTTTCGTGATTTGGAAATTTATTTTGTTATGATTAATTAAACTGCTTATCGTTAATCGAACAATCAATGGCAACATTTTCAGCAAAGTTATTCCCAAAAGTGGAGGTTACTCGCCAGGAAATTTATTTTGTTTTGCAAATTTGGGCATAACTTTGCTGGATATGAAAGATGACATAGTGGAATTCCTATTGCAATGCCAACATTTTCCTCTATCACAGGGGCAATTGGTTCTCATTGTTTATCTCAGCAGGTTGATTGAATATTCTTTGTGATTTTGTTGTTTCATGAGCTTTTGTGCCACTTTTCTACATCACTGCATGAAACTATCACAAATAGAATGACACCAATAGAAGAATATGGCAGGCATGGATGTTCTTTGCGGTGACATGAGGTTGCTGTTAAGGTTATCCCCAAATCCAAGGTTAGATTTCAGCTAATTTATTCCATCGTTTATTATGTTGAGGTATTGTTTATAAATAACATTTAGAAACGCTAATCTGTTATAGTTCATATTCCAGTCATATATTATATATTTCTCGGCTTTAAAAGCTCGCATGAGGTGTGAGAGGCTGCATCCATAGCGCCCCGGCTCATAAAATCTAGAAAATAGCAACCTATGTGAGGCTGATATGTAAAAAAAACTAACAAGATGAAAAGATAATGAATCCTTTGCGGGATGAAGAAGTTTGATTTGTAAAAGAGGCGAGAGACATGCTGCTTTTGGTTGTACGTACAACTTATTTGGCGCCGCCTCGCCTTTTTTTAAACCCAATATCTATTTATAGATATGGTCTTGAAAGCGATCATCTGTTAATTTGCTTTAATATACTGAATCTGTTATTGATTATCTAAATATTAAGGAGTCAAATATTCCTTTTTAAATGATCAATATAGGAGCAAAAGTAAGAAAACTGATTATGATGGTCTTATTATATAAGGCCATTTTTGCAATTTAAATCTCTAAATAAGTAGACATGACTCCTCAATGCGGAGATTGACTTCTTTGGTCTAAATGATCACATGGGACGTCCCAATGATGGATCGTTTCCTACCGAGGCAAGGTTCGATCCGGAGGGCAACCCGGTTTTACCCAGCTGTTACCCCAGCGAGGTTCTCGTGTGGGGGCAGTATGGTTACCGGGCGAAGGTCAGTCTGCGCGGCGGCCGGGGCCCAATAGAACATCGCGTCCGAGAGGCGGGGCTGACGGGGGATTGTCTTCGACAAGAACCCGGTGACCTAGGTCCTATACATAGAAAGTCACCCTTCAAAAGAAAAACAAAAATAGATACTAAAATAATTTTGGTATCCAGCCTGTTTAAAGGTGAAACACTTTTAAGATTTGGTTTTATTTCCTAATATATTTCTTGACGTTTATTCAGATGACAACAGTAATTTCCATTGAAGATGCAAGGAGAGAAGTGAAAATACTAAAGGCACTAACGTGTTGGCTCGAAAGTAAAACCCAAGAGCTCGAGTTAGAATATTTCCCACTTCGCTACCAGCAGCGCAACGTGTGCGGATCAATTTACTAGTGTAAGCTAAAATGTATTATCTTATCGTACTTTAATTTCTTTTATTTGAGCAAGGCATCATCTATGTTGTTGATATTGGTTTGTTAAAGCAATGATTGTGCAACTCGGTATTCCTTTCACTTTTTGTAAGCTTAGTCATATTCATTATTGACACTAGGTATTTTTAAGCTCTTTTCCCTACCATAGTACTGTCTATATACCAATTTTCTTCTTAGTTTGCAGGGTGATCAAAATGACCATTATAAATGTATACAAGGGATTTCTAAAGTGTAATAATTCTTCAAAATGGTATCACAAAAACTTTATTAATTACCATGCAATGGTAAACTTTTAATGGCTTTAGAGAAGTGTTAAGTCCTGTCTTTTTATAATGCTTTATTAGTCTTTTTATCTTCTATATTTTTTTCTTTTTGAAGAAATTGTACTCGAAGTCAGGGAACAACTAACAACGAATAATATTAGCCTTAAAATCATGCGATACACAGGTAGGTACTCTCTGTTTGAAGTACCATTAATGAGGGATTTCAGACCTAATCGTGGTGCTAGCTTGGACATAACATTGATGTGGAAAACAACATGAAAAATGATTGACTGCTAATTATATATTTATATTACATTATGGCGTTAATATTCCCGTCCACCGGACGGGTAAAGTGCTAGATTTACCACACCCTCTTTTTTATGATTAACATGTACCATTAGAAGGGTAGATAGGATGATTTTTTGGAGAAAATATCATTACTTATGCTTTGAGTTGAGATATCCCCTGTTGTTTCATATTCCCCTTCAACAGATCAGATGGATAATGTTAAAAGATTTAGATAGAATGAAAATGGGTCAAAAGTTGGCTCAAGTGTAAAATGCTTGCAACATGTTGATTCTTTCATTATAAAAAAACAGATTTACACTGTAGTAGTATTCTTTAGAATACCATTTAACACATTAGTTATAATTATGTAAATGGCTGAAATAGAAAGGACAAATGGTGCTACTTGTGGCCCAATCCAAATAATTCTAATTTTTTAGTACTGTACGATAAAAATTAAAAAGTATACTTATAAGTTTAAAGCATTTATTTTATCTTTGTTCTTTTATAGACAAAAAATTGCCACTTGCGTCCCAGTACAATTGACATGCTTAGGGGCATTTACATACTTTTAATTTTCCTTACTATAATCACTTGATCTAAATACATCGAATGTTGATGAGATTTTTTTTATCTTTATATTATGGATGAATTATAATAACTTGACCTAGATAAGTAGACATATAAAGCCATCGGTCACTTTGGTGGGGTGGTAGAGGTTTTGTGCCTCTTGGGGAAAGACAAGGGTTCAATTCCTGGCATGGCATATTTTTTGTGTAATTTAGAAGTGGAGATTATGTAACCTTTGCCGTTCAAAAAAAGTGGATATATAGAATGTCGATGAGATTTATTTTAACTTTATATTACGGATGGAGGATTATTGTTTAAAAAAATGATTTTTGTTACCAATATATTCTGAATATTGAAGTTCAAAATTTGAAAAAGAATATGTTTGTGCTCCCTTGGATTAGTAGGTGCACTTTGGTCCACTATCAAACCGGTGAATTTTGCTAAATCAAAACTGCTCATATAAGTTTGTCTAATCTGACCCTATTTTATTTTTTTGTGTTTATAGGTTCATTCATGTTGTTAGTATATAATATATCAACGTAACACGTCCACCGGACGGGTATTAAACTAGTTATAATAGGTTGGTTATCCATTTTATAGCAGTTATGTTGCTAGATTTTTGTAAACCTTTTAATGTATGTATATTTTATTGTTGAATGTAGGAAAAAAATGGCGAAGAGTATAATAAATCATTGTCGTACTCAGGCGGTGATGAAATGATGGTTGATCAGGTTGGGTGTCTTAAAGAAGCTTTAAGTTTTTGGCGTTCTTAGATACGGGGCGTTGGACAAGTCTTGAAAAGCTTAACACCCGATCTATTCCCTAATGTAAATATGGATGAAGAGGAAGAACGTTGTCAAAGACAAGAACAAGCTATGGAGAAGTTGCGAAAAGATAATGCTTCTTTGAAAGCACAAATGAAGCATATATTCAAGTTAGTACTTTCCGGCTCGTCATTTCAACTTGAAGAAGAAGATGAACAATAAGATGATGAACTAGTATAACTTAGTTTCATTTTAATCGGAAGAATGTATTTGAATGTTATATTGCAACTTTTAAATATTTAGTCGTTATGGTTATTTATATTAGAATTGAACTTAGCTTGTTTTAAAATTTGTTGTTTGAATGTTTTAAAATTTACACTTTTTAAGTAAGAGAACCTGGAAAAATTAAAAAAAAATATAACAAAAGTTTCTTTTTTCAATTATAGCGACGGAATGTAGTTGCTATAGGAGACATATTAAAAATCTATTTGCAACCTATAACGACTAAATTTAGTCTCTATAAAATAAAGTTTTAAAAAATGTGAAAACCCTAAAGCGACTAAATTTACTCTCTATAAGTGAAAGCGTTAAAAATTGTAAAAAACCTCTAGCGCCGAAATTTAAATTTTAAAAGATTTTGTTTTTAAATTAAAGACTTTTTAAATTATGTAAATATTTTTAGCGAAGTCCCTATAGTGACTAAAGATCGTCGCTATAGGGCAACCTATAGCAACACCTGTAGCGGATCCACGCGTCTAAGAAGATTTAGATTGCGGATGAATGCTAGAAATCAAACAGATCATCAAATCAAAGTGGTCAGTGAGCTGGGTAGTTTGTCTACAAGTGCATCTATAAGTTTGTTACTAGTATCTCTAAAGATAGGTTTTGTTGTTTTTCTTTTGTAATGTTATGAAATGTCACCAGTATCTCTAAAGATAGGTTTTGTTGTTTTTCTTTGAAATGTCACAAGAATGAGATTCTCGAAGATTTTTTTTTTTTTTTTTTTTATTTATTTATTTTTTTTTTCTGAAAGGAGATTCTCTAAGATATTGAAACAAAATTCTAATATATGCGGATATAAAACTGCAACAAAATAATTTCACCAGTTATTAAAAAACCCCAGTCCATTTAAAATTCTGAAGCAGAGAGCCAATTGGATAAAGTTTGATCAAGAAACCATCTACACTAGAGGGAAGATATAACAACAAAAAATTAAAATAAAGACAAAAGAAAATAACAGGGAATCCATTTCAAAAATGATTGAAAACGCCCTGCTTTAGTGGTGATCACGGGTATTTAAGCTCCACCTATAGTGGGCCCGGGTTAGTTTTCCCCTTCAGATCTCAAGTTCGAGTCTGGGTGATAGGGGTTTTCTGATTGAGGCGTTTAAATTTGGGGATCTATTGTGCGAGAGGCCTCTCTAGCGCGGACCCGGTTAATACAACGTATGCTAGACCTCCCGACATTCGCGAATAATTCACACATTTCAAAAAAAATATATATATATATAACAAAGACAAAACGACAACAATAAAAATAAAACCAATAAATTTAGATGAAATAGGACATAAAAAGAAACATTGTTTTATGATTTTTCTATCGGCAGCCTAACATCTAATGTGCAGTTATCCCCATAAATGGTGTTTAGTGACATGACCAATTACTTAACTCTCATGTTTAATATATATATCAATTACTGATCAATACAAGCTTATATCATGTGTATCATACCAAAGTTGTAATTAAATATCTCAGGGCTAGAGTACTCTAAACCAGATATAAGACTACAAATCATGACAAAGTTAACGAAGAACAAACATAGTAAACTTATGGTGCCCCTTCAGATCCAGGAATTTCGGGGAGCTGATGAAACACTCGAGAGCAGCCATACACAGAGCAAATAGCTTGTACCATCGTCAAGAACAACATAAACAAAGCACCAAACAACGTTAAAAGCTGCCAAGATCCAAACACATATTTCTTCAAATACTTGGATGATTTCACTCTCCATGTTTCATCATACATCTTATTCACATCTGCAACCACTTTATCCATCTTCGGCACTTTCGTCAACTTCACACATTTACTCATCCCGTTCCACAAGTCTGCAACCTCTTTATCACTCTTCAAATGGTTCGAAACTATACCTCTTTCCCGCAAATACTTTGCGTCCTCTTCTGTGTCGATTATCCCATTCATTAACTCGGTGTAACGAGCCATTACTAATGGTCCCGCTGCAACGCAGGCTTCGTACGCCACCAGGTTTCTCAAATATACCTCTGTGTTCACATCCAGTTCCACCACTGGGAGGTACAATGTACATGTTTTGACATCAAAACTAATGTCGGATACTCCACCATTAACCGGTGAGAAAAGGATTCCGGCTTTAGCCATTTCAGTAACCGACGGGATAGTTATCTCTTCTATTTTTGGCGGTTTCGACTCACCACCTTCGTCGTTTGATTTCTCTTGTCCTTCACCGCGAAAATTTTTGAACATTTGTTCGATGGGTCCTTTCAAGAGCTTTAGTATTGGAAGGCTGGATATGATCCTCCACGGAAATTTCGCTACAAAAATGACTGGTTTCCCCAAAAAAATTCTCTTGGGAATTCTTATCAAACCAGCGCTTGATTTGGAGAGGATTTTCCATATGAAATTTGCGAACCGTCGAAGATCACTAGGTTTTGCAAAAGACTCCTCTTGATCACCATCACCTGCTTCCTCAGTAATACCTGTTAGGGGTATAAATTGTAATTAGCTAATGTACTTTGTTAGTTACAATTAGTTTGATACGTTGTAGATCACTAGGTTTTACAATATATACCTTCATACTCAATCTCAATCACCTCATCCGTATGAAGCTCTTTATTGTTCGGCACGGTCATGTGGTAGAGAAAGTCGAGAATATGATCACAGTCGTCGATATCAACATCAGGCAATTCTTGTTCATGAAAAGGGGACAACTCATGGTACAACCCCATCAACATTGATTTCAGTTTCTCTCCAGGAGACTTATCATCACTCTCCGTACTTTGATGCTCCAACATATTGTTGATCAAGAACAACGGGATTTGATTTTCCAACATCACCAAATCACGAAGAATCACCACGTGAGATAGTTTCTTCCCTGTAGCATCCACCAAATGAGACATTTGGGACGTAACTCTCGTGAGTGCCTGACCCTCTTGTTTCATGGAATACACCATGAGAAACTCAAGTAAAAACGCCATGTCAACCGCCATCATCCATACTAGTGTGTCACCGGACATCTCCAGAAGCTTATGGTAGCAAGCTCGAATTCGAAGCTCATCATGTTTCATTATATCCACGATCCGTTCGAAGCTAACATTCATGTATTTCTGGGTTCTTCGTGCAGCAGAAAGCTTGAACCTGGTTAGCCATATATATATATATATATTAGAATTAGAATTTTTTTTAGTTATCTTCATACATTATTTTAGAAAGAATATATTTGTTATGGTTTAGTTTGATTCCTTATATCATAATTACACGTTATTATTGATTATAGGCCTGACAATTTCAGACACGAATACGATAACATGATACAAACTGACACGATCTAAGATTCTTGAAGCAAAAATAAAATTTATGGGTCTGCCACGGACGGTAATTTTCTTTAAGGATACCCTTGATCTTTTGGGCTAGTTCCGCCACTGACGATCTTAACATGTTTCGTGTCTTAAATACATTGACACGATAAGAACCGTTATTATTCGAGTCTAAATAGGTTAAAGGCCTGTTAACAAGTTAAGCACCCGTTAAGACATGTTAATAATTTTTATTAAAAATATAGGATGTTGGGGGTGGGGGGTTATACTGACATACACGACCTCAGAATTGAAAACGGCCTAATGTTGAAATCGCATCTCACATTCTCCCTTTCTTAATCTCTCTCAGCGGCATGCATATAGGATGTCGGGGTGGGTGTGAAATAACAGTTTGATTTTTGTATCAATTTACGTCCAATCTATTAACCATGTCCAAGTTTTTTGTTATCTTTCTATCACAACACCAAAATACCATTGGGCGTGAAATAACTAAAATATCACTTGGTATATATATAGGATTAGGATCATGTGAGAAGTAGTAGGCTAATTGAGAAACTTGAGAAGCATTCTGGACCACACATTTTCCCTAAGCAAAAAAATGCAAAAAAGTGTAAAAAAATACAATTTTTTTTTTTTGGAAAAATCGATGGTTTTTCTATTAGTTTTTTTAAGGTTTTATACACATGTGTATATTGTTAATCTTTTAACTAAACATATGTGTATATTGTTAATTTTTAACTATACATATATGTATATACATGTTTAAAATTGAAAAATAAGTGTTGTAAATCTTTGATTGAGGTGAATGATTTACTTTTAACTTTAGGATTTAGCATTAGTATTTATGGTTTAGCATTAGGGTTTAGCTTTAGTGTTTAGCATTAGTATTTAGTGTTTAGTTTTATGGTTTATCATTAGGGTTTAGCATTTGGGTTTTGCATTATGGTTTAGTTTTTGGATTTAGCGTTGGGGTTTATCTTTAGGGTTAAGCATTAGGGTTTAGCTTTAGGGTTTAGCTTTAGGATTTGTATTAGGGTTTAACTTTAGGGTTTAGTATTATTGTTTAGGTTTAGGGTTTAGCAATTACGGTTTAGCAATTACGGTTTAGCTTTAGGATTTAAGGTTTAGGTTTTAGGGTTTAGCATTAGGGTTTAAGGTTTAGAGAGTTTTGATTGTTGTTCAATATACGCATATGTATAATTATAAGATTGACAATATACACATATGCATAGTTTAAAGATTAACAATATACACATGTGTATAAATCCCTCTAAAAAAACCTAATAGAAAAAGCTCTGATTTTTCTTAAAAAAAAATTTGCATTTTTTTACATTTTTTTGCTTAGAAAAAAATGCGTGGTCCAGAATGCTTCTTAAGTTTCTCAAATAGGGTGTTCTTCTCTTAGGATCCCTACCCAATATATATATACATATATATATATATATATAGGTTTATTTGTGAACAATGTGAACTAATCAGGACCATTGATTTCCTTTTTAGTTGTTAAGGGTATGATAGTAATTATACAATAAATTAGTTTTAAATCTTTATTTTAATCATCGAATTTCAGTTACACTTTTAATTTTGGTAGTTTTCTTTAATTGCATAATTATCTTCTCCATCTCTCTTAATTCAAAATAATAGATTTAATTTTGGATTAAATATTTATTTATTTTTTACAATTGCATATCCATGATTATTCTTCATGTACTTATCATGAATCTTGTGTGATAATGTACACTTGTTCTGAACATAGGTGTGATAATGTACATACGTGTATATACGTGTTAAGAATATGACTTGTTAATGTACATATATGTATATACGTGTTGAGACTGTTATGTACACATATGTACAATGCCGAACAATCATCTCAGATACTTACTATACACATATGTACCATGTTGAACAACCATATCATTAACTTCTTTTTTAGAAATATATTATGAATGTACATATGTGCACATTACAAATCGGACATGTGCACTTAAAGAAGATGATCGGATGAAACAATATTTGTTAATGTACATATATGTACATACGTTCTTAAATTGTGAATACGTATAATACATATATGTACATTCACTTCTATTGTGTTTTAATCATGTCTGGATGGAACAATATATTATATAATGGTTATATTTTTTAGAATTAAAAAATTAGTTAATTTTGGTGAGAGAAAAAAATGAGAGAGAATGTAGTAGTTAATTATTTAATTGGAGAGAGAAGTAGTTAACAATTTACCTTTATACCCTTTTCATTTATTTTTACATATAAATAATTACATGACTGCCATTATTAAAATTTCCAAAATCTAAACAATTAATGGCTCAGATTAGTTCACACAGTTCACTCTCAACCTAGTGTTCACTCTAAGCTAGAACCCTACCATATATATATATAGGGTAAGGTTATTGTAAAAAAGACCAAAAGTGTGAGAAAGGTAACAAAGAATCTCAGCCATTAGATCTAAATTAATTGAAAAGGATAAACAAGTAATTTTATCATTAATTCAATTAATTAAAAACTTCCCATAACCGCCACCTTAATTATAGGAAGTATATAACACCATTCAGCAAGTATATAACACCATTCAGTAAGTATATAACACCATTCAGCAAAGTATATAACACCATTCAGCAAGTATATAACACCATTCAGCATTCAGCAAGTATATAACACCATTCAGTAAGTATATAACACCATTCAGCAAGTATATAACACCATTCAGCAAGTATATAACACCATTCAGCATTCAGCAAATATATAACACCATTCAGTAAGTATATAACACCATTCAGCAAGTATATAACACCATTCAGCAAGTATATAACACCATTCATTGACTAAACATCTGATCGAAACATATTTTTTTCTCTATATAAGTATAGCAATATGGTACTCATATTAAAGATAAAAAAAAAAAGTTACGTATAAAAAGTTATTGACATTTAAAAAAGACGGGGGAAAGTTACATGTGCATTACCTAATTTCTAGTGGGTTTAAAAGACTATATTGCCCCTAGATATTTCAAATTAGTCCAAATTAATGAAAATATTTTACAATTTGGTCCCTATTGATCTCAACCATTAGATCAAAAAATCTAATGGCTGAGATTCTTTCTTACCATTCTCACACTTTAGGCCTTTTTTACAGGATTCTCTACCTATATATATATATAATACATAAAGCCATCGTCCCACCACTTTTCGATCACCATCACCCCTTCTGCTGACCTAGTTTCCACCGGTGCCTCGCCACCAGACTATTATTTCACCACCCGAATTTTCTCTCACAGACTTGAATGCCGATCAAACGAAAAGAACGTGATAATGATAAGAATGATGATGAAAAGGATTGTGACGAAGATGGGCCAATCTTTGCATACCACAAGTTCGATTTTTTAAAGCTGGATCTGTTGTAGATATGAACCGACATAATGGATTCAGAAAATCAATTTGGTGGTAGTGCTGAAACCTACCCAATCCTCTGAAAAACGATCTGCATGGATTTACGGTGCTGAAAAGACATGAGAGTTGGAGATTGGGTTGACCTACCATTCAGGTCTCCGAAGTGTTCGATGGTGAGAGAGAGAAAGAGAGAGAGAGAGAGAGCGAGAGAGGAGAGCGTGTGGAGTGTGTAATTTATGTTATTTTTAATTTTTTTTTACTTTTTTATTTATTAAGTTTTGTTGGCCAATTGCTTTTTTTGACTCTTTGCAAGAAACGAACATAAAAATCAGATGGCGTTAGGGGTTGTACTCTAACTTTATTTTTTTTGAAGGGTGACTTTATATGTACAGGACCTAGTGGTCACCGGGTTCTTGTCAAAGACAATCCCCCGTCAGCCCCGTCTACGGACACAATGTTCTATTGGGCCCCGGCCGCCGTGCAAACTGACATTCGCCCGGAAACCATACTGCCCCCATACGAGAACCTCACTGGGGTAACAGCTGGGTAAAACCGGGTTGCCCTCCGGATCGAACCATGCCTCGGTAGGAAACGATCCATCATTGGGACGTCCCGCACCTATTGCTACAGCCGGGAGTCGAACCGGTGTCTCCAAGGAGAACACTAGCCCAACTGACCAACTGAGCTAGGGTGGGGGATGGTTGTACTCTAACTGACACTAAAATCAATCTGTTAGATTAAAAAAGTAAAAAAAAAAAAAATAATCTTTTGAAATGTAATAGATGTTTTTGTCAAACCACATACCTATAAAATGAGAGTTTACTTTAAATTTTTTTTTTAGAGTTATCGTGGGGCGGGAAAAACAATTTTAGATGGCCTTGGTGAGGACCATATGTCTAAAACATTTTTATTCATTATATAGAGTAAATTACTGAGTGTCACATGTCACCAAACATTTTTATTTATTACATAGAGTAAATTACTCTTTTAACTCCTATGGTTTAGCTAGTTTAATACTTTCAACTTCAAAAGAAATCTTTTGACTTATCAGACCATAAGTTTGCATTTTATAAAGGTTTTGGTACCTGACATTAACATTGTTACTTTTTTTTTGCAGTTAAATGTAAGGGTAATTATGTCATTATATACCTTAGGGCTGTTTTTGATAATTACAAAATTCTCTTAATATTTAAAAAAATATTAATGCAATTACTCAAGTTTTTTTTTTATTATTTAGTTATTTTCACGATTATTATTTAACAAAATATGTTTTAAATATACAAATAAATATGCATTTACATTAACCGTTTGTTTTTTATAAACGTCATTTTAAAAATCATTTGATTTTTGAACTTTTTTTAAACATTCTATCGTTTTTAAAATCGTTCCTTTTTAAACACTTTGTTTTTTAGTATGGTTCTTTTTAAAGCCGTTTGTCCATTAAAGTTTTTTAAACATTTCATTTTGTACCATTTTTAAAATTTTTTCTTTTACTAAAAACAGTTCGTTTTTTAAATCGTTCATTTTTAAAAGCGTTTCTTTTTAAACCGTTCCTTTTAGAACCGTTTTGAAAATCGTTTGGAACTTTGTATTCAATTTACTTATAACTATTAGGTAAAAAGAACTTAAAGAAATGAACAATTTCAAAAATCGAAGGAATATCAAAACGTTCGATAACGAACGAAAACGGAGATTTTAGAAAACGACGTTTATAAAAAAAACAAAGCTTACAGAAAATAAGTTAACAACTGTAAGGTTTTAAAAAACGCACGAATTTAACAAACGAAAGGTTAAATAAACAAAAAAATTTAAACAAACAAATGTAAGGGTGTAAGGAGTGGTTAAACACTTGAGAGTGACAAACTAAAAAATCAACCAATGAGAGTGTGTCATGTCAAAGTGGTAAACTATGCTCAAAAGTGTTGGCAATGGTTAGACACTTGGTGAAGTGGTAAACTATTTAAAAAAAAAAAAGAAAAATGTGTGATTGGTTGAGATTGGAATGGATCCCACCCCACACTACCCTCTCTCTCTCACACTACCCTCTCTCTCTCATGATTCCCGCATCGGCATGCCTTCACCGCCTGATCAAAGAAACCGAGCTGCAAAGGGCTCGGCGGCGGTGTTGCCGCGTGGCAAAGGCCTTTGCCGACACCCTTTGCCGCACCACACCGGACACCCTAAGATTTGAAAAAAGATAAACCACTCTAATAAAAGGTTTGAAAAATGATCGACCTTTTGCAAATTTTTTATTAGAATGGTTCATATTTTTTTAAATCTTCTATTTCTTTTTTCTTTTGTTTTTTATACACGTCGTTTTTAAAAAAATTTAAAATAAACGACTTAAAAAAACCAAATTGTTTAAAAAGTTTAAAAAACAAACAATTTAAAAAGAATGGTATAAAATGAATTGTTTAAAAAAACTTTAAAAGATAAACGAATTTAAAAAGAACGATTAAAAAAACAAATAGTTTATAATGGAACGATTTAAAAAAAAGGATAGATGATTTTAAAAAAAGGTTAAAAAACTAATGATTTTAAAAATGATATTTGTAAAAAAAACAAACGGTTAAGGAAAAATAAAAAATACATATTTATTTGTATATTTAAAACATATTTTGTTAAATAATAATCGTAAAATAACTAAATAATAAAATAAACTTGAGTAATTGCATTAATAATCTATTAAATATTAAAAGAACTTTGTAATTAACAAAAAATAGCTCTAAGGTATATAATGACCTAATTACCCTTACACTTAACTGTAAAAAGTAACAAAGTTAGTGTTAAGGGACAAAATCATTATAAAATACAACCTCAAGATTTGATATGTCAAAAGATTCCTTTTTAGGCTAAAAGGGTTAAACTAGCTAAACTACAGCGCCAAAATAGTAATTTACTCTATTACATATGGAAGAAGATGATTAAAAATACATAAATCACAATTTTGTTGTTCGGCATACCTTTGCATGTCATAGACCTCAGGGCGCCAATGGTGGAATGGGCCTAACGCAACTTGTTGTGGGATGTAGGAATTAGGATCGGTGGCAAGAAGTATATTAGGGACGGTGAAGATACAAACGGGAATTTCACCGATATCTTCATCTTCTTCAACAATCGATTTACGCAGGCCTTCAACCCATTTCTCTTCGTCGATGTCCACCTTTAAGAAACCGTGAGAGGAGTTCATGGAGATGGAGTTGAATACTGAAGATATGGATGGTGTATTACTGGTGTTTTGTTCTAGCCACACACACATATATATAACATATCCACACTAGTAGATTAATTAGTTTAATAACAAAATGTGAAATGTGTGTTGGAATTAAAAAAAGAAGAGGTTTCGAGGGTATATATGTGGACACATATTATTTGGTAGTTATGGTATGCAGTTCACACAATGGTAAAGGTTAATGTATTATATGTCTAGGGTTTTGCATGTATTTTGCTCTGGGCTCCCTATGAAGGGTATCGAGACAAAAGCCAATTTGTGCTCATACGGGCTAAATGAACACGTATTGCAATGTGCAACACGATTATGATCGTGATAGGGATAAGGGAATTGTGAGCCATACACTCTCACACCCTTCTTTTCTTTCAATTCTTTAACACTATACTTCCCCATTGATGAGGTAACGGATTAACCCTACACGTATATATATTTTTAGAGTTAAATGCTTGGTTGGTCCCTGTGGTTTGCAAAAATTGCAAATTTGGTCCCAATGCTTTACTAATTACACTCGTGGTCCCGGAACTTGTCAAAAGTGTACTCGCTTGGTCCCTAGCCCTAACTGAAGTTAAATTTCTCAGTTAAGTCCATGTTAAATGACCAAAATACCCTTGCTTATTAACTCTCTTCTTCACTGTGAGACTGAGTTCATTTTTTTAAAAACCCACCACAACCTGCATCATCTTCATCACCTGCATCATCTTCCCAACCACCACCGCCATCAATCCCCACCACCACCATCAAAAACGGATAACAGAATTTGAGTGAGATATCACCCCCACCATAAACCATCGATCTCCACTACTTCAGCGGATGCACTGCCTCCCTTAACCTTAACTCCTGCCACCGTTCGACCCTACAACTCCACCGCCAATCCGTCGTTCACCGTAATAGATCACCACTTTAACCCACCACCTACCTGCGACCACCTTATTCTAAAACCCTAACCGAGTCATACAACACTTGACCCGAATTCTAATCAATCCGGGCCGGATCAGAAAAACAGAGTGTATATGAAGATTTGGGTAATTTAAACAAATTCAAAAGATCCGATAGTGTAACTGTAACCCACCACCTCCACCGTTCGCACCCACCACACCTGCCACCACCATTAGCAGACAAAGAACACGACAACGTCCCCAAATCCGCACACCACTGCACAACCCCCAAATCTGTACGCCACTACAACACCCCCAAATCCGTCGGTGACACAATTTTCACCAAAAACTCACAAATCACAACCCTAATTCAACAATTTCCAGAAATTATAAGCAAAAAATGAAGAATAGAGCAGATCCGAACAACCAGACCACCACATCCTAAAACAAGCCGCCGCCGTCACCCGATGGCTTCACCACCATCCCATCATCCCTGAACCACCACTGTCATGACACCCCCGGAAAAACCCTAAACCGTCGCCACTATTTGCCACAACCACCTCCACCGCTAACTGATCTGACTGTATTCGTGTATGGCTGCTCTGATGATGGTGGTGGTGTATGGTTGCAGGTGAGGTGGTGTTGCATAGTGGTGGTGGTGGTGTATGATGGTTATGGTGATTCTCGGTGGTTGTTTTCTTTATAGAGAGATAGAGAAACTCAGAGTCTTTGTAAAAACTGGTGGTGTATGGTGGTGGGTTAGAGAGAGAACCTGGGGGAGAAATAATGATGGTGATGAAGATGATGCAGATTATAAAGAGAGATAATAAGCAAGGGTATTTTGGTCATTTAACATGGACTTAACTGAGAAATTTAACTTCAGTTAGGGCTAGGGACCAAGCGAGTGCACTTTTGACAAGTTCCGGGACCACGAGTGTAATTAGTAAAGCATTGGGACCAAGTTTGCAATTTTTGCAAACCACATGGACCAACCAAGCATTTAACTCATATTTTTATAATAGCAATCTTAACTTCAATCCTATACTGAATAAATTACTATTTTGGCCTCTGTGGTTTAACCGGATTAACCCTTTTAATCCAAAAAAGAATATTTTGACATATCAGACCTAAGATTGCATTTTGTGACGGTTTTAGCCCCTAACACTAACTATTTTACTTTTTTTTAGTTAAAGTCTAAGGGTATTATGGTCTTTTTATAGCTTAGGGCTGTTTATCTAAGTTATAAACTTTTTTTAATATTTTCATTTGTGTAATTATTTAATTTTTTATTTTTTTATTTCACGATTATTATTTAACAAAAAACGTTTTAAATATACAATTAAATACATATTTCTTTAACAATTTGTTTTTTTATTAAAATTTCGTTTTAAAAAAATGGTTTTATAACCTTTTTAAAACTATCTATCGCTTTTAAAATTGTTTCTTTTTAAAATTGTTTGTTTTTAAAATCGTTCTTTTTTAAGTCCTTCGTTTTTTTTTTAAATTGAACAGTTCCATTTTTACCATTTTTTTTAAAACCATATGTTTTTTAAACAATTTATTTTTTAAAGTCATTCATTTTTAAAACCATTTATTTTTAAAGCATTCCTTTTAGAACCGTTTTTGTAAAACGTTCCTTTTATTTTCAAAGCGTTATTTGAATTGCTTATCATTGTAAAATCTTTCATTTTTTTGACTGCTCGTTTGTTCGAAATTCATTCATTTTAAAACCTTTTATTTACTAAAACTATACACTTTCTAAAACCTTATATTTTAACATAATTTTTAGTACCTTTTTGCTTTATTTTTATAAACGCTCACTACTAGAAAACATGGTTTTTGTCATTTAATTTTTTGTTACAAAATGGTAGCAATTTCTTTATTGTCACCAGTTTGCCACCGAAAATACGGTGACAAAAACACCCGTGTCAATTGCCCTAATGCCACCAAATTGCCACCATTTTTATATTTTGCTACCTTATTTTACCACCACAAAACTGGTCAAAATTATTTGCCACCGCTTCATGTTTGCTACGCTTCGCCTTGTTTGCCACCGACTTGTGACGCGTTTTCATACCATTTAGCCACTGATTTGCCACCATTTAACCATCGGTTTTTGCACGTTTTATACCATTTAGCCACCATTTAGCCATCGGTTTTTGCACATTTTGATACCATTTAGCCACCTATATTTCCACCATTTAGCACCGATATTGCCACCATTTAGCACCGATATTGCCACCATTTAGCCATCATTTTTCACACAATTTGCGAGTTTTGATACCATTTAGCCACTGATATTGTCACCATTTAGCCACTATTTTTTACACAATTGCAACCATTTGCTACCATTTATTTGCTACCATACTGATTACTGGAATATTGGTTTTTAATTCAGATTTTTTTCTCCCTGCTATTTTCATCAAAATTACATATCAATAAAACTACAAATAATATAAAAAAAGTCTAATAAAATCCCAAAATTATATAAAACATATTGTTTTCAAAAGCATATAAAAATACCAACTAAAATATAAACTAACTAAAATTATCCTAATAAGATAAACATCTAAACATTCAAAACCAAGTGTTTATATCCTATTTTCGAACTGTAGCTGTTAACATAGCTTCAATTTGTAACATCCTATCAAGCAACGCATCTTTATCCACCTTATCTTTTTCTGTCAGCCAACAACCCCGCAATAATTCCATTGAACCTTTCTTTTTCTTCATCTTTTTCCTTAACGAGCTCCTTGATAACTAAGTTCAACTTTTCAATCTACAAAATAACCAATGAATAGAATCAAGAAATTAGAATTAATGAAAACTAATAATGGGTCAAGTTGGTTGCAAAGAAAACAAAATACAACTGTGAGCTACAATTCAAGTGCTAGAAGCTAAATAGCATGTTCCAGTTTGTTTACATATTAAGAAGGAAATCAAGAAATCATACCTAATTTTAAAAATATTTGAATAAAGTTAAAATCAACAACAAATTGAAAGTTATAATCAACAAATCGAATGCCTACATGAACTAATTGAAAGTTACAATCAACAAATTGAATGTTTAAACGAACCTGAAGGCTGAAGAAAGCGAAAGTGAGGGAAGGCCGGAGAACTGAATGGGTTGTGACCAGCTCCGGCGAGGGGCTTTGACGGCCGACGGTGGGCTGGTGGCTGGAGAGTGGAGTCGGTGGATGAGTTATTGGTAACTACGCTTGCCTATGGCCGGCCCTGGCTTTCAATCAAAACCCTAAATAATGAGCGGGATATAATTAACCCGCCTAGCTTAAAATTTCATTTTGTTACCACTAACAGGTAGCAATTAAAAATATACGTGTATATTTGGGATAATCTAGGGAAGTTATTCTTATTTTTCCACGAATCTGTCACCAAAAATAGATGGTGGCAAAATTTTCCACCGCTTTGCTACCAAACGATGTTGAGTACGCTTAATTTACATATCCGTGGGAAATAGGTGGCTAAATTTGCCACCGATTTTTTTCGGTAGCAAATTTTGGTGACAATTGCCAAGTTTTCTAGTAGTGGCTATTTTTTAGATCTTCGTAAAAACCGTTCGTTTGT
The DNA here is from genome assembly GCA_030545235.1 of Helianthus tuberosus. NCBI lineage: Eukaryota > Viridiplantae > Streptophyta > Magnoliopsida > Asterales > Asteraceae > Helianthus > Helianthus tuberosus. The sequence continues at coordinate 18,290,171 of CM060446.1, read as the reverse complement.
TCAAAGTTGTTCATTTTTAAATTTTTTTGATTTTTAAAAATCGTTCAATTTCTGAAGTTTATTTTTGCTATCGGCAATAAATTATAGAATACAAAGTTTAAAAACGATTGTTAAAAAAGAAAGGTAAAAAATGAACAATTTTAAACAAACGAACGGTTTGAAAATTAAAAAAACAACATTTATAAAAAAAACAAATGATTTTGAAAAAATTATGTTAAATATTTAAGGTTTTAAAAAGCGAATGATTTTAGTAAACAAAAAGTTTAAAAATGAATGAATTCGAACAAACAAACAATCCCAAAAATGGAGGATTTTAAAAATGATAAACAATTCAAATAACGCTTTAAAAATATTAGTAATGCTTTACAAAAACGATTCTAAAAGGAATGTTTTAAAAATAAACGGTTTTAAAAATGAAAGACTTTAAAAAATGAATTGTTTAAAAAAAATGAAATACATATAGTTTTAAAAAAGAATGGTAAAAAATGAACTATTCAGTTTAAAAAAATGAAGGTCACAAAAAAAATGATTTTAAAACAAACAGTTTAAAAAGAAACGGTTTTAAAAATGATAGAGGGCTTTAAAAAGGTTAAAAACAAATGTTTTTAAAAACGACATTTATAAAAAAATAAATTTTTAAAGAAATATGTATTTGTTTGTATATTTAAAACGTATTTTGTTAAATAACAATCGTGAGATAAAGAAATAAAAAAATTAAGTAATATACAAGTTATAAAAGAACTTTACAACTTTAAAAGAACTTTATAACTTACATAAACAACCCCTAAGTTATAAAAGGACCATAATACCCTTAGACATAACTAGAAAAAAGTAACATGGTTAGTGTTAGGGGTCAAAACTGTTATAAAGTGCAATCTTAGGGTTTGATAAGTTAAAAGATTCTTTTTTTTAAATTGAAAGAATTAAATTGATTAAAACACAAGGGGCAAAAAAGTAATTTACTCTTCTATACTCATTAAACACATATTATTTAGGGGTCAATTGATTGTAATCGGGAAAGAACATATGATTTGTATGCCAAATATTGTGTTAGGTGGCATTTAGTTTGTAATTTAGAGGAAAATGAGAAGGCAAAAATGAGTACGATTATTTAACATATATGTTTTGTAAGTTGTCAATACAAGAAAAAAACCTTATAGGAAGGACATTTTTTCATCTTATAGAGAGGACATGTTGTCTCTATAGGCATTTTCACCTATAGAGATGACATATCGTCTCTATAAAATTTGTCTCTACAGCCTCGTCCCTATAGGCTACAAAAGTAAAATGAGCGAACAAATCCTGGTCATACATGTGTGTAGATCAATGGCCAGGATTTGATGATAAAATACAATAGTGTATTTTACGATTTATTGATGAAATCCTAGTCATCCACGTGTGTAAATCAATGGCCAAGATTTGTTCACTCAATTCGCAAATACATTAGTGTTCACTTTAGAACCCTATGTATATTGCTGACGAAGGACGATGAATAGTAATTTTATTTTTATAATAATATATAATTTTTTCTTATTTTTTAATTAATATATTATAATGGTTTATTATTATATTTTTCTTTTAATAACGTATTTTTAATTTTTTTCATTTTTTTAAAACATATATTTCCTTTACCATTTTTAATGATTTTTTTAAATATATATTAATTTATCAATTAATTTGATACGTCATTAATAATTTATGTTTATAACGTTTCTCTAAAAACTTAAATACGTAGTTGTGCTTGATTTTTTTCTCTCAACATTCCGTTATAAGTTTTATTAAAAACGAAGCTGTACTCAAAATAAAATATTTATTTGGTATCATAAAAAGTTACGATGATAAACTAAACTGTTCTAATGGTCTGACTTTCTAAACAACATGCTTTATTTTCAAATCAAGTTTGTTTTAAATTATCATTTGCTCGGTTTCGTCGCAACGCCCGACGTAAAAAAAAACTATATATATATATATATATATATATATATATATGGAGGAGCTCATGCGAGAACCACCCTTATTGCGAGAACCGCGAGAACCAATGCGAACACAACCTAAAATAGCTAAAAAAACCTAACCCCCACCCCCCCAAGCTAAATGCTAAAAACTAAAACCCAAAAAAAACCTAACCCCCCTCCCCCACCCCCCAAAAACCTAACCCCCCCCCCAAGCTAAAATGCTAAAAACTAAACCCCCAAAAAACCTAAAAAAAATCAAATTTTTTTAATATTTTTTATGCTCAAATCGCTACTTTTAGTGGCAAAAAAAAAAGTTTTTTTTTTTTTTTAAATTTTATTTTTTTGCTTCGAAAAGTAGCGATTTTTATATAAAAAATATTAAAAAAAAAATTTGTGTGATTTTTAGCTATTTTTAGGCATTTTATATATATAGGGAGGAGATCATGCGAGAACCACCCTTATTGCGAGAACCGCGAGAACCAATGTGAACACAACCTAAAATAGCTGAAAAAACCTAAAAAACCTAACCCCCCCCCCCCCCCAAAAAAAAAAAACCTAACCCCCCCAAACTAAATGCTAAAAACTAAAACCCCCAAAAAATCTAAAAAAAACCCCACCCCCCCCCCCCCCAAAAAAAACCTAAACCCCCCTCCCCCACCCCCCCCCCCCCCCCCCACAAGCTAAAATGCTAAAAACTAAACCCCCAAAAAACCTAAAAAAATATAAAAAAAATCTAAAAAAATCAAAAAAAAATCTAATTTTTTTTTTTAATATTTTTTATGCTTAAATCGCTACTTTTAGTAGCAAAAAAAAAAAAAAAATTTTTTAATTTTTTTTTTTAGCTTCGAAAAGTAGCGATTTTTATATAAAAATATTAAAAAAAAAAATTTGTGTGATTTTTAGTTATTTTTAGGCATTTTTGGTTGTGTTCACATTGGTTCTCGCAATAAGAGGTGGTTCTCGCATGATCTTCTCCCTATATATATATATATATATATATATATATATATAGGGAGCCGCTAAAATGAAAACCACCTCCAGTTGTAAGAACCGCGAGAACCACTCTCAACCAATCATATTATGCCAACTAAAAGGGTATTTTAGTCTTTTACCCCAAATATCAAATCCATTTATTGTCTCTGTCATCTCTCACCTCTCTCCAAAAATCACCATCATCTCTCACCTTTCTTTAAATCTCACAGAGACTTTTACATTACACACATCCCAAATTTTGAATCCCCTATTCTCTCTCTCTCTCTCTCTCTCATACCCAAATCAAGGAACAAAAAAGATGTTTGATTGGTGGTGGTAAGTCGAATGCGGCGGAAGACGGTGGTGGGAGGTGGTTGGCCGGCGACGGAGGTGGGACGAAGACGGAGATGATGTTTAGAGATTCGAATGCGGCGGAGGTGGTGGTGGGAGGTGGTTGGTCGACGACGGTGGTGGGAGGTGGTTAGTCGACGACGGCGGTGGTGGAAGGCCCCTTGTTCATCTGTTAACACCAGTTTAGGGAAAATTTGTTTAATCATTTTCCAAATCAGGCATTAAATGTCATACTTGTATATTATCCTCTTTTGCTTTTTTTTTTTTCATCTTATTTCATTTTGTATGTATGTGTTTTACTGAAAACAAATTGTTCATGTGTAATAGATCTAAAATTTGTGTTATAGGACCGTGTGAGTGGGAATAGGAGTCAAAATGAGGAAGTTATTGATTGGTTGATTTCTTCTGCCAAAATGAAGAGTCAAAATGAGAAAGGAGTTGTGGCTGATTTTTGCAAACTTCACAAAATGCAAGTACAGCGAAGGATTTTTTTACAGAAAGAATGAAGTCATATCTCCAGATTTAGGAACACAAAACAAAGGCTCCGGGTCAGGAATCGTCTCAACAGATTCATTCAAAAACTTCATATCCAAACGTATCATATTCAGAAGAAACGGGTCATCAAAAGAAGGTCTCAAGTTTACGCCAACCGATACTTTAGTGACTTGTTACGTTTGGTATTTTTATGAAAATTTTATATATATTGTTTTGTTTTGTATTATTGAAATGTTATTGTTTGCGTTTTGAAAATATATCGACACTTTAGTTCAAAAACAGGGGAAACTTTGTCCGTTTTCCGTTAAACGAGGGCGTAAAAAATGGGGAAACGGGGCGTAAATTTTTTTTTGTTTTTTGTAAAAAGTTTTAAACCGTAAAAAAATCATAAAAAATATTGTTTTTTTTTGTAAAAAAAAAAGTTTAAACCCGTAAATTTTTTTTTGTAAAAAATGCTTATTTTACAACGTAAAACGTAAATTTTTTAACGTAAAACGTAAAAAAGTTTTATGTAAAACGTAAAAAGTTTAACGTAAAACGTAAAAATTTTAACGTAAAAAGTTTAAAAAGTTTAACGTAAAATGTAAACTTTTTAACGTAAAACGTAAAACTTTTTCTACGTAAGTTGTAAAACGTAAAAAACCGTGTGATAAAACGGTGCCTAAACAAGGGGCGTGAATGCGGCGCATAAAAACACCGCGGAAAAAAACGGGACATAAAAAACGCCGCGTTAAAACAGGACGTAAAAAAATGCGATTTAAAAAACGACGCTTAAAAAAGACGAGCGTAAAAAAACGGCGTGCAAAAACGACCCCGTTAAAAAACGATGCGTGCAAAAACCGACGCGCAAAAAAATTGTCTTGTTAAGAAAATATAAATTTAAAAATGCTTTTAATAAAAAAATTCTTTTAAAAAAATAAAAAGTAATATAATAAAACAAAAAAGTAATAAAAAAATAATAAAGACTAAAAGACAAAAAAAAAGTAATTTTACTAAACTACTCTTTTAGATTAAAATATTAAAGACATAATAAGACAAAATGTATTTAATATTAATATTAGTTACTTTTAATCTCATCCACCCATCTTGTTAATCTAGTGGTTAGGAACTGGTTCTCGGGGTTCTTACAATTGAAGGTGGTTTTCATTTTAGCGGTCCCCTATATATATATATATATATATATATATATATATATATATATATATATATATATATTATTTATATACATATTAAAATGAACTTGTGATGAACAGTACAAAATTATTTTTAAGTATTGATTTTAGTTTTAAGTATTTATTTAAGTATTGATAACTTTTGTTAAGTATTTATTTTATCTTTTAATAATGTTGGTATCAGTGCCCGTATTCATTTTTATGGTTTTTGGTTTTGATAGTATCTTATTTATAGAACCCTGTTTGCGATAATATATGAATACCAGTATTAGTGTTCGTTTTTATGGTTTTCGATTGATGTAAAATACGTGTTGATTATTATACATGTACCCATATCGATATTGATACCATGACGAAATGAACCAGTAGTGCCCGAACAACATCGGTACCAGTGTGGGTTTTTATGGTTTTCGTTGATGTAAAACAAGTCTTGATAGTATTCCGAGTGTCTATATCATACCGACGGTGTAACAAACCGAACCGACACGATTGAAAACCCGCCGCGATAGTGCGGGAAATCCCCACTAGTTATTATTATACATATTATTTGCAAGTGGTGATGAATAGTATTTTAAGATATATTTAAAGTTTTTTTTTTCAAGGTTTTCATTAATTTTATTATTTTCTTTCTACTTTAATTGAATTTAAACATATATTTTTTATCATATAAAAATGAATTTATCGGTACGATGTTTTCAGTTCGGTACGGTATATTAGCGATGCGTTATCAGTTATCGAAAGCAGAAACAATAAAAATAAATATAGGTACCGATACAGATGTTTTTCAATTGGATTCGATTCGGTTTGACACGATAGCAGCACGGTATGCGTTTTGAAAACAAAATATATCACAATGTTGAAATAAAATAAACAAAGTTTTTAATATTGTTTGTTTCAAAGTTTTCATTATTTTATTGTTTTCTTATTACTTTAATTAATTTTAAACATATTTTTTTTCTCATAAAAATGACTGCATACCGGTACGATGTTGTTGGGTTCAGTTCGGTACGGTATGGTAGCGATATATTATTAGTTTATCGAAAGCAAAAGCAAAAACAATAAAAACAAATTCGGGTTTTGATACAGATGTTGTTCAATCGGTTTCGATTCACTTTGCTACGATAGCGACATGGTATTTGTTTTCAAAAAAATATGTATATGACAATGTTGAATAAAATACACATATAATGCAAACGATCTGAATCAGTATCAACTGAACAATATCAGTACCGATATCGATATTTGTTTTTATTGTTTTTGATCGATTTAATGTTTTTTTTCAACTACTTTAGCGAATGCAGGTGTCGTATCGAACCAATCTGATACAGACTAAATTCTCGCCGCGAAGCGCGGGAAAATATCACTATTATACATATTAATATAAAGTGGGCATGAACAGTGATTAATTTTTCAAGTAATTCTTTTAATTTTTAAATATTATATTATTAATCAGTAATAGTAATATGATTATTTTTTCTAATAACTTACGTTCTATATTTGTGTTTTTTCAACATTGTGATATAAATTTTATTGAAAAACATATATTAAGCCGCTATCGTATCTAACCGAACAATATATGTAACAGTATCGGTATTTATTTATATTGTTTAGTATACCAAACAACATTGGTATTTGTACCTGTATTCATTTTTATTGTGTCATGTTTGGTAACGGATTTGTGCCCTTGCCATAGTGAACCAACTCGAAACTAACCAAACAACATCGGTATTTATTTTTATTGTTTTTGCTTTCGATAACCTGGCACCGTATCACTATCATACCCTACTGAACACCGATACCTGTATTTATTTTTATGCTTTCCGGTTTTGATAATTTTTCATTTATACAACTCTGTTTGCGATGATAAATTAATATCGGTACCAATATGTGATGATTTGAACCAATAGATGCCATTCAAACAATATTGGTCCTAGTACCGGTGTTCATTTTTTATAGTTTTCGGTCGATATAAAACACGTGTTTATTTCTATAACGAGTGCATGTGTCGTACCAGTATTGTCACGAACCATATTAATACCAATCGAATGCCCATGATAATGTACTGCCGCAACGCGCATGCAAATAATCTAGTATATATTATTAGTGATGGATCATGATCAGTACTTTTTTTTACCTTTTCTTTCGTTTCATCATATAAATATATTTGGTGTGGCAAAAAGTTGTAAAAGGCAAAGTAGATCCGCTGGAAAAAGGGTTTTATTTGATAGTGGTTAACTTGGGTTCAAGTCTTTCTTTAGCCCACCCTTCCTTTTTTTTCATTTTCCTATCTAGAATGTGTGTAGATTTTGCATATTTTATTTGTTTTACTTTTTAATATTTATTTACTTTTATTCTTCTTAAAGGTATGTTCTATTTTCCTTTCCTTTCTCTTATTTATTTTATTTTCTCTTTTAAAGCAAAATACACGTATAATTCATGGAGTTTCTTAAATTTCAATTTTATTCTTCACTCTTTTTAAATTATTATTATTACTATATATTAAAATACTTTGTTTGATGAATCATAAATATCTTATTATTTAGATTAAAATGTTAAAATGGTCTCTGAGTTTAAGCCACTTTTGGCACTTCAGTTTAAAACCGAAATTTTTTGTATTTGGGTTCCTAAGGTTACATTTTTTGTCATATTCATCCTATTAGCAATCTGAATTAGAATTTTCTGTTAATTTTTCTCTTTTTTGTTTTCCTCAATTAATTAAAATATATCATGTATAGAATTATAAGAGAAAGAGGCCTAAAAACTGCTGCATCCATTTAAAATACATAGATTTAATTTCTAATGGGACAAATTAACACTGCAAGGCTGCCGGCAACTTGACTTCACCATTCTGGGAATTTTGGCTCTCACCACCACCTGCACATGTGAACGGGTTCACGGGACAAATACTTAAATATTTTCATATATAAACGTGTAATTTAATTGTTGATTTTTTAAACGATTTTGTTGGTATCTAATACTTCGCTAGTATAAATGATATAGTGTTGCATGGAGATTTAAGTAGTATGGTATTTATGTAATGTTTAAACAATGGACAGGCGAAGAAGTGTCCAAAATAGTAGTAATGTGACTCACGAGATATCAATAATGAAAGTGATGTGAGGGTGAGAACTTATCACACATAGGATAGGAGGATGGATACACCTTGGGTGATTCGTTCACCGGCTGATCAACATCAGCAAGTTGTTAGTCTTATAGACGCCGTTCAAGAGTCGCCGCTCTTAAAATTTTGTTTTTGATGAAAATGGACTGAATCTTCTCCACTATATATTCGAAGCTAACATTCATGTAATCCCCTTTCTTCGGCCAACAACAACCTTGTATAGGTGCGGACCCAAGCCCAGCCCAAGGTGGGCGGGGAAAAAAAAATTTAGTGCTAAGTTCCGTCGAAAATCTCGTCTGCATCCCTTGGAATTTTTCGTCCGCCCCCTTGAAATTTTTCGACCGCACCCTTGAAATTTTTCGTCCACACCCCTTAAGTAAAAAGTGTTATCAATTTATATTAAATTTTTTTTAGTAAACTCTTATTTAAAAAAAAAATACTACCTAAATTATATAACTTTTAATACCTAACTAACTAAACCCAAATACCCATACCTTTACCCACTTATAATTCCTAACTAGCTAGCCCACTAAGTCTTAGCTCATTAACCAAACCCAACAATATTTCAAACTATAATAAAATAATTAAAGCCCAAAACCTTTAGAAATTCTCTCCCTCTCTCTCTCTCTCTCTCTCTCTCTCTCTCTCTCTCTCTCTTGCGTCCCTGCACTGCCAACGAACAACATCACCCAGCGACAACAGTCCAGCAGCCGGTGACCACCGTAATCAGCCACCATACCACCGTCGTTTGACACCAAATCTAACCGGAATCCGAATAAGGTAAGTTTCTTTGTTATTTTGATGATTTTGGTTGATATTATAGGAGAAAAAAGGGTAATAAAGTTGTTAAATAGGTTTGAAATTTTGTGTGTTTTGACGTTGTTTATGGTTGTTTAGATGATTTTTAGGGTGATTATGTTGTTTATATATTTTTAAGGTGATTACAACTTACGTTATGATTTCTAGGGCTTGAATAGTTGAAAATTAAAATTAAAATTAAAATTGAAACATTATATTATGGAGCGATGAACTTATGTTATATAGAGAAAGAATTGCTTAAAAATTAGTATTAGATAATGTTTTGGATAGATTTCAAAAAATGAAAACCCGTAGGGCGTTGACGTTGTAATTATGTTTGTAACAAGGTTTGACATGTTTTTGATGATTATATAAATTTAGTTTGATGTTCGTTTGTTTTACATGACCCGACCCGATACGAACCGATTTTTTTACTTATATACCTAGGGGCCTAAAATTTTTAAAAATGTTCCGCACCTCCATGGAAAAATTACTGAGTCCGCCACTGACCTTGTACCACTGCATGTGGGGGACCTTGGGCCACCAATGGTGGAATAGGCCTAAAGTGACTTCTTGTCGGATGTAGGATATAGAATTGGTGGCTAAAAGCACTTTAGGGATGGTGAAGATACAAACGGAAATTTTGAATTCTTCATCATCATGTTTAACAATTGATTTACGAAGGGTGTGCAAAGTGGTGGAACCAGAACTTCTTTGTCAGGGGGTCATCATAGTACTCTCTTTTCTACCGGCTACAACTAGAGAGTCTAAAACATGTTTTTTTCATAGAAAATCTCAGATTGTACATATAAAAATCTTACAAATTTCTATGTCCGGGGGGTTAGCGAACCCTCTTGACTTCCGCCCCTGGGTGTGCATATTCACACACCTTAATGTCTATCTACACATCAAGTGGGACCCTTATATACGCCACGTATGTACGTAGCCGTCTTTTTCAATTTCACGAAGAATCTATGCGTGTGTCCTATCATGGTCCTATATACCGCGTATAGGTATACGCGATGTATATGAAAAAACACAATTTTACCCCTGGTTTAGGGCCTATACGCAGCCCAAACCAACGGTAAAATGGTCATTTTTACCCTTTGTATACGCCACGTATAGGGGCGTATATAAAAGGCCTTTTTTACGGGGCATATATAAAGGCCCATTTTTACGTTTCTATACAATATTTATGGTTTTAGCAAAGTTCTATAATAAGTACGTTTTTTTTAAATAAATAAAAAACATTGTTAAGCGTCGTATCGTATAGTATAGTATAGTATAAGTCTCGTATAGGTCTCGCATGGGCCTATAGATGTGGTATCGTATTATATAGTGTAGTATAAGTCTCTCGTATAGGCCTATAGGTGTAGTATAGTATCACATCTTATCGTATCATATACCATGGATCTTTTTGTATTAAACTGATAGTGAAATCAAGTTTAATGTGACGAAGCTCTTATTATTTGTTAGGATCCGAGTTTTAGTTTGTGTGTTTTTGTGTGTGAATTAGTGAAGTGTTTGATGAATTAAATGAGCATAAATGAGAATGATAAGATGAATTGAGCTGGAATTAAACGAACACACAAACTTGGAAAGTTAACATATTGTTTTCGATTATAATCCAAATGATTTCAAATTACAAGTATGATTTTATACTCCCCCTCAGCCTGATCACACAACTTTCTATTCATACAAAAGGATGTAAGGTGATAACTAGATCTCTAACAGGTAAGATCTATTTATACATATACTTTATGCTGACAATCAGGGCTCACATCACCCTAAAAGCGATATCTTACATTCCTAACAAAAAAGATTCCACAGATGTTAGAAACATATGATAGAACCTAATATGTGTTCTAAGACTCACAAACACCATTCTACAAACAACTGTTTTATTTGTTAACCTCTGGTCTTTAACCTTTATCAGTTTTTTAACCTTCAACAGGGCTTTAGCCATGAATAGACTTTTGGTCTTCTCCAACAGTGCTTTCATGTCTTCAGCAGATCTTTGAGTTCTTCAAACAGATGCTCTGTTAGTATTCAAGCTTCACTATTTTTGGGGAGAGATGATCATCATAGCTTGCTTATTTCTTGATCAGGATAGCACGTTTTAGCTTTTGCAATCATCTGTTCTTTTATAGGTCCAACAATATTTTAGTGTTTATTATCTCGTTCTTTAACTCGATGTAACGAGCAATCACCATTTGTTTTACTGCAACACAAGCTTCATACACTACCAGATTTCTCAAATAAACCTTTGTGTTCACATCCAGTTCCGCAACCGAGAGGTAAAGTGTACGTGTTTTGCCATTAAAATTAATCTCGTTTATTCCACCATTAATTGTGAGAAATGGATTCCACCTTGGGGGGAAATCATGAAAATAGGCAAGTTGACCACGTAAGTTATAAACATATACATTGAATTTTAAATAGCCAATGACTTTTATATGTGTGGGCTATGGAGGTGTCAGCTTATCAGAGTGTGGGCTAGGAGGTGTCAGTATATCAAAGTGTGGGCTATGGAGGTGCCAATGTATCCGAATCTAGGCTATGCAATTGTCGGCATCTTGGAGTGTGGGGTATAGAGGTGCAGGTTTATCGGAGTGTTGGTTATGGAGGTGTCAGCCGGCTATGGAGGTGCTGGATTATATGAGTGAGGGCTATGGAGGTGTCGGCTTAATCAGAGTGTGAGTTATGTTGGTGTCAACTTATCGAAGTGTGGGCTATGGGAGAGCTAGCTCTGCTAATTTCTTTGTTCAACTTTCCTACTTTCATGATTTTCCCTAGCTTTGGCCATCTGGGTAACAGAGGAGATCTTGATTTCTTCGATCGTTGGGTTTTTTGCTCACCAAGAATATATCCATCATTATTTCACTGGTTTGTTTTAATAGTTTGTCACGTAGAGGATTATTCAAGGCAATTTTCTTTTGGTACCAATTCTTTTTTTTATCTCCCTTTGGCGACAATGATTTGCTCATTCTTGTTGTCGTTCTTACCCTGCTATCGGAGAGAATATATTTTAAGATATACTATATATTATTAAATAACTATTTATAGAAATACAATAAACGGGTGTACCTATTGGCACACCCATCTCACTATATACACACCTAAAAAGGTGTTTTTTGTCTTTATATGCACACCCTGCAGTGTCTAACTGTGGCCAAAACGCGGCGTTTTGGTCCGGTTAATCAGAAAAAAACTGACGGGTCTATTGACCGGACCAAAACGCCGAGCTTTGGCTGCGTTTTGGTCCTGTCAACCAGACAAAAGACTGACACCCAGTCTGGTTGACAGGACCAAAACGCTGCCAAAGCTCGGCGTTTTGGTCCGGTCAACAGACCCGTCAGACACCCGTCAGTCTTCCGTCAGTCTTTGTCTGGTTAACCGGACCAAAACGCCGCGTTTTGGCCACAGTTCGACACTGCAGGGTGTGCATATATGGACAAAAACTACCTTTTTGGGTGACTATCTACACACCAAGTGTGTAGATAGTTTGGCCCTAAACTTATTATAAAGAAAACATAATAAAATCATATATTCTAAGAATTAACCCTAAGAAAAATAAGCCATGTGATACCTGCTTATTGCCGTGTTCTTCCTTGTTTGACACTGTCAGGTAACGGAGAAAGTCGAGAAGATGATCACACTCATCGATGTGAACATCCGGCAATTGCTTTCGTGAAACGGAGTAAGCTCTCGGAAAAGGGTATGTCATTCTTTTGTAATGTAATGAAAAACCAAGAATGAGATTCTCTAAAATATTGAAACAATATTGTAATAATGCGAAACAGCAACAAGTTAGTTTCATCAATCTTTAAATATCCCTATCTAAATGAAAATTCTAAAGCAAGATCTATCTGGAAAAGGGTAGATGATCAAGCAAGTAATAAACTAGCCTAGAGGGAACCACTAAAATACAAGATAAATTCAAAGGAAAACAGTAGAAAATCCATTCCAATATATAAAATTTGTCTTCATTGAAAATATCATGATCGATTGATCGATCATTATATTATACATATTAATAAGAAGTGGTCATGAACAGTAAAAGGGGTGTTTTGGGAATTTCGCGTGTAAAGAAGGAGCCCCACACACAAATGACAAAACCACACACAGAAAACTTAAGAGAGACAAGGGGAATGAGAATGAGGGACAAACCGTTTTAGAGTGAGGGAGAGAGAGAATCAGAGAAGAAGAAGAAGGCCGACCATGGTTTCCGACCGGCCGGGCATTTTATTCTGGTTATGGTGGTTGCGGAGGTGGTTACCGGCGACGGTGACATTGAGGGTTCCGTCGGGCGCCATCGGTGGTGGTGATCGATGATGTTTGTAATTAATGGTCATGATTGCGGTGGTTCCGAGTAAGGGATGTGGTGGTTCTCGACGGTGACCAGCGTCAGTGGTGGATGTAGTCGGAGACGGTGACGATGGTTAGGGTTTAACATGTGTCGCTTGCAAGTGTAGTAGAAAAGAACGGCGGCTGCGATCTGTTTATGAGTTCCGATGATGGTGGTTTCAATGGTCACACTTTTCGTCGGAGATGATTGGAACAGATGGCGTCAACGTTAAGATGGTTCGGGTGTGGAAGATCTGGTTACTTCTGTCGGCGGTAACAATTAGCGGGGGGATTCGACTCTGTCAATAGGCGCTATGGTTACTTCTGTCGTTTTCATCTTAGATAAGAAGCAGGTATACTTCTTTTGTTGATCGTTTAAGGTTGCTATTTTGTTTTAGGCTTATTTCTTATTTATATTCAATCGGTTGTCTTTTGCAGCGAATTCTTACTGTTTGTACTCAATTCCACCAATGTTCATACGTCGTGATTGCTTAATATGTTTTGAAACTGTATAAACATTAACCATAAAGTGAATATCTTGGTATTACCTTTTGTGTTAATTGACTATATTGAAATAAACAGATGAATTAAAAGAATATCATGAAGTTTTTTTTTTCTGAATATAAACATATTTCCATGATTTAGTGCCACTCCCCTTGGTTGAGTTCAGCAAATTTCCATAATTGAGTGCCAACCGCTTACTCAACTTTGGTGGTTGAGTTTAGCAAATTTCCATGATTGAGTGCCAGACGCTTACTCAACTTTGGTCCCATTTAATTGATGTTGGTAGATGTTAATATCGTATATAGTATACTTATTACGAATATAAAGGTTTTATAATAATAATCTATCTAAATTCATGTATTATAGACCTTGGGATGGTTCCGCTACTTGCAAGATTTGGGCAGCTTCCACACAATGAGCTGTTGTGGGTGACAATAATCACTCACAGCGATTGTATATTTTTAAAAGGGAAAGTGTTTAGTTAAAATATTGGGTTGTTTTGTTAAAAAAACTATGGTATGTTTTGTGAAGGTGAAGAGAATTGGTGAATATCTTAGTGCTAATTATGCTTAGATATGAGGGAACACAGTTGGCATGTGCACATTGTGATGGTTTAAATGAAGTTTGTACTATGTTCATAGCAGATTGACCAATCCAATTCTCAAATCAGTGTTACCCCAATTAACCCACAAAAAAATTCCACTCTATTAACTTATTAGATTACATTCAATTCTGAAAACTCTCTTCGTAGATCTATAATTGTCCAGCCTTTTATAAATGTAATTTAAATAAAAAACAATCTATGAAAATCGATCGATTTTTAACCTTTTATGCTATTGTTTATGTTTATGTTAGAAAGAAAAGAGGAGAGCTTTTGATTTGTGATGGCTTGATGGAGTAGTGCAATGATACAAATTCCAAATAATGATTGTATCTTTTAAATTACGTTGTATATACATATTAGCTTTCTGATGTCATTTGGAACTGAAACTGAATAGAGGAAGTTCAGGGGTTGTTTTGTATCTTATTGAATTTGGAGCTTGGAAATTAGAAAGTAAAAAAAGTCATTGAAAACTGTGTTAAATGACATGTTTAATTTGGTTGGTTTATTGTACTCAGAGTTACAAAACGTATATGGACGTTCAAATGGACAGTATTCATTTTATGGAGCAAATGCTGGCGCCGCTGGTGATGGTATGATTGATTACTGTTGCAGGTGCAGCCGCCACTTTCTACCCGTATCTGAACTTGGCGAAAGGTGGTCACGGAAGCTACGCTACTGGTCAGAGATATGGTGTGTAACCACGCCATCTTTACCAGTATTATTTCGCGAACTCTTCCGTGGGGTACGCACAGCAATATGGTACCCCCAATCTCTCTTGCAGCTACTCCTCCATTGCAACGAGCTGGTTTAATTTTCATTATAATTAGCAAGTTTGTTATCTTTTCTTACAACAACTCAACTAACCCTTTTGACAGATGGAAGTGGGTACATAACCATGGATGACCATCAACAAGCTAGCATAGATAGTCTGCAAGATACTCAACTTGCTGAAATGCTCAAAGAAGTTGATCAAGATAATGTTATTTTTCAATTCTTCTTTTGGTGTTAATCATGTAAGGCTTCTTAAACCGTTTTTTTAGTAGTGAAAGTTGGAAGTAGAAAAAAGGAATAGGGCAATGATTGGATAAAAATAGGTTTGAATCGCGAGTAAAAGGAAGGGGCTTTTCTATTCGTGGGTGGGCACCACAAGTTCTGAACCTATTGTACCGAGCCATGGGTATTTTGTTGACATATTTCTAAGTCTATGGTATTTTATTTTTGGTTGTCGTTGTATAATAAAACAAATCGTAATTGAATTACTTAAGTTTTTTCACACGTTTTGGCCGCCGCAACGCGCGGCTGGTAAAATTTCTAGTTTATATTTAAAAGTGAGCGAATGTGTAACAACAATACGCATTGAATAAACACAATAAAATTTGCTAAAATAGGACATAAAAAGCAATATTGTTTTTGATATTTCTATTATATGTTGCCCACAATGATCTTTGATCTCTAGAACGTGTATGATAAACTAAGCTTTCATATAACTTGAATTTGAATACAATGGAATGAATTACAAATGAGAAATCTATCCCTATTTATAGTTTCTAATGGATGCGAGTGAATAGACGTGTCCTTTCACGAATGGTTGTGTCCTTAGATCTTGTGGTTGTAATTAAACATGACGATGTTGTGAATGGATAATTCACAACTAAACAATAATTCGAACAGGAATGGAATCTAGTAGGTTTATATTGATCTGTGATTGGTTACAACTAATAAACAAGAGTAGAATAGGATAGTAATAGAAAAGGGGATGGGAAACTAGAAATTACAGGTTAGAGATGGGAAGAAGAAGACACACACCAACAATATTCATTCTTCCTACGTTCTCCTAACCGTCTTGCTTATATCTTCAACGATCACCATCGATCAACCGCTAACTGGGCCATTTAACTTGTTGGGCTTCTTGAATTGGGTTGTTGAGATGGGCCCATAAGATTCATAACATTACTCCCCCCTTTCAAATACACCTTGTCCTCAAGGTGTAAGATTGTAAAATATTGGAAGAAATTGATACGGGTGTGCGAATTAGCTAACGCTTGTGCATGCATTCGAGCGGAAAATAAAGCATTAGCTCGTTGCAACAGTTGTGTTTCGAAAATCACAGGATATGTATCGGTGTAAAAAGCATCTGCAAGTGGCTTACGTCCATAAAGGGCTGCAAAGAATGTTATGGCCAGAACCAATTGTACAAATTCAGTTTGTGTGAAGTGTGGGTAAAGGAAGGGGCGGATGATTACCGGAGTGTAAGCGGTTAACAACTCGATAAAATGGTCACTGAAATGAGGAAAAAGGACGCCTTGTTGATGTGTATAAGGAAGAAAAGGTGGCAGATTATCCAAAAAGTCAAAGGCGGTATGGTTTGCAACACAAGAATCTTTGCCGGTCAAGACGCTAGCGATGAATTGTGTGCAGAATTAAACTTGTAGTCTGCAGCCATTTTTTGAAATTGATGTCATGTGACCATCCCGTATAATTTTTAGCTCATTTTTGCCTGTGAAAATATTGCTGGTAACATTGAAGAAGAAGTATACAAGTGTTGGTAAGATGGCAACAAGTAGAACTGTTGGTGATTGTAAATCTGCCAATTGGAATCTCGATGCACCAATCTCCCTCATGTTGTACCCTCTAATAAAACAAGCTCCATCAAGAGGAATGATATTAGTCTGTAGCAAATTGAATGCGTTGAAAGCTTCTACAATGGCGCCACACTCCACATGCATATATACCAAAACAGTGACAATGATTGGGGTGATGTTTGCTGCCCATTGTGATGAACCCTTGAGCAACCTCTTCACCACGCTTTCGTGAACCACAATAATTCCAAGGCTGCCACAAACCTTCAACAATCCTCCTAAAATCTTCAATACAGTGAAACACGAAAATTTACATAGTAATTCGGTAGCGTCCAAAACCATCTCTTTATTTGTGTCACCATGATGTCCACCAGAAAACACAACCAATATTAGTTCGAAATTGCGTATGCATGGAACAAGAATATCAAGGAACGGCTTCATGTTCATAACCAGAGTCCAATAATGACGCCTATAAAGGTACCATTCACTAAGAATCCACCATATTTGGCTTGGGAGAAAAAGATCCTTTACATCAGCACATCTATTTGGGTTATAGAAGATGAAGGTAAACGTAGGAAAGGGGCCACTACTAGCGTTCGTTCTTGCCACAATATCTTCCTGCTTCGCAGAAACCCAACCGGTGTCGACCCATGAGGCCCCGAATATATTCAGAAGTGAACTACAGACCATCGGGGTCGGAACCAACATCATCAAAACTACACTTTTTACGATAGTAGTGGTGTTTGAGATGCTCCAAACGGTAGCATACCCATTTTCGTGTGGAGTTGTGGGTTTCATATTAACTCCAGAAGCTACTGATGTTGCTAATGGTTCGAACTTTACAATTTTCATTCAAAATTGTCCATAAGAGGAAACAACGATTATTCCTTCGCAGACCACTGCATCAGAAGTTGTTGCAAGTTGTAAGCCAAAAAGATCTGGGTATACTTTAAAAATCCCTGACTGAACTAAACCAATTGTGCAATCAGTAGCAAAATCTACATAGTTAGTATAGCCAAGTAATATAGCAGATTTACGACACAACTGAACCAAAATAAAATCTAACATAAGGGTTGTATAAAGGTCTGGTGGTTTTGGATCTTGGTATCGAGTTAGAGGTGGTGTGCTTAACAATGATTTGCATGTATGCAATGGTAGAAGTGCCAAATTCTACATAACCTGACCCGTAACAGCATGGCGGGGATTTAAAATTGAGGTATGACACTGAAGTTTTTCAACCGAGATTGAACCATTAACCAAGCAGTGTTCTGTTATATCTTCAACACCAAAAGGCGAATTAGGACCATAAATTATCAGAGGAGAACTGTTAAACTGGAAATTAAGTGTACTGGCATTAGGAAAAATGAATTTTCTAGGAGACACCGGAACAAGATGCCCAAGTAAACCTGGTTTCCATGCGAATGAGGTCATAACTATTGAATATGTGTCTAACAACCATTGTATATCATGTAAATCTGTGTTGTGCATCTCAGCCTCAAAAAGCGAATGAAAACCAATAACGACAATGGTAGAACAACTAATTTTGCAATCGGGTGCACTCAGAGAAGGAACAATTACTCGTTTCGGATGTACATGAACATAATATGGATCCAACTGCAAAGCTGAAACCGTAGTAGTAATATCAAATACCTCGTCATCAGTAGTTTTATGATTGGCGTTGGCAATTGCATTGTTAATACTATCCGGCATTTCATCGAACACCTTGAGAGCAGATCCCGTTTTGGTCAGTAAACAGAATTGATGAAGCATTGCAGTAGTGAAATCGTTCCATGTGAGGTCATCGCTCCGAAACCAGGAATTGAACCAGTGGAATGGTTCATCCTCAAATACTTCAATAACGTATGAGAATCGTTCATCACCATAGATTGAGTAAAATCGAAAATATAGCTCGGATTGAGAGATCCATGAGTTAGGATCAGAGCCAGTGAAACGAGGTAATTGTGGTTCGAGATCTTCCAAAGCCATTGATGCTAAGGATCAATGAAAGCACCAATGTTGTGAATGGATAATTCACAACTAAACAATAATTCGAACAGGAATGGAATCTAGTAGGTTTATATTGATCTGTGATTGGTTACAACTAATAAACAAGAGTAGAATAGGATAGTAATAGAAAAGGGGATGGGAAACTAGAAATTACAGATTAGAGATGGGAAGAAGAAGACACACACCAACAATATTCATTCTTCCTACGTTCTCCTAACCGTCTTGCTTATATCTTCAACGATCACCATCGATCAACCGCTAACTGGGCCATTTAACTTGTTGGGCTTCTTGAATTGGGTTTTTGAGATGGGCCCATAAGATTCATATCAGACGAGGGGTGTCTCTTGAATCCATAAGTCGTGCCTCTTGTTTCTTTGCTTCCTGGTGTCGTCGAAATCGAACAGGCATGTCCCTTTGGACATGTCGAGTAGAATAGGAGTAGTTTCAAACTTCCGTCTTGTCACAACTAGTCCCCGAACTTGATAACTACCTCTAAACTATCTTTATACTAAATACTATTTAACCCTTGTACTTAGATGTGTATGATTAGCGTTTCATTATAAGCAACCTAAAATTTAAGGTGCGATTGTGCGAGTTATTCTTACAAACGTTGAGTGACCTGATCCATTACTTATTTCAAGATGCAAACACATATTTTCTTCAAATACTTGGACAGTTTCACTATCCATGTTTGATCATACATTTTATTCATTTCCACAATCACTTTATCCAAGTCCTTCACTTTGTCAACTTCACAGATTTAGTCATTCCGTTCCATAAATCTGCAACCTCTTTATCACTATTCATATGGCTGACAACTATGTGTTTGTCTCTCAAATACTTTGCATCTTGTGTTGTGTCGATTATCCCATTCATAAACTCGGTGTAACGAGCCTCCATCGGAAGACATAGGCTTCGTACGATACCAGGTTTCTCAAATAAACCTTTGTGTTCATATCTACTTCCACCACTGGGAGTTTAAGTGTGCATGTTTTGACATCAAAACTAATGTCAGATATTCCACCAGTTAATGGATTCCGGCTCTCGCCATCTGGGTAACTGACGGGGTCTTGATCTTATCTATAGCTGCGTTTTTTGGTTGATCACCAAGAAAGTTATTACACACTTTTCCCCCTTATCCAAGGCTTTTTTACATAGATCGACTGCTTGAGGATTCCTAGCTATATTCCATATCGCACGCAGTCTTTGCTTTCCCCTTGAGGAAATTATTGAAAATATTTGCTATGACTATTCCCAATATTTTCATAGATATAGCATCTCGAACTTCACTTGTATTTGGCACCGAATCTTCATTTTTTTTCTCTCGCTGGCGGCTCGGTAATTTGTTCGTTCTGATCATTGTAAATCTTACCTGCTATTAAAGAGAAAATATGTTCTGTATTATTTATTAACTATTTATAGGAATACGATAAATTAATTTATAAGAAAAAAACTTTTTTTTTCGTGAATATATGTTTAAGCTTCGCTCTGTATTATTTATTAACTATTTATAGGAATACGATAAATTAATTTATAAGAAAAAACCTTTTTTTTCATGAATATATGTTTAAGCTTCGCTCTGTATATTTATTAACTATTTATAGGAATACGCTAGATATATATAAAACTGACCTCGAAAAACAGTACTCCAAACAATGAAAAATGGTGCTTTAATTCGGGTGTTTAAACTTCCAATTAACAAAAATGAAGCCGTTTGGAGCACCGTTTCATGATAAGTTTTACATCAATGGACTCGTATTCTCGTTCTGATTAAAAACCCTAAACATGAGTTTGTAATTCGGAAAAAAAACTTAACTCCGTTAAATTTTTTTAACTTAACTCCGTTAAGTTTTTTTAACTGAGGATTGTTGAAGGCAAAATAATTAAAAGGTAGGACTGCTAGTGAGAATATTCAAATGTGAGATTTGTTATGGCCAATGACGTCTACTTGGGATAATTAGAATCCAATTTCTCAATTTTTTTATGTTTAATATTGTAACACCTCGCAAAATCATGACCAATGAAGTGAAGACACGTGTCATAAATCCTAATCATGTAATAAGTTGACTTTGAGGGACTAAAGTTGTCAAACAATAAAAAGATGTATGTAGAAGGACTAAAAGTGTCAACATGCCAAAATTATACCTCTGATTGACCTCACACAATATTTGTATTCTTTAATGAGTAGATTGTCGGACGCAAGAAGACATTTTAGATTAAAATCGAAAGTTTATAAAGCACAGGGGTTAAACGTGTCAACATGTTAATTCTTACCTCTGAGTGACCTTTTAATGACCCCGAGGCTTTGAAATATTTTATTATACTCTCACAAATATCGGATAATGATTTCAGGAAATTTCGGTGCAATTAAATGATTTAATTTACAAATTCAAAGAAATAGGGATTTAATGCGACAACAAGAGGAACTAGTGCCTGTCGGGTGGTCTCGTAACTAAGCGAGAGCCTAACGATGTTTAAATATGTACCAAGATACTTAAAAGTTAACTTTGGGGGTTCAAAAGTACAATAAATGAAAGTTATTTCAAGTTAAAAAGGACCAGGGACTGAAACTGCCAAGATCGGAAACCTTTTTACCGGAATCAAAGAGAGTCGCGGGGCGCGAAGGCTGCCCCTTGACTCGTAAGCGGCCCGCGAGAAACCTGCCAACATCCAAAAAACTGGCAGGTGCATGTTGCAGGCTGTCCACCGCCATTGCATGGCTTCTGAGCGATACCAGGGGCTGGTTAATGGTTTTTACTACCATGGGAACACTTGTAAACATCTGGTAACTCCCCTCAACAGCTGGAATGATCTCATGAGCTTTCAAATCTCTATATAAAGGGCCTTTAGTTGTTCATAAGAACTTGCACTCACAAATTTTCACTCATATCTTCTTCTCTGGAGCATCCTGGTCTTAAAGGAAGCTCTCTAAGTTTAAACTTTCGTGCTAAGGACCCTTGTAAGTGTTCTTAGCTCCTGTAGTTCAATTTTTGTATGTGTAAGAATCGAAAGTCAAAGTTGTCGTAATTACACTTTGACTTTCAGTTTAATCTTAATCGGTCCAGCCATTATTCGAAATGAAAGTGGTTATGTGTTGGTAATTAAGTATGTGTTAATCCCTCAAAAGGGAACCTCCTAATTATCAAGTTTACATAGTTAATTGTCGGGTCAAAGTAATTAAAATAAAAGTCTAACGGGTTAGTTTTTAAATAAAATTCATAACTGATAATGTAGAAGCTATAAAATATGTTTTATCACTTTAATAACTTGGTAAATATTATAAGAACATGTCTAGACATGTTCAACCCGACAATTCTGAGTTTAGGCTCGGTTCGCAACCGAAAGTCGCAAAAAGTTGACTTTTGCTTTGACTTCCAGTTCTGACCCGAATTAGCTTAGTTTCTTTATGCCTTAAGGTTCCTTTGTGACCATATTATATGTTAGTATAGCCCTCTAAGGTTATACTACATGGTTCCTTAGTAATCTAAGTTATTTACAAATTTCCGTTATTATGCTTAATATTGACTATCATGCCCTTATGTTATAAAAACGAGATTTTTGAATATGCAAACATGCAAACTACTTAGTTACTGATATACAAACATGTCTAAGTTAATTTGACATAATTTTCTGGTCTCAAACTAATGTTATGCACGATATCGTAAAACTTAACTTTTTATTAATTAAACTACACTTTTGTGCATAAATCATGTTTAGACCAAAAATTTGGCACCAAACTCATTATCTACTGTTATGATATTATTTTTAGAGATTTTTGGAATGGTGGGTCAGATTATAAACTGACCATATCATTGAGTTCTTGTGTAAATTTGATAAATGATGATAATGCCCTTTTTGTTAATAAAATGAGATTTACAAATGATTAACATGCCAAACCTTTTCCTACTGATCTTATATGAAAAATAAAATATTTTAAACATTCAAGGCTGACCAAAATCTCAGAATTTCATAAACCTCGCAAATATCGTCAATTATCGATTTTTACGCTAATTAGGTACATAGTATGGTTTAAAACCATATTTAGCACCCAAGACTTGTTACCTACTAATTTTATAAATAAATTTTAATATTGTTACAGTAGGTATAAGTCATGAACTCAGACTTCCAATTTTGTCCTTAAAACCATATGTGAAATGACCAAAATGCCCCTACGGTGCATAGTTTGGCCATAAATGGTAAACGACACATATGTATGATATCTTACTGTTATAACTTTATAAAATAAATATTTTTACAAAACATTATAGACCAGAACATCAGTTTGCTTTAAAACTTCTTTTATAATTCTTAATATGACCAAAGTGCCCTTACGAGACTTAATTTGGCTTTAAAATCTTTTCGGGCATAATTGTTGATATCCTACTGATATCATAACATAATTAAAGCATAATAACTTATGGAACTTGTATGTGACTCATCCGGTTACTCGTTTATGCTTATACGCAAACGGCACGGTTTATGTGACTAGTTTACATAAATTAGCCAAAACGGGTCAAAACTTATCGTTTTAACTTCAAATCTCAGAATGTATTTAGTTTACCCATATAACACAAGTCTCCATACTAGTCGGGTCTAAATTACATTCCGATCTGGTCATCGCTTAATCTAGCGTTTCGTACCGTAAACCTTTCTTTAAACTAACCGGTCTAAGTTTACAACTTAAATAAGACCCGTTAGGAATCTAATAGGTTAATAAAACCTTCGTTCCAGATTAAGAGCCCCGGTAGAGGTTATTTGCACTTGTTTGAGTAGACTATACCGCCGAGCATACAAAATTTGCATTTTTAGCTCAGGTAAATACTTTTAACTTATTTTCCCTTATACGGGCTTGGGATACGGTAAAATATTACCGCTTGGTCGGGTGTAGAAACATTTTGATCGAAGATGGTTAAATTGCATAATCTCGTTTTTAATCAGTGTTGCTTGATAACAAATAACATTGGGGGTTAACGACCGTGTCCTGGATATCATCGGCTCATTTAAAAATCGTAAATGGCCACGACTTAAGCACGGGGTGTAGGCATACACCTGACAGTTGCGTATGTAAAGATATACCCATTTGTTGAGGATTACTCACCGTGGGATTATATTAGTGGTCTGTCGATTAATCTTGTTCGGCTTTTATACCGGCCCTAAATGTTGGACAAACATGTAAATCTGATACAATATTGTTGTTAATATAATTGTCCCAAGTTATAAAAGAACATTTGTGCCTTGTGCATTTAAATCAATTTTCATAAATGCTTTCAAAAGAGTCGGTTAATTGTATTTACCAGTGTAAACAGACGTATTTTCCAAAAAGATTAAGTGACAGGTATACTCATAATCGGCTGGGAGCTCTGGGCGTTAGTTAAAGAATCTTGCAAGTTCTTAATGCTTAAAGTCTGTTGAACAATATTTTTATATTATATTTTAGATCCGCCTGTGGATCCTATCATACAACTGCCTGTATAATATTTATTCGTACTTTACATTTCGGTTTGTATTAGTATTTTCTACCAAGACTTCCGCTGTGCAATAAACTGTGTATATTTGACTATGATGATATCAACTACGTCACGATACTCCCCACCGGGCCCATCGGTAACACGTGGAAATATCAGGGTGTGACAGGTTGGTATCAGATCCAACATTGAGTGAATTAAACACTAGCCTTTTGTGTTTAATCTCAATGACACAGTAGCACATTCCTTGACTTCCGAGTCTAGGCAAATGACCTATGATTAATCTTAATCTTAATTGGTTTATATCTTTTGTTTGTCCTTTGTTTTGGCAGGTTTTTGACATGTTACTTTTAACCATGCCGCCTAGAGTACATGGACATGTCTAGACATGTTCAACCCGACAATTCTGAGTTTAGGCTCGGTTCGCAACCGAAAGTCGCAAAAGTTGACTTTTGCTTTGACTTTCAGTTCTGACCCGAATTAGCTTAGTTTCTTTATGCCTTAAGGTTCCTTTGTGACCATATTATATGTTAGTATAGCCCTCTAAGGTTATACTACATGGTCCCTTAGTAATCTAAGTTATTTACAAATTTCCGTTATTATGCTTAATATTGACTATCATGCCCTTATGTTATAAAAACGAGATTTTTGAATATGTAAACATGCAAACTACTTAGTTACTGATATACAAACATATCTAAGTTAATTTGACATAATTTTCTGGTCTCAAACTAATGTTATGCACGATATCGTAAAACTTAACTTTTTCTTAATTAAACTACACTTTTGTGCATAAATCATGTTTAGACCCAAAATTTGGCACCAAACTCATTATCTACTGTTATGATCTTATTTTTAGGGATTTTTGGTATGGTGGGTCAGATTATAAACTGACCATATCATTGAGTTTCTTGTGTAAATTTGATAAATGACGATAATGCCCTTCTTGTTAATAAAATGAGATTTACATATGATTAACATGCCAAACCTTTTCCTACTGATCTTATATGAAAAATAAAATATTTTAAACATTCAAGACTGTCCAAAATCTCAGAATTTCATAAACCTCGCAAATATCGTCAATTATCGACTTTTACGCTAATTAGGTACATAGTATGGTTTAAAACCATATTTAGCACCCAAGACTTGTTACCTACTGATTTTATAAATAAATTTTAATACTTTTACAGTAGGTATAAGTAATGAACTCAGACTTCCAATTTTGTCCTTAAAACCATATGTGAAATCACCAAAATGCCCCTATCGTGCATAGTTTGGCCATAAATGGTAAACCACACATATGTATGATATCTTACTGTTATAACTTTATAAAATAAATATTTTTACCGAATATTATAGACCAGAACATTAGTTTGCTTTAAAACTTCTTTTATAATTCTTAATATGACAAAAATGCCCTTACGGGACTTAATTTGGTTTTAAAATCTTTTCGGGCATAATTGTTGATATCCTACTGATATCATAACATAATTAAAGCATAATAACTTATGGAACTTGTATGTGACTCATCCGGTTACTCGTTTATGCTTATAAGCATACGGCGCGGTTTACGTGACTAGTTTACATAAATTAGCCAAAACGGGTCAAAACTTATCATTTTAACTTCAAATCTCAGAATGTATTTAGTTTACCCATATAATACAAGTCTCCATACTTGTCGGGTCTAAATTACATTCCGATCCGGTCATCGCTTAATCTAGCGTTTCATACCGTAAACCTTTCTTTAAACTAACCGGTCTAAGTTTACAACTTAAATAAGACCCGTTAGGAATCTAATAGGTTAATAAAACCTTCGTTCCAGATTAAGAGCCCCGGTAGAGGTTATTTTCACTTGTTTGAGTAGACTATACAGCCGAGCATACAAAATTTGCATTTTTAGCTCAGGTAAATACTTTTAACTTATTTTCCCTTATACGGGCTTGGGATACGGTAAAATATTACCGCTTGGTCGGGTGTAGAAACATTTTGATCGAAGATGGTTAAATTGCATAATCCCATTTTAATCAGTGTTGCTTGATAACAAATAACATTGGGGGTTAACGACCGTGTCCTGGATATCATCGGCTCATTTAAAAATCGTAAATGGCCACGACTTAAGCACGGGGTGTAGGCATACACCTGACAGTTGCGTATGTAAAGATATACCCATTTGTTGAGGATTACTCACCGTGGGATTATATTAGTGGTCTGTCGATTAATCTTGTTCGGCTTTTATAACGGCCCTAAATGTTGGACAAACACGTAAATCTGATACAAGATTGTTGTTAATATAATTGTCCCAAGTTATAAAAGAATATTTATGCCTTGTGCATTTAAATCAATTTTCATAAATGCTTTCAAAAGAGTCGGTTAATTGTATTTACCAGTGTAAACTGACGTATTTTCCAAAAAGATTAAGTGACAGGTATACTCATAATCGGCTGGGAGCTCGGGGCGTTAGTTAAAGAATCTTGCAAGTTCTTAATGCTTAAAGTCTGTTGAACAATATTTTTGTATTATATTTTAGATCCGCCTGTGGATCCTATCATACAACTGTCTGTATAATATTTATTCGTACTTTACATTTCGGTTTGTAATAGTATTTTCTACCAAGACTTCCGCTGTGCAATAAACTGTGTATATTTGACTATGATGATGTCAACTACGTCACGATACTCCCCACCGTGCCCACCGGTAATACGTGAAAATATCGGGGTGTGACAAATATTTTGGGTTTGATTTTTAGAGTTTGGGGATTAGCTTTAGAATTTAGTTTTTAGCTTTCAAACGTTAGCCTTTTAAGTTTAGCTTTTAGCATTTAGGATTTAGCTTTTATGGGTTTAGGTTTATTTCTTAGGGTTTTGGGATTAGGTTTTAGAATTTAGTAATGGTTTGATAAAGTTTTCTCGAGTTGTCTCATCATTAAAAAAAGTTTTCTCATAATAGTGATATAACCAACCATACACCTGAACTAATATATTCTCTTTAATACCTGCATGTTGCAAAGACTTTGTTGGTTGTCTTGGTGTAGAGAAAGTCAAGCAGGTGAACACAGTTTTCCATGTCAATACAAGCTCCTGGTACAACCCCTTGAGCATAGTTTCAGCATATCATTAGCTGACTGTAGTTGACTACTTGTTTTCTTAATCTGATGCTCCAACATCGTCTTGAGTCGAAACAACGGGATCTGATTCTCCACCATCACCACATCACGAAGAATCGCGATATAAGACAGCTTCTTCCCTGAAATATCCACCACATGAGACATCCCATAGTTGATGACATCCTTATAGATCTTATTACAACCTTATTCTCTCTTGAAACACACCTGAAGAAATTCAAGTAAAAAGGTCATGTTAACTGCCATCAACCACATCAGTGTGTCACCGTCCATATCCAGATACTTCTGGTAGCAAGCGCGAACATGAGCCTCCTCATGTTTTTTTTCATTATCTCCACAATATCTTTGAAGTGAACGTTCATGTGTTGTTGGGTTCTTCGAACAGCAGGGATCTTGTAACTCTGCATAGCGTAGGCATGCCAGTGGTGATATGGGCCTAACGAGATTTGTTGTGGTATGTAGCATTTAGGATCGGTGATGAGAAGCACTTTGGGCACAGTGAAGATACACACGGGAATTCTGCCGTCATCTAGTGTTCGACTATGGATTTACGCATGCTTTCAACCCATTTGCGTTGTCGAATTCCTCCTTTGAGAAGCTGGGTGAGGAATTCATGGCCATAGAATTGAATGTGGAAGATATGGATGGTGTATTGCTTGCATGCCATAGCAACACACATATATATACACAGTAGTATAGTGAAAGAGTGAGTGGTAGAATAGCATAATGTGATGTGCGTGTTGGAATATATAAAGAAAAAGAAAAGTCGTTTAAAAGGCATATAATGGGTGGTGATTTTATGTAAGACGTGGTAAAGTAAAGGTTAATTAATATATTTTAAAATTTGACATCCCCTTCTGGACTCACTAGAAGTCTAAGAAGATATCAAGACAAAAGTTTTCGCGAAGTGTGATCCTAACACTTATGTACACGTGTAACGCATCGGCAACGAAGCGATTCTTTTATGTCGGTTTTCTCATTCATTTTCAGATTAAAGTATTTTATGTCTAAACTTGAGATAATAGGTATTGTAAAATTATAGTTACCAAGTTATGGTAGATAGAAGGAAGCCCTGTCGCGTTGTGGTGGAAAATGTTAAGCAACATCAAACATACTAATGTTCAAAAGCGATAACAAATCTTTGTAAAATCAAACACATTTATTAAAAACATGAAACGTCAATCATGCTTCGCTATTTAGCGATAAGCGGTAACATGCCTAAAAAGATTTCCAACATCTCTGCTTTAACAACCGAGTACTTAACCAAAATAAATGATTATGTCATCTAAAAAAAAACAATGAAATAGAAGATTCGTTTTTTCAATACAATCTGCAACTTTGCAGTCGGGGTTAATACCAATTTGCAAAAGACAACAGTCAAGATTTGAGGCAAAAGCTGAGACCGCTCGTATACATTAGCTCGTTATTTAAAAAACAAATATCTTATTTGACATATATTATATGAACATATAGTGTTTCAGGCTAACCAAACCCGACCCGTATGCAAAAACAACTGAATAATTATACCGAGTAATTCGTCTCCCGGTCTTTGTCCTCAACAATCAAGAGAAACAACAATACCAGCAACTTCTCCTCATTTATATTCATAGAACGGAAACAAAGCAGCACATGCTATAACTTGCTCATCTCTCTTCCAACGCATTAAGTAGCTAAAAACATAACACAATGTACAATTAAGTTATTGATAGATCAAAATTGTATTACCAGAATGATTTAAGATTTAACATTTAATACAAACCTCCTCATCAGTCGACTTGACAAAAGTTCAAGAATATTCTAATGGTTTGAAAATTTGTCTAATTCCAGGAAGGTCATACTTCTTTGCCATCTTTATACCTTCATATAGATCATTGCAGAGTACAGAATAAACATTTAGTTAATTTTCACATTTCTTGAAATTCATTTACTTATAATACGCATACCTAGAAACCATAGTCCATACGCCATCCCTTTGAAGCAGTTCCTTCAATAGCATTCTAGCTACATTCCCATCTAGCAGATGAACTCTCTAGACACCACCCTATGATACATATGATGACACAAAATTAGTGAAACCAATTAAATAGCAATCTGAACCATATTTAATTCTGGGTGATGGTATCTACACATCCCCTAAAATTTTTGTACATCCCTCAATAGAAACCATATAGGCCAATACGCTTCCCATAGGGTTTGAAGCATTAAATGCGACACAAATAGGAAGCGTATTGGGCAATACGGTTCCTATTGGTACAATATTCTCTGACGCGCACGCAGTTCAAAACTATAAAGGTCTGAAAAGTGACCCAATAGGAAGCGTATTGCCCAATACGATTCCCATAAGTTTAATAGGAAGCGTATAGAGCAATACACTTCATATTAGTTTTACTTAAAAATTATAAGTTGCATCAAATTTTTAACTTATTATTGTTATCTTATAATATTTTTATAAAAACACTTATTAAACAAAACAATATATATATATAGGAAATGTATGGGGCAATATGGTTTCCTTGGACCCAAGTATAGGAAGCGTATGGGCCAATATGGTTCCCCTAGACCCAAAGTATAGGAAGCGTATGGGGCAATATGGTTCCCCTAGAGCCAATGTATACGAAGCGTATGGGGCAATATGGTTCCCCTGGTCCCCTAATCTGAATTCTTTTTATAAAAATGTGTCAAAAAAACGTTTATACATTATTGTAATACCCAAAACATATTTATGATAACCATGTGGGGTGGCGGACACTGTTCGACAGGTTATCGGGCAGGATAGCCCGTGGGATCGTTTATTTTGAATAGGAGCCGCACTATCTTATCGGCCGTTGATGGTGGATTTTCTCTCCACATTCCGCTATAGACCTCGACCGGATGACCGGCCGAACTCGGATTTTGATGATCCGAACTTGCCGGCCCCATCACCCGAGATCACATTCCGTCTGTTCGGCGAGGTATTTGAGATGTCGCTTCGTCATTTTGCCGTTGCCACCGGTTTTTACACAGACGAGGAGTTGGTTCAGGACGTGTATACCACGGCTATCGATCGTGTGCCCGAGGATGAGTTGTTTGCCTGGTGGCCCACCATCGGTGAAGGTCCATACACCAAGGCGGAGGAGGTCCGATCCTCGGAGATTCGCGACCCGTTAGTTCGTTACTTGCATCGTTGCTTTAGCACGGGCATCGCGGCCCGTGGAAAGAGTTGCAAGCACGTAACGAAGGCCGATCTTTTCTATCTCTATTGTTTATTTACTGGTCGTCCGTGCGCCCTCCATCTCTGCCTGGTGGATTATTTTGTCACACATTGGAAAAAGCAGCGTCGTGGTAGTATATATGGAGGATCGTTTATCGGCCGGATAGCCCAGAGTGTTAGTCGGCACTTTGGTTGGGTCGAGGATAGGTATCCACCGCCGGCTCCCTGCAAATATTTGGACATGAGGTCGATGACAGGGATGAAAGTGCCGACAAACATTCCTAATGTTGGTTATAGGTTTGTCGGGACGAACCGTCAGGTGTGGGCATGGCAGCCGTTGGTACATCACCCGCGTTTGGACGTACCGTCAGGTTTGGTCAACCAACCGTCTTCTCGATAGGATTTTGCCTAACCAAGATGAGAAAATGCGACTTCTAACACTGCATGGTCAGGAGATAATATCCCACGATCGCCAGATGGATCAGATGCATGATGACATAGGGTAGCTGATGACTGGCATGGGTGAAATGTATAAGTACTTGGGTATATCGATTCCACCCCGTCCACCACCACGAGTTTATCCAGACCAGGGCCCGTTCTTTACGCAGCAGCCCGACCCGTCCATGCCATCCTTTACACAGCCCCTCCCGTCCATGTAGGTATATTATCTTATTTTTATTTCATTTATCTACGAGCAATTTAATGTTATGTAATGGGTATTTTGTTTAAATTCTTATAGCCTTACGACCTGTCCTATACTCAGTCCGACCTTTCCTTGCCACATTTTCCTCGGTCCGGCCAGACCATGCCGCTCTTTCCTTTGTCCGACCTTTCCATGCAGGTATGTTATTTTGTTTTATTTCATTTTCTACGAACAATTTTAATGTTATGTAATGAGTATTTTGTTTGAAATTTTTATAGGCTCCAGGCACGTCCTATACACGACATAGCCCGTCACCCTCTACTAGGCGTGGCCCGAACTTTACAGAGGAGGAGCTCGCTGAGTCTGACGAGTATTGATGATGATAGTGGTTTTTATTATCATATTATGTAGTACTGTACGAACAATTGAATTTAATTTTAAGTATTTTTAATATTTGTTTAATTTGGATATGTTTAATTTGTTTAGATTGCTTAATTTCACTACGTCTTTTATAAAATTTATAACAAAAAAACTAACATCATTTTATAACAAAAAAACAACTTAATTAATGTTTAAAAAAATAAAGTTCAAAAAGATACTAATAACAATATGTTGTTCTTGCAAAAAAAAAAAAAAAAAATTCCTCCAGGGAACGTATGGCCCTATATGATTCCTCTTGTCTTTTGAAAAAAAAAAATCATTAAGGAAGCGTATGGCCCTATACACTTCCTACGGTGCATAGTTTGGCCATAAATGGTAAACCACACATATGTATGATATCTTACTGTTATAACTTTATAAAATAAATATTTTTACCGAATATTATAGACCAGAACATCAGTTTGCTTTAAAACTTCTTTTATAATTCTTAATATGACCAAAATGCCCTTACAGGACTTAATTTGGTTTTAAAATCTTTTCGGGCATAATTGTTGATATCCTACTGATATCATAACATAATTAAAGCATAATAACTTATGGAACTTTTATGTGACTCATCCGGTTACTCGTTAATGCTTATAAGCATACGGCGTGGTTTATGTGACTAGTTTACATAAATTAGCCAAAACGGGTCAAAACTTATCGTTTTAACTTCAAATCTTAGAATGTATTTAGTTTACCCATATAATACAAGTCTCCATACTTGTCGGGTCTAAATTACATTCCGATCCGGTCATCGCTTAATCTAGCGTTTCGTACCGTAAACCTTTCTTTAAACTAACAGGTCTAAGTTTACAACTTAAATAAGACCCGTTAGGAATCTAATAGGTTAATAAAACCTTCGTTCCAGATTAAGAGCCCCGGTAGAGGTTATTTGCACTTGTTTGAGTAGACTATACCGCCGAGCATACAAAATTTGCATTTTTAGCTCAGGTAAATACTTTTAACTTATTTTCCCTTATACGGGCTTGGGATACGGTAAAATATTACCGCTTGGTCAGGTGTAGAAACATTTTGATCGAAGATGGTTAAATTGCATAATCTCGTTTTTAATCAGTGTTGCTTGATAACAAATAACATTGGGGGTTAACGACCGTGTCCTGGATATCATCGGCTCATTTAAAAATCGTAAATGGCCACGACTTAAGCACGGGGTGTAGGCATACACCTGACAGTTGCGTATGTAAAGATATACCCATTTGTTGAGGATTACTCACCGTGGGATTATATTAGTGGTCTGTCGATTAATCTTGTTCGGCTTTTATACCGGCCCTAAATGTTGGACAAACATGTAAATCTGATACAATATTGTTGTTAATATAATTGTCCCAAGTTATAAAAGAACATTTGTGCCTTGTGCATTTAAATCAATTTTCATAAATGCTTTCAAAAGAGTCGGTTAATTGTATTTACCAGTGTAAACAGACGTATTTTCCAAAAAGATTAAGTGACAGGTATACTCATAATCGGCTGGGAGCTCTGGGCGTTAGTTAAAGAATCTTGCAAGTTCTTAATGCTTAAAGTCTGTTGAACAATATTTTTATATTATATTTTAGATCCGCCTGTGGATCCTATCATACAACTGCCTGTATAATATTTATTCGTACTTTACATTTCGGTTTGTATTAGTATTTTCTACCAAGACTTCCGCTGTGCAATAAACTGTGTATATTTGACTATGATGATATCAACTACGTCACGATACTCCCCACCGGGCCCATCGGTAACACGTGGAAATATCAGGGTGTGACAGGTTGGTATCAGATCCAACATTGAGTGAATTAAACACTAGCCTTTTGTGTTTAATCTCAATGACACAGTAGCACATTCCTTGACTTCCGAGTCTAGGCAAATGACCTATGATTAATCTTAATCTTAATTGGTTTATATCTTTTGTTTGTCCTTTGTTTTGGCAGGTTTTTGACATGTTACTTTTAACCATGCCGCCTAGAGTACATGGACATGTCTAGACATGTTCAACCCGACAATTCTGAGTTTAGGCTCGGTTCGCAACCGAAAGTCGCAAAAGTTGACTTTTGCTTTGACTTTCAGTTCTGACCCGAATTAGCTTAGTTTCTTTATGCCTTAAGGTTCCTTTGTGACCATATTATATGTTAGTATAGCCCTCTAAGGTTATACTACATGGTCCCTTAGTAATCTAAGTTATTTACAAATTTCCGTTATTATGCTTAATATTGACTATCATGCCCTTATGTTATAAAAACGAGATTTTTGAATATGTAAACATGCAAACTACTTAGTTACTGATATACAAACATATCTAAGTTAATTTGACATAATTTTCTGGTCTCAAACTAATGTTATGCACGATATCGTAAAACTTAACTTTTTCTTAATTAAACTACACTTTTGTGCATAAATCATGTTTAGACCCAAAATTTGGCACCAAACTCATTATCTACTGTTATGATCTTATTTTTAGGGATTTTTGGTATGGTGGGTCAGATTATAAACTGACCATATCATTGAGTTTCTTGTGTAAATTTGATAAATGACGATAATGCCCTTCTTGTTAATAAAATGAGATTTACATATGATTAACATGCCAAACCTTTTCCTACTGATCTTATATGAAAAATAAAATATTTTAAACATTCAAGACTGTCCAAAATCTCAGAATTTCATAAACCTCGCAAATATCGTCAATTATCGACTTTTACGCTAATTAGGTACATAGTATGGTTTAAAACCATATTTAGCACCCAAGACTTGTTACCTACTGATTTTATAAATAAATTTTAATAATTTTACAGTAGGTATAAGTAATGAACTCAGACTTCCAATTTTGTCCTTAAAACCATATGTGAAATCACCAAAATGCCCCTATCGTGCATAGTTTGGCCATAAATGGTAAACCACACATATGTATGATATCTTACTGTTATAACTTTATAAAATAAATATTTTTACCGAATATTATAGACCAGAACATTAGTTTGCTTTAAAACTTCTTTTATAATTCTTAATATGACAAAAATGCCCTTACGGGACTTAATTTGGTTTTAAAATCTTTTCGGGCATAATTGTTGATATCCTACTGATATCATAACATAATTAAAGCATAATAACTTATGGAACTTGTATGCGACTCATCCGGTTACTCGTTTATGCTTATAAGCATACGACGCGGTTTATGTGACTAGTTTACATAAATTAGCCAAAACGGGTCAAAACTTATCATTTTAACTTCAAATCTCAGAATGTATTTAGTTTACCCATATAATACAAGTCTCCATACTTGTCGGGTCTAAATTACATTCCGATCCGGTCATCGCTTAATCTAGCGTTTCATACCGTAAACCTTTCTTTAAACTAACCGGTCTAAGTTTACAACTTAAATAAGACCCGTTAGGAATCTAATAGGTTAATAAAACCTTCGTTCCAGATTAAGAGCCCCGGTAGAGGTTATTTTCACTTGTTTGAGTAGACTATACAGCCGAGCATACAAAATTTGCATTTTTAGCTCAGGTAAATACTTTTAACTTATTTTCCCTTATACGGGCTTGGGATACGGTAAAATATTACCGCTTGGTCGGGTGTAGAAACATTTTGATCGAAGATGGTTAAATTGCATAATCCCATTTTAATCAGTGTTGCTTGATAACAAATAACATTGGGGGTTAACGACCGTGTCCTGGATATCATCGGCTCATTTAAAAATCGTAAATGGCCACGACTTAAGCACGGGGTGTAGGCATACACCTGACAGTTGCGTATGTAAAGATATACCCATTTGTTGAGGATTACTCACCGTGGGATTATATTAGTGGTCTGTCGATTAATCTTGTTCGGCTTTTATAACGGCCCTAAATGTTGGACAAACACGTAAATCTGATACAAGATTGTTGTTAATATAATTGTCCCAAGTTATAAAAGAATATTTATGCCTTGTGCATTTAAATCAATTTTCATAAATGCTTTCAAAAGAGTCGGTTAATTGTATTTACCAGTGTAAACTGACGTATTTTCCAAAAAGATTAAGTGACAGGTATACTCATAATCGGCTGGGAGCTCGGGGCGTTAGTTAAAGAATCTTGCAAGTTCTTAATGCTTAAAGTCTGTTGAACAATATTTTTGTATTATATTTTAGATCCGCCTGTGGATCCTATCATACAACTGTCTGTATAATATTTATTCGTACTTTACATTTCGGTTTGTAATAGTATTTTCTACCAAGACTTCCGCTGTGCAATAAACTGTGTATATTTGACTATGATGATGTCAACTACGTCACGATACTCCCCACCGTGCCCACCGGTAATACGTGAAAATATCGGGGTGTGACAAATATTTTGGGTTTGATTTTTAGAGTTTGGGGATTAGCTTTAGAATTTAGTTTTTAGCTTTCAAACGTTAGCCTTTTAAGTTTAGCTTTTAGCATTTAGGATTTAGCTTTTATGGGTTTAGGTTTATTTCTTAGGGTTTTGGGATTAGGTTTTAGAATTTAGTAATGGTTTGATAAAGTTTTCTCGAGTTGTCTCATCATTAAAAAAAGTTTTCTCATAATAGTGATATAACCAACCATACACCTGAACTAATATATTCTCTTTAATACCTGCATGTTGCAAAGACTTTGTTGGTTGTCTTGGTGTAGAGAAAGTCAAGCAGGTGAACACAGTTTTCCATGTCAATACAAGCTCCTGGTACAACCCCTTGAGCATAGTTTCAGCATATCATTAGCTGACTGTAGTTGACTACTTGTTTTCTTAATCTGATGCTCCAACATCGTCTTGAGTCGAAACAACGGGATCTGATTCTCCACCATCACCACATCACGAAGAATCGCGATATAAGACAGCTTCTTCCCTGAAATATCCACCACATGAGACATCCCATAGTTGATGACATCCTTATAGATCTTATTACAACCTTATTCTCTCTTGAAACACACCTGAAGAAATTCAAGTAAAAAGGTCATGTTAACTGCCATCAACCACATCAGTGTGTCACCGTCCATATCCAGATACTTCTGGTAGCAAGCGCGAACATGAGCCTCCTCATGTTTTTTTTCATTATCTCCACAATATCTTTGAAGTGAACGTTCATGTGTTGTTGGGTTCTTCGAACAGCAGGGATCTTGTAACTCTGCATAGCGTAGGCATGCCAGTGGTGATATGGGCCTAACGAGATTTGTTGTGGTATGTAGCATTTAGGATCGGTGATGAGAAGCACTTTGGGCACAGTGAAGATACACACGGGAATTCTGCCGTCATCTAGTGTTCGACTATGGATTTACGCATGCTTTCAACCCATTTGCGTTGTCGAATTCCTCCTTTGAGAAGCTGGGTGAGGAATTCATGGCCATAGAATTGAATGTGGAAGATATGGATGGTGTATTGCTTGCATGCCATAGCAACACACATATATATACACAGTAGTATAGTGAAAGAGTGAGTGGTAGAATAGCATAATGTGATGTGCGTGTTGGAATATATAAAGAAAAAGAAAAGTCGTTTAAAAGGCATATAATGGGTGGTGATTTTATGTAAGACGTGGTAAAGTAAAGGTTAATTAATATATTTTAAAATTTGACATCCCCTTCTGGACTCACTAGAAGTCTAAGAAGATATCAAGACAAAAGTTTTCGCGAAGTGTGATCCTAACACTTATGTACACGTGTAACGCATCGGCAACGAAGCGATTCTTTTATGTCGGTTTTCTCATTCATTTTCAGATTAAAGTATTTTATGTCTAAACTTGAGATAATAGGTATTGTAAAATTATAGTTACCAAGTTATGGTAGATAGAAGGAAGCCCTGTCGCGTTGTGGTGGAAAATGTTAAGCAACATCAAACATACTAATGTTCAAAAGCGATAACAAATCTTTGTAAAATCAAACACATTTATTAAAAACATGAAACGTCAATCATGCTTCGCTATTTAGCGATAAGCGGTAACATGCCTAAAAAGATTTCCAACATCTCTGCTTTAACAACCGAGTACTTAACCAAAATAAATGATTATGTCATCTAAAAAAAAACAATGAAATAGAAGATTCGTTTTTTCAATACAATCTGCAACTTTGCAGTCGGGGTTAATACCAATTTGCAAAAGACAACAGTCAAGATTTGAGGCAAAAGCTGAGACCGCTCGTATACATTAGCTCGTTATTTAAAAAACAAATATCTTATTTGACATATATTATATGAACATATAGTGTTTCAGGCTAACCAAACCCGACCCGTATGCAAAAACAACTGAATAATTATA
This sequence comes from Helianthus tuberosus, assembly GCA_030545235.1. NCBI lineage: Eukaryota > Viridiplantae > Streptophyta > Magnoliopsida > Asterales > Asteraceae > Helianthus > Helianthus tuberosus. The sequence continues at coordinate 18,252,175 of CM060446.1, read as the reverse complement.
CCGAGTAATTCGTCTCCCGGTCTTTGTCCTCAACAATCAAGAGAAACAACAATACCAGCAACTTCTCCTCATTTATATTCATAGAACGGAAACAAAGCAGCACATGCTATAACTTGCTCATCTCTCTTCCAACGCATTAAGTAGCTAAAAACATAACACAGTGTACAATTAAGTTATTGATAGATCAAAATTGTATTACCAGAATGATTTAAGATTTAACATTTAATACAAACCTCCTCATCAGTCGACTTGACAAAAGTTCAAGAATATTCTAATGGTTTGAAAATTTGTCTAATTCCAGGAAGGTCATACTTCTTTGCCATCTTTATACCTTCATATAGATCATTGCAGAGTACAGAATAAACATTTAGTTAATTTTCACATTTCTTGAAATTCATTTACTTATAATACGCATACCTAGAAACCATAGTCCATACGCCATCCCTTTGAAGCAGTTCCTTCAATAGCATTCTAGCTACATTCCCATCTAGCAGATGAACTCTCTAGACACCACCCTATGATACATATGATGACACAAAATTAGTGAAACCAATTAAATAGCAATCTGAACCATATTTAATTCTGGGTGATGGTATCTACACATCCCCTAAAATTTTTGTACATCCCTCAATAGAAACCATATAGGCCAATACGCTTCCCATAGGGTTTGAAGCATTAAATGCGACACAAATAGGAAGCGTATTGGGCAATACGGCTCCTATTGGTACAATATTCTCTGACGCGCACGCAGTTCAAAACTATAAAGGTCTGAAAAGTGACCCAATAGGAAGCGTATTGCCCAATACGATTCCCATAAGTTTAATAGGAAGTGTATAGAGCAATACACTTCATATTAGTTTTACTTAAAAATTATAAGTTGCATCAAATTTTTAACTTATTATTGTTATCTTATAATATTTTTATAAAAACACTTATTAAACAAAACAATATATATATATAGGAAATGTATGGGGCAATATGGTTTCCTTGGACCCAAGTATAGGAAGCGTATGGGCCAATATGGTTCCCCTAGACCCAAAGTATAGGAAGCGTATGGGGCAATATGGTTCCCCTAGAGCCAATGTATACGAAGCGTATGGGGCAATATGGTTCCCCTGGTCCCCTAATCTGAATTCTTTTTATAAAAATGTGTCAAAAAAACGTTTATACATTATTGTAATACCCAAAACATATTTATGATAACCATGTGGGGTGGCGGACACTGTTCGACAGGTTATCGGGCAGGATAGCCCGTGGGATCGTTTATTTTGAATAGGAGCCGCACTATCTTATCGGCCGTTGATGGTGGAGTTTCTCTCCACATTCCGCTATAGACCTCGACCGGATGACCGGCCGAACTCGGATTTTGATGATCCGAACTTGCCGGCCCCATCACCCGAGATCACATTCCGTCTGTTCGGCGAGGTATTTGAGATGTCGCTTCGTCATTTTGCCGTTGCCACCGGTTTTTACACAGACGAGGAGTTGGTTCAGGACGTGTATACCACGGCTATCGATCGTGTGCCCGAGGATGAGTTGTTTGCCTGGTGGCCCACCATCGGTGAAGGTCCATACACCAAGGCGGAGGAGGTCCGATCCTCGAAGATTCGCGACCCGTTAGTTCGTTACTTGCATCATTGCTTTAGCACGGGCATCGCGGCCCGTGGAAAGAGTTGCAAGCACGTAACGAAGGCCGATCTTTTCTATCTCTATTGTTTATTTACTGGTCGTCCGTGCGCCCTCCATCTCTGCCTGGTGGATTATTTTGTCACACATTGGAAAAAGCAGCGTCGTGGTAGTATATATGGAGGATCGTTTATCGGCCGGATAGCCCAGAGTGTTAGTCGGCACTTTGGTTGGGTCGAGGATAGGTATCCACCGCCGGCTCCCTGCAAATATTTGGACATGAGGTCGATGACAGGGATGAAAGTGCCGACAAACATTCCTAATGTTGGTTATAGGTTTGTCGGGACGAACCGTCAGGTGTGGGCATGGCAGCCGTTGGTACATCACCCGCGTTTGGACATACCGTCAGGTTTGGTCAACCAACCGTCTTCTCGATAGGATTTTGCCTAACCAAGATGAGCAAATGCGACTTCTAACACTGCATGGTCAGGAGATAATATCCCACGATCGCCAGATGGATCAGATGCATGATGACATAGGGTAGCTGATGACTGGCATGGGTGAAATGTATAAGTACTTGGGTATATCGATTCCACCCCGTCCACCACCACGAGTTTATCCAGACCAGGGCCCGTTCTTTACGCAGCAGCCCGACCCGTCCATGCCATCCTTTACACAGCCCCTCCCGTCCATGTAGGTATATTATCTTATTTTTATTTCATTTATCTACGAGCAATTTAATGTTATGTAATGGGTATTTTGTTTAAATTCTTATAGCCTTACGACCTGTCCTATACTCAGTCCGACCTTTCCTTGCCACATTTTCCTCGGTCCGGCCAGACCATGCCGCTCTTTCCTTTGTCCGACCTTTCCATGCAGGTATGTTATTTTGTTTTATTTCATTTTCTACGAACAATTTTAATGTTATGTAATGAGTATTTTGTTTGAAATTTTTATAGGCTCCAGGCACGTCCTATACACGACATAGCCCGTCACCCTCTACTAGGCGTGGCCCGAACTTTACAGAGGAGGAGCTCGCTGAGTCTGACGAGTATTGATGATGATAGTGGTTTTTATTATCATATTATGTAGTACTGTACGAACAATTGAATTTAATTTTAAGTATTTTTAATATTTGTTTAATTTGGATATATTTAATTTGTTTAGATTGCTTAATTTCACTACGTCTTTTATAAAATTTATAACAAAAAAACTAACATCATTTTATAACAAAAAAACAACTTAATTAATGTTTAAAAAAATAAAGTTCAAAAAGATACTAATAACAATATGTTGTTCTTGCAAAAAAAAAAAAAAAAATTCCTCCAGGGAACGTATGGCCCTATATGATTCCTCTTGTCTTTTGAAAAAAAAAATCATTAAGGAAGCGTATGGCCCTATACACTTCCTACGGTGCATAGTTTGGCCATAAATGGTAAACCACACATATGTATGATATCTTACTGTTATAACTTTATAAAATAAATATTTTTACCGAATATTATAGACCAGAACATCAGTTTGCTTTAAAACTTCTTTTATAATTCTTAATATGACCAAAATGCCCTTACAGGACTTAATTTGGTTTTAAAATCTTTTCGGGCATAATTGTTGATATCCTACTGATATCATAACATAATTAAAGCATAATAACTTATGGAACTTTTATGTGACTCATCCGGTTACTCGTTAATGCTTATAAGCATACGGCGTGGTTTATGTGACTAGTTTACATAAATTAGCCAAAACGGGTCAAAACTTATCGTTTTAACTTCAAATCTTAGAATGTATTTAGTTTACCCATATAATACAAGTCTCCATACTTGTCGGGTCTAAATTACATTCCGATCCGGTCATCGCTTAATCTAGCGTTTCGTACCGTAAACCTTTCTTTAAACTAACAGGTCTAAGTTTACAACTTAAATAAGACCCGTTAGGAATCTAATAGGTTAATAAAACCTTCGTTCCAGATTAAGAGCCCCGGTAGAGGTTATTTGCACTTGTTTGAGTAGACTATACGACCGAGCATACAAAATTTGCATTTTTAGCTCAGGTAAATACTTTTAACTTATTTTCCCTTATACGGGCTTGGGATACGGTAAAATATTACCGCTTGGTCAGGTGTAGAAACATTTTTATCGAAGATGGTTAAATTGCATAATCGCGTTTTTAATCAGTGTTGCTTGATAACAAATAACATTGGGGGTTAACGACCGTGTCCTGGATATCCTCGGCTCATTTAAAAATCGTAAATGGCCACGACTTAAGCACGGGGTGTAGGCATACACCTGACAGTTGCGTATGTAAAGATATACCCATTTGTTGAGGATTACTCACCGTGGGATTATATTAGTGGTGTGTCGATTAATCTTGTTCGGCTTTTATACCGGCCCTAAATGTTGGACAAACATGTAAATCTGATACAATATTGTTGTTAATATAATTGTCCCAAGTTATAAAAGAACATTTGTGCCTTGTGCATTTAAATCAATTTTCATAAATGTTTCAAAAGAGTCGGTTAATTGTATTTCCCAGTGTAAACTGACGTATTTTCCAAAAAGATTAAGTGACAGGCACTGTTGTAGAAATCGGCCTAGGCGGCCGATTAATCGCCGCCTAGGCGCTAGGCGCTAGTCTACTGATTAATTTTAGCCTAGTCGGTCCATTAATCGGTAATCGGTCCTAGGCGGCCCTAGGCGGCCCTAGGCGGTCCTAGTCGGTCAAAGTCGGTCCTAGTCGGTCAAAAATCGGTCCTAGGCGGTCTACATTAATCGGACAAAATCGGAAAAAATCGGTCCTAGGCGGTCCTAGGCGGTCCTAGTCGGTCAGAATTGGTCAAAATCGGTCAAAATCGAACCATACTATCTGAAACTTGAAGTATTTATGTGAATTTTGAAGTATTATTTTTATATTATTGGGTATATATATATAATTTTGAAAAAATACATATAAAAATCCCATTCCGATTAATCCCGATTAATCCCGGTTAATCCCGATTAATCCCTAGGCTGTACCTCACCGCCCGACTAGCGCCTAGCGCCTTCTACAACATTGGTGACAGGTATACTCATAATCGGCTGGGAGCTCTGGGCGTTAGTTAAAGAATCTTGCAAGTTCTTAATGCTTAAAGTCTGTTGAACAATATTTTTGTATTATATTTTAGATCCGCCTATGGATCCTATCATACAACCGTCTGTATAATATTTATTCGTACTTTACATTTCGGTTTGTAATAGTATTTTCTACCAAGACTTCCGTTGTGCAATAAACTGTGTATATTTGACTATGATGATATCAACTACGTCACGATACTCCCCACCGGGCACACCGGTAATACGTGGAAATATCGGGGTGTGACAAACATTTTAGGTTTGATTTTTAGAGTTTGGGGATTAGCTTTAGAATTTAGTTTTTATCTTTCAAACGTTAGCCTTTTAAGTTTAGCTTTTAGCGTTTAGGATTTAGCTTTAAGGGGTTTAGGTTTATTTATTAGGATTTTGGGATTAGGTTTTAGAATTTAGTAATGGTTTGATAAAGTTTTCTCGAGTTATCTCATCATTAAAAAAAGTTTTCTCATAATAGTGATATAACCAACCATACACCTGAACTAATATATTCTCTTTAATACCTGCATGTTGCAAAGACTTTGTTGGTTGTCATGGTGTAGAGAAAGTCAAGCAGGTGAACACAGTTTTCCATGTCAATATAAGCTCCTGGTACAACCCCTTGAGCATAGTTTCAGCATATCATTAGCTGACTGTAGTTGACTACTTGTTTTCTTAATCTGATGCTCCAACATCGTCTTGAGTCGAAACAACGAGATCTGATTCTCCACCATCACCACATCACGAAGAATCGCTATATGAGACAGCTTCTTCCCTGAAATATGCACCACATGAGACATCCCATAGTTGATGACATCCTTATAGATCTTATTACAACCTTCTTCTCTCATGAAACACACCTGAAGAAATTCAAGTAAAAAGGTCACGTTAACTGCCATCATCCACATCAGTGTGTCACCGTCCATATCTAGATACTTCTGGTAGCAAGCGCGAACAAGAGCCTCCTCATGTTTCTTCATTATCTCCAAAATATCTTTGAAGTGAACGTTCATGTATTGTTGGGTTCTTCGAACAGCAGGGAGCTTGTAACTCTGCATAGCGTAGACATGCCAATGGTGATATGGGCCTAACGAGATTTGTTGTGGTGTGTAGCATTTAGAATCGGTGGTGAGAAGCACTTTGGGCACAGTGAAGATACAAACAGGAATTCTACCGTCATCTAGTGTTCGGCTATGGATTTACGCATGCTTTCCACCCATTTGCGTTGTCGAATTCCTCCTTTGAGAAGCTGGGTGAGGAATTCATGCCCATAGAGTTGAATGTGGAAGATATGGATGGTGTATTGCATGCATGCCATAGCAACACACATATATATACACAGTAGTATAGTGAAAGAGTGAGTGGTAGAATAGCATAATGTGATGTGCGTGTTAGAATATATAAAGAAAAAGAAAAGTCGTTTAAAAGGCATATAATGGGTGGTGATTTTATGTAAGACGTGGTAAAGTAAAGGTTAATTAAAAGATTTTAAAATTTGACATCCCCTTCTGGACTCACTAGAAGTCTAAGAAGATATCGACACAAAAGTTTTCGCGAAGTGTGATCCTAACACTTATGTACAAGTGTAACGCATCGGCAATGAAGCGATTCTTTTATGTAGGTTTTCTCATTCATTTTCAGATTAAAGTATTTTATGTCTAAACTTGAGATAATAGGTATTTTAAAATTATAGTTACCAAGTTATGGTAAATAGAAGGAAGCCCTGTCGCATTGTGGTGGAAAATGTTAAGCAACATCAAACATACTAATGTTCAAAAGCGATAACAAATCTTTGTAAAATCAAACACATTTATTAAAAACATGAAACGTCAATCATGCTTCGCTATTTAGCGATAAGCGGTAACATGCCTAAAAAGATTTCCAACATCTCTGCTTTAACAACCGAGTACTTAACCAAAATAAATGATTATGTCATCTAAAAAAAAAACAATGAAATAGAAGATTCTTTTTTTCAATACAATTTGCAACTTTGCAGTCGGGGTTAATACCAATTTGCAAAAGACAACAGTCAAGATTTGAGGCAAAAGCTGAGACCGCTCGTATACATTAGCTCGTTATTTAAAAAGGGTCTACATATTTACACACCTTAATGCCTATTTCCACACCCTTCTAGACGCCTCGTATAGGGCTATACGAGGCGTATAGGGTTGCTTTTCCCGACCAGCTTCTGCACCTCGTACAACGTCACATCAGTCACATCAGACGGGGAGTCTAGGCCTGTACGAGGGACCGATACGAGGGTAATAAGACGCCTCATATAGGCCTATACGAGGCGTCTTAGAGACTGATTTGACTATGTGTCTGACATGTGACTTAAAGCTATACGGGGTGTCTAGAGCTATACGAGGCGTCTATATCTCATATAAAGTGCAACATACAGTGCATTCTTGGTCCACCCGAGCATTCAACATTTCTTTCATTCTGATTCTTCTTGTATTTCTTCGAAAGAAACTCTTGTTGTTTGCATTTGTGTTCTTATCATCCCTAAGTGTTGAAATGTCATCATACTGGGACGACAACTATGTCTTCGGGCAGTATTCAAGCAACAACTGGGTGCCCAAAAGCGTTCCGGTAACAGTTATTAGCTTAAATGTTTTAATTAGTTGTTGTTTTAGTTTATTATTTACTAATGATGATACGATTGTTTATTTTGGAGGAGTCTGGCGTTCCCGATTCTAATGAGCAAGAGGAGGTTGTGTCTAGTATACAAGGAAAACAAAACAGACCGTTTCTAGATTTGAACAAGCATCCCCCTGTTGATGAAACAGCCCCTGTAGATGACTCATACCATGCTGGTCAACCAAGTTATCCGACGCAACAAGGATATCCGGATTATAGATACGGGTGTGAATATTCTTACGGATGAGACGGTGGATACGGAGGAAACGGTGGATACGAAGGAGACTGTGGATACGGAGGAGACCGTGGATATGGAGGAGACGGTGGATACGGAGGAGACGGTGGATACGGAGGAGACGGTGGATACGGAGGAGACAGTGGATATGGTGGATATGGTGGATACGGTGGATACGGTGGATACGGTGGATACGGAGGAGACGGTGGTCATCAGCAATTCATTTCCCCGGGCACTCCTTACGTTCATCAAAACAATCCAGACGTTGGAGGATATGGTGGATATGGTGGTTATGGTGGATATGGTAGATATGGTAGATATGGTGGTGAGGCACCTCCCATCCCGGACAGTCCGTTCTTAAAAAAGCAGGTATCAATTACTATTTTATTATTATTATTATTTTATTATTATTATTATTATTATTATTATTATTATTATTATTATTATTATTATTATTATTGTCGATGTTACAGGTTTTCAACTCTTTAGACGAACTAAAGAAACGGATACAAGAAATAGGAAATGCGGATGGATTCGTTATTGTCACCCGTCGATCAAAGAAAATCAGGGGAAGAACCGGGAGGGTATGGCTTGAATGTGATCGGGGTGGTGAGCACCAGACTACAGCAACACTTAGAAAAGCCAGAAGCAAAAAAACCGGTTGCCCGTTTTACCTGCTGGCTGTGCGAAACCACCCGTATGAAACCTGGGAGATAAAAGACGGAAAAATTGAACATAACCACGAACTTTGTGAGGACCTATCGGCCCACGCGTTTGTGCGAAGGTTTACTCCAAGCGAAATGAAACCGATCGAGCAGCTGACAGCTCAAAACATGGAGCCGCGCAAAATATTTCAAACGATAAGGAAGCATGACCCCAACAGGTTTCATGTTCAGAAAGACGTTGAAAACGTTGTGGCGAAGATTAGAGCCGAACAAAGACAAGGATTGACTCCCATGCAGTCACTAGAAAACATGCTGATAAACAACGACTTTATTTACGAGACACGGGAGGAACCCGGAACAGAGATCGTAACAGAGATCTTCTTTCTTCATCGGTACTCAAGAGACATGTGGCGTTAATTCCCCCACGTCATGCTGATCGATGCGACGTACAAGACAAACATATACAATATGCCATTTATCCAGATTGTTGGTATGACGCCTACCAACAAATCGTTTATTATCGCGCATGCCGTTGTTAGTAAAGAATGGGGTGATAACTTTGTGTGGGTGCTTGAGAGGGTCAAGTCAATGTTGGATGAATGTATGGAGCCACGTGTGATTTTAACAGATAGAGACCTAGCCCTAATGGGCGCGTGTGCTAAAGTATTTCCAGACGCCTCCAGGCTTTTTTGCAGGTGGCACATACAACAAAATGTTATGAAGCACTGCAAGGCTGCCTTCACAGACGAAGACTAGGATAAATTTTTGTCATTCTGGGGGACATTGATTGAGTCTCCATCCATACCCATCTACGAGTACCACTTGCGCAACATGCGAAAGCGACTTGTGGAGTGCAAACGTTCTAGTAAGTTTTTCTAATAACATACGGCTCACCTATGCAAATTTTATTAAATTATTTTTACTTTTTAGGAGTCTTCAATTACGTGTACGATAACTGGCTAAAAGACTATAAGGAGATATTCGTCTTTGCGTGGACTGATAAAAGGCGCAACTTTGGTAATCGTACCACAAACAGAGTTGAGAGCCAACACGCCAACTTAAAGAGATACGTCCTAGATAGGAGCTCGCTGGACCGTGTAGTTGGTTGTGTCCGGGATATAGTTGAGACATAGTTCGGTGAAATAAGGAAGACTTTTCGAGAAAGCATCGAAAAAAGAATGAACCACCACAAACACCCGCTGTTTCAACACCTACTTGGAAAAGTATCCCATACAGCCCTTGACTTGTTGAGTGGAGAGGCAATTAGGAAGCTAGATGTCTTGGAGCGCTTTCATTCATCATGTGGTTGCCAAATGTGGGTTGCCCTGTGCTTGTAGGATAGAAAAGTACATGCGTGAAGGTAATAATTGTTAAACGTACAACACTTGTGTGATATATTTCCGTTAATCATGTGACTTAAACAATGTTGTTTTTAACCGTGCAGAGCGTCCGATTCAACTCGAAGACATAGACGTCTTCTGGCGGAAACTTAACTTCCAAAGTTGTAAATTGATAGACGATGACGTTGACGTGGTCGAAGAGCTAAATATTGTTAGACAACAATTAGAGTCGCACCCCCAGCTCAGCAAAAAAGCCTGATGTCAAAGATTAAAGCGGTGTTGACTCCAAAGAAATCTACCAAGAAACCACCGGTTGTTCAACAAAATACTCGTGGCTGACCAACAACAAAGCAGGTACAACAAAGGTTGGACGAGGCCTCTCGTATAGATGAAGAATTGAGGAGAAGCTCCTTCGGTGATGCAAACACGTGCTTTGAAGGTTCCCGACAAAGTAAGTACGATAAACCTCACCATAGCTCGTACGTTCTGTCACATGCCTCTCAACAGTCGATTATAAGGTCCCAAAAACCCAAAGCGAGCCTAACCCGTTCAAAGAGTTCTAAGAAGAAAGAGACACGAGATGATCACGGTTTTCCTTTAATCATTGGGGACGAGTACGTGGGAATCATCAAACAGTTTAAGTCTGCCATTTTGCCAGTGTTTCATCCGTACGTCTCGTGCATACGAGATGTGATGCCGGACGGTCATTGTGGGTTTCGGTCTGTGGCTGTGGGCTTAGGTATGGATTAGAGTTCACGGGGGCTCATTCGAAGGGACCTTGTCCAAGAAATGGATCAGAATGAATCGATCTAGTTCCCAATATTTGAAGCATGGGATGAAGGTTATTTTTACACGCATCGTCAGGGCCTAATTTGGGATTCAGTGTTCGGTTGTGGGGAGGATCACTGGATGGACTTCCCCTTAGCAGGACTTCTTGTTGCACAAACGTACGGTATCAGGGTGCACCTGTTAACGACAACCACGGGTGCGAGTTCCACTTTCTTCCCGATACTAAGTCCTCCGGCTAATCAACAACCATTATTCATAACGCTTACACATGTTAACGGGAACCACTTCATACATGTTAAGCTGGAAGGGGATTATCCAATGCCACCAGCACACGGGCTATGGTTGACCCACCGAATGTGACAACTGTCAAATTTGCATGCATCCGTACCATTATTAAATGATGATTAATGATTAATGACTGTGCTGATTGACAATTTATGACTTGAATTACTTTCTGATTACTGCATCATACTTACATGTGCATCACATATTTCATAATGCCACATCATTATTACATACAAACCATATTGACATACATGATGCACAAAGCACAGTTAGCACAGTTAACGGATAAATCAGGAATATGCTGACGGGGTTCAGTACATAGACAGAAAGTGTTTTGAGACCCAGTATGAGCCAGAGACAAAGTACTACACTAGCATAATGTGTAGGGAAGTAAGGACCATAAAACTGCTTTTCTAAGTGATAGTTTAGTTGCCGGGAAGTGCCTAAAACTCACCCAAAGTGCAGAATTCTGCATAATTCAGCAAAAATCAGCTTTTTAACAAGCTAGTTTCATGCAAAAATATGACTGAATGGTCCTGAATGCTTTCCTAAGGGTCGGGAATTAAAAGTGTCATAAAAGGGTACTTAAAAATCACTAAACGGAATAGTTTGACACTTTAACGAACCGGTATCTAACCAAACAACCGGACACTACCCGAAACATCAAAATTATACTAGAAACATTGTTTTAGTGTTTCTGAGCTATTTATGATCCCCGAACATCATAACACCCCATATAAAAATATCTAGTAACTAACACTTACAACTATACTTGGATTTGAACTTTAAACTAACTTAATGGTTTAAACTTACACTTAGACCCCCTCCCCCACCTAGTAATTGGCCCCCACATGGCCTAAATGCTAGATTTTACTTGATCTTGTGTGATTTGCTTAAAGATTTGGTGTTGTACTTAGGGAACACTCTAACCTTTGGATAAAAGGATTGGATGGATATAAGAATACATAAGCTCTCATAACTTCACCTACACATAATCACCTCCTCCTTCCTTCCTCCTCTCCCATTCTCGGCCACAACAACACCACCACATCACCTCCATTTTCAACCATCTTCCATACATTCCAAGGTGATTTAGAGGTGTAAGGAGCTAAGTTAGGAAGCTTGGTGCTCTTGAAAGTTGAGGGACCTCTCTCTAGTGCATTTATCCACTTGATCATCCCTAGCCTTGAGCTAGTAGTAAGATCTTCTACTCTTCATTTTACATTTATTTTAAGTGGTTAAAAGATGATACAAGATGCTTATCATGAAGAACACTAAGAAACTTGAAGATGCAAACATGAACATAAGCATAAAACTATAAGAAACCTTAAAGAAATCATGTTGTTTAGTGTTGTTATGATGCTTGATGATTGATGGTTTGTGTAAATGATGTAAATCATTATATGATCTTGCTAGATCATGATTAAAAACATAATCTAGCAAGATGAGAGGATGAAAATGTTAGAGATTTATAAATTATCCTCATGAAAGGCATGAACTTGAAAGAATATATTGTTTTCTTGAAAAATAATAATCAAAGTGAGTTAATAATCATATAGATAAAAAATTTATGAATAGTTTTTCCAAAAGAACCAAGCTTGAAATATGAGTTTTAGTAGATCTTGGTTCTTACATAAACAAACACTATTTTGAATGGTTGAACAAGTGTAGAAACACTTGTGCAATAAGAAGGTTACATAAAGAAGCATCTTTAGAAAATGTGCTTTGAAGTTGTAAACATCTAAATCATTCAAGAATGATGTTTTTATAAAAACAACCACACTTTAAAGGGGTAACTAAACTCACTAAACACACTACCAAGTTACTACAAATTTTCATAAACTTTCAAGTTCATGAAGTAGTATAAAATGCATATTTTTGCCAAGGTCGGTAAGAGTAAGTTGTTTAAGATTGATTGTTGATTGTTTGTGATGATTTTGAAAAGAAAATGATATGCTTTGATAGCATGGACACCTCCATTTTTAGGGGAAACTATGGCAAAATTTTCTAAAATATAAACACTTAGAGAAATATTTTTCGAGCAAATATTTACAAGTGTGTTTTAACTATGGTTTTCAATATAAACTTTGCCATAGACTTTGTTGCAAAAATACAAGTATTGGAGGTTGGTTTTTATAAATAAAAATGGATAAATATGTATTTAGAATATATATTTACATTAAAGACACATTGTGTGTGATTATTTGTATACTTTGTGTATTAGTTATATTATTTTAGGATTTAAAGTAATATAACTTAACATATACCAAGAATTTACAATCCAAAATACTACCAAAAATCATAAGGAATACATATATAAGTTACACACAAAATATTGTGAAACCGAACGATAAAATGTAACTTACAAAATATTCCGGAAAATACCGCTATAAACGTATTTTTGGTAAACATTATTTTGGATACGAAAGAAATGAAAATATAAGAATACGAAAATACATGTATGAGATACCGCTATAAACGTATTTTTATTTAGAATAATACACCGGAATATGACGCCAATACATGGCAAGTTATACAAATATAAGAATACGAAAATACATGTATGAGATACCCCCATCCTTGGGAAGGAAATACGAATACAAATACTTGAGAAGTATTGTTACAAAATATTGTTTAACGATTATTCCAAAATTAAAATATAATTTAAAGTTAAAATAATTATTATTTTAACAAGTGATTATAACTTGGAATAATATTGAAGACATAAAAGAGACGTAACTCAGAAACATTAACACTGAGTCAAGGCACGACCCGCTCGTCTAACGGGCCGTAGTACGCATGTAGGTATTCGTGCATTCTAGAGGAAGCTTTGAGTTACATCAGATACAAGGAACGCAAAACTGTGAGTTCATGTCCCCCTTTTCTTTAAACTGTTTTGTTTATTTACTTCAGGGGTGAAATACATGTTACAAAAGGATTACATACAAATACAATTGGTATGGTTAGCCTAGGAAAGAACCATAGATCATGTGAGTGGGTAGTCGGATACTTGAGACCATTAATCCTCGTTGTAGAACCGAGGGACATGAGTGATAGATCTATTTGGGTGTAGCGAGCCCCACCCCTGAGTCCGTTGAGTGGACCATGTGGTGACTATGTCTTACTGACAAAATCTGCTAGGTTTGAGTCTTCCTGCATCACTTCACACATATCAGTGGCCTTGCAAACCATTGGTGATCTTTTCCTTGTTGCTTTCATACCGGGACTTATAAACTTACAGACATACTTACTATGATTTCAAAGGTTTACTCATACACACAAACAAACACATGAACTCGCTCAACTTTTGTTGATGTTTTCAAACTACATGTATTTCAGGAAATTTGTAAGTGGATCTGGCGGGCGTTGGAAGTTTTTATGATGCGTTAAGAATAAAGATGTCATCCATGGTCTTTTGAGTTTGGTTAGTGTGTCTTATTCCTGGACAAGACACGTCTTCCAAACCTTGGTGTTTTCAAATATCTTTTGACGAGTCCTGAATGAACTCATAAACAATTTGTGCGGTTTGTAAAACTTGAATTTGAAGTCTACGTTTCAAAACAATGTTGTTATGTTTCAAACTTATTTAATGGATGACGAATTTATGGTTTTATCATATAGTTGTTGTTATGATTGAATGCAATGATATTAAGAAAGTCACCCCATAATCACGCTTCCGTAAAAGTCAGGGTGTGACAGCTTGGTATCAGAGCTTCGATCGTAGCGAACTAGGATTCTTTCTCGAGTCTAGACTACGATCATTAGGGCTCTCACGAAAACGTTTTTACGAACATGTTTTCATTGCATACACAAAACGTCCAGATCCAGGAAACAAACATTTTTACAAATAAAAGACACGAAACACATTTCAAAGTTAATGTTTATAATTCAGTCTGAGAGACTGGGTAGTTCTGTCTGAGAGACTGGGTGTTTCAGTCTGAAAGACTAGGTATTTCAGTCTGAGAGAATGGGTAGTTCAGTCTGAGAGACTGGGTGTTTCAGTCTGAGAGACTGGGTGGTTCAGTCTGAGAGACTGGGTAGTTCAGTCTGAGAGACTGGGTAGTTAGTCTGAGAGACTAGTTGGGACAGTTTGGGAAATTGGGAGTTTAGTCTGAGAGACTGGGAAATTCAGTATGGGAAACTCGGAAGTTTAGTCTGAAAGACTAGGGTAGTTCAGTCTGAGAGACTATGAAGTTTAGTCTGGGAGACTAGGTGGCTTAGTCTGAGAGACTAGGAAGGATGGAAAGTTTCATGAAGAATAATGTGAATACATGACTACATGATAAATTACCTTTGTTTGCATACACTAATTGTTAGTGACTACTATGGATATACATGCTATGACTATTATGTACCGGCACACATGTCACTTTATTTAGAAAGTGGGTTATCAGACATAGATAACCCTACGGACACCGCCACAGATAATGAGATTGCATCTGCGCCGGAAATATTTACGTTAGACACTGAGAGTGATCCTGATATGCTGACCAAGGACGAGGAAGACTTCCAACAGTCCGCGCTACCAGGTTTTGGTGATAATTTACCCTTGCTGATGGCTTCCTTGATGAGGATCTTTTGTCATCCTAGTTTCAGTCCATGACCACCTCATCACTGGTCATCCCATTAGTGAGCACACCATGGCCCCGATCCTCGATATTGCGTCTCCCGTGGACATTCCTTTCGAAGGTGGGATACTCGACGAGTAGTTGATGATGACGTTGACATGTTTATTGATGGTCCTCCTGATGACGCCCATGATGATGGAAAGTTAGACAAGAACGTTGTTACTAATTTCACTTCTTGAGATCCCTGTTATCAAGCTATCCTCTGATCCTAGTATACACTCGATTTCAGACTCCTTTGAGTCCGTGACATCTGCAGCCTTACACACGACCGGATTGCAGCTTTTTACTACTAACTCAGACAACGATGCCGCTATGACTGCTGCACCATCACCTGCTTGAGATGTCACACCTTTACACAACCCAGAGCCTGCTCCTGAGCCAGCTCCTGTTTCTTTTGGGTCAGCTTGATGTTGCACCTGCTGGTCCTGCACCCTTGCTTGATCATGACCCTGTTTCTTTTGTTTTACCAGACACTGCACCCCTTATACTTGACCCAGTACCTGCACTGATGATCTCCTTATTGGTTGAGACGTTTGTTCCTGCACCTTCACCCGCTGATGTTGCTCCTATGGAGACCGACGTCCATTGCACCGACATGCCTATCGCTTTCTTTCAGGACCTACCCGCACCCCGGGAAGGTACTCCATGTCAGCACCCGCATGACGATCCTTTTGCTGCAGCAGCATTTTCCCCGACCTCACGGGCTACACCGTTTGCTCCTTTCAATACTTCACCGATGGACGAGCCATTCCGATGGTCCCTACCATGCACTATGCTGATTTCAGACCCCTGCCACCCCTCACATTATGGAGGCTATACACAGAATGAGTTGCTCCTGTCACATCGGCTACAGTTTGAGGTTATAAGTCACAGAATGTTGGAGCTTGAGCTGACACCACGTCCTCCACCCTGTCTATTGCCAGTATACTTTGATCCTCCACATTTATCAAAGATTCATTTTGCGCTCTCACCTGCTGCTATTACACCTTTCCCAGGTTTTTGATGCTCGTTCCTTTACTATCGAGCGGCAGATCAGTTAATTGCTTCGATGTATATACAAGACCGAGGAGGAGTTCACGCATGTTAGCAGTCCACTTTTCTTTCCTCCTCCACCTCAGTCACCAGTATAGTTGGTTTCTGGATTATGCGGATTGTATTACTGTTGGGTAAGGACACTAATGATAAGCCGAGATTGTGGAGACTTTTGAAGACCACTTCTGACTACGTAATTCTGATACACTGATATACTGATTGGACAAGGGTAGGGTGACCCTGTGTCCCTTTTGATGTGATACATTTTGTAAGACAATGCAATTGTGGTCGGAGAATAATGAAATCCCAATCATCATTAAACATGCGACAATACTTTGCGGCCAATAACCAATGAAAGCTCAGTCGCTACGTCTTCATAAAGCACGTTGTTGATCTATATGTGTGTGCTATAATTATAATGCTACGTGCTTGCTTGCTATGTTCTCATTAAACATAATTCCCAAATTACCTGGTTATGCTATGATTATGCTATTGCTTGATTGGTTGATATGATAATCTATTATGTGTATGTACATATGACCTCTAAACAACTATATGCACTCCCTGAACAAATAAGACCTGACCTAACCGATCTTCTTCTTAGAAGATGTCGATACAAGGGAACATCGATACCAACAACCCTCTGCCAACGACAGCGGCAGAACTACAAGAGCGCACCTCACAGGCCATTGCACAGCACGAGGCCCTTCGCTCCGAACGCAGCAGAGGTACCCCAGGAAATAATCCATCCAACGGTAATGTTTAGTCACTTAAGATGCATTACGAAACGTTCGGATATTTCCAAGAGTGCTTTACTAATGCCTTATGTGAATGATGTCGCAGGCTGCACCTACAAGCAGTTCTTGAACTGCAAACCTCGAGACTTCGACGGCACTGGGGGTGCCATAGCTTTTGTGAGTTGGGTTGAGAAGACGGATTCTGTTTTACAGTTGAGCAAATGTGCCCCAGAACATCAGGTCACGTACATTTCCGAACTTCTTCAAGATGGGGACTGTCATGGTGGAACCTTCAGGTTCAGACAAGGGGCGAGACTGCCGCAGATGCTTTGACATGGGACGAACTGAAAGAACTGATGCGTAAAAGATATTGCTCTAGGGCAGAAGTCCAGAAGTTGGAGACTGAACTGTGGAACTTGAAAATGGAAGGTCCAAAGATAACTGAGTATGTGCAGAGATTTGACGATTTATCACAAGTTGCTTCGTGTTTGGTGGAACCAGAATCTAGGAAGATCGAACGCTTCATAGGGGGATTGGCACCTCAGATTCTAAGCCTGGTGACAACATCTAAACCTCCAACAATCACCGAGGCTATCGACATAAGTGTGGCGCTCACTGAAGAAGCGGTTAGACTAGGAAAATTTTCCACTTCGGAAGAGAAAAATGAGACTCCTGTAGAGTCATCTGGAGATAACAAGAGAAAGCTCGCAAATTTCAAGAAGGTTACCCGGGTGAGTAACAAGAAGAAGGCCAAAAAGGGAAAAGACTACATGGGTATCCTACCTAAGTGCGACAATTGTCTACGTTATCATGTCAGGCGATGTAAATATGGAAAATGTGATAATTATGGCAAGAGGGGGCATCCTAAGGAAACTTGTAGGCAAGATGCTGAACGTAGAAATGGAGGCCAAGACGGTAGCGAGAATCACGGAGGAAACAACGACAATGACAATTATCAAGGCAGAACGAGTGACAAACAGAAACGTGCTCAAGGTTGTTTTAACTGTGGAAGCAAAAAGCATTTCAGAAAATATTGCCCTAAAAACAATCAGGCACAAGGATGAAAGCTCAACACCGGAGCTAGGGAGACACGCCAGGAATTCAAGCGTGGATACCGGTACGTCCCATATTAGTCAACGTTATGCATCTGTGCTGCTAGATACTGTTGCAAAAATTTAGCTTAGCATCCCTAGAGTTGAGAGTGTACTTGGTTAGTAGCAAGTAAGTAAGATAGCCCGTACTCGATAGAACTAGTTAAAGGGAAGCTTCGACGTGGAAATTGGGATGGATTGGCTGCCGAGCAATCGAGCAGAGATTGATATCCGCATCCCGATGGCGAACGACGAAACGATCGTGACTCATGAAGCAGGATACGCCTCTACAAATTACTAATTGCTTGAAGGCATGAAAGTTGTTGCGTAAAGGATGTGTTGTTTTCTTGGCTCATGTCGTGGACAAGGGAGCCGAAGAACCAAAACTCGAAGATATTCCTGTGATAAGGAAATATCCTGAAGTCTTCCCTGAAGACTTGCCAGAATTATCTCCTCAACGACAAGTCGAATTTCGCATCTATTTGATTCCAGGCGCCGCGCCTGCAGTCAATGCACCTTAGCGACTTACACCTTCGGAGATGCAAGGATTGTCAGTGTAACCTCAGTAGTTGATAGAGAAGGAAGATAACTGACCAAGTTTCCCGTTTTGGGTAACCACAGTTCTGCTCGTCAAGAAAAAGGACGATGATTTTCAAATGAGCATCAACCACCAGGAGCCGAACGAGCTAACCAACAAGATTTGGTAACTCTTGCTGAGGACTAACGAATTTCTTATTTAACTAACTGTGAGAATCCAACTACTATTTCACGACTGATCGATGATTGAGTGTCACTAGCTATGAATTCAGGAGGAAAGTATACCGGGGAAATTATGGGACAATAACTTGTTTTGAACGTACACAAAAATGGTGTTTCCTACACGATGCACCAAACAATTTTACATAGAATACGAAACTCTGAGAATCTAGAAAGCATGTACTTAGGGTCTTTGGGAACCCAGGTCCAAACTCGTAAAGGTTGTTACTTAGGAACCATATCTGTTAACTCAAGCAAACACCATTATCCTGACATACATGCTATTTCAGTTAACCAAACAGAAAGTACTCAAATTTCTTTTGTTGAAATCTTCACTTTTGTTTCTAGCGAGTAGATGTTTGCATCTCTACTCCCCTTAATGGTAGTTGCATCGCGTTAATTTTCTTCGCTGAGAGGGAACACGCATTTGCTTCGGTACTTGATCATTCCTTCATGTTAACAAATACTCATTGTATCATTTCTTGGAAAGTCATATGTTACGTATGCACCATTTGTTATGCATGTGCTTTCGTTTCAAATAAGCGCTTCATCAAGGTCCAAATACTATTTTGCTAAAGCTAACTATTGGTTTATGATTCGAATAACCTACCTTATTGTAATTGTTGGCTCTTTTGCTATCAAGTCAACACACTTTCTTGAAACTTCTTTTCTTTCAAGTTACATTCATGGTTTATCTTTGTAACCATGACGAGATTCCCTTGTTGATACATATGTTCATTGTCGGGTTACGCTGAAACCAAGTTCAATTGCTTGAACTTATCCATTTCACATATTCAATTTAAGACGCCATATGATGTGTTGAGAGCATCATATTCAAACATTTTTGCAAAGGTTCTTTTGTTTCGAGTCGTAGTAGACTTGATTGGTCTACGACTCCACTAAATCGTTTGTTGATTTCGACACCTTGCGGTGATACTTTCATAAAATTGAAGCTTGCGCTAATTTGGTTACGCACCTCATACACGGATTTAATTGTCTATTTATTTGTTCTAAATCCGTTTTGTTTATCACGATTAAAGCGGTCTCAACACAATTGTGTGTTAAGACAAAGGTACATAGATTCATTTCATAAAATGGTGTACCTCCTAGTGATTCTTTCATTGTCAATCGAATGCTTTGCGGTACTTATTACTTTTTCATCTCCGATCGGAAACAATGGTTCTTTGATGTTCCATATTCAATTGAAAACTCTATGACACTGTGTAGATCAAATTTTCAGGATTGTCTCAGTACACTTTCATTTGATTTCAAACACGGTGAACTTGTTCAGTCACCACTATATTTGAATTATGTCATTACGACACCTTGTGGTGTCATTACAAACTTGTAGCTTGTGCTAATCATGGTCAACCGTTTCACACGAAACTACACATACTTTTGTTTGACTTGTCGTTTAAACATTCCTAATGCAACTACGAATTAAGACAATAATACACCAGATTCGCTTGTATTTCATTCGGTGTATTTTCGCAATCCAAGAATGTCAACACACTAATCCTTACCATTTAATTATTCGAAAGTTGACAGATCATTTTCATATTCAAGTTGTTGATTTTGAGATCATATAGCGGATGCTATGGTTTGTGAAAACTTGTTTGCATATTGTGACCGATTGTTTGAGAATCCTATTGGTCAAAACTCCTCTTTTGTGGAACCCCTGTTAACTGGATTACACCAGACTATACGTCAATACATCATGTATCTTTGACAATAAATCCTGAAACACATACCTTTTAACCATTGGATTCTTGTTGCTGAAATATATCCTTGGAATCACCTGATGTGAATAAAGATTTGATTCGGCTTTGTGATTATCTACCTCAATATTATCCATATATAAACACGCATAATGTAACCCTAAAGAGTTAAGGTAGTATAAATTTCGAGCACGAAATTTTCTTAACAGGGGAAGAATGTGACAACTGTCAAATTCGCATGCATCCGTACCATTATTAAATGATGATTAATGATTAATGACTGTGCTGATTGACAATTTATGACTTGAATTACTTTCTGATTACTGCATCATACTTACATGTGCATCACATATTTCATAATGCCACATCAATATTACATGCAAACCATACTGACATACAAAGCACAGTTAGCACAGTTAACGGATAAATCAGGAATATGCTGACGGGGTTCAGTACATAGACAGAAAGTGTTTTGAGACCCAGTATGAGCCAGAGACAAAGTACTACACTAGCATAATGTGAAGGGAAGTAAGGACCATAAAACTGCTTTTCTAAGTGATAGTTTAGGTGCCGGGAAGTGCCTAAACATCACCCAAAGTGCAGAATTCTGCATAATTCAGCAAAAATCAGCTTTTTAACAAGCTAGTTTCATGCAAAAATATGACTGAATGGTCCTGAATGCTTTCCTAAGTGTCGGGAATTAAAAGAGTCACAAAAGGGTACTTAAAGATCACTAAACGGAATAGTTTGACACTTTAACGAACCGGTATCTAACCAAACAACCGGACACTACCCAAAACATCAAAATTATACTAGAAACATTGTTTTAGTGTTTCTGAGCTATTTATGATCCCCGAACATCATAACACCCCATATAAAAATATCTAGTAACTAACACTTACAACTATACTTGGATTTGAACTTTAAACTAACTTAATGGTTTAAACTTACACTTAGACCCCCTCCCCCCACCTAGTAATCGGCCCCCACATGGCCTAAATGCTAGATTTTACTTGATCTTGTGTGATTTGCTTAAAGATTTGGTGTTGTACTTAGGGAACACTCTAACCTTTGGATAAAAGGATTGGATGGATATAAGAATACATAAGCTCTCATAACTTCACCTACACATAATCACCTCCTCCTTCCTTCCTCCTCTCCCATTCTCGGGCACAACAACACCACCACATCACCTCCATTTTCAACCATCTTCCATACATTCCAAGGTGATTTAGTGGTGTAAGGAGCTAAGTTAGGAAGCTTGGTGCTCTTGAAAGTTGAAGGACCTCTCTCTAGTGCTTTTATCCACTTGATTTATTCACTTGATCATCCCTAGCCTTGAGCTAGTAGTAAGATCTTCTACTCTTCATTTTACATTTATTTTAAGTGGTTAAAAGATGATACAAGATGATTATCATGAAGAACACTAAGAAACTTGAAGATGCAAACATGAACATAAGCATAAAACTATAAGAAACCTTAAAGAAATCATGTTGTTTAGTGTTGTTATGATGCTTGATGATTGATGGTTTGTGTAAATGATGTAAATCACTATATGATCTTGCTAGATCATGATTAAAAACATAATCTAGCAAGATGAGAGGATGAAAATGTTAGAGATTTATAAATCATCCTCATGAAAGGCATGAACTTGAAAGAATATATTGTTTTCTTGAAAAATAATAATCAAAGTGAGTTAATAATCATATCGATAAAAAATTTATGAATAGTTTTTCCAAAAGAACCAAGCTTGAAATATGAGTTTTAGTATATCTTGGTTCTTACATAAACAAACACTATTTTGAATGGTTGAACAAGTGTAGAAACACTTGTGCAATAAGAAGGTTACATAAAGAAGCATCTTTAGAAAATGTGCTTTGAAGTTGTAAACATCTAAATCATTCAAGAATGATGTTTTTATAAAAACAACCACACTTTAAAGGGGTAACTAAACTCACTAAACACACTACCAAGTTACTACAAATTTTCATAAACTTTCAAGTTCATGAAGTAGTATAAAATGCATATTTTTGCCAAGGTCGGTAAGAGTAAGTTGTTTAAGATTGATTGTTGATTGTTTGTGATGATTTTGAAAAGAAAATGATATGCTTTGATAGCATGGACACCTCCATTTTTAGGGGAAACTATGGCAAAATTTTCTAAAAATATAAACACTTAGAGAAATATTTTTCGAGCAAATATTTACAAGTGTGTTTTAACTATATATTTAGAATATATATTTACATTAAAGACACATTGTGTGTGATTATTTGTATACTTTGTGTATTAGTTATATTATTTTAGGATTTAAAGTAATATAACTTAACATATACCAAAAATTTACAATCCAAAATACTACCAAAAGTCATAAGGAATACATATATAAGTTACACACAAAATATTGTGAAACCGAACGATAAAATATAACTTACAAAATATTCCGGAAAATACCGCTATAAACGTATTTTTGGTAAACATTATTTTGGATACGAAAGAAATGAAAATATGATTTTATTGTTATTACAAAGGGTATCATATTTCCGACAAGGAAAAAAATATATTATTTTGGAAGTAAAAATATATTTTCTTAGTATATTTAGAAGATATATGATTTTTGGGAAAAATATATATTTTCTTGAAATACATTATTTTGGACAAAATAAGTTTATATATATTTTCTAAGTGAGACTTGAAAATATATTGTTTTGGAAATATATATTGGGAATATATTGGCATATTTTTATTTGGAATAATACACCGGAATACGACGCCAATACATGGCAAGTTATACAAATATAAGAATACGAAAATACATGTATGAGATACCCCCATCCTTGGGAAGGAAATACGAATACAAATACTTGAGAAGTATTGTTACGAAATATTGTTTAACGATTATTCCAAAATTAAAATATAATTTAAAGTTAAAATAATTATTATTTTAACAAGTGATTATAACTTGGAATAATATTGAAGACATAAAAGAGACGTAACTCAGAAACGTTAACACCGAGTCAAGGTACGACCCGCTCGTCTAACAGACCGTAGTACGCATGTAGGTAGTCGTGCGTTCTAGAGGAAGCTTTGAGTTACATCGGATACAAGGAACGCAAAACTGTGAGTTCATGTCCCTCTTTTCTTTAAACTGTTTTGTTTATTTACTTCGGGGGTGAAATACATGTTACAAAAGGATTACATACAAATACAATTGGTATGGTTAGCCTAGGAAAGAACCATAGATCATGTGAGTGGGTAGTCGGATACTTGAGACCATTAATCCTCGTTGTAGAACCGAGGGACATGAGTGATAGATCTATTTGGGTGTAGCGAGCCCCACCCCTGAGTCCGTTGAGTGGACCATGTGGTGACTATGTCTTACTGACAAAATCTTCTAGGTTTGAGTCTTCCTGCATCACTTCACACATATCAGTGGCCTTGCAAACCATTGGTGATCTTTTCCTTGTTGCTTTCATACCGGGACTTATAAACTTACAGACATACTTACTATGATTTCAAAGGTTTACTCATACACACAAACAAACACATGAACTCGCTCAACTTTTGTTAATGTTTTCAAACTACATGTATTTCATGAAATTTGTAAGTGGATCTGGCGGGCGTTGGACGTTTTTATGCTGCGTTAAGAATAAAGATGTCATCCATGGTCTTTTGAGTTTGGTCAGTGTGTCTTATTCCTGGACGAGACACGTCTTCCAAACCTTGGTGTATTTCAATATCTTTTGACGAGTCCTAAATGAACTCATAAACAATTTGTGCGGTTTGTAAAACTTGAATTTGAAGTCTACGTTTCAAAACAATGTTGTTATGTTTCAAACTTATTTAATGGATGACGAATTTATGGTTTTATCATATAGTTGTTGTTATGATTGAATGCAATGATATTAAGAAAGTCACCCCATAATCACGCTTCCGCAAAAGTCAGGGTGTGACACCGAAGACCCCATACGGAACAATGGGAAGATATGTACTTGCCACGTCTAGAATGGTATACATCGATAATGAATCCTCCGCCAAGATCAAACCCCAGTCTTAATTACATCGATAGTGATACGGAGAATGATTTTTGTAATTAATAGTATTTTTTTGTAATTAATAGTATTTTTTGTAATTAATAGTAGTTTTGTATTAATTCCTATAATTTTCTACAATTTCTATAATTTTTTTTATAATTTCTATCATTTTTCTATAATTAGAATTGATTAAAACAGGTTAATAACATTTTTATAAAAAATTTTATAATTTTTTTATATTTAGAATTGATTAAAAAAGTTTATTTGTAATTTTTTAAAAAAAATTACCAATATACGCCTCGTATAGATCTAGACGTGTCGTATACGATTGGTCAAAAGACCATTTTGCCCCTGATATGCCCCCATTCTAGGCTTAAATCAGGGGCTAAAAGGTCATTTTAACATAACCAGACGCCTCGTATAGAGCGGGATGGATCGTCTGTAAGAGCGGGATTTTGAAAATTTGAATTTTGAAAATTTGAATTTATCAAAAAAGGACTCCTCGTATAGGCCTGGACGGGTCGTCTATATGGGCGGCAACATTTCTTTTTTTTTTTAATTTGAATTTTGAAAATCTTTTGTTTAATTACCAATATACCCCTTTAAAGACCCCAGTATAGTCCTTAAACAGGGGCATAAAGGTAATTTGAAAACCTAGACGACGCGTATAGGTCTATACGACCAATACATGGTGGGCGGCAACTGTTTCACTTTTTCTTTTTTAATTATTAAAAATATCTTTATTAAATTACCATTTTACCCCTGTAAAGCCCTCAGTATAGGCCTTAGTCAAGGGTAAAATGGTAATTAACCATTCCAGAAATATCTTTTTGGATTGGTTAATTACCATTTTACCCCTGATTAAAGCCTATATTGGGGGCTTTACAGGGGCAAAATGGTCATTTACCAAAAACGCTAGACGGGTCGTCTAGCTCTATACGAGGCGTCTTTGCCTCGTATAAGGGGGGGAAGACCTAGACGACCCAGATTAACACCCAAAACAAAAAACACACACATATACGGTGCACAGAGCTTTATACGCCCCGGATACGTATTTGGACCGTATTTTCGAAGATTTGAAGCATCCCTGGTACGTATTTCTTCACGTAGTTTAGTATTTTAGCCTCGTTTTTGCCTTTAGACCGTAGGTTTGCCCGTAGTTTAGGTTTTTGTTGGGTTTGAGGTTTTAGGCTGAGGTTGAAGATGAAGATGGTAGAACAGGATGCCCCGTATACCTCTATACGAGGCAGATACGAGGCACTGTGATTTTTTTTTATAATTAATGTTATTATTAGTTATTATTATTGTTATTATTATTGTTTTTATTATTATTATTATTATTATTATTAATATTTATTATTATTATTATTATTCATTTTTATTATTATTATTATTTATTATTTATTATTGTTATTATTATTATTTATTATTATTATTAATATTATTATTATTATTATTATTATTTATTATTATTATTTATTATTATTATTATTATTTATTATTATTATTATTATTATTATTGTTATTATTATTGTTATTATTATTTATTATTTATTATTTATTATTATTATTATTATTTATTATTAATGTTATTATTTTTTTATATTATTATTATTATTATTATTATTATTATTGTTTTTATACGTATATGGTATTTATTTGCAGATTGATTATGGAGGACCATTCGATTCAGGGCGATGACATTCAGGTAGAGCTTGATGGGGCACCGCCGGGGGGTCAGCCGGTTCAGCGGGGTCCACGACGGAGACGGCTACCGCCTCCGGATACGCTGCAGGGTCACCCGTATCTAGAGTTTCCTGACGACACCGATGTCGCCCGTCATTGCCAGAAGCTTAGGAGGATGCACATTGGATCGCATGCAGCGATCGACTGGGATGCGATAGATGAGATCAGTGAGACGGCTAGAGTGCGTCTGTTTATACCTGTCGATTCTCCGTGGCATCGTCTTTTTGAGTTGGCGCACACGCCGAGCTACAGGGAGCTGCTGGTCGAGTTCCTTTCGTCATTCACATTTCATCCTCCTAGGGTCCCAGTGCAGCTTCCGCACCCAGATGCTCCCCCTCCGCCTGAGGTTTCTTTCAGGCTCGCTGGCGTTTTGCGTTCGATGACGCTAGCACAGTTTGCGGTGCATTGTGGTTTATACATACAGGAGGAGATCGAGACTGACGTTTAGACAGCGGGGCTAGTGGTGGTTGATAGACCCACTCTTTTAGGGTTTTGGCAAGTGATTGCGGGGCCAAATCATTGGGAGCACAACAAGTCGAAGGGGAGGGTGTCGTTTATTAACGACCCATTGGACAGGTACGTACGTTTATTACAACAATTATTGTGATTATGTGTATTGTTTATTAATCTCTGTTTCTGTATTTCACTAACACTATCTGCAGGCATATGTACCATATGCTCGCTACTTCTATTACAGCGCGAGGCTACAGCCGTGAGTGGTGTACGACCACAGATCTTTTTTTCTTTTACTGTTTGTTGTACAAGAGGCCGTACGCACTAGCACACGGTCTAGCCCAGTACTACGCCTCCGCCCATCACCGGCAGGAGCGCGAATTTTTGTATGGCGGCGCGTACGTGACCGTCATTGCCCGTTCATTGGGCATCGTACCGGAGGAGGACCCACATCTACGGACGCCGCCAGTCATGCCGACGCGGATGGGTTTTCCATCGCTGTGGGGGAAGACACTGATCAAGAGGTTCCCCGTTGGCCCGCGGTTTAAAAACCGCAACGGGGGCATATGGAGAGAAGAGCCCCTACCAGAGCAGTTCGAGCTCGTCTATCCTCCGGCAGATCCTGCTGATGCAGTGCCCGTGGAGGACCCTCTGGTGGATTTAGACGGTGCAGCGGTGCCACAGACACCCCCACCAACCGGGGCGCCTCAGTTTCCACGTCATGTTATTCCAGGTCATGCCCCAAGAGCTGCGCTACATCCGGATGTACGAGCCGAGCTTGACAGGCTCAACGATTTGGTAGGTTGGCTGGTACGGGCCGAGCAGGATAGACGAGAGAGGGAGGGATTACCCCCGATACCGCTTCCACCAGCTCGAGCACCACATCAGCAGCAGCAGCCGCAGCAGCCAGATCCAGATTCGGATTTGGATTTGGATGCATAGACCTGTTGTTGTTTTTATTTTTGTTATGGATGTACAAACTTATCTTATATATTTTTGTTATGGATGTACAAACTTATCTTATATATGTCATATTTATGTTTGTTTTCAGTTATTCGGTTACTTAATGATTGTTGTCTTAAATTGATATAATACGGAAACAATATATGTTTTGAATATAATACGGAAACAATATATCCCCTGAATATAATACGGAAACAATATTTGAACGAGATAAAATTTTAATCGGAAGAATAATATTTAAAAAAGTAAAATGTTAAAAACATTATAATATTTAATCGATATAATATAGTTAAAGAGCCGATTTTTAAAATAGTTGATTTTTAAAAAACAAAAACCTTTTTATAGTGTAAAAAACAAAAAAAAAAAGATAACTTTTTTTAAAACCAAAAAAAATTTCGCTAAAAAAACACATCTTCAAAAACTATCAAAAAAACCATAACAAAACCCACCAAAACACCCCTTATTTCAACCAAAAAAAACCCAAGCCCTAGACGCCTCGTATAGGGCTGTACACTTCGTATAGGGTTTCTTAAACTTTGTGCCTGACACCATCTGGAGACCCCCTTGAATTCAGTGCCTAGACGCCTTGTATAGCCCTATACGAGGCGTCTAGGGCACAAAAAGTGTGAAAATAGGCGCAGAGGGTGTCCGGATAGTCCAAGCCTTTAAAAAACAAATATCTTATTTGACATATATTATATGAACATATAGTGTTTCAGGCTAACCCAACCCGACCCGTATGCAAAAACAACTGAATAATCATACCGAGTAATTCGTCTCCCGGTCCTTGTCTTCAACAATCAAGAGAAACAACAATACCAGCAACTTCTCCTCATTTATATTCATAGAACGGAAACAAAGCAGCACATGCTATAACTTGCTCCACTCTCTTCCAACGCATTAAGTTGCTAAAAACACAACACAATGTACAATTAAGTTATTGAAAGATCAAAATTGTATTACCAGAAAGATTTAAGATTTAACATTTAATACAAACCTCCTCATCAGTCGACTTGACAAAAGTTCAAGAATATTCTAATGGTTTGAAAATTTGTCTTATTCCAGGAAGGTCATACTTCTTTGCCATCTTTGTACCTTCATATAGATCATTGCAGAGTACAGAATAAACATTTAGTTAATTTTCACATTTCTTGAAATTCATTTACTTATAATACGCATACCTAGAAACCATAGTCCCTACGCCATCCCT
Organism: Helianthus tuberosus; assembly: GCA_030545235.1. NCBI lineage: Eukaryota > Viridiplantae > Streptophyta > Magnoliopsida > Asterales > Asteraceae > Helianthus > Helianthus tuberosus. The sequence goes on along the minus strand of CM060446.1, from coordinate 18,223,126 downwards.
TTGAAGCAGTTCCTTCAATAGCATTCTAGCTACATTCCCATCTAGCAGATGAACTCTCTAGACACCACCCTATGATACATATGATGACACAGAATTAGTGAAACCAATTAAATAACAATCTGAACCATATTTAATTCGTGGTGATGGTATCTACACATCCCCTAAAATTTTTGGGGTGATGGTATCTACACATCCCCTAAAATTTTTGTACATCCCTCAATAGAAACCATATAGGCCAATACGCTTCCCATAAGGTTTGAAGCATTAAATGCGACACAAATAGGAAGCGTATTGGGCAATACGGTTCCTATTGGTACAATATTCTCTGACGCGCACGCAGTTCAAAACTATAAAGGTTTGAAAAGTGACCCAATAGGAAGCGTATTGCCCAATACGATTCCCAAAAGTTTAATAGGAAGCGTATAGAGCAATACACTTCATATTAGTTTTACTTAAAAATTATAAGTTGCATCAAATTTTTAACTTCTTATTGTTATCTTATAATGTTTTTATAAAAACACTTATTAAACAAAACAATATATATATATATATATATATATATATAGGAAATGTATGGGGCAATATGGTTTCCTTGGACCCAAGTATAGGAAGCATATGGGCCAATATGGTTCCCCTAGACCCAAAGTATAGGAAGCGTATGGGGCAATATGGTTCCCCTAGAGCCAATGTATAGGAAGCGTATGGGGCAATATGGTTCCCCTGGTCCCCTAATCTGAATCCTTTTTATATAAATGTGTCAAAAAAACGTTTATACATTATTGTAATACCCAAAACATATTTATGATAACCATGTTGGGTGGCGGACACTGTTCGACAGGTTATCGGGCAGGATAGCCCGTGGGATCGTTTATTTCGAATAGGAGCCGCACCATCTTATCGGCCGTTGATGGTGGAGTTTCTCTCCACATTCCGCTATAGACCTCGACCGGATGACCGGCCGAACTCGGATTTTGATGATCCGAACTTGCCGGCCCCATCACCCGAGATCACATTCCGTCTGTTCGGCGAGGTATTTTAGATGTCGCTTCGTCAATTTTCCGTCGCCACCGGTTTTTACACAGACGAGGAGTTGGTTCAGGATGTGTATACCACGGCTATCGATCGTATGCCCGAGGATGAGTTGTTTGCCTGGTGGCCCACCATCGGTGAAGGTCCATAAACCAAGGCGGAGGAGGTCCGATCCTCGGAGATTCGTGACCCGTTAGTTCGTTACTTGCATCGTTGCTTTAGCACGGGCATCGCGGCCCGTGGCAAGAGTTGCAAGCACGTAACGAAGGCCAATCTTTTCTATCTCTATTGTTTATTTACTGTTCATCCATGCGCCCTCCATCTCTGCCTGGTGGATTATTTTGTCACACGTTGGAAAAAGCAGCGTCGTGGTAGTATATATGGAGGATCATTTATCGGCCGGATAGCCCAGAGTGTTAGTCGGCACTTTGGTTGGGTCGAGGATAGGTATCCACCGCCGGCTCCCTGCAAATATTTGGACATGAGGTCGATGACAGGGATGAAAGTGGCGGCAAATATTCCTAACGTTGGTTATAGGTTTGTCGGGACGAACCGTCAGGTTTGGGCAAGGCATCCGTTGGTACATCACCCGCGTTTGGACGTACCGTCAGGTTTGGTCAACCAACCGTCTTCTCAATAGGATTTTGCGTAACCAAGATGAGCAAATGCGACTTCTAACACTGCATGGTCAGGAGATAATAGCCCACGATCGCCAGATGGATCAGATGCATAATAACATAGGGTGGCTGATGACTGGCATGGGTGAAATGTATATGTACATGGGTATATTGATTCCACCCCATCCACCACCACGAGTTTATCCGGACCAGGGTCCGTTCTTTACGCAGCAGCCCGACCCGTCCATGCCTTCCTTTATACAGCCCCTCCCATCCATGCAGGTATATTATCTTATTTTTATTTTATTTATCTACGAGCACTTTAATGTTATGTAATGGGTATTTTGTTTAAATTCTTATAGCCTTACGACCCATTCTATACTCAGCCCGACCTTTCCTTGCCACATTTTCCTCGGTCCGGCCAGACCATGCAGGTATGTTATTTTGTTTTATTTCATTTTCTACGAACAATTTTAATGTTATGTAATGAGTATTTTGTTTGAAATTTTTATAGGCTCCAGGCACGTCCTATACACGGCATAGCCCGTCACCCTCTACTAGGCGTGGCCCGAACTTTACAGAGGAGGAGCTCGCTGAGTCTGACGAGTATTGATGATGATAGTGGTTTTTATTATCATATTATGTAGTTCTGTACGAACAATTGAATTTAATTTTAAGTATTTGTAATATTTGTTTAATTTGGATATGTTTAATTTGTTTGGATTGCTTAATTTCACTACGTATTTTATAAAATTTATAACAAAAAACTAACATCATTTTATAACAAAAAAAAAAACAACTTAATTAATGTTTAAAAAAATAAAGTTCAAAAAGATACTAATAACAACATGCTGTTCTTGCAAAAAAAAAAAAAGAAATTCCTCCAGGGAACGTATGGCCCTATATGATTCCTCTTGTCTTTTGAAAAAAAAAAATCATTAAGGAAGTGTATGGCCCTATACACTTCCTACGGTGCATAGTTTGGCCATAAATGGTAAACCACACATATGTATGATATCTTACTGTTATAACTTTATAAAATAAATATTTTTACCGAATATTATAGACCAGAATATCAGTTTGCTTTAAAACTTCTTTTATAATTCTTAATATGACCAAAATGCCCTTACGGGACTTAATTTGGTTTTAAAATCTTTTCGGGCATAATTGTTGATATCCTACTGATATCATAACATAATTAAAGCATAATAACTTATGGAACTTGTATGTGACTCATCCGGTTACTCGTTTATGCTTATAAGCATACGGCGCGGTTTATGTGACTAGTTTACATAAATTAGCCAAAACGGGTCAAAACTTATCGTTTTAACTTCAAATCTCAGAATGTATTTTGTTTACCCATATAATACAAGTCTCCATACTTGTCGGGTCTAAATTACATTCCGATCCGGTCATCGCTTAATCTAGCGTTTCGTACCGTAAACCTTTCTTTAAACTAACCGGTCTAAGTTTACAACTTAAATAAGACCCGTTAGGAATCTAATAGGTTAATAAAACCTTCGTTCCAGATTAAGAGCCCCGGTAGAGGTTATTTGCACTTGTTTGAGTAGACTATACAGCCGAGCATACAAAATTTGCATTTTTAGCTCAGGTAAATACTTTTAACTTATTTTCCCTTATACGGGCTTGGGATACGGTAAAATATTACCGCTTGGTCGGGTGTAGAAACATTTTGATCGAAGATGGTTAAATTGCATAATCTCATTTTTAATTAGTGTTGCTTGATAACAAATAACATTGGGGGTTAACGACGGTGTCCTAGATATCCTCGGCTCATTTAAAAATCGTAAATGGCCACGACTTAAGCACGGGGTGTAGGCATACACCTGACGGTTGCGTATGTAAAGATATACCCATTTGTTGAGGATTACTCACCGTGGGATTATATTAGTGGTGTGTCGATTAATCTTGTTCGGCTTTTATATCGACCCTAAATGTTGGACAAACATGTAAATCTGATACAAGATTGTTGTTAATATAATTGTCCCAAGTTATAAAAGTATATTTATGCATTGTGCATTTAAATCAATTTTCATAAATGCTTTCAAAAGAGTCGGTTAAACTGACGTATTTTCCAAAAAGATTAAGTGACATGTATACTCATAACCGGCTGGGAGCTCTGGGCGTTAGTTAAAGAATCTTGCAAGTTCTTAATGCTTAAAGTCTGTTGAACAATATTTTTGTATTATATTTTAGATCCGCCTGTGGATCCTATCATACAACCGTCTGTATAATATTTATTCGTACTTTACATTTCGGTTTGTAATAGTATTTTCTACCAAGACTTCCGCTGTGCAATAAACTGTGTATATTTGACAATGATGATATCAACTACATCACGATACTCCCCACCAGGCCCACCGGTAATACGTAGAAATATCGGGGTGTGACAAATATTTTGGGTTTGATTTTTAGAGTTTGGGGATTAGCTTTAGAATTTAGTTTTTAGCTTTCAAACGTTAGCCTTTTAAGTTTAGCTTTTAGCGTTTAGGATTTAGCTTTTAGGGGTTTAGGTTTATTTCTTAGGGTTTTGAGATTAGGTTTTAGAATTTAGTAATGGTTTGATAAAGTTTTCTCGAGTTGTCTCATCATTACAAAAAGTTTTCTCATAATAGTGATCATATAACCAACCATACACCTGAACTAATATATCCTCTTTAATACCTGCATGTTGCAAAGACTTTGTTGGCTGTCATGGTGTAGAGAAAGTCAAGCAGGTGAACACAGTTTTCCATGTCAATATAAGCTCCTGGTACAACCTCTTGAGCATAGTTTCAGCATATCATTAGCTGACTGTAGTTGACTACTTGTTTTCTTAATCTGATGCTCCAACATCGTCTTGAGTCGAAACAACGGGATCTGATTCTCCACCATCACCACATCACGAAGAATCGCGATATGAGACAACTTCTTCCCTGAAATACCCACCACATGAGACATCCCATAGTTGATGACATCCTTATAGATCTTATTACAACCTTCTTCTCTCATGAAACACACCTGAAGAAATTCAAGTAAAAAGGTCACGTTAACTGCCATCATCCACATCAGTGTGTCACCGTCCATATCCAGATACTTCTGGTAGCAAGCGCGAACATGAGCCTCCTCATGTTTCTTCATTATATCCACAATATCTTTGAAGTGAACGTTCATGTATTGTTGGGTTCTTCGAACAGCAGGGAGCTTGTAACTCTGCATAGCGTAGACATGCCAATGGTGATATGGGCCTAACGAGATTTGTTGTGGTATGTAGCATTTAGGATCGGTGGTGAGAAGCACTTTGGGCACAGTGAAGATACACACAGGAATTCTGTCGTCATCTAGTGTTCGGCTATGGATTTACGCATGCTTTCAACCCATTTGCGTTGTCGAATTCCTCCTTTGAGAAGCTGGGTGAGGAATTCATGGCCATAGAGTTGAATGTGGAAGATATGGATGGTGTATTGCATGCATGCCATAGCAACACACATATACATACACAGTAGTATAGTGAAAGAGTGAGTGGTAGAATAGCATAAGGTGATGTGCGTGTTGGAATATATAAAGAAAAAGAAAAGTCGTTTAAAAGGCATATAATGGGTGGTGATTTTATGTAAGACGTGGTAAAGTAAAGGTTAATTAATATATTTTAAATTTGACATCCCCTTCTGGACTCACTAGAAGTCTAAGAAGATATCAAGACAAAATTTTTCGCGAAGTGTGATCCTAACACTTATGTACAAGTGTAACACATCGGCAACGAAGCGATTCTTTTATGTAGGTTTTCTCATTCATTTTTAGATTAAAGTTTTTTATGTCTAAACTTGAGATAATAGGTATTTTAAAATTATAGTTACCAAGTTATGGTAAATAGAAGGAAGCCCTGTCGCGTTGTGGTGGAAAATGTTAAGCAACATCAAACATACTAGTTTTCAAAAGCGATAACAAATCTTTGTAAATTTAAACACATTTATTAAAAACATGAAACGTCAATCTTGCTTCGCTATTTAGCGATAAGCGGTAACATGCCTAAAAAGATTTCCAACATCTTTGCTTTAACAACCGAGTACTTAACCAAAATAAATGATTATGTCATCTAATAAAAACAATGAAATAGAAGATTCTTTTTTTCAATACAATCTGCAACTTTGCAGTCAGGGTTAATACCAATTTGCAAAAGACAACAGTCAAGATTTGAGGCAAAAGCTGAGACCGCTCGTATACATTAGCTCGTTATTTAAAAAGGGTCTACATATTTACACACCTTAATGCCTATTTCCACACCCTTCTAGATGCCTCGTATACGAGGCGTATAGGGTTGCTTTTCCCGACCAGCTTCTACACCTCGTACAACGTCAGACGGGGAGTCTAGGCCTGTACGAGGGACCAATACGAGGGTAATAAGACGCCTCGTATAGGCCTATACGAGGCGTCTTAGAGACTGATTTGACTATGTGTCTGACATGTGACTTAAAGCTATACGGTGTGTCTAGAGCTATACGAGGCGTCTATATCTCACATAAAGTGCAACATACAGTGCATTCTTGGTCCACCCGAGCATTCAACATTTCTTTCATTCTGTTTCTTCTTGTATTTCTTCTAAAGAAACTCTTGTTGTTTGCATTTGTGTTCTTATCATCCCGAAGTGTTGAAATGTCATCATACTGGGACGACAACTATGTCTTCGGGCAGTATTCTAGCGACAACTGGGTGCCCGAAAGTGTTCCGGTACCAGTTATTAGCTTAAATGTTTTAATTAGTTGTTGTTTTAGTTTATTATTTACTAATGATGATACGGTTGTTTATTTTGGAGGAGTCTGGCGTTCCCGATTCTAATGAGCAAGAGGAGGTTGTGTCTAGTATACAAGGAAAACAAAACAGACCGTTTCTAGATTTGAACAAGCATCCCCCTGTTGATGAAACAACCCCTGTAGATGACTCATACCATGCTGCTCAACCAAGTTATCCGACGCAATAAGGGTATCCGGATTATAGATACGAGTGTGAATATTCTTACGGAGGAGACGGTGGATACGGAGGAAACGGTGGATACGGAGGAGACAGTGGATACGGAGGAGACGGTGGATACGAAGGAGACGGTGGATACGGAGGAGACAGTGGATATGGTGGATATGGTGGATACGGAGGAGACGGTGGTCGTCAGCAATTCATTTCCCCGGGCACTCCTTACGTTCATCAAAACAATCCGGATGTTGGAGGATACGGTGGATATGGTGGTTATGGTGGATATGGTAGATATGGTGGTGAGGCACCTCCCATCCCGGAAAGTCCGTACTTAAAAAAACAGGTATCAATTACTATTTTATTATTATTATTTTATTATTATTATTATTATTATTATTATTATTATTATTATTGTCGATGTTACAGGTTTTCAACTCTTTAGATGAACTAAAGAAACGGATACAAGAAATAGCAAACACGGATGGTTTCGTTATTGTCACCCGTCGATTAAAGAAAATCGGGGGAAGAACCGGGAGGGTATGGCTTGAATGTGATCGTGGTGGTGAGCACCAGACTACAGCAACACTTAGAAAAGCCGGAAGCAAAAAAACCGGTTGCCCGTTTTACCTGCTGGCTGTGCGAAACCACCCGTATGAAACCTGGGAGATAAAAGACGGAAAAATTGAACATAACCACGAAATTTGTGAGGACCTGTCGGCCCACGCGTTTGTGCGAAGGTTTACTCCAAGCGAAATGAAACTGATCGAGCAGCTGACAGCTCAAAACATGGAGCCGCGCAAAATATTTCAAACGATAAGGAAGCATGACCCCGACAGGTTTCATGTTCAGAAAGACGTTCAAAATGTTGTGGCGAAGATTAGAGCCGAACAAAGACAAGGATTGACTCCCATGCAGTCAATAGAAAACATGCTGATAAACAACGACTTTATTTACGAGACACGGGAGGAACCCGGAACAGAGATCGTAACAGAGATCTTCTTTCTTCATTGGTACTCTAGAGACATGTGGCGTGCATTCCCCCACGTCATGCTGATCGATGCGACGTACAAGACAAACATATATAATATGCCATTTATCCAGATTGTTGGTATGACGCCTACCAACAAATCGTTTATTATCGCGCATGTCGTTGTTAGTAAAGAACGGGGTGATAACTTTGTGTGGGTGCTTGAGAGGGTCAAGTCAATGTTGGATGAATGTATGGAGCCACGTGTGATTTTAACGGATAGAGACCTAGCCCTGATGGGCGCGTGTGCTAAAGTATTTCCAGACGCCTCCAGGATTCTTTGCAGGTGGCACATACAACAGAATGTTATGAAGCACTGCAAGGCTGCCTTCATAGACGAAGACTGGGATAAATTTTTGTCATTCTTGGGGACATTGATTGAGTCTCCATCCATACCCATCTACGAGTACCACTTGCGCAACATGCGAAAGTGACTTGTGGAGTGCAAACGTTCTAGTAAATTTTTCTAATAACATACGACTCACCTATGCAAATTTTATTAAATTATTTTTACTTTTTAGGAGTCTTTAATTACGTGTACGATAACTGGCTAAAAGACTATAAGTAGATGTTCGTCTTTGCGTGGACTGATAAAAGGCGCAACTTTGGTAATCGTACCACAAACAGAGTTGAGAGCCAACACGCCAAGTTAAAGAGATACGTCCTAGATTGGAGCTCGCTGGACCGTGTAGTTGGTTGTGTCCGGGATATAGTTGAGACACAGTTTGGTGAAATAAGGAAGACTTTTCAAGAAAGCATCGAAAAAAGAATGAACCACCACAAATACCCGCTGTTTCAACACCTACTTGGAAAAGTATCCCATACAGCCCTTGACTTGTTGAGTGGAGAGGCAATTAGGAAGCTAGATGTCTTGGAGCGCTTTCATTCATCATGTGGTTGCCAAATGTGGTACAGTTGTGGGTTGCCCTGTGCTTGTAGGATAGAAAAGTACATGCGTGAAGGTAATAATTGTTAAACGTACAACACTTGTGTGATATATTTCCGTTAATCATGTGACTTAAACAATGTTGTTTTTAACCGTGCAGAGCGTCCGATTCAACTCGAAGACATAGACGTCTTCTGGCGGAAACTTAACTTCCAAAGTTGTAAATTGATAGACGATGACGTTGACGTGGTCGAAGAGCTAAATATTGTTAGACAACAATTAGAGTCGCACCCCCAACTCAGCAAAAAAAGCCTGATGTCAAAGATTAAAGCGGTGTTGACTCCAAAGAAATCTACCAAGAAACCACCGGTTGTCCAACAAAATACTCATGGCCGACCAACAACAAAGCAGGTACAACAAAGGTTGGACGAGGCCTCTCGTATAGATGAAGAATTGAGGAGAAGCTCCTTCGGTGATGCAAACACGTGCTTTGAAGGTTCCCGACAAAGTAAGTACGATAAACCTCGCCACAGCTCGTACGTTCCGTCACAGGCCTCTCAACAGTCGGTTATAAGGTCCCAAAAACCCAAAGCGAGCCTAAGCCGTTCAAAGAGTTCTAAGAAGAAAGAGACACGAGATGATCACGGTTTTCCTTTAATCATTGGGGACGAGTACATGGGAATCATCAAACAGTTTAAGTCTGCCATTCCGCCAGTGTTTCATCCGTACGTCTCGTGCATACGAGATGTGATGCCGGACGGTCATTGTGGGTTTCGGTCTGTGGCTGTGGGCTTAGGTATGGATCAGAGTTCATGGGGGCTCATTCGAAGGGACCTTGTCCAAGAAATGGATAAGAACGAATCGATCTGGTTCCCAATATTTGAAGCATGGGATGAAGGTTATTTTTACACGCATCGTCAGGGCCTAATTTGGGATTCAGTGTCCGGTTGTGGGGAGGATCACTGGATGGACTTCCCCTTACCAGGACTTCTTATTGCACAAACGTACAGTATCGGGGTGCACCTGTTAACGACAACCATGGGTGCGAGTTCCACTTTCTTCCCGATACTAAGTCCTCCGGCTAATCAACAACCATTATTCATAACGCTTACACATGTTAACGAGAACCACTTCATACATGTTAAGCCGGAAGGGGATTATCCAATGCCACCAGCACACGGGCTATGGTTGACCCACCGAAGACCCCATACGGAACAATGGGAAGATATGTACTTGCCACGTCTAGAATGGTATACATCGATAATGAATCCTCCGCCAAGATCAAACCCCAGTCTTAATTACATCGATAGTGATACGGAAGAATGATTTTTGTAATTAATAGTATTTTTTGTAATTAATAGTATTTTTTGTAATTAATAGTATTTTTTTGTATTAATTCCTATAATTTTCTACAATTTCTATAATTTTTTTTATAATTTCTATCATTTTTCTATAATTAGAATTGATTAAAACAGGTTAATAACATTTTTATAAAAATTTATATAATTTTTTTTTATTTAGAATTGATTAAAACAGTTTATTTGTATTTTTTTTTTTAAATTACCAATAAACGCCTCGTATAGATCTAGACGTGTCGTATACGATTGGTCAAAAGACCATTTTGCCCCTAATATGCCCCCATTCTAGGCTTAAATCAGGGGCTAAAAGGTCATTTTAACATAACCAGACGCCTCGTGTAGAGCGGGATGGGTCGTCTGTAAGAGCGGGATTTTGAAAATTTGAATTTCAAAATTTGAATTTATCAAAAAAGGACGCCTCGTATAGGCCTGGACGGGTCGTCTATATGGGCGGCAACATTTCTTTTTTTTTTTAAATTTGAATTTTGAAAATCTTTTGTTTAATTACCAATATACCCCTTTAAAGACCCTAGTATAGGCGTTAAACAGGGGCATAAAGGTAATTAGAAAACCTAGACGACGCGTATAGGTCTATACGACCAATACATGGTGGGCGGCAACTGTTTCACTTTTTCTTTTTTAATTATTAAAAATATCTTTATTAAATTACCATTTTACCCCTGTAAAGCCCTCAGTATAGGCCTTAGTCAAGGGTAAAATGGTAATTAACCATTCCAGAAATATCTTTTTGGATTGGTTAATTACCATTTTACCCCTGATTAAAGCCTATACTGGGGGCTTTACAGGGGCAAAATGGTCATTTACAAAAAACGCTAGACGGGTCGCCTAGCTCTATACGAGGCGTCTTTGCCTCGTATAAGGGGGGGGGGGGGGGGAGACCTAGACGACCCAGATTATCACCCAAAACAAAAAACACACACATCTTTTTGGATTGGTTAATTACCATTTTACCCTTGACTAAGGCCTATACTGGGGGCTTTACAGGGGCAAAATGGTCATTTACAAAAAACGCTAGACGGGTCGCCTAGCTCTATACGAGGCGTCTTTGCCTCGTATAAGGGGGGGGGGGGGAGACCTAGACGACCCAGATTATCACCCAAAACAAAAAACACACACATATACGGTGCACAGAGCTTTATACGCCCCGGATACGTATTTGGACCGTATTTTCGAAGATTTGAAGCATCCCTGGTACGTATTTCTTCCCGTAGTTTAGTATTTTAGCCTCGTTTTTGCCTTTAGACCGTAGGTTTGCCCGTAGTTTAGGTTTTTGTTGGGTTTGAGGTTTTAGGCTGAGGTTGAAAATGAAGATGGTAGAACAGGACGCCCCGTATACCTCTATACGAGGCAGATACGAGGCACTGTGAAATTTTTTTTTTTTGTAATTAATGTTATTATTAGTTATTATTATTGTTTTTATTATTGTTATTATTATTATTATTTATTATTATTATTATTATTATTTGTTGTTATTATTATTATTATTATTATTGTTATTATTATTATTATTATTTATTATTATTATTATTATTATTATTTATTATTGTTATTATTATTTAATATTATTATTATTGTTATTAATATTATTGTTATTATTATTTATTATTTATTATTTATTATTATTAATGTTATTATTTTTTTATATTATTATTATTATTTTTTTATACGTATACGGTATTTATTTGCAGATTGATTATGGAGGACCATCCGATTCAGGGCGATGACATTCAGGTAGAGCTTGATGGGGCACCGCAAGGGGGTCAGCCGGTTCAGCGGGGTCTACGACGGAGACGGCTACTGCCTCCGGATACGCTGCAGGGTCACCCGTATCTAGAATTTCCCGACGGCACCGATGCCGCCCGTCATTGCCAGAAGCTTAGGAGGATGCACATTGGATCGCATGTAGCGATCGATTGGGATGCAATAGATGAGATTAGTGAGACGGCTAGAGTGCGTCGGTTTATACCTGTCGATTCGCCGTGGCATCGTCTTTTTGAGTTGGCGCACACGCCGAGCTACAGGGAGCTGCTGGTCGAGTTCCTTTCGTCATTCACATTTCACCCTCCTAGGGTCCCAGTGCAGCTTCCGCACCCAGATGCTCCCCCTCCGCCTAAGGTTTCTTTCAGGCTCACTGGCGTTTTGCGTTCGATGACGCTAACACAGTTTGCGGTGCATTGTGGTTTATACATGCAGGAGGAGATCGAGACTGATGTTTACACAGCGGGGCTAGTGGTGGTTGATAGACCCACTCTTTTAGGGTTTTGGCAGGTGATTACGGGGCCAAATCATTGGGAGCACGACAAGTCGAAGGGGAGGGTGTCGTTTACTAACGACCCATTGTACAGGTACGTACGTTTATTACAGCAATTATTGTGATTATGTGTATTGTTTATTAATCTCCGTTTCTGTATTTTGCTAACACTATCTGCAGGTATATGCACCATATGCTCGCTACTTCTGTTGCAACGCGAGGCTACAGCCGTGAGCGGTGTACGACCACAGATCTTTTTTTCTTTTACTGTTTGTTGTACAGGAGGCCGTGCGCACTAGCACACGGTCTAGCCCAGTACTACGCCTCCGCCCATCACCGGCAGGAGCGCGGATTTTTGTATGGCGGCGCGTACGTGACCGTCATTGCCCGTTCATTGGGCATCGTACCAGAGGACCCACATATACGGACGTCGCCAGTTATGCCGACGCGGATGGGTTTTCCATCGCTGTGGCGGATGACACTGATCAAGAGGTTCCCCGTTGGCCCGCGGTTTAAAAACCGCAACGGGGGCATATGGAGAGAGGAGCCCCTACCAGAGCAGTTCGAGCTCGTCTATCCTCTGGCAGATCCTACTAATGTAGTGCCCGTGGAGGACCCTCCGGTGGATTTAGACGGTGCAGCGGTGCCACGGCCACCTCCACCTCCCGGGGCGCCTCAGTTTCCACGTCACGTTATTCTAGGTCATGCCCCAGGAGCTGCGCTACATCCGGATGTACAAGCCGAGCTTGACAGGCTCAACGATTTGGTAGGTTGGCTGGTACGGGCCGAGAAGGATAGACGAGAGAGAGAGATTACCCCCGATACCGCTTCCACCAGCTCGAACACCACATCAGCAGCAGCAGCCGCAACAGCCAGATCCAGATTCGGATTTGGATTTGGATGCATAGACCTGTTGTTGTTTTTATTTTTGTTATGGATGTACAAACTTATCTTATATATTTTTGTTATGGATTTACAAACTTATCTTATATATGTCATATTTATGTTTGTTTTCAGTTATTTGGTTACTTAATGATTGTTGTCTTAAATTGATATAATACGGAAACAATATATGTTTTGAATATAATACGGAAACAATATATCCCCTGAATATAATACGGAAACAATATTGGAACGAGATAAAATTTTAATCGGAAGAATAATATTTAAAAAAGTAAAATGTTAAAAACATTATAATATTTAATCGATATAATATACTTAAAGAGCCGATTTTTAAAATAGTTGATTTTTAAAAAACAAAAACTTTTTTATAGTGTTAAAAAAAACAAAACTTTTTTTTAAACCAAAAAAAAAAAATTCGCTAAAAAAACACATCTTCAAAAACTATCAAAAAAACCATACCAAAACCCACCAAAACATCCCTTATTACAACCAAAAAAAACCCAAGCCCTAGACGCCTCGTATAGGGCTGTACACTTCCTATAGGGTTTCTTAAACTTTGTGCCTGACACCATCTGGAGACCCCCTTGAATTCAGTGCCTAGACGCCTAGTATAGCCCTATACGAGGCGTCTAGGGCACAAAACGTGTGAAAATAGGCGCAGAGGGTGTCCGGATAGTCCAAGCCTTTAAAAAACAAATATCTTATTTGACATATATTATATGAACATATAGTGTTTCAGGCTAACCCAACCTGACCTGTATGCAAAAACAACTGAATAGTCATACTAAGTAATTCGTCTCCCGGTCCTTGTCCTCAACAATCAAGAGAGACAACAATACCAGCAACTTCTCCTCATTTATATTCATAGAACGGAAACAAAGCAGCACATGCTATAACTTGCTCCTCTCTCTTCCAACGCATTAAGTAGCTAAAAACACAACACAATGTACAATTAAGTTATTGAAAGATCAAAATTGTATTACCAGAAAGATTTAAGATTTAACATTTAATACAAACCTCCTCATCAGTCGACTTGACAAAAGTTCAAGAATATTCTAATGGTTTGAAAATTTGTCTTATTCCAGGAAGGTCATACTTCTTTGCCACCTTTGTACCTTCATATAGATCATTGCAGAGTACAGAATAAACATTTAGTTAATTTTCATATTTCTTGAAATTCATTTACTTATAATACGCATACCTAGAAACCATAGTCCCTACGCCATCCCTTTGAAGCAGTTCCTTCAATAGCATTCTAGCTACATTCCCATCTAGCAGATGAACTCTCTAGACACCACCCTATGATACATATGATGACATAGAATTAGTGAAACCAATTAAATAGCAATCCGAACCATATTTAATTCTGGGTGATGGTATCTACACATCCCCTAAAATTTTTGTACATCCCTCAATAGAAACCATATAGGCCAATACGCTTCCCTTAGGGTTTGAAGCATTAAATGTGACACAAATAGGAAGCGTATTGGGCAATACGGTTCCTATTGGTACAATATTCTCTGACGCGCACGCAGTTCAAAACTATAAAGGTCTGAAAAGTGACCCAATAGGAAGCGTATTGCCCAATACAATTCCCATAAGTTTAATAGGAAGCGTATAGAGCAATACACTTCATATTTGTTTTACTTAAAAATTATAAGTTGCATCAAATTTTTAACTTATTATTGTTATCTTATATTGTTTTTATAAAAACACTTATTAAACAAAACAACATATATATATAGGAAATGTATGGGGCAATATGGTATCCTTGGACCCAAGTATAGGAAGCGTATAGGCCAATATGGTTCCCCAAGACCCAAAGTATAGGAAGCGTATGGGGCAATATGGTTCCCCTAGAGCCAATGTATAGGAAGCGTATGGGGCAATATGGTTCCCCTGGTCCCCTAATCTGAATCCGTTTTATAAAAATGTGTCAAACAAACGTTTATACATTATTGTAATACCCAAAACGTATTTATGATAACCATGTGGGGTGGCGGACACTGTTCGACAGGTTATCGGGCAGCATAGCCCATGGGATCGTTTATTTCGAATAGGAGCCGCACCATCTTATCGGCCGTTGATGGTGGAGTTTCTCTCCACATTCCGCTATAGACCTCGACCGGATGACCGGCCGAACTCGGATTTTGATGATCCGAACTTGCCGGCCCCATCACCCGAGATCACATTCCGTCTGTTCGGCGAGGTATTTGAGATGTCGCTTCGTCAATTTGCCGTCGCCACCAGTTTTTACACAGACGAGGAGTTGGTTCAGGTTGTGTATACCACGGCTATCGATCGTATGCCCGAGGATGAGTTGTTTGCCTGGTGGCCCACCATCAGTGAAGGTCCATACACCAAGGCGGAGGAGGTCCGATCCTCGGAGATTCACGACCCGTTAGTTCGTTAGTTGCATCGTTGCTTTAGCACGGGCATCGCGGCCCGTGGCAAGAGTTGCAAGCACGTAACGAAGGCCGATCTTTTCTATCTCTATTGTTTATTTACTAGTCATCCGTGCGCCCTCCATCTCTGCCTGGTGGATTATTTTGTCACACGTTGGAAAAAGCAGCGTCGTGGTAGTATATATGGAGGATCGTTTATCGGCCGGATAGCCCAGAGTGTTAGCCGGCACTTTGGTTGGGTCGAGGATAGGTATCCACCGCCGGCTCCCTACAAATATTTGGACATGAGGTCGATGACAGGGATGAAAGTGGCGGCAAACATTCCTAGTGTTGGTTATAGGTTTGTCGGGACGAACCGTCAGGTTTGGGCATGGCAGCCGTTGGTACATCACCCGCGTTTGGATGTACCATCAGGTTTGGTCAACCAATCGTCTTCTCGATAGGATTTTGCGTAACCAAGATGAGCAAATGCGACTTCTAACACTGCATGGTCAGGAGATAACATCCCACGATCGCCAGATGGATCAGATGCATGATGACATAGGGTGGCTGATGACTGGCATGGGTGAAATGTATAAGTACATGGGTATATCGATTCCACCCCGTCCACCACCGCGAGTTTATCCGGACCAGGGCCCGTTCTTTACGCAGCGGCCAGACCCGTCCATGCCATCCTTTACACAGCCCCTACCGTCCATGCAGGTATATTATCTTATTTTTATTTCATTTATCTACGAGCAATTTAATGTTATGTAATGGGTATTTTGTTTAAATTCTTATAGCCTTAGGACCCGTCCTATACTCAGCCCGACCTTTCCTTGCCACATTTTCGTCGGTCCGGCCAGACCATGCCGCTCTTTCCTTTGTCCGACCTTTCCATGCAGGTATGTTATTTTGTTTTATTTCATTTTCTACGAACAATTTTAATGTTATCTAATGAGTATTTTGTTTGAATTTTTTATAGGCTCCAGGCACGTCCTATACACGGCATAGCCCGTCACCCTCTGCTAGGCGTGGCCCGAACTTTACAGAGGAGGAGCTCGCTGAGTCTGACGAGTATTGATGATGATAGTGGTTTTTATTATCATATTATGTAGTACTGCACGAACAATTGAATTTAATTTTAAGTATTTGTAATATTTGTTTAATTTGAATATGTTTAATTTGTTTGGATTGCTTAATTTCACTACGTCTTTTATAAAATTTATAACAAAAAAACTAACATCATTTTATAACAAAAAAACAACTTAATTAATGTTTAAAAAAATAAAGTTCAAAAAGATACTAATAACAATATGCTGTTCTTGCAAAAAAAAAAAATTCCTCCAGGGAACGTATGGCTCTATATGATTCCTCTTGTCTTTTGAAAAAAAAAATCATTAAGGAAGCGTATGGCCCTATACACTTCCTTTTAGCTGACCATCTTTTGAAAAGTTTGGTATACATGTAGGAAGTGTATTGCTTAATACGTTTGGATCCAGAGGCACCGTATTGCCCTATACGCTTCCTCTGGTCCCCTAATCATTAACTGACCATCTTCTGAAAAGTTTGTACTTCAAGTGCACATATAGGAAGTGTATTGCTCAATACGCTTGGACCCAGAGGAACTGTATTTCCCTATACGCTTCCTACAGGGTTCAAGGGATGTGCAAATAACCAAGGTGGATGTGTGAATAACCAAGCCCTTAATTCTTTAAGGACTTACTCTGCAAACAACAACAGCAGCAGCCACAGCCCGTTCGATAAATACCCATTTGGTCTACTCAACCTTTCTTGTCCTCCAATGGCAAACCCTTGTTCATTTAACCACAACCCGTTTCCATTATCAAAACCAACACCATTTTGAAACGTTGCAGTATACCTGTCATTACATGTCATTCCAGTTTTGGAATAATGGATTAGGCTTTAGGATCTTGATCTTGTGAATATGTTCTTGAGTCTCTTCTAGCCCTGGTTTTGTTAGTTTTCATTGCAACATATGCCATCTTCTTGTTTCTGCTAAACATAATTGCAATGAATGGTGCATTCATGCCTAAGAACAAGAGAGACTATTAAAAATAAAACTCTAGAATACAACAATCCAGTAGCGATAGTGGATAATATATCCAAAATCAACTGAAATAAACTGATAATGAAAATTACAACAGTTATGAAATCGTTTACGTAACATATTCACCAAATTATGCAATCCTTTCTCGTTGAGATGGCTTTTAATTTGATCACATAACAATAAATAAGAAAAGTTACAAAAATCAGCAGAAATAAGAACATACAAAGCTCCAATCTATACAGTCTATGACCTAATCTTCATCCTACCACAAAACCTAATCAAATATCACCATCATGAACAATGTATGCAACATCAAAGTATTGAAACTCCACAATTATTATCAACGATGCATTCAAGAATAAGATGAAAAGAGTTAGAAATTAAAACTAACTAACTAACAATCTGTAGCAATGGTGGATAACAAATGCAATATCAATTGAAATAAACAAAAAATCAACATTACACCCCTTATGAATTCATTTCCAAAATCATATCTGTTGGCCCAATCTTCACAACTGATCTTGATAATATGATGAAAACAAGAATGAAATAAGAATATGATTCAAAAGAACTTCACTTCATTTGAATATAATGCGATTGCGAATGTTTACAATTGAGAATCCAAGCATCGCGTCTCATTGATGAACCATCGTGACTCTTGCTTCTTAATTGACATGTCTTCTGATGTTGGCTCCTAATCTGATTGGTGTGTCTTCTTGATACGTCACATCCTTTTACATGTAGGTTATAAAGTTTCCATCTTGCTACTTCTTGTCCTTATACAAACTAACTAATCTAAATACAATACAAACTTAATAATAACTAATTACATAGAGACTGTTGTATTTAGGATGTGAAGGGATTAGATCTCCTTCACCCCCCCAATCACGAACATCCTTGAGTTGTTGTAGGTCTTGAATTCCAAGTAGTTTTATCTTCTTGAATCTCTTTGGTATCCAACGCTCCACATGATCCTTTTATTCACGAACTTTGCACCTCATGAACTTGTTTCACACTTGCCTTTGCTTCACATTTGTCTTGACCGCACTTGATTTGTATCACACGAATCTCTTCTTGTGTAGTTGTCCCAACACGAACTCCGCCTGGTGTTGATTAAATCTATCTCACATAGATTGTTTAGACAATCTGATGCACTCAGATTTCTCTTGCGGTTGTATCATACAACAATTCCTTCTTCTGACCCAGTCATATGATTATATATAACCTTCACACGCCTGTCTTCTCCTTGATTTATCTTCTTCATAGTTGTCTCTCACAACGGGTTATTCATGACTAATTGCTTCACTCATGGATTCTTCACTTTTACCTGATCCATTCACTGGATTGTTTTATTACACCTTTCACAGGCTATCTCCGCATCACACGGTTTCTTTGTTTTGATCGTATCACACGACCAAACTTTTCATTTATTATTTTTCTTTGGCGTCTAGGCACATCAGAAGTGCCGGTTTATCGTCTTCTTCTGTTCCGATCAAGAGCGACCCATTTTCCTTGTTATTCTTGGTTGGGCATTCGTAGGCATAGTTCCCAAGTTACTCACATTTGTAGCAAGTGATTTTTAACTTATCTCTCATATTCTATGTTTCTTACTTGCTATCATCCCTTTGTGGTTTGTCGGTTCCTTCAGACTCATAAGAGGTGTGAACTTCACCCCCATGTTGATAATTGACTCTCCCTCGGCCTCGTGACAGATGGAATCTCCCTCGTCCACGATTTCCAACATGTTGTCCATGATCCGCGTGCAAGAATTTTTCTAGATTGTTCACAAAGCTTTCTTTCCTTAGCTTTATCATTTCTTTAAAAGTCTTTAATCTACTAATAGCCTCCTCTAGAGTCATCATGTCTAAACCGGAGTATTGCTTTATAGATGTAACTATTTCAATAAATCTATCTGGCAGGACATCTAGAAATTTCTGTACCTGAACTAGCTGATTCAGCGTTGTTCCATACCCACTTACCCTTGTAACAATACTATTAATCTTTGCAGTGAACTTATCTATCTTGTCATCCTCCTTCATTTTCAATAACTCGAATTCCGTCATGAGTGTATACAAACGAGCCTGTTGCACTCGGTTTGCACCTACGGGTCTCGTCTTTAATATGTTCCAAATTTCTCCTGCAGTTTTGCAATTTGCCGCTTACAAAACCACATCTTCCGGTATCGCCTGGAACAAATATGTAGTCCCTGCTTTGTCTTTTTTTCACATCTTGTTGAGTTGCTTCCGTGGTTTTTATCATCTCCCAGAGTCCATTCGCTTCTAGTATGGTTTTGATGCGCCCATACTGTATAATTTGATGGTATTAAAATCGGATATTGGTAGTGAGTTAGAGATCCCACATCCTTGTAAATTACAATCTGTTGATCTTAACTACCCGGTGTATTAGCCATGAATTCCAATCGAATTATTTTCACCATGACAAATTGTAATTTTGCAACCCCATAAACTTTCTTGTTTTTATACTTCGACTACCGACTACCAATACAAATGTAGAATTCAGATTCTAATGATATAGATAAACCTGTTCCCTGCATTAATAAAACCTTTATTCCTTGAATTATGTTCTGATCTTGATCTGCGACTATCACCCAATCGCCTACACCACCAAATTGATTATCAATACTTCGTCGCACCTGAATGGAATACAACCCCTAAATTCGTTCCAAAACCCTATTTCGTTATGCCCGTAAACCAAAACCTGATCGTAATCCTTCACAGAAAAATACCATCACACAATCGAACCCTAATTGCACGAAACAACCTCTTGCGATCCTTCTGCCTTGTGAATTTCGGTATTTAGTGAATCAATCTCAATATCCTGACGCTCTGATACCATTGTTGGCCCGATCTTCACAATTGATACTGATAATATAATGAAAAAAATAATGATATCAGAATATGATTCAAAAGAGCTTCACTTCAATTGAATAGAATGTGATTATGAATGTAACAATTGAGAATCCTAAACCTATTTATATATATCTAAGCGTCGCGTCTCTCTGATGAAACATCGTTACTCTTGCTTCTTAATCGACGTGTCTTCTGATGTTGGCGCCTAATCTGATTAACGTGTATTTTTGATACGTTGCAAACTTTTACATGTAGGTTATAGAGTTTCCGAGGTTGGTTATGCTACAAACCATATTTATGCTACAAACCGTGAGAACAGGTCCTAGCACTTAAAAAAAGTTAAATTAGCACATACTAAAACAATACATACATAAAAGTAACACTTTTGAATTATATTAGCACATGAAAATTAATCAAGATAATTGATTTTAGCACATATATGAATGATATCAGCACTTTGCTTTATAAAGAATTATATCAGCACATTGAAAACAAAAGGAAGATCCAAATAAAGAATTAATTGCTTGTTAGCATAATTATAGGAAATTCAATATAATTGATATTATTTAGGTTATTATTTTACGATTTCTCTATAATTGGTTGGATGCCACATGACACTTTTTAAATGGTTCTTACAGTTTGTATACGAAATGTGGTTTATATTTGATCCTACTCCTAGAGTTTCCATCTTGCTAGTTCTAGTCCTTATACAAACTAACTAATCTAAATACAATACAATACAAACTTAACTAATAACTAATTACATAGGAGTTAATTACACCGTTAGTCCCTGTGGTTTATGCAAAGTAACAATGTTAGGTACTAATAGTTTAAAATAACAATATGAGGTATTAACTTTTCCTTTTGTAACAACCTGAGGTACTAAGACTAACAAATGTAAGTTTTTTTGTTAGGTTCTGTGGAATGATCAAAACACCCTTTATAACACCAAGGACTATTTATGTAATTTATTGATTTATTTAAAGGGACTAGTTGTGTAAAATACATATATATTTTTAAATATGTAATGATCCTTCAAGGTTTTTATTGTATACCGGAAATTAATTATTGTTTGCAAAACGACAAAAATACCCCCGAAATCAGTTAAAAATAAACAAATGTTAGTGTTAGTACCTCAACTTGTTACAAAAATAAAAGTTAATACCTCAAATTGTTACTTCACACTATTAGTACCTTAGATTGGTATTTGTAGAAACCATAGGGACTAATGGTGTAATTAACTCATTACATAGAAATCCTTGTACTTAGGATGTGAAGGGATAAGATCTTCAAAATCTACCAATTGTTGGTATATGAGCAGAATAGAACAAAGGAACAAGATAGAATAGAACTCAAATGCTTGGCTCTAATTAATAACTTTGAAAGTGCGTACATAAACAAGAAACTAAACAACCATACATAGGCTTACAAATCAACGGCTAAATAACAAAAGACTCGGACTTAATAAAAAACTATGACTCATAGCCTTATTCAAACTCATATGAAAAGATCAACATAAAATAAGAAAACTTCAGAAAACTTCACGTGAAGCCAGCATATTCTATATTATATTGCCACCGTTGTTTGTAACTGCTATTTGGGCTAATTACAGCCGTAGAAAGTCATCAACTTTTAATCTCAACCGTTTAAAGTCACTAAATTCGTTCTAGAAGCAGCAGTTCATGGCAGTTCCACACTCTCTCACCCACGATTTTGTAGTTTCCTGCAGTTTATTAAGATGCACCAATCAGATATGCAGGTTGTAATATGGTTTAAAATGTGTTCCTTATTTTCAAGAACTTAGTGGGGTAGTGGACACTTAACTGCATATTTTGCTAGCTATATAATACTAGTTCAGGTTGTCTTTTTTTCGCATTTCCTGTATTCATACAGCAAGACATCTGTAGCAATGGATCTCTCGGATGACTTCGTGGACATTTGTGAAGCCGGCGAGTCTGCAATGAAAGTAAGTAGGAAAGTAAATTGTTAGTAACCAAAGCATACAGGGAGATTGAAATGTTAAAAATTCTAACCTTTGCAGTTGAGTTCCAATGCAACAACCAAAAAGATTGAAATTGAAATGTTTAGCCCACAGAAATATTCTTCAATGGTACTATTTTTTATAGTGCATATTTGTTTTAGCTATCTAAATGTGGATGGTTTCTAATCTTTTGTGAATTGCACCAAATATTTAGTATTCTAATATATGGAAGCAATTGTAATTTTTACAGCTGGGTACTAATGAAATATGTCACACCCCGATATGTCCACATATTACCGGTGGGCCCGGTGGGGAGTATCGTGCCGTAGTTGATATCATCATAGTCAATATACACAATATTATAGCACAGCGGAAGGCTTTGGTAGATAATTACTATTATAAACCATAGTGTCCGAGTGTCCAAATAAAAGAATATATAGACTGGTTGTAATAGAGATCCATAGGCGGATCATAAAACAAATACGAGAAACTGAAATAACAGACTTCAGGCATCTAAGGATTTGCAAGATCCTCTTATTTGACACCAAGTAGCTCCAGCCTAATTTCGAGAGGTACCTGTCACTTAGTCTTGGGAAAATACGTCAGTTTTCACTGGTAAATACAATTAACCGACTCATTTGAAAAGAGTTTATGAAAATTGATTTAAGTGCACAAATCACAAACCATTTATAACTTGGGACAATCTTTAATAAAATGTTGTATACAGTTTTACATGTTTGTCATACATATGGGGCCGGTTTGGAAGCCGGTCATGATTAACCGACTCACCACTATAAAACCCACAAAGGAATTATCCCCAACATGTGGGTTATTTAGCATTTGAATCTGTCAGGTGTATGCCTACACCCCATGTATAGGTCGTGGCCATTTTTAAATGAAATGAGCTGAGGATATCCAGGACATTTTCGTTAACCCCCAATGTTTATGTTATCAAACAAAACAGATTAAAACGGGTTATGCAATTTATTAATCACAATCCGATTAAATGATTTCATACCCGACCAAGCGGTATTATTATACCGTATCCCAAGCCCGCATAGGAAAATAAGTTAAAAGTATTCACCTGAGCTAGATGTGTAAGGATGTAACTCAGCCGTATGTCTCCTAAATCCTTATGTAAATACCTTCTACCGAAATTACTTAATCTGTATAGAAGGTTTAATAACCTATTAGGATACTAACGGGTCTTTATTTAAGTCAAAGACTTAGACCGGTTAGTTTGAAAGATACTTAACGGTTCGAAACGCTAGATTAAGCGGAGACCGGAATGGAATGTGATTTAGACCCAACAAGTTTGGATACTTGTATAATATGGGTAAACTAAACACATTCTGGATTTTGAAGATTTAATGATAAGGTTAAACCCATTTCGGCTAATTTATGTAAACTAGTCACGTAACTGAACCGAACGCATAAATGCATAATGTGACATCTGTGTATCTACGACCATCAAACAAATACCAAACCAATGAAATATTGTGTTTCATACTTGGGATTTGTATAAATATGTGTATCATTTGCACATATCAATTCTCGTTCGATTTCGAGCTTTAAATCGCTTTCTAGAAAGTTATACACGAACTGATGCGTAAACGTAATCAGTTTAACTCGAAAAACACTCTGAAACAGTGACATAGGCTTAACATACCTTAAATAACCTTTACATAACTTAGAAATAAGTTTTGGAGGGTTTGGTGTGTCGAAATCAAGTTTATTCGATCGCAGGGACTATTTGCGTCAAACTGCAAAAGTCTGCTGATTCGTATGGTGTCGAACATTCTGGAACTTGATCATAAGTTAAAAATTCCCTAAATATCCTTTACATAGCTTAGAAATAGGCTTTGAGGTGTTTGGTGCGCAAAAATAAACTTTTTGGTCAAACAGGGACTAAAAGCATCAAAAAGTGCATAAGTTTGCATTTACGCGCCTATCTTACGTTCTGAATATATCCGGACATCCAAAAATTTATGTAATCATTAAAATATTTTATTTTAGTGATTGGCATGATAAAATTCAATTCGTCGCGTAATTTGGATCGTTATTCGCGTAAGTTCGTGTTTTGTCGTAATTAACCGAACAACGCAACCGTACAACCAAACGAACCGACATCCGAGATGTTTTTGAGCATGTTTCATGTTCCCTATACTTTAACTTCATTATAGAGCCTTGAAATGGGGTTAACGAGGTTTAAACGCGTCGAAAATGGCTTAAAAGTGTTGCAGGGACCATTCTTGCCATTTTTCAAACTTTGCTGAATCTGGGGATCAGTGGCGTCATGCCACCACTATCTGGTGTTGCTGTGGCGGCATGCCACCACCTATTTTGAGCAGAAAAATCAAGTTTTAGCAAGAACAAGCCTATTTTCAGCAACCAACTTGAAGTTTAGGGTCTTTTGTGTAACATTTGCAATACCGTGTGATGGTTTTGGACACCCATAGTATTGTAAAACAATGGGTAACACATGGAGGGTCCAGATTAAAGCTCAATTATCGAGGAACGATCCTAACGGTTTTGAGAAATCTATATAAACCCACCTTGTTTCATCTCATTCCTCACAATTGTTCTCATTCTTGCTCTAAGTTGAAGCTCTCAAGCTTCATACCTTAGCAATTTGAGTTCAAATCTTCAAGTCTTGGACCTTTTTTAAGTTTCCTTCATGCTTATTCTTGTATTTCAAGCATGAAAGTCAAACAGTGTTTGACTTTCTGCTTTGACCAGACAATGGTCAACACGAAGTTCGTTTGAACTTCGCAACGTGAGCATAATCACGATGGTCATAGTCCTTTGTGACTATACCTACTGATTACCATGTTATTTAGGCATAGTGACAAGTCATAATTTCGGTCAAAATACACGTTTATGCGTATTTTGCAACCAAACTATTCTTGGGTATCAAAACCCTTTGTTTTGATATCAAACTTGTTTTCAAACTTCGTTAAACATGCTTTAACATGTTTAACTCGTCACTTTTAGTTTAGTGCTTATATAGGGTCATAAGATAAGCGGTCTAAACAAACGCTTAGACTTTCGAACCCGACCCGTTTGGTCGATCATTAGGATCCGACCAAACATATGTTGGGACCATAGTTGTATAGCGAATAACCTTCTGAGGTTATACCTTATGGTCACTTCGTTTAGTTAGTTATATGATAGGTAGTTTATATGCCTTAGGAAAATGACCAAAATGCCCTTTTTACATATAAATTCATTTTAAGCATATGTAACCTAAATTTTTACATCTAGACTGATTAGGTAACATTTTTAGACATATTAAGGCATATAATACTTGTCATAGGACTAGTTAGGCGGTCCGAACGCGTTTTACGCAAACGATGCATTTAAGTGGCGTAAGCTACCTAAACGGATCGTAATGGGTCGTAAGCATTTACGTTAGGTTTCGATTTAGAATATACGCTTTGTTAAACCATATCATATGAGTTCCAATACTCATTTGGTTTACGAAACCTCATTCTATCCGATCTTTCGATTTAGGTCCGATTTATTAACATAGTTACCTATATTAGGTGCCGCTTGATTTTCGTGATTCCTCTAGCTTTGCATGGTTGTTATTCAAGACTTCTAAGCATTCTCAGGTGAGTACATAGACCCCTCTTTTACTGTTTTTCAAACATTTTGGGGTGAAACACATGTGCCTACTTGTTACTTTCGTGCTTTTCATGCTTTTGTATCATATACTTGCTATGTTCATTAGTACACATATAGTACATGATTTCATTATGTTTTGCTATGTATGTTTGCTTAGCATATTAGCACATTTATTTTCATATATTACATTTTTGTTGCATATGTTCACTCAGCATATGGACACATTGTTTTACATTTCTACTTTGTATGTTCATTTAGCATATTTAGTACATTATTTTCATAAAACATGCTTACACTTGGTATGACATTTGGTTTGTTTAAACGGGACATAAATACATTCATTAACACCGATCATGTCGCTCGGTAGTAGGTAGTGGTACCATAGAACTTGACAACTCTCATTTCTGAAATCCTAGATTTCTTTGGGTGGAAGGAACGACCGAATTCATAAGTTTGATAAACCTTTAACTTGTTAAGGGTTTGTCTCTTCAGTGGCAAGGCTTGAATGTAGGCGTTAGAACATTACCGCATAGATGATTGTATCAGTAAAGCATGCATTTATTTTTACAAAACATAACTTTTGATTTATGATTTATCAAATACATTGTTTTGTACATTTCATTCTTATAGGGTTGAGTAAATGCTTTTATTCACTATACATTACATTTTGTTACACATGAACATGATTTACATTTGGCATTTGACATTGTCTACACATAAACATTTTGACATTGGTTTAAACAATTCATTTTGTGGTTTGTTTGGGTAAGTGATTTAAATAACGAGGCATGTGTAATATGATAAAAACATGGTGGATACGCCGCTGGTACTTCCTATATATAAGTGCTTTTATGATATTACATATCGTAGCGTTATTTAAACCATTTCAAGTAAGACATAATACATTTTACACAAATAACATATCTTCATGAAACATTGTTTTACAAACAACATATTTTATACAAACTCATTTTTACTTGGTTATTTACTTATCTATGCATTATTCTTTTATATCATCTGATTTCTTATAAATTTTTGTATGATTTATAAAAGAAAACATTTTACAAGGTTCATGACTAACTTTTTTTAAACATTTTCTTTAAACTTACAAGTCATGAGTCCTATTTTAATAAAACCTATGTATCTCACAGGCATTTTTATGCTGACGTACCTATTTTCATATGTGTTTCAGGTGCTGTTGTTTGATGATATTGATGCAAACATAGGATTGGACGAAGGCCTTAGTGACAATAAAAGATGCAAGACTAGTTAATTATGTTATGTTTCTTTGTTTTTAAGACAATGTAACCTCTTGTAATTTAATAAAATAAAATTTCAATTACCATTGTGAAACAATAATTCTGTTACGACACTCCCCGACGATTCCGTCGCGGTTTGTTGTTTTACGCGGTCGGGGTGTGACAGAAGAGTTGGTATCAGAGCTCATGGTTATAGGGAATTAGGTTATTAGTAATGCTTTGACCTAGTCTATAACCATCCCAGGACCCTAACACAAGATTCTTGTGTTTAGATCTTAAAACACTACCGTCACCTATCTTTAGGCGACAACTACAATAAGAACATAAATTTCAAATCCGCTTTGAAAACCAATCATTTGGTCTAGGATGATTTATTATAAGGTTTTGAACCTTCAAAGTTTCCAAAACGATTTTGAAAATAATCACCAACCCTTTCGGATGATTCGTTTTTGGACTAGTGCCTTTCGAATTTTCAAAATCTCATCAAAGTTTGGGTCTTATAGTGTGAACACGTGCAATCTGGAAGAGTGGATGCCTGTATTCCGAGTTTTCTATCTAAGGCTAGAGTGTTCGTACAAATCTACATAATCGGACCAGTCACTCTTACCTGAGAACTCTTGGGGTGAGTGCCCACTTATAGGCAAAAGCATGCCTTCGGGATACATTAATCTGACCCGCTTACTTTGATTAGTCACCGTCTCATTTGTTTGCCTTAGGTAACAAATAAATGATCACAATTTG
The DNA here is from genome assembly GCA_030545235.1 of Helianthus tuberosus. Classification (NCBI taxonomy): domain Eukaryota; kingdom Viridiplantae; phylum Streptophyta; class Magnoliopsida; order Asterales; family Asteraceae; genus Helianthus; species Helianthus tuberosus. The sequence goes on along the minus strand of CM060446.1, from coordinate 18,195,136 downwards.
TATGCGTTATCATTCAGTTTTGATTATCCGATAACATTTCACTTGTTTCCTCCTATGTCTCTCATTTCCTATAGGATGTCTCTTCGTCGCAACGACACTCAAATGTACGAGCAGGCTGCCAAAATTGGCCAGCGAATAGGCGAAGTAATCCAGAAGACTGCTGAATTAGCCGTTTCCATGTCTCGTCTCCAGGATGAAGCCACCCAAGAATCACCAAAGGAAACAGAAGCCAAGCCTTCGAAAAGGTCAAAGAAGCGCAAAGCTTCAAAGAATCCTCTAGCCGTTGCACATAATCAAGCAGAACGTAGCCAGGTGGCATCACCACCAGCCAAGAAGTCATACTTGGGAACAGCCCCTTTGTGCAATCAGTGTAACCTCCACCATCATGCAAGTGTCAAGTGCCGAACATGTTTCAACTGTGGACTTATTGGCCATACGACAAGAGTCTGTCGTTCAGTCACTGTGCTAAACCCAGCTATTCAGAACCCTATTCAATTTCAAGCAGATCCAGCTCAAGCTCGTTTCCCCGCCTGGTACTTGCTACAACTATGGCGAGACGGGTTATTTCAGGATCAAATGACCAGAGATTGTCAATGCAAATCTGACCCACTGATGAGCATTTGGCTGATTGGAAGACGCAGCTGCTTGGGATTAGTTTAAATCTTATGCTTTTGTTTCTTTTGTTTCTTTTGAACTCTAAAACAATGTGGTTGGTTTATAAATAAATCGTTGTTTATAATTCTGTCACACCCCGATATTTCCACGTTTTACCGATGGGCCCAGTGGGGAGTATCGTGACGTAGTTGATATTATCATAGTCAAATAATCACAGTTCAATGCACAGCGGAAGTTTAAAGTAAATATATTACAAACCGATTCAAGAGTAATATAAATATTACAAACGGATTGTAAAATCGCTCCACAGGCGGATCTTAAAACAGAAGGATAAACACTGTTCAACAGACTTTAGACGTCTAGAACTTGCAAGATTCCCTATCAACACCCTGAGCTCCCAGCCAATTACGTACAGTACCTGTCACTTAATCTTTTTGGAAAATACGTCAGTTTACACTGGTAAATACAATTAACTGACTCTTTTGAAAATGTTTAAAAATGATTTGATATGGAAAAGGCACAAACATCCTTTTATAACTTGGGACAATTATATAAAAATAATCTTGTATATAGATTTATATGTTCGTTATACATTCAGGGCCTGATGTTAGAAACCGAGTCAAGATTAACAGACACACCACAAGTATAGGCCCACAAGAGAGTGAGATACCGTTTCCCTTACGCAACTGTCAGGTGTATGCCTACACCCCGTGCTTAAGACGTGGCCATTTCTTAATAATGATGCCAAGGATATCCGGGACATGGTCATTAACCCCCAAAGGCTTTTATTTCAAACAAGACAGATTAAAACGGGTTACCTCAATAATTTAATCACAATCCGATTAAACATTAAATACCCGACCAAGCGGTATTATTATAATACCGTATCCCAAGCCCGTATGGGGAAAATAAGTTAAAAGTATTTGCAATTTATACTCAGTCGTATATTCTAATCAGCAAGCACAAGTACCTCTACTAGGTCTCTCAATCTGGAACGAAGGTTTTATTAACCTATTACATTCCTAACAGGTCTTATTTAAGTTGTAACTTAGACCGGTTAGTTTTAAGGAAAGGTTTACGGTTCAAAGCGCAAGATTAAGCGAAGAACGGATTAGAATGTGATTTAGACCCGACAAGTATGGAGACTTGTATAATATGGGTAAACTAAACACATTCTGAATTTTGAAGCAAAAATGATAAGGTTTGACCCGTTTCGGTCAATTTATGCAAACTAGTTACATAAACCGTTCCGAACGCGAATAATGCATAACGGGTAACTAAAAGAGTCACGAACATGTTTCACAAGTTAATATGCCTTAAATATGTTGTGATATCAGTAGGATATTTTCCATTATGCCCAAAACGAATTTAAAGTCAATTTAAGCCCCGTAGGGGAATTTTGGTCATTTTAAAAGATTATAAAAGAGGTTAAATGACAATCTGAGTTTTTGGTCTAAAATGATTAGTAAAAATATTTATTTTAGTAGGTTATATCAGTAAGATATCTCACATATGTGAAATTTATCATTCATGGCCAAACTATGCACCGTAGGGGCATTTTGGTCATTTCACATATGCTTTAAGGGTTAATTGTGGAAGTCTGAGTTCAAAAATTTTATTTACTATTAAAGTATAAAAAAAACTTATTCATAACATCCGTAGGTATCAAGCTTTAGATGCTTAATATGGTTTTAAACCATACTATGCGCCTAAATCGCATAAAAGTCGGTATTTGACGATATTCGGGTTGATTAAGGAAATCTGAGATTTTGTTCAGCCTTTACTGTTTAAAATAACTTATTTAGTATAAAAAATCAGTAGAAAATGGTTTGGTATGTAAAGGATGTATAAAACTCAATTTATTAGCAAAAAGTGCGTTATCATCAATTACCGAGCCGATGCGAGAACTCTATGTTATGATCATCTTAAAATTTAATAAAAATTTCCAAAAATCCCAAAATATTATATTACATCAGTAGGTAAAAGGTTTGATGTCAAAATTTGAGTTTAAATAGGATTTATATCAAATATGCCGTTTAATTAATAAGAAAACTTTCAATTTACGATATCGAGCATAACTCTTAATTTAGACCTCAAACTGATGTCAAATCTTTAGGACATGTTTATAATTCAGTAATAAAGGTTTTTGCTCTCTCACATTTTCAAAAATCTCGTTTTAATATCAAAAGGGCATAGTGGTCAACTTTTAGGCATATAACGGAAACATGCATATGAACTTAAATTCTAAGGGATCATGTAGTATAACTTCAGGGGGTTATACTAACATATATTATGATCACAAAGGAACCCTAAGACATAATTAAACTAAGCTAATTCGGGTCAGAACTGAAAGTCAAGCAAAAGTCAACTTTTGCGACTTTCGGTTGCGAACCGATTCTAAACTTAGAATTGTCGGGTTGGACATGCCTAGACATGTTCATTTAATATTTACCAAGTTATTAAGGTGACAAAACTGATTTTATAGCTTCTATATTATCCGTTATGAATTTTATTTAAAAACTAACCCGTTTGACTTCTATTTTAATTACTTTGACCTGACAATTAACTAAGTAAACGTGGTAATTAGGAGGTGCCCTTAAGAGGGTTTAACACCTGCCTAATTACGATCACGTAGCCATGTTTGTTGCGAACCATGGCTTGACCATACAAGGTCTAACTTAAAGTTAAAGCGTTTATCGAAACGTTTGACTTTTCGGCTTTAAGAGCCAAATAAAATGAACTAGCTAAGGATGGACACTTACCAAAGATCCAAGGGACAGAAGATAACTCAAAAGAAGGTTCCCTTGATCAGGCTCCTCAGATTTGAGTGATAGAGAGCAAAACTCAAGAAATGGTGTGAATTTCAAATGAAGTTCCTCTCCTATTTATAGTGTTTGAGGGATTCATGGATGATCAACAAGTGTTAGGGGCCTTCTTAAGATGATTACAAGTGTCTAACAGGTGTCCTAAAACAATCAACAAGCCCATAGATTCGAATATGTGAGACAAAGAGGCAAACCAAGGCTGGTTTCTAGTTTTCTGCTGCTGGGCATTGCTATACGGACCGTAAGGGTCCTCATACGGTCCGTAAGGACCTAACCAGCTTACAACAAGTTTCAATTGTTGTCACGTTTGGTCCCTGCACTTGATCAATGCCATTTCTGATACATTTAAGGCCCGTTAAACCATTCTTAAGGCTCTATAATGATTCCTAAAATAGGGAATATAAAACATGCTCAAAAATATGTCGGATGTCGGTTCGTTTGGTCGTACGGTAGCGTAGTTCAGCTAATTACGACGAAACACGGACCGACGCGAAAAACGACCCAAATTACGCGACGAATGGAATTTTATCATGCCGATCACTAAAATAAAATATTTTAATGATTACGTAAATTTTTGGATGTACGGATATATTCAGAACGTAAGATATGCGCGAAAATGCAAACTTGTGCACTTTTTGACACTTTTAGTCCCTACTTGACTCAAAAGTTTATTTTTGCGCACCAAACACCTCTAAGCCTATATCTGAGCTATATAAAGGATATTTAGGGCATGTTTAACTTACGGCCATATTCCGGAAGGTTCAATACCCTACGAATCGGTATACTTTTGCAGTTTGACGCAATTAGTCCCTCTAATGTGGAAACTTGAGTATATCATTGTTAAATAGCATCGAAGCCTTATCTAATCCATATTAGGCATTCTTGAGAGTATTATAAAACATTATCATGCTTCGGGTTTGTTAAAAGGTCATTCAGAGGTATAATTAAACATATTGACACTTTTAGTCCCTCTAACTTGCAAAGTTGCGCGTAACTTCACTTATAGGCATAAAAGCCCTTAGTGGCCAATATTAGGCATTCCCAAGAGTATAATCAACTATTATGAAGCTCTCGGTTTGTTAAAAGGTCACTCAGAGGTAAGAATTAACATATTGACGCTTTTAACCCTTCATCGCGCAAACTTTCAATTAATTACGCAAACGCCTACTCTTGATCAACAAGTGGCTCATTTGTGAACATGATTACCATGTAACGTTATTCAGAGGCTTATAATAAGCATGTTAACATTTCCAGTCCTTCTAAAATCAAAGTTTTTGATTTTTCGCAAAATTAGTCCCTCAAATTCAGCGTTTTACTTTATTAGGGTTTATTACACGTGTCAATACACCATTGGACGTGTTTTTTACGAGGTGTTACATCCTCACTCCCTTAAAAGAAATCTCGACCTCGAGATTTGCTAAAGTAATGGATGTACTTTCTGACGTATCATGGACTTATCCTCCATAGCATATTTGGACTTCTAAGGGCATCTCAGTCGACCTATACAATAGGTACGTACTCTCTTTCGGAGCTTCTTAACCTGTCGATTCTTAATCTACACAGGTTTCTCATCAAACCATAAATTTTTCATTAGTTTGCATATCATTATGTGACAATGCTTCTTGACTTATTGTCTATCCATATCTTTAAAACACAGTTGTGGAACATATTGCGAGTTCCACCAAACTCCTTAAATAAGTTTTAGCTCATAAGCTATTGATCCTAACGTATTCGATTTTTCTAAATAATTCTATATATCCAGAGCTTAACTAGCCTGATAAATTAAAAATTTAGCACACCCTTCATAGGGTGATACCTTCCATTTGAACCTCATTCCTTATTAAGGACTTAAGAGGGTTGCGACTTTCATTGGTCATAGATTTTTCTGCCGATTACTTGCAGATTCCTGATGATCATAAATTTATATGATCTTATCCGTCATTTCCAGGGTAATCCTTCAGGTCCTGATAATTGGACTTACCAAAATTTTGTCCATCGAACGGATCTTTGACATTTCATCTAAACAAGGTCTCCAAAGGAGCAGCCTTGATACTTATATAATCACTATTATAGAAGTGTTTATTTAAGGTGAGATGGTTATTCCAACTACAACTTAAAAACCAATCTTAAGAAATAGCTAATCCTTACAGTTAGTCGAACAAATCGACGATCCTGGGCAGCTGATGGCGATTCTTAATTGTTGTCTAAATAGGGTTGCGTTAACTAATGCATAAGCAAGAGAACCGTCTTTCCTAACTAATAAAATTGAAACTCTTAGAATTACTAATTAGGCTTTAAGAACCTTTATCTTAAAATTTATCTAACTAGGGTTTCTATTATTCCCGAGTTGGAGGTACTAATCGTCACGGAGATTTCACGACACTGCAGCCCTAAGTGGGAAGTTAATCTCAACTCTACTTGTCTCAGGAGGTAAACAAGGTAATCTTTGGAGAAGATAATCAAGACACAAGGAGATTACAGAGATTTTCCAAATCTCTGGCTCTGGTTCATTTATCATTGCCCGTGTCAGATAAGTGACACATTTTCCTTACGAGTCCATGGATTCCTTAATCAGAGACATTTACTTGGACAATTCCATTCTGTACATCTTCTTCGAATACCGTTAGCTGACTTTAGTACCATATGACCATTGGAATATTCTTGTGGTTCCATGCATTAAACCTCCATACTGATCAGGCATGGAAGCAATCTATGGAACATATTAAGATACTCTAATCCTTATATGGCGCTTTTGTCATACCGTCTGGTATTCGCAATGGATAGAGATCAAAGAGATATCGACTACATATGCTGACGTACTTCATCTGGAGAGAGGGTTCTCTAGAATTTTACGACTGAAGATTTCTGACCGGAACAGAAGAAATGGTTCCTATGATTTTCGTCTGTAAGTTTTACCTTACGCTTAATATCTGAGGTTCTTATAGAAGATTTTAAAAGTTTGTTATACTTACCATCCATGAAGGATTTATTGGTATTCTATTCAAAATAGAACTCTTTAGCATTTATTCAACTTCATATTTTATGCTTAGGGCTCTAACAGGCAGATTTAATAATTTACAAAATTTATTATCCACGAATGACTTATCTGCACCCGAATTAAACAATACCCTTGCATATACATCATTGATAAGAGACGTATCGTTTATAACATTGTCATCTTGTATGGCCTCTTTTTCACCCATCTGAAAGACCCGAGCGTTGGTCTTCTTAACTTCTTCAAGCTTCTTTGCATATTTTGGGCAATTTGACTTGATATGCCCCTTCTTGTTACAGTTGTAACAAGTCGCATCTCTTATCTTCTTGCATTCTAATGTTTTATGCTCACTAGATTTGCAGATCCCACAAGCTCTGGGCTGCGATTGGGATTTTGGTTCGTACATGCACTTCCCTAGATGGCGCTTCTTGCAGGTCTTGCATACAGGTTTCTTGTTGGACTTTTGTTTGTTCTCCTTAAGCTCAAGCCTACCCTTTTTCTTGGAAGCATGGGAGTTATCTTTCTCCTTTTTCCTTTTTAGTCCATTCCTCGCATTCGAGGCATGAGCAAGATCCTTCTTGTGTGTAAGGAGGTGTGGTTTTAAATGGGATTTGGAGTAAGTAGCATTGGGTTCCTTAAACTTTTTCACGACCTTTCTCACAGCCTTTCCAACGGCTGCGTCAATCATAGCTTGGAGAACATCTTTGTCAATTTTGAGGTTCACAATTGTAGAATCATTAGCATGTGTCGCATCATCAATGGCACGATTGACGGTTGTCTTACCCGAGTTTGTCATACTCGAGACTTGCTTCCTAACACCAAATGGAACAATTACTTAGTTGCAATGCAACAACCGTTATTCATCATCCTGATGACCTAACATATACTAACCGTGGTATCATTAAACCATACAGGCTAATATAGTACGAACACTCTTAATGAATGTTATTTAAATATATATCAATTATGCTTAGCCTAGGCCATAAAAAGACCATCAATGGTATTTAAGGTTTGGGTCTAGTCCATCACCTTTTTGACAGGGGTTCAAATGTCACATCTGTCTTGATCATATTGATGATTTTGGATAGCTTGAAAGCTTGTCATAAGGATGTTCGAGAAGAGTGATTCCTAATGGATATAAAGTACCCATGTAAGATTGTTGAAGTAGTTTCTAAAGTATCATCGGCCAATTCTACTTCGTGTTATATGTCTAGAGTCCTAACAGGCGGATACAACAGCTTACAACATTTATTGTCCACAATAGACTTTTCTGCGCCATAATCAAACAAATTCCCGCGTAAACATTATTGATAAGGAAAGGTACCTGTTATAATGTTATCTTTCTGCACTGCTTCCTGAGTGTTCATCTGGAAGACTCACGCGTTTGTTTTCTTGGCCTCTTCAGGCTTCCTTTGATCCTTAGGGCAGTTAGTCTTGATATGCCCCTTCTCGTTGCATCCATAACAGGTTGCATCTTTCAATTTCTTGCAATCCAAGGTTTTATGTTCCTTAGACTTGCATATCCCACATGGTAGGGGTTGAGATTCAAATCTGCATTTCCCGAGGTGGTATTTCTTACAGGTTTTACACCTGGTGTTTTCACTCGTCTGCTGGTTGTCCTTCTTAAACCTAGAACTCTTCTTATGATCAGAGTTCCCCTTTTTCTTATCAGCACTGCGTGGGTTCTCATCCTCACGTTTCCTTTTCCCTTCTTCAGAATTCTTGAGCGATCTCTGCCTAACCGCATCAAGGGTAAGAGATAACGACTGATCAGCCGCTGACCTAAAAGTGGTAGGTCTTGATGCCTTCACACTGGCTTTGATTTCCGGAGCTAAACCTCCAATAAAATGAGCTATGCATTTTGGTTCCGGTGTAACCAGATAAGGGACCAAACGAGACATAGTGTTGAAGCTCGTAAGATACACATGACAATCTAAGTTCTTCATGACCAAGGTCAAGAAGTCAGTCTCAATTCTCTTAACTTCATGTTGAGGACAGGAATTCTCTTTGATGAGAGCAACAAACTGATCCCATGTCAGATTATACAACGGGATCTTCCCTGTAGCTTGGATTAGGGACCTCCACCAAGCTAACGCTTCACCTTTAAACGATTGTGACACAAATTTCACAATGTCCTGTTCTGCACAACCGCTAATATCAACCACTGCATCCATCTCATCGAGCCAAGTCATGCAATCGATGGCTCCTTTCTCCCCTGTGAAATCTCTGGGTTTGCAGGAGACAAAATATTTATATGAACAGGTTCTAACATGTGGCTCTTGATTAAGCATAATCTGTCTAGATGGAACACTCCTCTAATTCGATGAGTGATGAGAATCGTTCTTGCGAGCTGTTTGAGTCTTGGAGGGTGGTTTTGTATGTTGTACAAATAGGGTCCTGCTACGGGTACCACTTGATTCATAATCTCGCCTGTCCAAAGCTCGAGTAACGGCATTATCTATTAATGCCTGCAGTTCTGCACTAGCTATATTAACTCTGGTAGCATCATTATTCTCCCTCGGGTGGCTGTTAACCTCATCAGATCCAGCCATGTAGCTTGATTGCTACACAAATTTTGACAATGATTTATTCAGAGGTTAACATGGAATCATCATTTTTGACGATTCATTAACCATGGTAATATAAACCATATTGGTCAATTTGTTAATTATATTTAATTAGTATTTTCATTATAATTTATCCTAGTTATAAAATATTAAGGATATTATCAGTGGCACAAAAGGCCTAGTCACAAGGACAATTTTTAATTCATAAGCCATGATTTCAGAGAATCAAGGCTTTAAGGTTTGAACATAGTTCATTACCTTCTCTTGACAGAGAGTCGTAGACTACTACTGTCTTCTTGTCTCAGAGGACAATAAACATGGCCCGTAGGCACTTTATCACAACTGGATGTTTTAAATACATGATCATCTTAATTGATGATTTGAACCCATGATTCTAGATCATTAGGCTAAATAAGGGTTTGTAAATTCCCAATATAAAGATGACAAGTGTGATTTTATCGCATCACTGTTGTCAGGAGTGTTAACATGTTTTCAGAGGTTAACAAGGATCTGAATCTTTTTAAACAGGTTTTACCATCATAGCTAGGTCTTTGATGACATATAAGCTAGGTTATACCTTTCAAGATCCTTTTTAATATATACTGGCAGATCAATTTCAAAAATGAATGATATTTTGATTTGTTCCATATATTATTTTCATATATAATGATAAAAATGAAATTTAAATAAAACACTCCAATAAATTTTAAAAGGAGTACATAATTGCCCTAAACGGGACTTGAAGGAAATAACATTGTCCATGAAGGGACTAAAAGATAAATATGTCCTTATAAGGACTAATAAAGAAACAAAATTCCGTAAAAGGAGTCCCTTCTTCTTCACTTCATTTCTGAATGTTTTCTCCTTGGTTGCAAGTTTATCCTAGCCGCGGTACGAAGCTCGGTATTTCTAGGCTTCGGATGTGGAGAATTTCCATTATGGCTTCTTTGCTTGGCGCCATATTCAAAATACATAGAATCGAAAAACAATATTTTACTAAATAGGGATGAGAGTATTCCTATGTTAAGTCTAGACTCATAAGGTCTAAGGAATGTGCTACTGTGTCATTGAGATTAAACACAAAAGGCTAGTGTTTAATTCACTCAATGTTGGCTCTGATACCAACCTGTCACACCCCGATATTTCCACGTTTTACTGGTGGGCCCGGTGGGGAGTATCGTGACGTAGTTGATATTATCATAGTCAAATAATCACAGTTCAATGCACAGCGGATGTTTAAAGTAAATATATTACAAACCGATTCAAGAGTAATATAAATATTAAAAACGGATTGTAAAATGGATCCACAGGCGGATCTTAAAACAGAAGGATAAACACTGTTCAACAGACTTTAGACGTCTAGAACTTGCAAGATTCCCTATCAACGCCCTGAGCTCCCAGTCAATTACGTACAGTACCTGTCACTTAATCTTTTTGGAAAATACGTCAGTTTACACTGGTAAATACAATTAACTGACTCTTTTGAAAATGTTTAAACATGATTTGATATGCACAAGGCACAAACATCCTTTTATAACTTGGGACAATTATATAAAAATAATCTTGTATACAGATTTATATGTTCGTTATACATTCAGGGCCCGATGTTAGAAATCGAGTCAAGATTAACAGACACACCACAAGTATAGGCCCACAAGAGAGTGAGATACCGTTTCCCTTACGCAACTGTCAGGTGTATACCTACACCCCGTGCTTAAGACGTGGCCATTTCTTAATACTGATGCCAAGGTTATCCGGGACATGGTCATTAACCCCCAAAGGCTTTTATTTCAAACAAGACTGATTAAAACGGGTTACCTCAATAATTTAATCACAATCCGATTAAACATTAAATACCTGACCAAGCGGTATTATTATAATACCGTATCCCAAGCCCGTATAGGGAAAATAAGTTAAAAGTATTTGCAATTTATACTCAGCCGTATATTCTAATCAGCAAGCACAAGTACCTCTACTGGGGCTCTCAATCTGGAACAAAGGTTTATTAACCTATTAGATTCCTAACGGGTCTTATTTAAGTTGTAAGTTAGACCGGTTAGTTTTAAGGAAAGGTTTACGGTTCAAAACGCAAAATTAAGCGAACACCGGATTAGAATGTGATTTAGACCCGACAAGTATGGAGACTTGTATAATATGGGTAAACTAAACACATTCTGAATTTTGAAGCAAAAATGATAAGGTTTGACCCGTTTCGGTCAATTTATGCAAACTAGTTACATAAACCGTTCCGAACGCGAATAATGCATAACGGGTAACCAAAAGAGTCATGAACATGTTTCACAAGTTAATATGCCTTAAATATGTTGTGATATCAGTAGGATATTTTCCATTATGCCCAAAACGAATTTAAAGTCAATTTAAGCCCCGTAGGGGTATTTTGGTCATTTTAAAAGATTATAAAAGAGGTTAAATGACAATCTGAGGTTTTGGTCTAAAATGATCAGTAAAAATATTTATTTTAGTAGGTTATATCAGTAAGATATCTCACATATGTGAAATTTATCATTCATGGCCAAACTATGCACCGTAAGGGCATTTAGGTCATTTCACATATGCTTTAAGGGTTAATTTTGGAAGTTTGAGTTCAAAAATTTTATTTACTGTTAAAGTATAAAAAAAAACTTATTCATAACATCAGTAGGTATCAAGCTTTAGATGCTTAATATGGTTTTAAACCATACTATGCGCCTAAATCGCATAAAAGTCGGTATTTGACGATATTCGGGTTGATTAAGGAAATCTGAGATTTTGTTCAACCTTTACTGTTTAAAATAACTTATTTAGTATATAAAATAAGTAGAAAAAGGTTTGGTATGTAAAGGATGTATAAAACTCAATTTATTAGCAAAAAGGGCATTATCGTCAATTACCGAGCCGATGCGAGAACTCTATGTTATAATCATCTTAAAATTTAATAAAAATTTCTAAAAATCCCAAAATATTATATTACATCAGTAGATAAAAGGTTTGATGTCAAAGTTTGAGTTTAAATAGGATTTATATCAAATATGCCATTTAATTAATAAAAAAACTTTCAATTTACGATATCGAGCATAACTCTTAATTTAGACCTCAAACTGATGTCAAATCTTTAGGACATGTTTATAATTCAGTAATAATGGTTTTTGTCCTCTCACATTTTCAAAAATCTCGTTTTAATATCAAAAGGGCATAATGGTCAACTTTTAGGCATATAACGGAAACATGCATATGAACTTAAATTCTAAGGGATCATGTAGTATAACTTCAGGGGGTTATACTAACATATATTATGATCACAAAGGAACCCTAAGGCATAATTAAACTAAGCTAATTCGGGTCAGAACTGAAAGTCAAAGCAAAATTCAACTTTTGCTACTTTCGGTTGCGAACCGATTCTAAACTTAGAATTGTCGGGTTGGACATGCCTAGACATGTTCATTTAATATTTACCAAGTTATTAAGGTGACAAAACTGATTTTATAGCTTCTATATTATCCGTTATGAATTTTATTTAAAAACTAACCCGTTTGACTTTTATTTTAATTACTTTGACCCGACAATTAACTAAGTAAACTTGGTAATTAGGAGGTGCCCTTAAGAGGGTTTAACACCTGCCTAATTACGATCACGTAGCCGTGTTTGTTGCGAACCATGGCTTGACCATACAAGGTCTAACTAAATGTCAAAGCGTTTATCAAAACGTTTGACTTTTCGGCTTTAAGAGCCAAATAAAATGAACTAGCCAAGGATGGACACTTACCAAAGGTCCAAGGGACAGAAGATAACTCAAAAGGAGGTTCCCTTGATCAGGCTCCTCAGATTTGAGTGATAGAGAGCAAAACTCAAGAAATGGTGTGAATTTCAAATGAATTTCCTCCCCTATTTATAGTGTTTGAGGGATTCATGGATGATCAACAAGTGTTAGGGGCCTTCTTAAGATGATTACAAGTGTCTAACAGGTGTCCTAAAACAATCAACAAGCCCATAGATTCGAATATGTGAGACAAAGAGGCAAACCAAGGCTGGTTTGTAGTTTTTTGCTGCTGGACATTTCTATACGGACCGTAAGGGTCCTCATACGGTCCGTAAGGACCTAACCAGCTTACAACAAGTTTCAATTGTTGTCACGTTTGGTCCCTACACTTGATCAATGCCATTTCCGATACATTTAAGGCCCGTTAAACCATTCTTAAGGCTCTATGATGATGCCTAAACATAGGGAACATAAAACATGCTCAAAAATATGTCGGATGTCGGTTCGTTTGGTCGTACGGTCGCGTAGTTCGGCTAATTACGACGAAACATGGACGGACGCGAAAAACGACCCAAATTACGCGACGAATGGAATTTTATCATGCCGATCACTAAAATAAAATATTTTAATGATTACTTAAATTTTTGGATGTCCGGATATGTTCAGAACGTAAGATATGCGTGAAAATGCAAACTTGTGCACTTTTTGACACTTTTAGTCCCTGCTTGACTCAAAAGTTTATTTTTGCGCACCAAACACCACTAAGCCTATATCTGAGCTATATAAAGGATATTTAGGGCAACTTTAACTTACGACCATATTTCGGAAGGTTCGATACCCAACGAATCGGTATACTTTTGCTGTTTGACGCAATTAGTCCCTCTAATGCGGAAACTTGAGTATATCATTGTTAAATAGCATCGAAGCCTTATCTAATCCATATTAGGCATTCTTGAGAGTATTATAAAACATCATCATGCTTTGGGTTTGTTAAAAGGTCATTCAGAGGTATAATTAAACATATTGACACTTTTAGTCCCTCTAACTTGCAAAGTTGCGCGTAACTTCACTTATAGGCATAAAAGCCCTTAATGGCCAATATTAGGCATTCCCAAGAGTATAATCAACTATTATGAAGCTCTCGGTTTGTTAAAAGGTCACTCAGAGGTAAGAATTAACATATTGATGCTTTTAACCCTTCATCGCGCAAACTTTCAATTAATTACGCAAACAGCTACTCTTGATCAACAAGTGGCTCATTTGTGAACATGATTACTGTGTAACGTTATTCAGAGGCTTATAATAAGCATGTTAACATTTCCAGTCCTTCTAAAATCAAAGTTTTTGATTTTTTCGCAAAATTAGTCCCTCAAATTCAGCGTTTTACTTTATTAGGGTTTATTACACGTGTCAATACACCATTGGACGTGATATTAGGAGGTGTTACAAATTCTGATGTACAAGTGTAGTTACATGTGTGTATGGCATACCCCTACAATACCTACACCAAGGAATTATGTTCTTTACAAACTGCTCTTGTAGTTCTCCCATTCATGTGATCACTCATTCTAAATACTCGTTTCATTCTAGGAAACGAAGTACAGAATATAAGCGACATTTTGTGTAATCGTGCTTTTTGCACGTCTGTGCCTTTGAATCCTTGGTTAGATAACTAACGGTATTTTTCGATCTCATACCCATATCATTACATTTTAGTTTTTACAACACATACATAGTATATATTTTTCAAAAACAACCTCCATGATTTCAAAATATTTCATTTGAAAAACAATTTTAACACAGTATATTTACTTAATATATCAAGTGCATAATTTCAAAAAGCATCATCCATGTTTACAAAAACCTTATACATAATTTCAAAATTCATCTCATATGATTTTAAAACAATTTATAAACATATTTATCTAATACATCTATCGTATGATTTCAAAAGTATTACGTAAGGATTCAAAAACATTAAAACACATTTCCATAGAACCCCATGCATTTCTTTCAAAAACATTCTGCTCGTATGATTGACTTAACATACGTAGTACCCAACCTCCAAATTCTGCTCCATTTGTCGTCTTGGCATATCTAGCACCTCAGTTTCATGAACATTCTACCTCGTGTATCGACTTAAGCACGTCTAGTGCAAGATTTTTAAAACATCTCCCGCTATTCAAATTCCAAATAGGATCTTCTTATCTTTACAATCAGATCCTTGTGGAAGATTATCGTTCAAATCGGAGCCCTTATTTGGATCCTTTGTATGCTTTAACACGTGCATTACGATTCAATAAGGACAAATCCGAATTCCTATTAAGATCTTCCTACCTTCCTAGTTAGATTCTTGAAAATGTTTAAAGTGCCAAATGAAATCCACGGATTGGATTCCTTGTGTGCTTTAAATACTCGTGTACTAATTAACAAACAAATTAACAAAATAATAACAAATTTAAGATAAACAATTATGTGATTGGATGATTATGTTTTATGTGTTGTATTTTTGTGTAATCTGATTTTTTTCGTCATCCAAATCCTCGTAGAATCTTCTATATCTTCCTATGAGGGATTCATAGTAGGATATCCAAAGGTACTACCTTAAATCCTAAATGGGCTTCTACGTAATAGTTAAGACCCTTGGATTTTATAGTACTATTCCATAATTCAAAAGAGACCCTTTGGGTGGTGTTGTTAGAAAGATTGATTCAGAATTTGGTTAAGAATGGCATGTGATGATAAAGCTAAAAAGACTCCTTGGTTATCTATTTAAAGAGATCATTTATTGATTTAATTAAAAGGACCTATGGTGGTCTAGTCATAGTCATCACAAGTTTGTTCATTCCCCTACACATTATAAAATGCACTGTGTAGACTATGCAAGGAATTACGTAATTATGGATGCATACATAATTATGAAATTCAGTGCACAGAAACCTCAGTAAGATTTGTCATGTGTAAGAACCGATAGGGGCAACAATAACGAAATGTGAACAATGTAATGGAGGTACGGTGGACGCACCAATGGCGCTTCATATACTTGTATATAAGTGTCCCTCTTACATTGCAAGCATAACATTATTTAAGTTACTAGAAGTTCAGAACCCTAACCAGTGTTGTTTTATCTTTTCGACTTCATGTTTCGAACTCTCACGAGTTTCCTCTAAATAAATTTCGGGACGAAATTTCCTGAAGTAGGGGAGACTGTGACATCTGTGTCTCTACGACCATCAAACAAATATCAAACCAATGAAATATTGTGTTTCATACTTGGGATTTGTATAAATATGTGTATCATTTGCACATATCAATTATCGTTTGATTTCGAGCTTTAAATCGCTTTCTGGAAAGTTATACACGAACTGATGCGTAAACGTAATCAGTTTAACATGACAAACACTTCGGAATAGTGACATAGGCTTAACATACCTTAAATAACCTTTACATAACTTAGAAATAAGTTTTGGAGGGTTTGGTGTGTCGAAATCAAGTTTATTCGATCGTAGGGACTATTTGCGTCAAACTGCAAAAGTCTACTGATTCGTATGGTATCGAACATTCTGTAACTTGATCATAAGTTAAACATGCCCTAAATATCCTTTACAAATCTTAGAAATAGGCTTTGAGGTGTTTGGTGCGCAAAAATAAACTTTTTGGTGAAACAGGGACTAAAAGCGTCAAAAAGTGCATAAGTTTGCATTTACGCGCATATCTTACGTTCTGAATATATCCGGACATCCAAAAATTTATGTAATCATTAAAATATTTTATTTTAGTTATTGTCATGATAAAATTCCATTCGTCGCGTAATTTGGATCGTTATTCGCGAAAGTTCGTGTTTCGTCGTAATTAACCGAACAACGCAACCGTACGACCAAACGAACCAACATCCGAGATGTTTTTGAGCATGTTTCAAGTTCCCTATACTTTAACTTCATTTTAGAGCCTTTAAATGGGGTTAACGAGGTTTAAACGCGTCAAAAATGGCTTAAAAGTGTTGCAGGGACCATTCTTGCCATTTTTCAAACTTTGCTGAATCTGGGGATCAGTGGCATCACGCCACCACTATCTGGTGTTGCTGTGGTGTCACTCCACCACCTATTCTGGGCAGAAAAATCAAGTTTCAGCAAGAACAAGCCTATTTTCAGCAACCAACTTGAAGTTTAGGGTCTTTTGTGTAACATTTGCAATACCGTGTGATGGTTTTGGACACCCATAGTATTGTAAAACAATGGGTAACACATGGAGGGTCCAGATTAAAGCTCAATTATCGAGGAACGATCCTAACGGTTTTGAGAAATCTATATAAACCCACCTTGTTTCATCTCATTCCTCACAATTGTTCTCATTCTTGCTCTAAGTTGAAGCTCTCAAGCTTCATACCTGAGCAATTTGAGTTCAAATCTTCAAGTCTTGGACCTTTT
The DNA here is from genome assembly GCA_030545235.1 of Helianthus tuberosus. NCBI lineage: Eukaryota > Viridiplantae > Streptophyta > Magnoliopsida > Asterales > Asteraceae > Helianthus > Helianthus tuberosus. The sequence goes on along the minus strand of CM060446.1, from coordinate 18,177,950 downwards.
TTAAGTTTCCTTCATGCTTATTCTTGTATTTTAAGCATGAAAGTCAAACAGTGTTTGACTTTCTGCTTTGACCAGTCAATGGTCAACGCGAAGTTCGTTTAAACTTCGCAACATGAGCTTAATCACGATGGTCATAGTCCTTTGTGATTTTACCTACTGATTACCATGTTATTTAGGCATAGTGACGAGTCATAATTTCGGTCAAAATACGCGTTTATGCATATTTTGCAACCAAACTATTCTTGGGTATCAAAACCCTTTGTTTTGATATCAAACTTGTTTTCAAACTTCGTTAAACATGTTTTAACATGTTTAACTCGTCACTTTTAGTTTAGTGCTTATATAGGGTCGTAAGATAAGCGGTCTAAACAACCGCTTAGACTTTCGAACCCGACCCGTTTGGTCGATCATTAGGATCCGACCAAACATATGTTGTGACCATAGTTGTATAGCGAATAACCTTCCGAGGTTATACCTTATGGTCACTTCGTTTAGTTAGTTATATGATAGGTAGTTTATATGCCTTAGGAAAATGACCAAAATGCCCTTTTTACATATAAATTCATTTTAAGCATATGTAACCTAAATTTTTACATCTAAACTGATTAGGTAACATTTGTAGACATATTAAGGCATATAATACTTGTAATAGGACTAGTTAGTCCGAACGTGTTTTACGCAAACGACGCGTTTAAGTGGCGTAAGCTACCTAAACGGGTCGTAATGGGTCGTAAGCACTTAGGTTAGGTTTCGATTTAGAATGTAGGCTTTGTTAAACCATATCATATGAGTTCCAATACTCATTTGTTTTACGAAACCTCATTCTATCCGATCTTTCGATTTAGGTCCGGTTTATTAACATAGTTACCTATATTAGGTGCCGCTTGATTTCCGTGATTCCTCTAGCTTTGCTTGGTTGTTATTCGAGACTTCTAAGCATTCTCAGGTGAGTACATAGACCCCTCTTTTTCGGTTTTTCAAACATTTTGGGTTGAAACACATGTGCCTACTTGTTACTTTCGTGCTTTTCATGCTTTTGTATCATATACTTGCTATGTTCATTAGTACACATATAGTACATGATTTCATTATGTTTTGCTATGTATGTTCGCTTAGCATACTAGCACATTGATTTTCATATATTACATTTTTGTTGCATATGTTCACTCAGCATATGGACACATTGTTTTAGATTTCTACTTTGTATGTTCATTTAGCTTATTTAGTACATTATTTTCATAAAACATGCTTACACTTGGTATGACATTTGGTTTGTTTAAACGGGACATAAATACATTCATTAACACCGATCATGCCGCTCGGTAGTAGGTAGTGGTACCATAGGACTTGACAACTCCCATTTCTAAAATCCTAGGTTTGTTTGGGTGGAAGGAATGACTGAATCCGAATTCATAAGTTTGATAAACCTTTAACTTGTTAAGGGTTTGTCTCTTCAGTGGCAAGGCTTGAATGTAGGCGTTAGAACATTACCGCATAGATGATTGTATCAGTAAAGCATGCATTTATTTTTACAAAACATAACTTTTGATTTATGATTTATCAAATACATTGTTTTGTACATTTCATTCTTATAGGGTTGAGTAAATGCTTTTATTCACTATACATTACATTTTGTTACACATGAACATGATTTACATTTGGCATTTGACATTGTCTACACATAAACATTTTGACATTGGTTTAAACAATTCATTTGGTGGTTTGTTTGGGTAAGTGATTTAAATAACGAGGCATGTGTAATATGATAAAAGCATGGTGGATACGCCGCTAGTACTTCCTATATATAAGTGCTTTTATAATATTACATATCGTAGCGTTATTTAAACCATTTCAAGTTACACATAATACATTTTACACAAATAACATATCTTCATGAAACATTGTTTTACAAACAACATATTTTATACAAACTCATTTTTACTTGGTTATTTACTTATCTATGCATTATTCTTTTATATCATCTGATTTCTTATAAATTTTTGTATGATTTATAAAAGAAAACATTTTACAAGGTTCATGACTAACTTTTGTTAAACATTTTCTTTAAACTTACAAGTCATGAATCCTATTTTAATAAAACCTATGTATCTCACAGGCATTTTTATGCTGACGTACCTATTTTCATATGTGTTTCAGGTGCTGTTTTTTGATGATATTGATGCAAACATAGGATTGGACGAGGGCCTTAGTGACAATAAAAGATGCAAGACTAGTTAATTATGTTATGTTTCTTTGTTTTTAAGACAATGTAACCTCTTTTAATTTAATAAAACAAAATTTCAATTACCATGTGTTGTGAAACAATAATTCTGTTACGACACTCCCGACGATTCCGTCGCGGTTTGCTGTTTTACGCGGTCGGGGTGTGACACATAACGGGTAACCGAATGAACTATATACAAGTCTCATATGTTATTATGCTTAAGATATGTTAATACATCAGTAGGATGTTAACATATATGCCCAAAAAGTATATAAGACCAAATTAAGTCCTGTAAGGGCATTTTGGTAATTTTAATACTTATAAAAGAGATTTAATAGTAATTTGAGGTTCTGGTCTAAAACATTCAGTAAAAATAGTTATTTTATCAAGTTACATCAGTAAGATATCATACATATGTGAGGGTTACCATTTATGGCCAAACTATGCACCGTAGGGGCATTTTGGTCATTTCACATATGTTTTAAAGATAAAATTTGAAGTCTGAGTTCATAACTCATGCTTAATATAATAATATTAAAATTTGTATATAAAATCAGTAGGTATTAAGTCTTAGGTGTTAAATATGGTTTTAAACCATACTATGCGCCTAATTTGCGTAAAAGTCGATAATTGACGATATTTGAGGTGTTTATGGAAATCTGAGATTTTGATCAGCCTTTAAGGTTTAAAATATATTATTTAGCATATAACATTAGTAGGAAAAGTTTTGGCATGCTAATCATGTGTAAATCTCATTTTATGAATGAAAAGGATTATCGTCATTTATCGAATTATACGAGAACTTAATGATATGGTCAGTTTATAATCTGACCAAAAATTCCAAAAATCTCTAAAAATAATATCAAAACAGTAGGTAGTGTGTTTGGTGCCAAAATTTGGGTTTAAACATGATTTAAGGTAAAAATGCAATTTAATTAACAAAAAGTTTCATTTTACGATATCTTGCATAACTTGAGTTTGAGACCAGAAATTTATATCAAATTTATTTGACATAGTTATATATCAGTAATAAAGCTTTTTGTCCTCTCACATTTTCAAAAATCTCGTTTATATGACATAAGGGCATAACGGTCAATTATAAGCATAATAACGGAAACTAGCATATAATTCAAAATACTAATGACCAGCTGATATAACTTCAGAGAGTTATACTACAACATAATATGGTCCTAATGGAAGCTTAAAACATAAAAGATTTAAGCTTAATCGGGTCAGAACTGAAAGTCAAAGCAAAAGTCAAGCTTTTGCGACTTTCGGTTGCGAACCGACCCTAAACTCAGAATTGTCGGGTTGAACATGCTTAAACATGTTCTAATAATAATTACCAAGTTATTAAAGCGATAAAATGTAATGTATAACCTCTGTATTATTAGTTTTGATTATTATTTACAAATCTGTCCAGTTTGACTTTTTATTTAAATAGTTTGACCCGACAATTAACTAAGCAAACGAGATAATTAGGAGGTGCCCTTTTAAGGGATTAACACCTACCTAATTATGGTCACATAGTCATATTCGCCTCGAACAATGGCTGGACCATTTAAGTTTAAACCGAGAGTCAAAGCTATTTAATGTAACTTTGACTTTTTGGTTTTTAAATAACAAAACTAAACTAAAGAGGGGGCTAAGACACTTACAAAGGGTCCTAGCAAACTTTTCTACTAGAATGAGCTTCCTTTGTAGTCAGGAATCCCAGAATTGAGAGAAGAAGTGATAAGAATGATTTGTGCAATGAAACAAGGCAACACAAGGGCCTATTTATAGTTAAAGAACACAATCTAAGATCATCACAGGTGTTATGGAATGATCCCAGATGTTCACAAGTGTCCTAGTGGTAATTTAAAACCATCAACAAGCTCCAGGTTTCGATTTGCTGGTGTTTAAGGCGGTGCAACGGGCTGCAACCAGCAGCTGTCCTCATTTTTCTGAGTTGGGCATTCTCTCGTGGGCCGCGTAGGAGTTAAGGGAAGCCTACGCGCCCCGCGACAACCTTGTCTTCAGGTGAAAAATGTTTCTAGTTTGGCAGTTTCAGTCCCTGGTCCTTTATAACTTTTATAACTATCATTTTAGGCATAAATGGTCCTTGTAGTTAGTTTGTAGAGGATCATGGGAGTGAAATCAAACTCCGTTAGGCCTGGTTTTGTTAAACAATCACCTAAATCACAAGTTTCTGTACGTTGACGCTTTTAACCCTTGTTCTTGGAAATTTGCATAACGATATCGAAACCACGTGAAACTGATATCACTTATTCTTGAGAGTATATTTGAATATTACGAAGCCCCGGGTTCGTTAAAAGGTCACTCAGAGGTAAGAATTAACATGTTGACACGTTTAACCCCTATATCTCGTAAACTTTTCTTTACTTTCACAAGCGGCTTCTTATTTCCAAATAATTACTCGTTTAAGAATATATTCATCGTGTGTGGTCATTCAGAGGCACAAGTTTGGCATGTTTACACTTTTAGTCCCTTTGGATACATAATTTCATCGTTTGTCAACTTTAGTACTTCAAACTCAAACTTTTACATATTAAGAGTTTAGGACACGTGTCTTTACATAATTGGACATGTTTTTACGTGGTGTTACATCCTCACCTCCTTAAAAGAAATCTCCACCCCGAGATTTATTGAAACAAGTGAGGGTACTTCTGTCGCATAGTGGACTCAACCTCCCATGTATATTCAGGGCCTCTACGGGCATCCCATTTAATTTTCACTATAGGCACGTGCTTCCTTCAGAGCTTTTTAACCTGTCTATCCTCGATCGATATATGTCTTTCAATAAACCTCAGTCTTTCATCGATCTGTACGTCTTTATGAGACATTGCTAGCGATTCGTCAGCTAGACATTTCTTTAAGTTACAGATGTGGAACACATTGTGAATTCCACTGAGCTCTTCAGGAAAGTTTAGCTTATAAGCTACACTGCCGACACATTCGATGATCTCGAATGGTCGGATATATCTTGGGCTTAGCTTGCCCTTCTTAGCAAAACGCATCACACCTTTCCAGGGTGATACTTTTAGTAAGACTTTGTCGCCTACCTCAAACTTTAGAGGTTTTCGCCTCTTATCTGCATAGCTTTTCTGTCTATCTCTGGCAGCCTTTAGGCGATAACGAATTTGGACAATCTTGTCCGTTGTTTCAAGGACTATATCAGGTCCTGACAACTGAGCTTCTCCTACCTCCGCCCAACAAAAGGCGTTTTGCATTTCCTTGCATACAATGCTTCAAAAGGCGCAGCCTGAATGCTAGTATGGTAGCTATTATTATAAGAGAACTCGATCAGCGGAAGGTGGTCATCCCAACTACCACCCAAATCAATAACGCATGCACGAAGCATGTCTTCCAAAGTTTGAATTGTACGCTCACTTTGTCAATCTGTTTGAGGATGGTAAGCAGTGCTAAAATTCAAACGAGTGCCTAATGATTGTTGGAAGCTTTTCCAAATATGAGAGGTGTATCTAGTATCTCTATCGGATATAATAGATATTCGCACTCCGTGGAGAGATACTATCTCATTCACATACAACTGAGCTAGCTTGTCGGAGCTATGAGTCTCCTTGATGGGTAAGAAATGTGCTGACTTAGTCAGTCTGTCGACTATGACCTATATGGTATCATTTCCATGCCTTGTTTTAGGTAACTTAGTTATAAAGTCCATGGTTACCATCTCCCACTTCCACGTGGGAAGTTTCGGTTGTTGTAGCAAACTTGACGGCTTTTGATGTTCAGCTTTAATCTGAGCGCATGTCAGATATTTAGCTACATGTGTGGCTCTAGATTTCTTCAAACCTATCCACCAATAATTGGCTTTCAAATCTTGATACATTTTGTCACCTCCAGGGTGAACTGAGTATCTGGAATTATGAGCTTCTTGGAGGATTATATCTCTAAGTCCTCCATGGATAGAAACCCAGATCTTACCATTCAATCTGAGAATTCCATCCTTACCAGGTTTTAACTGTTCAGTATTTACACTTAATTTCTCGTTTAGAAGATTAGTTTCCAAAACAGCTTCCTTTTGAGCAGCTAACAACCTTTCATTCAAGCTGTTCTTAAGTTCAATGCTCTTAGCATTAATCCTTATAGGTTTGACTCTTTCCTTTCGGCTTAGAGCATCAGTGACTACATTCGCTTTGCCAGGATGGTAGCGAATTTCGCAATCGTAGTCATTTAGAGTTTCCATCCAATGACGTTGCCTCATATTAAGGTCCTTTTGATTGAATAAGTGTTGGAGGCTTTTGTGATCCAAATAAATCACGCATTTGGTTCCATATAGGTAATGTCTCCACAACTTAAGTGCAAATACAACGGCACCCAACTCCAAATCGTGGGTGGTGTAATTCTTTTCATGCACCTTTAGTTGTCTTGATTCATTGGCAATCACTTTGCCTCTCTGCATAAGCACGCAACCCATACCGGTGTGTGAAGCATCACAACATACTACAAATTCTTCTATCCCTTCTAGCAATGTCAGTACAGGAGCATTGCTCAATCTCTGCTTAAGAATCTCAAAAGACTCTTGTTGTTTAGGTCCCCAATCAAACTTCACATTCTTACGGGTCAGAGCAGTTAACGGTGCAGTTATCCTTGAGAAGTTTTCAATGAATCTTCTGTAGTGACCAGCTAATCCCCGAAAGCTGCGGATTTCAGTTGGAGTCTTTGGTGCTTCCCAGTTCATTATGGCTTCTATCTTAGCGGGATCCACTTGGATACCACGCTCACTCATAACATGTCCAAGGAATTGGACTTCGCGAAACCAGAACTCGCACTTGGAGAATTTAGTATACAGCTTCTCCTGTCGTAGCAATCCTAGGATACATCTAAGATGTTTCTTGTGATTAACTTGATTACGAGAATAGATAAGTATTTCGTCAATAAAGACAATGACAAACTTGTCTAGGTATGGCTTGCAGACTCGATTCATGAGGTCCATGAATGTTGCAGGTGCGTTAGTGAGCCCGAAAGGCATCACTAAGAACTCATAGTGGCCATACCTTGTTCTAAACGTTGTCTTAGGTACATCTTCACTTCTAACCTTGAGTTGATGATACCCAGATCTTAAATCGATTTTCGAAAAGAAGCTCGCTCCTTGGAGTTGATCGAATAAGTCATCGATCCTGGGTAAAGGATAACGATTTTTGATAGTCATTTTGTTCAGCTCGCGATAGTTAATGCATAGACTCATTGACCCATCTTTCTTCTTTACAAATAATATGGGTGCTCCCGAAGGCGATGAGCTAGGTTGTATAAAACCTTTTGCCAGTAAGTCATCCAATTGGGTTCTCAATTCCTTCATTTCAGTAGGAGCTAAATGGTATGGAGCTCGTGCAATTGGTGCCGCCCCTGGTAGAATGTCTATCCTGAATTCGACTTGCCTCTCAGGAGGTAACCCAGGTAGTTCATCAGGAAAGACATCGGGGTATTCAGAGATGATTGGAATGTCTTCAATCTTGGCTTTCGGTTCATTAATTGTCACTTGTGCCATGTAGATGACACATCCGTTCTTCAGACACTTTGATGCTTTGAGTATAGATACATCGTCGGGCAGACCATAATGTGTATCTCCATGAATGGTGACTAATTCACCAGATGGGGTTTTGATGTTAACTAGTTTCTTATCACATGCAATTTGGGCTTGGTTATGCGAACCAATCCATGCCTAAAACTACATCAAAACCTGCCAATTTCATTGGCAAGAGAGATAGCGGGATAGAATGATTCTTAATGGATATAAAGCATCCATCAAGAAGAGTCAAAGCGGTTTCTAAGGTACCATCTACGAGCTGTACCTAATATTTTATGTCTAGAGTTTCTAAGGCAGATTCAGTAATCTACTAAACTTATGATCTACAAATGACTTATCAGCACCTGAATCGAATAAAACTCTAGCATAAATATCATTAATGAGGAAGGTACCTGTTATAACGTTCTCTTCATTCACCGCCTCCCTGACGTTCATTTGAGAAACCCTAGCATTTGTTTTCTTCGCCTCTTCAGGCTTCTTGACATTTTTAGGGCAATTAGTCATGATGTGCCCCTTTTCATTGCAACCATAGCAGGTTGCATCCTTGATGTTTCGGCACTCCACAGTTTTGTGCCCTTTCTTTTTGCAGATTCCGCAAGGCTTGGCTTACGGATCCTGATTGCACTTCCCAAAGTACCTTTTATCACAAACCTTGTACCTGGGTTTGTCACCAGGCTGACCTTTCTTGAACCCCGAACTACCCTTCTTTTGTTTATTCAACTGATGAGATTGATCATCTTCTCGTTTTCTCTTCCCGTCCTTAGTGATCTTCCTTGACCTACTTCTTATTGCGTCCAGGGTTAAAGACAGTGAAAGATCCAAAACTGATCTATAAGAAGTAGGCTTAGAAGCCTTAACATTCCCCTTGATCTCAGGGTCTAAACCTCCAATGAAACGCATAATTCGTTTTGGCTCTAGAGTGACCAAATACGGGATGAGTCGAGACATCGAGTTAAAACTAGTAACATAAGATCTACAATCCAGATCTTTCATGACCAATGTGAGGAAATCAGTCTCTACCTTTTCCACTTCATGCTGTGGGCAGTAAGTGTCTTTTATAAGTTCAACAAATTCAGTCCAAGAAAGGTTATATAGGGGAATCTTCCCTGTGGATTGCACTAAAGCTTTCCACCATGCTAGAGCGTCACCTTTGAAGGACTGTGACACAAACTTAACAACGTCCTCCTTGGCACACCTATTGATATCAACTACTGTTTCCATTTTGTCCAACCATTTCATGCAATCAATAGCTCCCTTTTCTCCAGTGAAATCTCTTAGTTACAAGAGACGAAGTATTTGTAGGTACATCCCTTGTTGTACCTAGGAGTCTGATTCAGCACGATATTTTGAGGTTCAGACCTTTGATTGGATGAATGTTGTGAATCGTCCTTTCTTGAAGTATACTGTTTTGAAAGGGTCTTTGAATGAGTTTTAGATAAAACATTGCTTGGTTCTTTAAACATCTCATTCACAGCTTGAGCAACCGTTGTGTTTATCATGGCCTGAAGTTCGGCGCCAGTAACATTTATTTTCGTATTATTATTGTCTCCTTCCACAGGATGACTATTAGCTTCATCGGAGCCGACCATGATTTGAGCACTGAATTTCAACAATAATGATTTATTTAAATCACGTATTGAATCATCGTATCTGATGATTAAATGGTCATGGTGTTAATAAACCATATAGACCATTTTAATTAATAAGTCGAAATCTACTTGATCATGATTTGCCTAGGCTACAAATGAACCATTATGGACAATTAAGTAAGATACGATCCTTTATATTTATCAGACAGGGAACATAAGTCACAACGGTTAATGTCGTATAGACATTTTCATATAGCACAAGGCTTGTCTCAAAGGACATTCAAATGGCACATAAGGCCTTGTCACTAGGACAATTAAAGCATAATCGACGATCCCTTGGATCAGTGATTTCTAACGGTTGAACATAGTTCATCGCCTTTTAGACAAGAAGTTTATAAAATAAAACTATCATTGTCATGAATACACCTTCGCTCGTAGGCAAACACCTCAAAAGGGATGTTTTGATGTATACATCATTTTTGATGTTAATAGCCACGATTCATATTGATCATATATAGGCTATGTGGGTGGCTTGGAAAGATCCAAGTACTTTTTGGAAGCTAGTGTGATTTCTCAAGTCACACTGCTAGGAGTGTTAATATGTTTTTCAGATGTTAACAGGGAATTATTATCTTAAAAAGGTTATACCATTATAGCCAATAATATTTTGGCTAGGTTATACCTTTAAGAACTTCTTTTGAAATTTTCTTTGGTAGATCAATTTAAAATTGAAATGATAGCTGCATGATGATGTGATAAAGTACACATATAAAATCTCAAAAGAAATTCCATTAAAATTCTAAACAATTACAAGAATGCCCTAAACGGGTCTCCAAAAGAAACAAACTGTCCACGCAGGGACTAAAGAAAGAAAAACAAGTCCACGCAGGGACTAAATACATAAATGAAATGTCCACATAGGGACTTGATTGAAATCACAATACAAAATAAATTAAAAACTTCTACTTCTTCTTTCCTCTAAGGAAGTTCGCAACGCCTTTAAGAAGTTTATTATGCTTCTTTTCCCGTTCCTCCACTTTTTGTTCAACATCATCCAACCTATGTAAAATTTCTTGTGTTTGCGAAGGTGGAGGTGGATGCTGAGGATGCTGCTGATATGGAAGGTATTGATACCCTTGCACGGGATACCCAGATGGGTATGTTGGCGGGAACGGTGAGGGATATAGGGCATTGAAGTGAGCTGCCTCAAGATATGGATCATGGGAAGGGGCTTGGTATTCATAACCCGTAGGAGTTTGATATTTAAACGGGTTATACCCAGACGAACCTGGGTAAGTTGGTATCGGGTTTTCATAACCCGTTGGCGGTGGCGGTGGTGCATAAGTAGCTGGCGGGGGATCATTTTCCGGCACCGCCTGAGAAGGTCCACCCATTTGTGGATCTTCGGGGATTAGAGGGTAAGTGCTTGAAGCTTGTGGGGAACTGAATCTCGGTCCCCCTCGCACGGACATCCATGCATTTCTCCTTCGCCTTGGTGGCTCGGGAGGTGGTTGCGGTGGTTCCTCAACAGGCAATGGCGATGGAGTAACCGCTTGAAGATACGGTTCCTCCAATGGAGGTTGTGGAGGAGAGTTATGAAAAGAAGGGGTGAATTCCCACGTATAGGTGTTCCACCGTTCGGCCCATGAATCGGGGCCTTGATATGGCGATCCTTCATAAGGAGAACCGCTAGAGATACTGATGGGAAGTGTTGGTGTTCCTGTTGGTGGCATATCTGGATCTGGATCATCGTCTATCTCCATATCTTGCGAGAAGTGGTCCTCGGGTCCTAGGGGGTTATAACCTAGTGGTTCATTAATATAATCGTTGGGGTTAAATTGACTCGGTGAATAGAAATGGTCAGGACCAGAATGGTGGAGTGAATGAGAGTGTAGAGAGTGATGTGAACGATGTGATTGGTGAGAATGGTGAGAATTTTGGGGCTCGTCTTGAATAGACGGCCTAAAGGAAGGGTGAAACTAGGGTGATGTACTTAGCGAGACGGGTTGCCTCGCGGGTTGTAAAGATTGCCTCCAATCATCATTCGAATCGGATGTGCTAAAAGACGCGGATGGAGTGCGTCTATGTGAGGGTCCAGTTTGGCTAGATGGTCCTCCCCTCATAAGACCTTTTCCTTTTCCTCCACTTTAATTCTTGGCGGCATAGTGATTAGTAAACCTGTCAAAACAAGTAAAACAAAATATAAACGACAAAAGGAAAATTAAGAATAGTCCTAGGTCATTTGCATAGACTCGGAAGTCTAAGGAATGTGCTTATTATGTCATTGAGATTAAACACAAAAGGCTAGTGTTTAATTCGCTCAACGTTAGCTCTGATACCAACCTGTCACATCCCGATATGTCCACATATTACCGGTGGGCCCGGTGGGGAGTATCGTGACGTAGTTGATATCATCATAGTCAATATACACAATATTATAGCACATCGGAAGGCTTTGGTAGATAATTACTATTATAAACCATAGTGTCCGAGTGTCCAAATAAAAGAATATACAGACTGGTTGTAATAGAGATCCATAGGAGGATCATAAACAAAATATAAGAAACTGAAATAACAGACTTCAGGCATCTAAGGATTTGCAAGATCCTCTTAGTTGACACCAAGTAGCTCCAGCCTAATTTCGAGAGGTACCTGTCACTTAGTCTTTCGAAAATACGTCAGTTTTCACTGGTAAATACAATTAACCGACTCATTTGAAAAGAGTTTATGAAAATTGATTTAAGTGCACAAAGCACAAACCATTTATAACTTGGGACAATCTTTAATAAAATCTTGTATACAGTTTTACATGTTTGTCACACATATGGGGCCAGTTTGGAAGCCGCTCATGATTAACCGACTCACCACTATAAAACCCACAAAGGAGTTATCCCCAACATGTGGGTTATTTAGCATTTGAATCTGTCAGGTGTATGCCTACACCCCGTGCATAGGTCGTGGCCATTTTTAAATGAAATGAGCCGAGGATATCCAGGACATGGTCGTTAACCCCCAATGTTTATGTTATCAAACAAAACAGATTAAAACGGGTTATGCAATTTATTAATCACAATCCGATTAAATGATTTCATACCCGACCAAGCGGTATTATTATACCGTATCCCAAGCCCGTATAGGAAAATAAGTTAAAAGTATTTACCTGAGCTAGATGTGTAAGGATGTAACTCAGCCGTATGTTTCCTAAAGCCTTATGTAAATACCTTCTACTAAAGTTACTTAATCTGTATAGAAGGTTTAATAACCTATTAGGATACTAACGTGTCATTATTTAAGTCAGACTTAGACCGGTTAGTTTGAAAGATACTTAACAGTTCGAAACGCTAGATTAAGCGGAGACTGGAATGGAATGTGATTTAGAACCGACAAGTTTTGATACTTGTATAATATGGGTAAACTAAACACATTCTGGATTTTGAAGATTTAATGATAAGGTTAAACCCATTTCGGCTAATTTATGTAAACTAGTCACATAACCGAACCGAACGCATAAATGCATAACGGGTAACTGAATGAATTATATACAAGTCTCATATGTTATTATGCTTATGATATGTTAATACATTAGTAGGATGTTAACATATATGCCCAAAAAGTATTTAAGACCAAATTAAGTCCCGTAAGGGCATTTTGGTAATTTTAATACTTATAAAAGAGATTTAATAGTAATTTGAGGTTCTGGTCTAAAAAATCAGTAAAAATATTTATTTGATCAAGTTACATCAGTAAGATATCATACATATGTGAGGGTTACCATTTATGGCCAAACTATGCACCGTAGGGGCATTTTGGTCATTTCACATATGTTTTAAAGATAAAATTTGAAGTCTGATTTCATAACTCATGCTTACTGTAATAATATTAAAATTTGTTTATAAAATCAGTAGGTATTAAGTCTTAGGTGTTAAATATGGTTTTAAACCATACTACGCGCCTAATTTGCGTAAAAGTCGATAATTGACGATATTTGAGGTGTTTATGGAAATCTGAGATTTTGATCAGCCTTTAAGGTTTAAAATATTTTATTTAGCATATAACATTAGTAGGAAAAGGTTTGGCATGTTAATCATGTGTAAATCTCATTTTATGAATGAAAAGGGTATTATCGTCATTTATCGAATTATACGAGAACTTATTGATATGGTCAGTTTATAATCTGACCAAAAATTCCAAAAATCTCTAAAAATAATATCAAAACAGTAGGTAATGTGTTTGGTGCCAAAATTTGGGTTTAAACATGATTTATGCTAAAAATGCAATTTAATTAACAAAAAGTTTCATTTTATGATATCTTGCATAACTTGAGTTTGAGACCAGAAATTTATGTCAAATTTATTTGACATACTTATATATCAGTAATAAAGCTTTTTGTCCTCTCACATTTTAAAAAATCTCGTTTTTATGACATAAGGGCATAACGGTCAATTATAAGCATAATAACGGAAAATAACATATAATTCAAAATACTAATAACCAGGTGATATAACTTCAGAGAGTTATACTACAACATAATATGGTCCTAATGGAAGCTTAAAACATAAAAGATTTAAGCTTAATCGGTTCAGAACTGAAAGTCAAAGCAAAAGTCAAGCTTTTGCGACTTTCGGTTGCGAACCGACCCTAAACTCAGAATTGTCGGGTTGAACATGCTTAAACATGTTCTAATAATAATTACCAAGTTATTAAAGTGATAAAATGTAATTTATAACCTCTGTATTATTAGTTTTGATTATTATTTACAAATCTGTCCAGTTTGACTTTTTATTTAAATAGTTTGACCCGACAATTAATTAAGCAAACGAGATAATTAGGAGGTGCCCTTTTAAGGGATTAACACCTACCTAATTATGGTCACATAGCCATATTCGCCTCGAACAATGGCTGGACCATTTGAGTTTAAACCAAGAGTCAAAGCTATTTAACGTAACTTTGACTTTTCGGTTTTTAAATAACAAAACTAAACTAAAGAGGGGGCTAAGACACTTACAAAGGGTCCTAGCAATCTTTTCTACTAGAATGAGCTTCCTTTGTAGTCAGGAATCCCAAAATTGAGAGAAGAAGTGATAAGAATGATTTGTGCAATGAAACAAGGCAACACAAGGGCCTATTTATAGTTGAAGAACACAATCTAAGATCATCACAGGTGTTATGGAATGATCCCAGATGTTTACAAGTGTCCTAGTGGTAATTTGAAACCATCAACAAGCTCCAGGTTTCGATTTGCAGGTGTTTAAGGCGGTGCAACGGGCTGCAACCAGCAGCTGTCCTCATTTTTCTAAGTTGGGCATTCTCTCGCGGGCCGCGTAGGAGTTAAGGGAATCCTACGCGCCCCGCGACAACCTTGTCTTCAGGTGAAAATTCTTTCTAGTTTGGCAGTTTCAGTCCCTGGTCCTTTATAACTTTTATAACTACCATTTTAGGCATAAATGGTCCTTGTAGTTAGTTTGTAGAGGATCATGGGAGTGAAATCAAACTCCGTTAGGCATGGTATTGTTAAACAATCACCTAAATCACAAGTTTCTGTACGTTGACGCTTTTAACCCTTGTTCTTGGAAATTTGCATAACGATCTCGAAACCATGTGAAACTGATATCACTTATTCTTGAGAATATATTTGAATATTACGAAGCCCCGGGTTCGTTAAAAGGTCACTCAGAGGTAAGAATTAACATGTTGACATGTTTAACCCCTATATCTCGTAAACTTTTGGTTACTTTCACAAACGGCTTCTTATTTCCAAATAATTACTCGTTTAAGAATATATTCATCGTCTGTGGTCATTCAGAGGCACATGTTTGGCATGTTGACACTTTTAGTCCCTTTGGATACATAATTTCATCGTTTGTCAACTTTAGTCCTTCAAACTCAAATTTTTACATATTAAGAGTTTAGGACACGTGTCTTTACATAATTGGACACGTTTTTATGAGGTGTTACAAAATGACACCGAAGAAGAATCAAATATGCAGGCCAATGAAAGATTCTCCGAAGGTATCGTCTTAAGTCACAGTTAATGTATAAACATTGTTTTGATATTTAGTCTGATTTGTTAAATTCTATGAATTTATTGTTTCAGACGGACAGTGGAAGTGTAGAGATCATTTCATATGGCCAGTATTTTAGTCCATTCAAATCTGAAATGAACAGGGAGGTTTTTGAACAGGTGGGTGTTTTTTTAAATAAATTTATAAATGCAGAATTATATGATGATTGTTTCATACATATATGTTTTTTTATAAATGTATTATACTAATGTTTTTAGTTCTTGTAGTTTCAGAACATAGAAAAACAAGCTTAAAGAAAGCATGCGCTCCTATCTTGGAAATGGGATGAGGTCATTGATATTACACAAAGTGAAGATTCAAATGGTCAGAAAGATTATTATAAGGCAAAACAGCAAGATGATTTTGAGTCTGAGCTATTTGACACAGCAGACTCTTTGGATGGTCCAATGAAAAGATCGAAGATTCCACATATAATTAAAAAATGCAATGATCATGTTGGATGGGTTGCAGTTTAAGTTTACTTAGTTTAATCCTGTTTTGTCATAGTCAGCTTTTATGTTTGCCTTTCAAGACAGTGTTTGTTAAGGTTTGTTTGTTCAAGTATTTTTACTTTAAATACAGTTTCCTTTTTTCAATTGATTTTTCTATGTTTTATATGTTAACTATATTACATATTACATAATGTGTTAACAACAAAATCAACCGAACAACTAGATTAAGTTTTCCTTACACATAGTTAGTATTCAATTTTAGTAACACACAAAACAATTTAACACGTAACAACTTATTGTTTTATTGATTATTATAATAAATTATAGTATATATGTTGATGATTAATTGTTTATTTAATAATAAACATTACTGTTATAAATAAAAAAGCTGATATATATGCGGATTAGACACCAAAAAAAACACTCAACAAATGGCTACAATTTAAGGAATATGTTTAGTGACGGCATCAGATTCCTAATTGATGGAGAAAGGTCTGGTGGTAAGAAAAGCTGCTTCTAGGAGGTTGTCAAGTGTTTTCGCTCGACGATTCCATTCTTGGGTGGTTGGTTTGGCCCTTGTTCCTGTAACTCGAATCCTAGCCCGATATATCCCATTTTAATTTTACACCATTGTGAACCTTACGCCTTTTTTACTCTCTGATCGAGGTTCTCGGCATTGAAAAATCTTCGTAAACTAAATCACACGTGTATATGTTGATATTTAAGAGATATACAGTCAAGAAAATCAAGGGCAATAGTGATATATATGCGGATTAGACACCAAAAAAAAAACACTCAACAAATGGCTACAATTTAAGGAATGTGTTTAGTGACGGAATCAGATTCCTAATTGATGGAGAAAGGTATGGTGGTAAGAAAAGCTGCTTCTAGGAGGTTGTCAAGTGTTTTTGCTCGACGATTCCATTCTTGGGTGGTTGGTTTGGCCCTTGTTCCTGTAACTCGCATGCTAGCCCGGTATATCCCATTTTAATCTTACACCATTGTGAACCTTACGCCTTTTTTACTCTCTGATCGAGGTTCTCGGCATTGAAAAATCTTCGTAAACTAAATCACACGTGTATATGTTGACATTTAAGAGATATATAGTCAAGAAAATAAAGGGCAATGGTGATATATATGCGGATTAGAAAAAAAAAAACACTCAACAAATGGCTACAATTTAAGGAATGTGTTTAGTGACGGCATCAGATTCCTAATTGATGGAGAAAAGTCTGGTGGCAAGAAAAGCTGCTTCTAGGAGGTTGTCAAGTGTTTTCGCTCGACGATTCCATTCTTGGGTGGTTGGTTTGGCCCTTGTTCCTGTAACTCGAATTCTAGCCCGGTATATCCCATTTTAATTTTACACCATTGTGAACCTTATGCCTTTTTTACTCTCTGATCGAGGTTCTCGGCATTGAAAAATCTTCGTAAACTAAATCACACGTGTATTTGTTGACATTTAAGAGATATATAGTCAAGAAAATCAAGGGCAATAGTGATATATATGCGGATTAGACACCAAAAAAAACACTCAACAAATGGCTACAATTTAAGGAATGTGTTTAGTGACGGCATCAGATTCCTAATTGATGGAGAAAAGTCTGGTGGCAAGAAAAGCTGCTTCTAGGAGGTTGTCAAGTGTTTTCGCTCGACGATTCCATTCTTGGGTGGTTGGTTTGGCCCTTGTTCCTGTAACTCGAATTCTAGCCTGGTATATCCCATCTTAATTTTACACCATTGTGAACCTTACGCCTTTTTTACTCTCTGATCGAGGTTCTCGGCATTGAAAAATCTTCGTAAACTAAATCAGACGTGTATATGTTGATATTTAAGAGATATACAGTCAAGAAAATCAAGGGCAATGGTGATATATATGCGGATTAGACAAAAAAAAACACACTCAACAAATGGCTACAATTTAAGGAATGTGTTTAGTGACGGCATCAGATTCCTAATTGATGGAGAAAGGTCTGGTGGTAAGAAAAGCTGCTTCTAGGAGGTTGTCAAGTGTTTTCGCTCGAGGATTCCATTCTTGGGTGGTTGGTTTGGCCCTTGTTCCTGTAACTCGAATCCTAGCCCGGTATATCCTATTTTAATTTTACACCATTGTGAACCTTATGCCTTTTTTACTCTCTGATCGAGGTTCTCGGCATTGAAAAATCTTCGTAAACTAAATCACACGTGTATATGTTGATATTTAAGAGATATACTGTAAAGAAAATCAAGGGCAATGGTGATATATATGCGGATTAGACACAAAAAAAAAAAACACTCAACAAATGGCTACAATTTAAGGAATGTGTTTAGTGACGGCATCAGATTCCTAATTGATGGAGAAAGGTCTGGTGGTAAGAAAAACTGCTTCTAGGAGGTTGTCAAGTGTTTTCGCTAGACGATTCCATTCTTGGGTGGTTGGTTTGGCCCTTGTTCCTGTAACTCGAATCCTAGCACGGTATATCCTATTTTAATTTTACACCATTGTGAACCTTACTCCTTTTTTACTCTCTGATCGAGGTTCTCGGCATTGTAAATCTTCGTAAACTAAATCACACGTGTATATGTTGATATTTAAGAGATATACAGTCAAGAAAATCAAGGGCAATGGTGATATATATGCGGATTAGACACCAAAAAAAAAAACACTCAACAAATGGCTACAATTTAAGGAACGTGTTTAGTGACGGCATCAGATACCTAATTGATGGAGAAATGTCTGGTGGTAAGAAAAGCTGCTTCTAGGAGGTTGTCAAGTGTTTTTGCTCGACGATTCCATTCTTGGGTGGTTGGTTTGGCCCTTGTTCCTGTAACTCGAATGCTAGGCCGATATATCCCATTTTAATCTTACACCATTGTGAACCTTACGCCTTTTTTACTCTCTGATCGAGGTTCTCGGCATTGAAAAATCTTCGTAAACTAAATCACACGTGTATATGTTGACATTTAAGAGATATATAGTCAAGAAATCAAGGGCAATGGTGATATATATGCGGATTAGACACAAAAAAAAACACTCAACAAATGGCTACAATTTAAGGAATGTGTTTAGTGACGGCATCAGATTCCTAATTGATGGAGAAAAGTCTGGTGGCAAGAAAAGCTGCTTCTAGGAGGTTGTCAAGTGTTTTCGCTCGACGATTCCATTCTTGGGTGGTTGGTTTGGCCCTTGTTCCTGTAACTCGAATTCTAGCCCGGTATATCCCATTTTAATTTTACACCATTGTGAACCTTATGCCTTTTTTACTCTCTGATCGAGGTTCTCGGCATTGAAAAATCTTCGTAAACTAAATCATACGTGTATATGTTGACATTTAAGAGATATATAGTCAAGAAAATCAAGGGCAATAGTGATATATATGCGGATTAGACACCAAAAAAAAAACACTCAACAAATGGCTACAATTTAAGGAATGTGTTTATTGACGGCATCAGATTCCTAATTGATGGAGAAAAGTCTGGTGGCAAGAAAAGCTGCTTCTAGGAGGTTGTCAAGGGTTTTCGCTCGACGATTCCATTCTTGGGTGGTTGGTTTGGCCCTTGTTCCTGTAACTCGAATTCTAGCCTGGTATATCCCATTTTAATTTTACACCATTGTGAACCTTACGCCTTTTTTACTCTCTGATCGAGGTTCTCGGCATTGAAAAATCTTCGTAAACTAAATCAGGCGTGTATATGTTGATATTTAAGAGATATACAGTCAAGAAAATCAAGGGCAATGGTGATATATATGCGGATTAGACACCAAAAAAAACACACTCAACAAATGGCTACAATTTAAGAAATGTGTTTAGTGACGGCATCAGATTCCTAATTGATGGAGAAAGGTCTGGTGGTAAGAAAAGCTGCTACTAGGAGGTTGTCAAGTGTTTTCGCTCGAGGATTCCATTCTTGGGTGGTTGGTTTGGCCCTTGTTCCTGTAACTCGAATCCTTGCCCGGTATATCCATTTTAATTTTACACCATTGTGAACCTTACGCCTTTTTTACTCTCTGATCGAGGTTCTCGGCATTGAAAAATCTTTGTAAACTAAATCACACGTGTATATGTTGATATTTAAAAGATATACAGTCAAGAAAATCAAGGACAATGGTGATATTTATGCGGATTAGACACAAAAAAAAAACACTCAACAAATGGTTACAATTTAAGGAATGTGTTTAGTGACGGCATCAGATTTCTAATTGATGGAGAAAGGTCTGGTGGTAA
This sequence comes from Helianthus tuberosus, assembly GCA_030545235.1. NCBI lineage: Eukaryota > Viridiplantae > Streptophyta > Magnoliopsida > Asterales > Asteraceae > Helianthus > Helianthus tuberosus. The sequence goes on along the minus strand of CM060446.1, from coordinate 18,157,870 downwards.
GAAAAGCTGCTTCTAGGAGGTTGTCAAGTGTTTTTGCTCGACGATTCCATTCTTGGGTGGTTGGTTTGGCCCTTGTTCCTGTAACTCGAATGCTAGCCCGGTATATCCCATTTTAATCTTACACCATTGTGAACCTTACGCCTTTTTTACTCTCTTATCGAGGTTCTCGGCATTGAAAAATCTTCGTAAACTAAATCACACGTGTATATGTTGACATTTAAGAGATATATAGTCAAGAAAATCAAGGGCAATGGTGATATATATGCGGATTAGACACAAAAAAAAACACTCAACAAATGGCTACAATTTAAGGAATGTGTTTAGTGACGGCATCAGATTCCTAATTGATGGAGAAAAGTCTGGTGGCAAGAAAAGCTGCTTCTAGGAGGTTGTCAAGTGTTTTCGCTCGACGATTCCATTCTTGGGTGGTTGGTTTGGCCCTTGTTCTTGTAACTCGAATTCTAGCCCGGTATATCCCATTTTAATTTTACACCATTGTGAACCTTATGCCTTTTTTACTCTCTGATCGAGGCTATCGGCATTGAAAAATCTTCGTAAACTAAATCATACGTGTATATGTTGACATTTAAGAGATATATAGTCAAGAAAATCAAGGGCAATAGTGATATATATGCGGATTAGACACCAAAAAAAAACACTCAACAAATGGCAACAATTTATGGAATGTGTTTAGTGACGGCATCAGATTCCTAATTGATGGAGAAAAGTCTGGTGGCAAGAAAAGCTGCTTCTAGGAGGTTGTCAAGTGTTTTCGCTCGACGATTCCATTCTTGGGTGGTTGGTTTGGCCCTTGTTCCTGTAACTCGAATTCTAGCCTGTTATATCCTATTTTAATTTTACACCATTGTGAACCTTACGCCTTTTTTACTCTCTGATCGAGGTTCTCGGCATTGAAAAATCTTCGTAAACTAAATCAGACGTGTATATGTTGATATTTAAGAGATATACAGTCAATAAAATCAAGGGCAATGGTGATATATATGCGGATTAGACACCAAAAAAAACACACTCAACAAATGGCTACAATTTAAGGAATGTGTTTAGTGACGGCATCAGATTCCTAATTGATGGAGAGGTCTGGTGGGAAGAAAAGCTGCTTCTAGGAGGTTGTCAAGTGTTTTCGCCCGAGGATTCCATTCTTGGGTGGTTGGTTTGGCCCTTGTTCCTGTAACTCGAATCCTAGCCCGGTATATCCCATTTTAATTTTACACCGTTGTGAACCTCACGCCTTTTTTACTCTCTGATCGAGGTTCTCGGCATTGAAAAATCCTCGTAAACTAAATCACACGTGTATATGTTGATATTTAAGAGATATACAGTCAAGAAAATCAAGGGCAATGGTGATATATATGCGGATTAAACACAAAAAAAAAACACTCAACAAATGGCTACAATTTAAGGAATGTGTTTAGTGACGGCATCAGATTCCTAATTGATGGAGAAAGGCCTGGTGCAAGAAAAGCTGCTTCTAGGAGGTTGTCAAATGTTTTCGCTCGATGATTCCATTCTTGGGCGGTTGGTTTGGCCCTTGTTCCTGTAACTCGAATCATAACCCAGTATATCCCATTTTAATTTTACACCATTATGAACCTTACGCCTTTTTTACTCTCTGATCGAGGTTCTCGGCATTGAAAAATCTTTGTAAACTAAATCACACGTGTATATGTTGATATTTAAGAGATATACAGTCAAGAAAATCAAGGGCAATGGTGATATATATGCGGATTAGACACCAACAAAAAACACTCAACAAATGGCTACAATTTAAGGAATGTGTTTAGTGACGGCATCAGATTCCTAATTGATGGAGAAAGGTCTGGTGGTAAGAAAAGCTGCTTCTAGGAAGTTGTCAAGTATTTTTGCTCGACGAATCCATTCTTGGGTAGTTGGTTTGGCCCTTGTTCCTGTAACTCGAATCCTAGCCCAGTATATCCCATTTTAATTTTACACCATTGTGAAACTTACGCCTTTTTTACTCTCTGATCGAGGTTCTCGGCATTGAAAAATCTTCGTAAACTAAATCACACGTGTATATGTTGACATTTAAGAGATGTACAGTCAAGAAAATCAAGGGCAATGGTGATATATATGCGGATTAGACACCAAAAAAAAAACACTCAACAAATGGCTACAATTTAAGGAATGTGTTTAGTGACGACATCAGATTCCTAATTGATGGAGAAAGGTCTGGTGGCAAGAAAAGCTGCTTCTAGGAGGTTGTCAAGTGTTTTCGCTCGACGATTCCATTCTTGGGTGGTTGGTTTGGCCCTTGTTCCTGTAACTCGAATCCTAGCCCCCGGTATATCCCATTTTAATTTTACACCATTGTGAACCTTACGCGTTTTTTACTCTCTGATCGAGGTTCTCGGCATTGAAAAATCTTCGTAAACTAAATCACACGTGTATATGTTGATATTTAAGAGATATACAGTCAAGAAAATCAAGGGCAATGTTGATATATATGCGGATTAGACACCAAAAAAAAAACACTCAACAAATGGCTACAATTTAAGGAATGTGTTTAGTGACGGCATCAGATTCCTAATTGATGGAGAAAGGTCTGGTGGTAAGAAAAGCTGCTTCTAGGAGGTTGTCAAGTGTTTTCGCTCGACGAATCCATTCTTGGGTAGTTGGTTTGGCCCTTGTTCATGTAACTCGAATCCTAGCCCGGTATATCCCATTTTAATTTTACACCATTGTGAACCTTACGCCTTTTTTACTCTCTGATCGAGGTTCTCGGCATTGAAAAATCTTCGTAAACTAAATCACACGTGTATATGTTGACAATTAAGAGATATACAGTCAAGAAAATCAAGGGCAATAGTGATATATATGCGGATTAGACACCAAAAAAAAACACTCAACAAATGGCTACAATTTAAGGAATGTGTTTAGTGACGACGTCAGATTCCTAATTGATGGAGAAAGGTCTGGTGGCAAGAAAAGCTGCTTCTAGGAGGTTGTCAAGTGTTTTCGCTCGACGATTCCATTCTTGGGTGGTTGGTTTGGCCCTTGTTCCTGTAACTCGAATCCTGGCTCGGTATATCCCATTTTAATTTTACACCATTGTGAACCTTACGCCTTTTTTACTCATTGATCGAGGTTCTCGGCATTGAAAAATCTTCGTAAACTAAATAACACGTGTATATGTTGATATATAAGAGATATACAGTCAAGAAAAATCAAGGGCAATAGTGATATATATGCGGATTAGACACAAAAAAAAAACACTTAACAAATGGCCACAATTTAAGGAATGTGTTTAGTGACGGCATCAGATTCCTAATTGATGGAGAAAGGTCTGGTGGTAAGAAAAGCTGCTTCAGAAAGGTCTGGTGGTAAGAAAAGCTGCTTCTAGGAGGTTGTCAAGTGTTTTCGCTCGACGATTCCATTCTTGGGTGGTTGGTTTGGCCCTTGTTCCTGTAACTCGAATCATAACCCAGTATATCCCATTTTAATTTTACACCATTATGAACCTTACGCCTTTTTTACTCTCTAATCGAGGTTCTCGGCATTGAAAAATCTTTGTAAACTAAATCACACGTGTATATGTTGATATTTAAGAGATATAAAGTCAAGAAAATCAAGGGCAATGGTGATATATATGCGGATTAGACACCAACAAAAAACACTCAACAAATGGCTACAATTTAAGGAATGTGTTTAGTGACGGCATCAGATTCCTAATTGATGGAGAAAGGTCTGGTGGTAAGAAAAGCTGCATCTAGGAAGTTGTCAAGTATTTTTGCTCGACGAATCCATTCTTGGGTAGTTGGTTTGGCCCTTGTTCCTGTAACTCGAATCCTAGCCCAGTATATCCCATTTTAATTTTACACCATTGTGAACCTTACGCCTTTTTTACTCTCTGATCGAGGTTCTCGGCATTGAAAAATCTTCGTAAACTAAATCACACGTGTATATGTTGACATTTAAGAGATGTACAGTCAAGAAAATCAAGGGCAATGGTGATATATATGCGGATTAGACACCAAAAAAAAAACACTCAACAAATGGCTACAATTTAAGGAATGTGTTTAGTGACGACATCAGATTCCTAATTGATGGAGAAAGGACTGGTGGCAACAAAAGCTGCTTCTAGGAGGTTGTCAAGTGTTTTCGCTCGACGATTCCATTCTTGGGTGGTTGGTTTGGCCCTTGTTCCTGTAACTCGAATCCTAGCCCCCGGTATATCCCATTTTAATTTTACACCATTGTGAACCTTACGCCTTTTTTACTCTCTGATCGAGGTTCTCGGCATTGAAAAATCTTCGTAAACTAAATCACACGTGTATATGTTGATACTTAAGAGATATACAGTCAAGAAAATCAAGGGCAATGGTGATATATGTGCGGATTAGACCCCAAAAAAAACACTCAACAAATAGCTACAATTTAAGGAATGTGTTTAGTGACGGCAACAGATTCCTAATTGATGGAGAAAGGTCTGGTGGTAAGAAAAGCAGCTTCTAGGAGGTTGTCAAGTGTTTTCGCTCGACGATTCCATTCATGGGTGGTTGGTTTGGCCCATGTTCCTGTAACTCGAATCCTAGCCCGGTATATCCCATTTTAATTTTACACCATTGTGAACCTTACGCCTTTTTTACTCCCTGATCGAGGTTCTTGGTATTAAAAAATCTTCGTAAACTAAATCACACGTGTATATGTTGACATTTAAGAGATATACAGTCAAGAAAATTAAGGGCAATGATGATATATATGCGGATTAGACACCAAAAAAAAACACTCAACAAATGGCTACAATTTAAGGAATGTGTTTAGTGACGGCATTAGATTCCTAATTGATGGAGAAAGGTCTGGTGGTAAGAAAAGCTGCTTCTAGGAGGTTGTCAAGTGTTTTCGCTCGACGATTCCATTCTTGGGTGGTTGGTTTGGCCCTTGTTCCTGTAACTCGAATCCTAGCCCGGTATATCCCATTTTAATCTTACACCTTTGTGAACCTTACCCCTTTTTTACTCTCTGATCCAGGTTCTCGGCATTGAAAAATCTTCATAAACTAAATCACACGTGTATATGTTGATATTTAAGAGATATACAGTTTAGAAAATCAAGGGGAATGGTGATATATATGCGGATTAGACACAAAAAAAAAACACTCAACAAATGGCTACAATTTAAGGAATGTGTTTAGTGACGGCATCAGATTCCTAATTGATGGAGAAAGGTCAGGTGGCAAGAAAAGCTGCTTCTAGGGGGTTGTCAAGTGTTTTCGCTAGACGATTCCATTCTTGGGTGGTTGGTTTGGCCCTTGTTCCTGTAACTCGAATCCTAGCCCGGTATATCCCATTTTAATTTTACACCATTATGAACCTTACGCCTTTTTTACTCTCTGATCGAGGTTTTCGGCATTGAAAAATCTTCGTAAACTAAATCACACGTGTATATGTTGACATTTAAGAGATATACAGTCAAGAGAATCAAGGGCAATGGTGATATATATGCAGATTAGACACCAATAAAAACAGTCAACAAATGGCTACAATTTAAGGAACGTGTTTAGTGACGGCATCAGATTCCTAATTGATGGAGAAAGGTCTGGTGGCAAGAAAAGCTGCTTCTAGGAGGTTGTCAAGTGTTTTCGGTCGACGATTCCATTCTTGGGTGGTTGGTTTGGCCCTTGTTCCTGTAACTCGATTCATAGCCCATTATATCCCACTTTAATTTTACACCATTATGAACCTTACGCCTTTTTTACTCTCTGATCGAGGTTCTCGGCATTGAAAAATCTTCCTAAACTAAATCACACGTGTATATGTTGATATTTAAAAGATATACAGTCAAGAAAATCAAGGGCAATGTTGATATATATGCGGATTAGACACCAAAAAAAAAAACACTCAACAAATGGCTACAATTTAAGGAATGTGTTTAGTGACGGCATCAGATTCCTAATTGATGGAGAAAGGTCTGGTGGTAAGAAAAGCTGCTTCTAGGAGGTTGTCAAGTGTTTTCGCTCGACGAATCCATTCTTGGGTAGTTGGTTTGGCCCTTGTTCATGTAACTCGAATCCTAGCCCGGTATATCCCATTTTAATTTTACACCATTGTGAACCTTACGCCTTTTTTACTCTCTGATCGAGGTTCTCGGCATTGAAAAATCTTCGTAAACTAAATCACACGTGTATATGTTGACAATTAAGAGATATACAGTCAAGAAAATCAAGGGCAATAGTGATATATATGCGGATTAGACACCAAAAAAAAAACACTCAACAAATGGCTACAATTTAAGGAATGTGTTTAGTGACGACATCAGATTCCTAATTGATGGAGAAAGGTCTGGTGGCAAGAAAAGCTGCTTCTAGGAGGTTGTCAAGTGTTTTCGCTCGACGATTCCATTCTTGGGTGGTTGGTTTGGCCCTTGTTCCTGTAACTCGAATCCTGGCTCGGTATATCCCATTTTAATTTTACACCATTGTGAACCTTACGCCTTTTTTACTCTCTGATCGAGGTTCTCGGCATTGAAAAATCTTCGTCTACTAAATAACACGTGTATATGTTGATATATAAGAGATATACAGTCAAGAAAAATCAAGGGCAATAGTGATATATATGCGGATTAGACACCAAAAAAAAACACTCAACAAATGGCCACAATTTAAGGAATGTGTTTAGTGACGGCATCAGATTCCTAATTGATGGAGAAAGCTCTGGTGGTAAGAAAAGCTGCTTCAGAAAGGTCTGGTGGTAAGAAAAGCTGCTTCTAGGAGGTTGTCAAGTGTTTTCGCTCGACGATTCCATTCTTGGGTGGTTGGTTTGGCCCTTGTTCCTGTAACTCGAATCATAACCCAGTATATCCCATTTTAATTTTACACCATTATGAACCTTACGCCTTTTTTACTCTCTGATCGAGGTTCTTGGCATTGAAAAATCTTTGTAAACTAAATCACACGTGTATATGTTGATATTTAAGAGATATACAGTCAAGAAAATCAAGGGCAATGGTGATATATATGCGGATTAGACGCCAACAAAAAACACTCAACAAATGGCTACAATTTAAGGAATGTGTTTAGTGACGGCATCAGATTCCTAATTGATGGAGAAAGGTCTGGTGGTAAGAAAAGTTGCTTCTAGGAAGTTGTCAAGTATTTTTGCTCGACGAATCCATTCTTGGGTAGTTGGTTTGGCCCTTGTTCCTGTAACTCGAATCCTAGCCCAGTATATCCCATTTTAATTTTACACCATTGTGAAACTTACGCCTTTTTTACTCTCTGATCGAGGTTCTCGGCATTGAAAAATCTTCGTAAACTAAATCACACGTGTATATGTTGACATTTAAGAGATGTACAGTCAAGAAAATCAAGGGCAATGGTGATATATATGCGGATTAGACACCAAAAAAAAAACACTCAACAAATGGCTACAATTTAAGGAATGTGTTTAGTGACGACATCAGATTCCTAATTGATGGAGAAAGGTCTGGTGGCAAGAAAAGCTGCTTCTAGGAGGTTGTCAAGTGTTTTCGCTCGACGATTCCATTCTTGGGTGGTTGGTTTGGCCCTTGTTCCTGTAACTCGAATCCTAGCCCCCGGTATATCCCATTTTAATTTTACACCATTGTGAACCTTACGCGTTTTTTACTCTCTGATCGAGGTTCTCGGCATTGAAAAATCTTCGTAAACTAAATCACACGTGTATATGTTGATATTTAAGAGATATACAGTCAAGAAAATCAAGGGCAATGTTGATATATATGCGGATTAGACACCAAAAAAAAAACACTCAACAAATGGCTACAATTTAAGGAATGTGTTTAGTAACGGCATCAGATTCCTAATTGATGGAGAAAGGTCTGGTGGTAAGAAAAGCTGCTTCTAGGAGGTTGTCAAGTGTTTTCGCTCGACGAATCCATTCTTGGGTAGTTGGTTTGGCCCTTGTTCATGTAACTCGAATCCTAGCCCGGTATATCCCATTTTAATTTTACACCATTGTGAACCTTACGCCTTTTTTACTCTCTGATCGAGGTTCTCGGCATTGAAAAATCTTCGTAAACTAAATCACACGTGTATATGTTGACAATTAAGTGATATACAGTCAAGAAAATCAAGGGCAATAGTGATATATATGCGGATTAGACACCAAAAAAAAACACTCAACAAATGGCTACAATTTAAGGAATGTGTTTAGTGACGACGTCAGATTCCTAATTGATGGAGAAAGGTCTGGTGGCAAGAAAAGCTGCTTCTAGGAGGTTGTCAAGTGTTTTCGCTCGACGATTCCATTCTTGGGTGGTTGGTTTGGCCCTTGTTCCTGTAACTCGAATCCTGGCTCGGTATATCCCATTTTAATTTTACACCATTGTGAACCTTACGCCTTTTTTACTCATTGATCGAGGTTCTCGGCATTGAAAAATCTTCGTAAACTAAATAACACGTGTATATGTTGATATATAAGAGATATACAGTCAAGAAAAATCAAGGGCAATAGTGATATATATGCGGATTAGACACAAAAAAAAACACTTAACAAATGGCCACAATTTAAGGAATGTGTTTAGTGACGGCATCAGATTCCTAATTGATGGAGAAAGGTCTGGTGGTAAGAAAAGCTGCTTCAGAAAGGTCTGGTGGTAAGAAAAGCTGCTTCTAGGAGGTTGTCAAGTGTTTTCGCTCGACGATTCCATTCTTGGGTGGTTGGTTTGGCCCTTGTTCCTGTAACTCGAATCATAACCCAGTATATCCCATTTTAATTTTACACCATTATGAACCTTACGCCTTTTTTACTCTCTAATCGAGGTTCTCGGCATTGAAAAATCTTTGTAAACTAAATCACACGTGTATATGTTGATATTTAAGAGATATAAAGTCAAGAAAATCAAGGGCAATGGTGATATATATGCGGATTAGACACCAACAAAAAACACTCAACAAATGGCTACAATTTAAGGAATGTGTTTAGTGACGGCATCAGATTCCTAATTGATGGAGAAAGGTCTGGTGGTAAGAAAAGCTGCATCTAGGAAGTTGTCAAGTATTTTTGCTCGACGAATCCATTCTTGGGTAGTTGGTTTGGCCCTTGTTCCTGTAACTCGAATCCTAGCTCAGTATATCCCATTTTAATTTTACACCATTGTGAACCTTACGCCTTTTTTACTCTCTGATCGAGGTTCTCGGCATTGAAAAATCTTCGTAAACTAAATCACACGTGTATATGTTGACATTTAAGAGATGTACAGTCAACAAAATCAAGGGCAATGGTGATATATATGCGGATTAGACACCAAAAAAAAAACACTCAACAAATGGCTACAATTTAAGGAATGTGTTTAGTGACGACATCAGATTCCTAATTGATGGAGAAAGGTCTGGTGGCAACAAAAGCTGCTTCTAGGAGGTTGTCAAGTGTTTTCGCTCGACGATTCCATTCTTGGGTGGTTGGTTTGGCCCTTGTTCCTGTAACTCGAATCCTAGCCCCCGGTATATCCCATTTTAATTTTACACCATTGTGAACCTTACGCCTTTTTTACTCTCTGATCGAGGTTCTCGGCATTGAAAAATCTTCGTAAACTAAATCACACGTGTATATGTTGATACTTAAGAGATATACAGTCAAGAAAATCAAGGGCAATGGTGATATATGTGCGGATTAGACCCCAAAAAAAACACTCAACAAATAGCTACAATTTAAGGAATGTGTTTAGTGACGGCAACAGATTCCTAATTGATGGAGAAAGGTCTGGTGGTAAGAAAAGCAGCTTCTAGGAGGTTGTCAAGTGTTTTCGCTCGACGATTCCATTCATGGGTGGTTGGTTTGGCCCATGTTCCTGTAACTCGAATCCTAGCCCGGTATATCCCATTTTAATTTTACACCATTGTGAACCTTACGCCTTTTTTACTCCCTAATCGAGGTTCTTGGCATTAAAAAATCTTCGTAAACTAAATCACACGTGTATATGTTGACATTTAAGAGATATACAATCAAGAAAATTAAGGGCAATGATGATATATATGCGGATTAGACACCAAAAAAAAACACTCAACAAATGGCTACAATTTAAGGAATGTGTTTAGTGACGGCATTAGATTCCTAATTGATGGAGAAAGGTCTGGTGGTAAGAAAAGCTGCTTCTAGGAGGTTGTCAAGTGTTTTCGCTCGACGATTCCATTCTTGGGTGGTTGGTTTGGCCCTTGTTCCTGTAACTCGAATCCTAGCCCGGTATATCCCATTTTAATCTTACACCTTTGTGAACCTTACCCCTTTTTTACTCTCTGATCCAGGTTCTCGGCATTGAAAAATCTTCATAAACTAAATCACACGTGTATATGTTGATATTTAAGAGATATACAGTTTAGAAAATCAAGGGGAATGGTGATATATATGCGTATTAGACACAAAAAAAAAACACTCAACAAATGGCTACAATTTAAGGAATGTGTTTAGTGACGGCATCAGATTCCTAATTGATGGAGAAAGGTCTGGTGGGAAGAAAAGCTGCTTCTAGGAGGCTGTCAAGTGTTTTCGCTCGACGATTCCATTCTTGGGTGGTTGGTTTGGCCCTTGTTCCTGTAACTCGAATCCTAGCCCGGTATATCCCATTTTAATTTTACACCATTGTGAACCTTACGCCTTTTTTTCTCTCTGATCGAGGTTCTCGGCATTGAAAAATGTTCCTAAACTAAATCACACGTGTATATGTTGATATTTAAGAGATAAACAGTCAAGAAAATCAAGGGCAATGGTGATATATATGCGGATTAGACACAAAAAAAAAACACTCAACAAATGGCTACAATTTAAGGTGTGTGTTTAGTGACGGCATCAGATTCCTAATTGATGGAGAAAGGTCTGGTGGTAAGAAAAACTGCTTCTAGGAGGTTGTCAAGTGTTTTCGCTCGACGATTCCATTCTAGGGTGGTTGGTTTGGCCCTTGTTCCTGTAACTCGAATCCTAGCCCGATATATCCCATTTTAATCTTACACCTTTGTGAACCTTACACCTTTTTTACTCTCTGATCGAGGTTCTCGGCATTGAAAAATCTTCGTAAACTAAATCACACGTGTATATGTTGATATTTAAGAGATATACAGTTAAGAAAATCAAGGGCAATGGTGATATATATGCGGATTAGACACCAAAAAAAACACTCAACAAATGGCTACAATTTAAGGAATGTGTTTAGTGACGGCATCAGATTCCTAATTGATGGAGAAAGGTCTGGTGGGAAGAAAATCTGCTTCTAGTAGGTTGTCAAGTGTTTTCGCTCGACGATTCCATTTTTGGGTGGTTGGTTTGGCCCTTGTTTCTGTAACTCGAATCCTAGCCCGGTATATCCCATTTTAATTTTACACCATTGTGAACCTTACGCCTTTTTTTCTCTCTGATCGAGGTTCTCGGCATTGAAAAATCTTCGTAAACTAAATCACACTTGTATATGTTGATATTTAAGAGATATACAGTCAAGAAAATCAAGGGCAATGGTGATATATATGCGGATTAGACACAAAAAATAAACACTTAACAAATGGCTACAATTTAAGGAATGTGTTTAGTGACGGCATCAGATTCCTAATTGATGGAGAAAGGTCTGGTGGCAAGAAAAGGTGCTTCTAGGAGGTTGTCAAGTGTTTTCGCTCGACGATTCCATTTTTAGCTTGTTGGTTTGGCCCTTGTTCATGTAACTCGAACCCAAGCCCGGTATATCCCATTATAGTTTTACACCATTGTGAACCTTACGCCTTTTTTACTCTCTGATCGAGGTTCTCGGTATTGAAAAATCTTCGTAAACTAAATCACACGTGTATATGTTGACATTTAAGAGATATACAGTCAAGAAAATCAAGGGCAATGGTGATATATATGCGGATTAGACACCAAAAAAAAAACACTCAACAAATGGCTACAATTTAAGGAATGTTCTTAGTGACGGCATCAGATTCCTAATTGATGGGGAAAGGTCTGGTGGTAAGAAAAGCTGCTTCTAAGAGGTTGTCAAGTGTTTTCGCTCGACGATTCCATTCTTGGGTGGTTGGTTTGGCCCTTGTTCCTGTAACTCGAATCCTAGCCCGGTATATCCCATTTTAATCTTACACCATTTTGAACCTTATGCCTTTTTTACTCTCTGATCGAGGTTCTCGGCATTGAAAAATCTTCGTAAACTAAATCACACGTGTAAATGTTGACATTTAAGAGATAGACAGTCAAGAAAATATAGGGCAATGGTGATATATACGCGGATTAGACACCAAAAAAAAAACACTCAACAAATGGCTACAATTTAAGGAATGTGTTTTGTAACGACATCAGTTTCCTAATTGATGGAGAAAGGTATGGTGGTAAGAAAAGCTGCTTCTAGGAGGTTGTCAAGTGTTTTCGCTCGACGATTCCATTCTTGGGTGGTTGGTTTGGCCCTTGTTCCTGTAACTCGAATCCTAGCCCGGTATATCCCATTTTAATATTACACCATTGTGAACTTTATGCCTTTTTTACTCTCTGATCGAGGTTCTCGGCATTGAAAAATCTTCGTAAACTAAATCACACGTGTATATGTTGACATTTAAGAGATATCCAGTCAAGAAAATCAAGGGAAATGGTGATATATATGCGGATTAGACACCAAAAAAAACAAAACACTCAACAAATGGCTACAATTTAAGGAATGTGTTTAGTGACGGCATCAGATTCCTAATTGATGGAGAAAGGTCTGGTGGCAAGAAAAGCTGCTTCTAGGAGGTTGTCAAGTGTTTTCGCTCGACGATTCCATTCTTAGCTTGTTGGTTTGGCCCTTGTTCCTGTAACTCGAATCCTAGCCCGGTATATCCCATTTTAGTTTTACACCATTGTGAACCTTACGCCTTTTTTACTCTCTGATCGAGGTTCTCGGTATTGAAAAATCTTCGTAAACTAAATCACACGTGTATATGTTGACATTTAAGAGATATACAGTCAAGAAAATCAAGGGCAATGATGATATATATGCGGATTAGACACAAAAAAAAACACTCAACAAATGGCTACAATTTAAGGAATGTGTTTAGTGACGGCATCAGATTCCTAATTGATGGAGAAAGGTCTGGTGGTAAGAAAAGCAGCTTCTAGGAGGTTGTCAAGTGTTTTCGCTCGACGATTCCATTCTTGGGTGGTTGGTTTGGCCCTTGTTCCTGTAACTCGAATCCTAGCCCTGTATATCCCATTTTAATTTTACACCATTGTGAACCTTACGCCTTTTTTACTCCCTGATCGAGGTTCTCGGCATTAAAAAATCTTCATAAACTAAATCACACGTGTATATGTTGACATTTAAGAGATATACAGTCAAGAAAATCAAGGGCAATGGTGATATATATGCGGATTAGACACCAAAAAAAAAACACTCAACAAATGGCTACAATTTAAGGAATGTGTTTAGTGACGGCATTAGATTCCTAATTGATGGAGAAAGTTCTGGTGGTAAGAAAAGCTGCTTCTAGGAGGTTTTCAAGTGTTTTCGCTCGACGATTCCATTCTTGGGTGGTTGGTTTGGCCCTTGTTCCTGTAACTCGAATCCTAGCCCGGTATATCCCATTTTAATCTTACACCTTTGTGAACCTTACGCCTTTTTTACTCTCTGATCGAGGTTCTCGGCATTGAAAAATCTTCGTAAACTATATCACACGTGTATATGTTGATATTTAAGAGATATACAGTCAAGAAAATCAAGGGCAATGGTGATATATATGCGGATTAGACACAAAAAAAACACTCAACAAATGGCTACAATTTAAGGAATGTGTTTAGCGACGGCATCAGATTCCTAATTGATGGAGAAAGGTCTGGTGGGAAAAAAAGCTGCTTCTAGGAGGTTGTCAAGTGTTCTCGCTCGATGATTCCATTCTTGGGTGGTTGGTTTGGCCCTTGTTCCTGTAACTCGAATCCTAGCCCGGTATATCCAATTTTAATTTTACACCATTGTGAACCTAACGCCTTTTTTTCTCTCTGATCGAGGTTCTCGGCATTGAAAAATGTTCGTAAACTAAATCACACGTGTATATGTTGATATTTAAGAGATATACAGTCAAGAAAATCAAGGGCAATGGTGATATATATGCGGATTAGACACCAAAAAAAAACACTCAACAAATGGCTACAATTTAAGGAATGTGTTTAGTGACGGCATCAGATTCCTAATTGATGGAGAAAGGTCTGGTGGTAAGAAAAGCTGCTTCTAGGAGGTTGTCAAGTGTTTTCGCTCGACGATTCCATTTTTGGGTGGTTGGTTTGGCCCTTGTTCCTGTAACTCGAATCCTAGCCCGGTATATCCCATTTTAATTTTACACCATTGTGAACCTTACGCCTTTTTTTCTCTCTGATCGAGGTTCTCGGCATTGAAAAATCTTCGTAAACTAAATCACACGTGTATATGTTGATATTTAAGAGATATACAGTCAAGAAAATCAAGGGCAATGGTGATATATATGCGGATTAGACACACAAAAAAAAACACTTAACAAATGGCTACAATTTAAGGAATGTGTTTAGTGACGGCATCAGATTCCTAATTGATGGAGAAAGGTCTGGTGGCAAGAAAAGCTGCTTCTAGGAGGTTGTCAAGTGTTTTCGCTCGACGATTCCATTCTTAGCTTGTTGGTTTGGCCCTTGTTCCTGTCACTCGAATCCTAGCCCGGTATATCCCATTTTAGTTTTACACCATTGTGAACCTTACGCCTTTTTTACTCTCTGATCGAGGTTCTCGGTATTGAAAAATCTTCGTAAACTAAATCACACGTGTATATGTTGACATTTAAGAGATATACAGTCAAAAAAATCAAGGGCAATGGTGATATATATGCGGATTAGACACAAAAAAAAAACACTCAACAAATGGCTACAATTTAAGGAATGTGTTTAGTGACGGCATCAGATTCCTAATTGATGGAGAAAGGTCTGGTGGTAAGAAAAGCTGCTTCTAGGTGGTTGTCAAGTGTTTTCGCTCGACGATTCCATTCTTGGGTGGTTGGTTTGGCCCTTGTTCCTGTAACTCGAATCCTAGCCCGGTATATCCCATTTTATTTTACACCATTGTGAACCTTACGCCTTTTTTACTCTCTGATCGAGGTTCTCGGCATTGAAAAATCTTCGTAAACTAAATCACACGTGTATATGTTGATATTTAAGAGATATACATCCAAGGAAATCAAGGGCAATGGTGATATATATGCGGATTAGACACAAAAAAAAAACACTCAACAAATGGCTACAATTTAAGGAATGTGTTTAGTGACGGCATCAGATTCCTAATTGATGGAGAAAGGTCTGGTGGCAAGAAAAGCTGCTTCTAGGAGGTTGTCAAGTGTTTTCGCTCGACGATTCCATTCTTGGGTGGTTGGTTTGGCCCTTGTTCCTGTAACTCGAATACTAGCCCGGTATATCCCATTTTAATTTTACACCATTGTGAACCTTACGCCTTTTTTACTCTCTGATCGAGGTTCTCGGCATTGAAAAATCTTCGTAAACTAAATCACACGTGTATATGTTGACATTTAAGAGATATACAGTCAAGAAAATCTAGGGCAATGGTGATATATATGCGGATTAAACACAAGAAAACACTCAACAAATGGCTACAATTTAAGGAATGTGTTTAGTGACGGCATCAGATTCCTAATTGATGGAGAAAGGTCTGGTTGTAAGAAAAGCTGCTTCTAGGAGATTGTCAAGTGTTTTTGCTCGACGATAAGAAAAGCTGCTTCTAGGAGGTTGTCAAGTGTTTTCGCTCGACGATTCCATTCTTGGGTGGTTGGTTTGGCCCTTGTTCCTGTAACTCGAATCCTAGCCCGGTATATCCCATTTTAATTTTACACCATTGTGAACCTTACGCCTTTTTTACTCTCTGATCGAGGTTCTCGGCATTGAAAAATCTTCGTAAACTAAATCACACGTGTATATGTTGATATTTAAGAGATACACAGTCAAGAAAATCAAGGGCAATGGTGATATATATGCGGATTAGACACAAAAAAAAAAACACTCAACAAATGGCTACAATTTAAGAAATGTGTTTAGTGACGGCATCAGATTCCTAATTGATGGAGAAAGGTCTGGTGGCAAGAAAAGCTGCTTCTAGGAGGTTGTCAAGTGTTTTCGCTCGACGATTCCATTCTTGGGTGGTTGGTTTGGTCCTCGTTCTTGTAACTCAAATACTAGCCCGATATATCCCATTTTAATTTTACACCATTGTGAACCTTACGCCTTTTTTACTCTCTGATCGAGGTTCTCGGCATTGAAAAATCTTCGTAAACTAAATCACACGTGTATATGTTGACATTTAAGAGATGTACATTCAAGAAAATCTAGGGCAATGGTGATATATATGCGGATTAGACACCCAAAAAAAAAACACTCAACAAATGGCTACAATTTAAGGAATGTGTTTAGTGACGGCATCAGATTCCTAATTGATGGAGAAAGGTCTGGTGGCAAGAAAAGCTGCTTCTAGGAGGTTGTCAAGTGTTTTCGCTCGACGATTCCATTCTTGAGTGGTTGGTTTGGCCCTTGTTCCTGTAACTCGAATCCTAGCCCGGTATATCCCATTTTAATCTTACACCATTGTGAACCTTACGCCTTTTTTACTCTTTAATAGAGGTTCTCGGCATTGAAAAATCTTCGTAAACTAAATCATACATGTATATGTTGATATTTAAGAGATATACAGTCAAGAAAATCAAGGGCAATGGTGATATATATGCGGATTAGACACAAAAAAAAACACTCAACAAATGGCTACAATTTAAGGAATGTGTTTAGTGACGGCATCAGATTCCTAATTGATGGAGAAAGGTCTGGTGGTAAGAAAAGCTGCTTCTAGGAGTTTGTCAAGTGTTTTCGCTCGACGATTCCATTCTTGGGTGGTTGGTTTGGCCCTTGTTCCTGTAACTCGAATCCTAGCCCGGTATATCCCATTTTAATTTTACACCATTGTGAACCTTACGCCTTTTTTTCTCTCTGATCGAGGTTCTCGGCATTGAAAAATATTCGTAAACTAAATCACACGTGTATATATTGATATTTAAGAGATATACAGTCAAGAAAATTAAGGGCAATGGTGATATATATGCGGATTAGACACCAAAAAAAATAACACTCAACAAATGGCTACAATTTAAGGAATGTGTTTAGTGACGGCATCAGATTCCTAATTGATGGAGAAAGGTCTGGTGGCAAGAAAAGCTGCTTCTAGGAGGTTGTCAAGTGTTTTCGCTCGACGATTCCATTCTTGGGAGGTTGGTTTGGCCCTTGTTCCTGTTACTCAAATACTAGCCCGATATATCCCATTTTAATTTTACACCATTGTGAACCTTACGCCTTTTTTACTCTCTGATTGAGGTTCTCGGCATTGAAAAATCTTCGTAAACTAAATCACACGTGTATATGTTGACATTTAATAGATATATAGTCAAGAAAATCTAGGGTAATGGTGATATATATGCGGATTAGACACCAAAAAAAACACTCAACAAATGGCTACAATTTAAGGAATGTGTTTAGTGACGGCATCAGATTCCTAATTGGTGGAGAAAGGTCTGGTGGCAAGAAAAGCTGCTTCTAGGAGGTTGTCAAGTGTTTTCGCTCGACGATTCCATTCTTGGGTGGTTGGTTTGGCCCTTGTTCCTGTAACTCGAATCCTAGCCCGGTTTATCCCATTTTAATCTTACACCATTGTGAACCTTACGCCTTTTTTACTCTCTGATCGAGGTTCTGGGCGTTGAAAAATCTTCGTAAACTAAATCATACGTGTATATGTTGATTTTTAAGAGATATACAGACAAGAAAATCAAGGATAATGGTGATATATATGCGGATTAGACACCAAAAAAAAAACACTCAACAAAGGGCTACAATTTAAGGAATGTGTTTAGTGACGGCATCAGATTCCTAACTGATGGAGAAAGGTCTGGTGGCAAGAAAAGCTGCTTCTAGGAGGTTGTCAAGTGTTTTCGCTCGACGATTCCATTCTTGGGTGGTTGGTTTGGCCCTTGTTCCTGTAACTCGAATCCTAGCCTGGTATATCCCATTTTAATCTTACACCATTGTGAACCTTACGCCTTTTTTACTCTCTGATCGAGGTTCTCGGCATTGAAAAATCTTCGTAAACAAAATCATACGTGTATATGTTGATATTTAAGAGATATACAGTCAAGAAAATCAAGGGCAATGGTGATATATATGCGGATTAGACACAAAAAAAAAACACTCAACAAATGGCTACAATTTAAGGAATGTGTTTAGTGACGGCATCAGATTCCTAATTGATGAAGAAAGGTCTGGTGGTAAGAAAAGCTGCTTCTAGGAGGTTGTGAAGTGTTTTCGCTCGACGATTCCATTCTTGGGAGGTTGGTTTGGCCCTTGTTCCTGTTACTCAAATACTAGCCCGATATATCCCATTTTAATTTTACACCATTGTGAACCTTACGCCTTTTTTACTCTCTGATCGAGCTTCTCGGCATTGAAAAATCTTCGTAAACTAAATCACACGTGTATATATTGATATTTAAGAGATATACAGTCAAGAAAATCAAGGGCAATGGTGATATATATGCGGATTAGACACCAAAAAAAAAACACTCAACAAATGGCTACAATTTAAGGAATGTGTTTAGTGACGGCATCAGATTCCTAATTGATGGAGAAAGGTCTGGTGGCAAGAAAAGCTGCTTCTAGGAGGTTGTCAAGTGTTTTCGCTCGACGATTCCATTCTTGGGTGGTTGGTTTGGCCCTTGTTCCTGTAACTCGAATCCTAGCCCGGTTTATCCCATTTTAATCTTACACCATTGTGAACCTTACGCCTTTTTTACTCTCTGATCGAGGTTCTGGGCATTGAAAAATCTTCGTAAACTAAATCATACGTGTATATGTTGATATTTAAGAGATATACAGACAAGAAAATCAAGGATAATGGTGATATATATGCGGATTAGACACCAAAAAAAAAAACACTCAACAAATGGCTACAATTTAAGGAATGTGTTTAGTGACGGCATCAGATTCCTAATTGATGGAGAAAGGTCTGGTGGCAAGAAAAGCTGCTTCTAGGAGGTTGTCAAGTGTTTTCGCTCGACGATTCCATTCTTGGGTGGTTGGTTTGGCCCTTGTTCCTGTAACTCGAATCCTAGCCCGGTATATCCCATTTTAATCTTACACCATTGTAAACCTTACGCCTTTTTTACTCTCTGATCGAGGTTCTCGGCATTGAAAAATCTTCGTAAACAAAATCATACGTGTATATGTTGATATTTAAGAGATATACAGTCAAGAAAATCAAGGGCAATGGTGATATATAGGCGGATTAGACACAAAAAAAAACACTCAACAAATGGCTACAATTTAAGGAATGTGTTTAGTGACGGCATCAGATTCCTAATTGATGAAGAAAGGTCTGGTGGTAAGAAAAGCTGCTTCTAGGAGGTTGTGAAGTGTTTTCGCTCGACGATTCCATTCTTGGGTGGTTGGTTTGGCCCTTGTTCATGTAACTCGAATCCTAGCCCGGTATATCCCATTTTAATTTTACACCATTGTGAACCTTACGCCTTTTTTTCTCTCTGATCGAGGTTCTCGGCATTGAAAAATCTTCGTAAACTAAATCACACGTGTATATGTTGATATTTAAGAGATATACAGTCAGGAAAATCAAGGGCAATGGTGATATATATGCGGATTAGACACAAAAAGAAAAACACTCAACAAATGGCTACAATTTAAGGAATGTGTTTAGTGATGGCATAAGATTCCTAATTGATGGAGAGAGGTCTGGTGGCAAGAAAAGCTACTTCTAGGAGGTTGTCAAGTGTTTTCGCTCGACGATTCCATTATTGGGTGGTTGGTTTGGCCCTTGTTCCTGTAACTCAAATACTAGCCCGGTATATCCCTTTTTAATTTTACACCATTGTGAACCTTACGCCTTTTTTACTCCCTAATCGAGGTTCTCGGCATTGAAAAATCTTCGTAAACTAAATCACACGTGTATTTGTTGACATTTAAGAGATATACAGTCAAGAAAATCAAGGGCAATGGTGATATATATGCGGATTAGACACCAAAAAAAACACTCAACAAATGGCTACAATTTAAGGAATGTGTTTAGTGACGGCATCAGATTCCTAATTCATGGAGAAAGGTCTGGTGGCAAGAAAAGCTGCTTCTAGGAGGTTGTCAAGTGTTTTCGCTCGACGATTCCATTCTTGGGTGGTTGGTTTGGCCCTTGTTCCTGTAACTCAAATACTAGCCCGATATATCCCATTTTAATTTTACACCATTGTGAACCTTACGCCTTTTTTACTCTCTGATCGAGGTTCTCGGCATTGAAAAATCTTCGTAAACTAAATTATACGTGTATATGTTGATATTTAAGAGATATACAGTCAAGAAAATCAAGGGCAATGGTGATATATATGCGGATTAGACACCAAAAAAAACACTCAACAAATGGCTACAATTTAAGGAATGTGTTTAGTGAGGGCATCAGATTCCTAATTGATGGAGAAATGTCTGGTGGTAAGAAAAGCTGCTTCTAGGAGGTTGTCAAGTGTTTTCGCTCGATGATTCCATTCTTGGGTGGTTGGTTTGGCCCTTGTTCCTGTAACTCGAATCCTAGCCTGGTATATCCTATTTTAATTTTACACCATTGTGAACCTTACGCCTTTTTTACTCTCTGATCGAGGTTCTCGGCATTGAAAAATCTTCGTAAACTAAATCACACGTGTATATGTTCATATTTAAGAGATACACAGTCAAGAAAATAAAGGGCAATGGTGATATATATGCGGATTAGACACCAAAAAAAAAACACTTAACAAATGGCTACAATTTAAGGAATTGTGTTTAGTGACGGCATCAGATACCTAATTGATGGAGAAAGGTCTGGTGGCAAGAAAAGCTGCTTCTAGGAGGTTGTCAAGTGTTTTTGCTCGACGATTCCATTCTTCGGTGGTTGGTTTGGCCCTTGTTCCTGTAACTCGAATCCTAGCCCGGTATATCACATTTTAATCTTACACCATTGTGAACCTTACGCCTTTTTTACTCTCTGATCGAGGTTCTCGGCATTGAAAAATCTTTCGTAAACTAAATCACACGTGTATATGTTGATATTTAAGAGATATACAGTCAAGAAAATCAAGGGAAATGGTGATATATATGCGGATTAGACACAAAAAAAAACACTCAACAAATGGCTACAATTTAAGGAATGTGTTTAATGATGGCATCAGATTCCTAATTGATGGAGAAATGTTTGGTGGCAAGAAAAGCTGCTTCTAGGAGGTTGTCAAGTGTTTTCGCTTGACGATTCCATTGTTGGGTGGTTGGTTTGGCCCTTGTTCCTGTAACTCGAATCCTAGCCCGGTATATCCCATTTTAATTTTACACCATTGTGAACCTTACGCCTTTTTTACTCTCTGATCGAGGTTCTCGGCATTGAAAAATCTTCGTAAACTAAATCACACGTGTATATGTTGATATTTAAGAGATATACAGTCAAGAAAATCAAGGGAAATGGTGATATATATGCGGATTAGACACCAAAAAAAAAACACTCAACAAATGGCTACAATTTAAGGAATGTATTTAGTGACGGCATCAGATTCCTAATTGATGGAGAAAGGTCTGGTGGTAAGAAAAGCTGCTTCTATGAGGTTGTCAAGTCTTTTCGCTTGACGATTCCATTCTTGGGTGGTTGGTTTGGCCCTTGTTCCAATAACTCGAATCCTAGCCCGGTATATCCCATTTTAATTTTAGACAATTGTGAACCATACGCCTTTTTTACTCTCTGATCGAGGTTCTCGGCATTGAAAAATCTTCGTAAACTAAATCACACGTGTATATATTGATATTTAAGAGATACACAATCAAGAAAATCAAGGGCAATGGTGATATATATGCGGATTAGACACCAAAAAAAAACACTCAACAAATGGCTACAATTTAAGGAATGTGTTTAGTGACGGCATCAGATTCCTAATTGATGGAGAAATGTCTGGTGGGAAGAAAAGCTGCTTCTTGGAGGTTGTCAAGTGTTTTTGCTTGACGATTCCATTCTTGGGTGGTTGGTTTGGCCCTTGTTCCTGTAACTCGAATCCTAGCCCGCTATATCCCATTTTAATTTTACACCATTGTGAACCTTACGCCTTTTTTACTCTCTGAACTAGGTTCTCGGCATTGAAGAATCTTTCGTAAACTAAATCACACGTGTATATGTTGATATTTAAGAGATATACAGTCAAGAAAATCAAGGGAAATGGTGATATATATGCGGATTAGACACAAAAAAAACACTCAACAAATGGCTACAATTTAAGGAATGTGTTTAATGATGGCATCAGATTCCTAATTGATGGAGAAATGTTTGGTGGCAAGAAAAGCTGCTTCTAGGAGGTTGTCAAGTGTTTTCGCTCGAAGATTCCATTCTTGGGTGGTTGGTTTGGCCCTTGTTCCTGTAACTCGAATCCTAGCCCGGTATATCCCATTTTAATTTTACACCATTGTGAACCTTACGCCTTTTTTACTCTCTGATCGAGGTTCTCGGCATTGAAAAATCTTTCGTAAACTAAATCACACGTGTATATGTTGATATTTAAGAGATATACAGTCAAGAAAATCAAGGGAAATGGTGATATATATGCGGATTAGACACAAAAAAAAACACTCAACAAATGGCTACAATTTAAGGAATGTGTTTAATGATGGCATCAGATTCCTAATTGATGGAGAAATGTGTGGTGGCAAGAAAAGCTGCTTCTAGGAGGTTGTCAAGTGTTTTCGCTCGACGATTCCATTGTTGGGTGGTTGGTTTGGCCCTTGTTCCTGTAACTCGAATCCTAGCCCGGTATATCCCATTTTAATTTTACACCATTGTGAACCTTACGCCTTTTTTACTCTCTGATCGAGGTTCTCGGCATTGAAAAATCTTTCGTAAACTAAATCACACGTGTATTTGTTGATATTTAAGAGATATACAGTCAAGAAAATCAAGGGCAATGGTGATATATATGCGGATTAGACACAAAAAAAAAAACACTCAACAAATGGCTACAATTTAAGGAATGTGTTTAGTGACGGCATCAGATTCCTAATTGATGGAGAAAGGTCTGGTGGGAAGAAAAGCTGCTTCTAGGAGGTTGTCAAGTGTTTTTGCTTGACGATTCCATTCTTGGGTGGTTGGTTTGGCCCTTGTTCCTGTAAATCGAATCCTAGCCCGCTATATCCCATTTTAATTTTACACCATTGTGAACCTTACGCCTTTTTTTCTCTCTGATCGAGGTTCTCGACATTGAAAAATCTTCGTAAACTAAATCACACGTGTATATGTTGATATTTAAGAGATATACAGTCAAGAAAATCAAGGGCAATGCTGATATATTTGCGGATTAGACTCCAAAAAAAAACTTAACAAATGGCTACAATTTAAGGAATGTGTTTAGTGACGGCATCAGATTCCTAATTGATGGAGAAAGGTCTGGTGGCAAGAAAAGCTGCTTCTAGGAGGTTGTCAAGTGTTTTCACTCGACGATTCCATTCTTAGCTTGTTGGTTTGGCCCTTGTTCCTGTAACTCGAATCCTAGCCCGGTATATCCCATTTTAGTTTTACACCATTGTGAACCTTACGCCTTTTTTACTCTCAGATCGAGGTTCTCGGCATTGAAAAATCTTCGTAAACTAAATCACACGTGTATATGTTGACATTTAAGAGATATACAATCAAGAAAATCAAGGGCAATGGTGATATATATGCGGATTAGACACCAGAAAAAAACACTCAACAAATGGCTACAATTTAAGGAATGTGTTTAGTGACGGCATCAGATTCCTAATTGATGGAGAAATGTCTGGTGGTAAGAAAAGCTGCTTCTAGGAGGTTGTCAAGTGTTTTCGCTCGACGATTCCATTCTTGGGTGGTTGGTTTGGCCCTTTTTCCTGTAACTCGAATCCTAGCCCGGTATATCCCATTTTAATTTTACACCATTGTGAACCATACGCCTTTTTTACTCTCTGATCGAGGTTCTCGGCATTGAAAAATCTTCGTAAACTAAATCACACGTGTATATGTTGATATTTAAGAGATATACAATCAAGAAAATCAAGGGCAATGGTGATATATATGCGGATTAGACACCAAAAAAAACACTCAACAAATGGCTAGAATTTAAGGAATGTGTTTAGTGATGGCATCAGATTCCTAATTGATGGAGAAAGGTCTGGTGGCAAGAAAAGCTGCTTCTAGGAGGTTGTCAAGTGTTTTCGCTCGAGGATTCCATTCTTGGGTGGTTGGTTTGGCCCTTGTTCCTGTAACTTGAATTCTAGCCCGGTATATCCCATTTTAATTTTACACCATTGTGAACCTTACGCCTTTTTTACTCCCTGATCGAGGTTCTCGGCATTGAAAAATCTTCGTAAACTAAATCACACGTGTATATGTTGACATTTAAGAGATATACAGTCAAGAAAATCAAGGGCAATGGTGATATATATGCGGATTAGACACCAAAAAAAAACACTCAACAAATGGCTACAATTTAAGGAATGTGTTTAGTGACGGCATCAGCTTCCTAATTGATGGAGAAAGGTCTGGTGGTAAGAAAAGCTGCTTCTAGGAGGTTGTCAAGTGTTTTCGCTCGACGATTCCATTCTTGGGTGGTTGGTTTGTGTTGGACCGTGTGTGACCCTATATAGTCAGTAAAAGGCAATTCATCTTTGAATACAGAGGCGGAATCAAAGTATGCAAAGTCACAACAGCTCGGATCCTTTTAACTTCTTTCTATTACTGATTTCCAATCTTTACAAGTGTTTCTGAATGAATTTTGACAGAGTTTCGACACCTACACCATGACCTGTTTCTGCTCCGGCGTTACAAATGAACTCAACTGAACCCTATATATAGACTGCTTGATTCCGCTCCAAACTACATACATTACGAGCGGAATCACCTAAGAACATCAGGAGCAGAATCAGAAAGTTCACTAGGAGCGGAATTAACATGAACTTATCATCTAGGAGCGGAATTACATGATAACATACAAACCTGATTTCGCTTCTAATGACATGAATGTCATTAGGAGCGAAATTACAATCTAAAATCCACTTTTTCATTTCCAAGCTCCGAACAATCCTATCTAAACCTAAGACTCAACTCAGACGTAGTTAACAGACATTTAGTGTACCAACAGACTCCCCCTTGGATGTTGACGAAGTCTTCGGCATTGAGTCTTCAGTCTTGGTCTCTTTCCAACTCTGTCTTCAAACTCCAGTTGCTCTCCCTCTCCGTAGTCTCTTTTTCCTTCAGGCTCCCACTTTCGTCAAGCTTCCGTGCTTTTGGGATCGACACCTGGTTTTCCGTATACAAGCTCCTCCAAGATAGTTATGTGGCTCTTTGAATCCACGCTTCCTCTTGCGTTGAGCTCGTCTTCAGACTCCCCCTTAGACTCAGCTGACGGGATCGTAGTCTGGCTTTCACAAGTTCACAAATTCAGGATCAATTCCTGGCTCTATTCTGCATATGCTCAGGATTTGAAACCTGGTTAACCTGCAAATCCTCTACCCATAACATAAGTTTCACAAATTTATAACACTTATATTTAAGAAACTTACTTGGTAGAAATCATTCATTCATCAATCTGTATAGTTACATCAAGTTCAAGTGAATGACCTTGATTAACTAATCACACAATCTTTCAAAACATTTGTATATAACATTCAAATTTTTCAACATATTCTCCCAACCCTCTAGTTCATCAAGTTTAGCACTTGGAATTTTGAAAAACAACTCTCCAACATCAGTTGTCGAAAATCTTTTTGTATTTTTCAAAATTTAAGCTAAAACACAATATTTTTGGATTTTAAAGAAATGCAGTAAAGAAATATAGATAGACAATATTTTTGTGAGTTTGTGTAAGAGGATCATATCAGTTTTTGAGACAAATCACTAGCACCATTAAGCTTTAATCATTTTAAGTTCTAAACGATTCACATAGATTGACGATATAGTTATCCTCTTAAACTCAATCTAAAAACTTTCGAAATGCTTACCGATACGTTAAGGTATATTAATTTTGCACTAAATTCTTATGGACCCCACGATCTCAGCATATCCCCTCATCATGCAATACACTGACTCAAGTAATGCCTTTAAACTTTCATCAACTGTGATATGTGCGAAAACAAAGCAGAATGTTTAAACATTAACAATCAGGTCGATACTTCCGTATACGCAGAGAAAGTCCAATGTTTAAACAAAATAAGAAAATAAAACAAGTTGAAGTTGTTTAGGCTTTAACCACCAGTTCGATACTCCCGTATACGCAGAGGTGATCCAAAGCTTAAACGAAACACCAAAGAAAATAAAGCAGAACGTTTAGGCACTAACATCCAGTTCGATACTCACGTATACGCAGAGGATGTCCAATGCTAAAACAAAATAAAGAAATAAAACAAGTTTAAATCTTTGCAAAATAAAATGCACAAAATCACAGCGACTTTTCAGCAAGTTGTGAAAGTTCACAGACTTAACCGGTTTTTATGTCTTTCGACATTCACCGATTACCGAGTAGGTACACAATCACGAAGGACAAAACTAAGTACTATGCTTTCAACCATGTTTCCCACTAGAACTAGGCTTTTTCATTTTAGTTTGTATCGTTATCGCAAATCTACTAGTCTAGCTGAGCCTATCGTCACATCTTTAGTGAGATCGTTTATCACATTTGACATTTCATTTCTTTAGCATGCTGTGATAGTCCACTGATTTACTATCATTTCCTCTTATTCACAACAAAACTCATTTTTGCTTTTTCAATGTTTTTGACATTTTCAAATTTTCTAATTTTTTTAAAATTTTTCTCCCCCTAAAATCAAAATATGTTTCAATTTTGATTTTCTGAGAAAATTTGAAAACAAACTTTGATACTCTACCTGTACAGTTTGTTTTTAAAAAAAATTGACAACCGATATCAAATTGCTTCAATTCGCCATCCACTTGGCATAAACAATCAGAACTTGTAACAACTCGTATAAAAACGTCTTAATTATTATTTTAATTGACCAATAGGAAACCCTAATTGAGAAACCCAAGTGATTCTGCATAATCCCTAAAATTTTCAGAATAGTTGGAATTAGAATCAGGGCCCCTAAAACTCAGGGGGGGGGGGTAAACCCTAGTTGATATTATCTTTACAGATTTACGTGGAAATTGAATTTTAACGAATTGTCGACTCACCTGAGCTAGTTGGACACGTACCTACCCTACCCTAAAAATGTCACCACAGGCGACACGCGGCACGTGACACGGATTCTTCCGCGACTAGCGGGAGGTGCAAATTTAGGGTATAAATAGAGGGTCGTGGGACTTGATTTCTGGAATTTGAGCGACGAACCAATTCATAATACGCTCCGAGATATCTTCTGTTTACCACAATTAACACACACGGTTCACTAATCGACGCCGCAATCAGGGTATTAACTCGATCGCTATTACGATTCATTTTCCGATCGATCAATGTACTCAATGGATGTTTAAGTGCTGCCCACATTAGGGTTATGCTTTGTCATTCGTCGTTAATTCGATGGATGTTTAAGTATCGCACTTTGTCATTCGTTGTGAGGGTTTGATCTCGTGGGTTATCGTAAATGCTGTATTGATTACTAACCCAGAATTGTGTGCCTGTTATTAAATTAGGTTGAAAAGGCTAAATCAGTAGGCTAAACTCTGCTCAAATTAAATCTGCAATGTGAGTCATTCTCTTTTTATCAACTATTTTACAATACCTCAAATTATTTTCAAAAGTTATAATTACAGGGACTAAGTCGTGGATATCTTGAATCACTGGCTAGTGGGGTATTGTGCACATTACTAATTTTCTCCCAGTTAGGTTCATTGACCTACTAGGGATAATCATCACTATTTAGGTTCATTGATCTAATAGTGGTATGACCATCGTCACCATTGTGACTTGTCACCATTGTGACAGAGCGCCAGATAAAAATAAGATAGAAGCCATTGTAATCGCTCTTATGCTGTAATTGATAACTATGCATCATTTTATGTAAATAGAATGATTCACTCAGTATTTCCCGCTGACAAAACCTTTTTCAAACATGTTTCAGGTGATCTGTTATGATCCAGGAAAAGTGCCGTGAAGCACTACAGGCTTAAGAAAGTGGCTCAGGATAAAATAAAGAAACATGTTTTGTAGAATAAAAGATTTCTTCGTGAAATCAAAAGATTGTAAATTACCGGGTTTTATCCCGAGTTGTGAAATAAAATAATCGGGAAATATTTCAGTTTTAAAAAGATCCTGATGATAAACTTCCGCTGTTAAACTCAATTAATTAAATACCACGGGATTTCTGTCCCGCGGCTCCTGAAACGGGTCAAACCGGGTCGGGGGCCGTGACAGAACTCCCCCTCACAACAAACTATTTTCCCATTATGATTTCAAAACACTTAAGTTTGTTTTAATCAAATGGTTTTTCTGGAAAATTAGTTTTGTTTGTCTTTTTACAAACTCGGGGTTCTTTCATCACATTGTTCACCTTTATCCACTCATCGGAAAGAGAAATTAAGTACAACTTAATGTCCTTGATTAGTCTTTTGTGATTCGAAATATCACAGTTACCAACCTGTTAATTTCTCAAGAAAATATGCCGATACCTGTTCCACACTTACCAACCTGGGAACTCCGGCAAGTCAGGATTTTACTTGAACAGATTCACCCAAGCCTGACCAGCCTTGGGTTTGACAGTTTTTACCTCAACAGATGACTCTTCTGGTTTTGACGAACCAGAATCATTGCCTGAATGTGGCTTGTCTGACTTTGAAGAGTCAGATTCATCACCAACACGTTGCTCCTTTGTTTCTGAAGAAACAAATTCATGGCTAACAACTTTCTTTTTCTTCTCTTTTGTCCTCAGATTTGTATCTGATGAATTCGTTTTGCTTGCCTTTTCAGTTGAGGAAAGCAATTCATCAGAACTTTTTCTCGGATTACCAGTTGTATCCGAGGACAAAATTTTCTCCAAGTATTCTCTTGCCTTCTTTCTCTTCTTCCTCAGTCTGTCTTTCTGCCCCTGTGAAAGCTTCACTTTCGGTTCGTGAACTTTCTGTTCTTGAACTTTCTGTTCTTGAACTTTAGGTTCTTGAACTTTCTGTTCTTTGGGCTTGACATTGACTGGTTTCTTTGCCATTTTCTGATATTCAGCCCTCGATCTTCCCTTTGATCTCATTGGGCAATCTCTGGCAATATGTCCTCTGATGTGGCATTCATAGCACCTTCTTGTTTCGATTCTCTGACTTTGGTAGTTAACAGCAATGTGTCCTTGAAATCCACAAGTGTAACACACTCTGCTATCATACCTCTCACTACTTTCACACCAAACACCGTCTTCATACCACACACTTAGATCAAAGCATTGAGTTGCTTTGTGGTAGTCATTTCTCCTCTTGTATCCTTGATTTGGCATTTGAGCACTGTGGTCAAACCTGCACCACTGATTATCAACTATTTTTGAGTTTTGATTTTTAAATTTTTGTGATTTTTTATTGTGATTGGATGATTGATCTGATGAGCTTTTATTTTCTTTTTGAAAATTTTTCGATTTTTTTGTCTTTTTGTTTCTGTTCCACATTCTTCTTTACAGGTTTTTGCGTTGAGCATTCACCTTTCTCAGTAGAATATAAAACAGTATTTTTAAACATTTCATTTAATTTTAAAAATGTTTTTCTTTTTCTTCTTTTTCCTTTTCATCATCAGATTTATCATCACAATCTTCAATTTTGACTTTGTCAAAATTTGTGACATTGTCACTTATTGGAACAGAATTGATCGGTTTTGGACAAACATGTGATGTAGAATTCACAAAACCTTTCAATTTAATCTCAAGCTCATCAATTTTATTTCGAGCAATTTCAGCTTCATTTTCAAGTCGAATGATTTTATGAAGATGAGAATTTATTTCAATCTGTTTCTCAAGATTATTTTTAAAAATAACAGATTTTTCATCTTCTAAAACCTTCATTTGACTTTGAAAATCTTTTTCAATCTTTAATTTTTCATTTTTCAAAAACATTTTGTTTTTCTTTAAATTTTTTTTTTCTAATGACAAACTCTCAACATTCTTCAAAAGTTTGTCATTTTCAGATCTCAGTTTTTCACAATTCAAGCGCAATTCCAAAATCTGTTCATCATCAGCTTTCTTCTCATCTTTTAAAGCTTTGTTTTCCAATGTCAAATTCTCCACATCTTTCAAGAGATTGACATTTTCTGCTTTGAATTTTTTGCATTTTGAGCACTCAGCTTCACTTTTTGAAATTTCATTCTTCTTGGATTCTTCAATCTTTGACGTTCCTGCAAGAAAAATTTTAACCATATCAGCAGGATTCAAATCTTCATTTAAAAAACAACCTCTCTTTAAATCATATTTCAATCTATCTCTTGCGCTTTGACCTTTTCTAATTCTTTTGAGTATTTCAAGAAGCACATCTAAACTTATGTATTCAAAAGCCTTTTCTAATTCTTTTATTAAATTTTTCTTTTTCTCTTCATTCTCATCGTTCTCATCATTGTGTTTTCTAAGCTCTATGATGAAATCATATATATCAAATTTTGAGAACCTAGAATCCTTTTTCAATTTTCCCAAAAATTCATCCCATTCTAAACGTAACGCATCTGCAAACTTAGATTTCTTTTCAGCATCTGATATCGTTAAGTAATACATGCCCAAACCTTTATGTAAATCATCATATCGCTTATACATATCATTAAAGTTCTCATATTTCCTACACGTAAAATGTTCAAATCTTTCAACCAAAACCTCCTTTTTCTCAAAATGAGAACCACAAGTCCAATTGTTTATTCTTTCAAGATTAGCATTTTCCTTTTCGTCAAACATTTTGATCACAATTTCTTTGTTAAACGTCTTGAATTCTATTAAATGTTTGAATATTTAAAATGCAATTCAACCACAACCAACACTAATCTGATTGGTCCTCAAAACAAATGATCACATGGGCCGGTGAAATGAGTTTTATCTTGGTGAATGATCCAGACAAAAATTGTTGTACTATTAAATGTGATTGGGCCAATATAACTTGATCTAATCTTCAAATCTCTTTGATTGGGCCGATTAAAATTCAGCACATGCACTTCTTGGGTCAAAACAAACAACCGATTACTTTGTATGTCGATAAACTTTAATTGTTTAAAATTCTATTGGACCTCACAATCCACTTAACCGACAATCAATATTTAATGATCACATGCACCTGATTAATTCTTGTCGACACAACTCACATGCACTTACAAAATTCTTGATTCAAGTAATATTGAACACAGTTGTCTCCGACAAAATCACATGATATATGACCGTCAATTTTGTTTTCACTTAAATTTGATTGGACCAAGATTGTGTATTTTTACTTTTATTCAGTTCACATGCAATTATTTATAAACCCAATACACACACAACAACTTTTATGTGCACGTTCAAGCGAAATCAGGTGTAGTCTGATTACGAGCGGAATCAGACAAACAAGTTCAAGCTGAATAAAAACTGTTCTGATTTCGAGCGAAATCAGAAACTAACTTTCAGGCGGAATCAGACTTGTATCTTTCCGAGCGGAATCAGAAAATAAATTTCGGGCGGAATCAGAATTTATCTGATTTCGAGCGGAATCAGATTATACTTTCGAGCGGAATCTGATTTGTTCTGATTTCGAGCGGAAACAAGCTGAACTAATCTGATTTCGAGCGGAATCAGATTATACTTACGAGCGGAAACAACAATTTCGAGCGGAATCTCGCTGTTTGATACGAAAACGAACCTAAAAACTCAAATTTTTCCTAAACGGCTAGGAATTAGAATCTGAAATTTGGTAGGGTTGTAAATCAAGTGTTTTCGCACAACATATCAAAAATTCATGAATTTTGGACCATAAAAACCTGTTCAATTTGACTATTTTTAGTGAGAAACGTGATAAGAATGAAAAAGATGAAGAAATATATGAAATTCAGATCTGAAATCGATGTAATCTTGTACGAATCTATGTGTTTGATCAGCGCAATCGAGCTCCTGCTCTGATACCACTTGTAGGATCGGGTTTGACACCGTAAGATTGCGTAACGAACGTTCGACGTTCGAAATCTGTGAACGTGCGTGACCGAACACACAAGAACGTACTAATAACGTGATTCTATTGAATAAGATGACATGTAAAAAGTCGAGAATCACGTGAGAGAACTTTCTCTCTCTAGACTTTCTCTCTCTAATCTTAAATCTCCTAAACCTCCAAATGAGCAAAAGTCTTAATCTCTAACCCTAACTCATCTATTTATAGGCCAAGGCTTTAATGAGAAAACTCATTAATTACAATACTGCCACCTTGCCTTTCTTATCTAGATATTACAATATAAGACTATATTTCTTCAGTTTCAGCTACGGAATTGATTGACGGAGGCGATAGACACATAATGCACTAACAGTTTGGCCCTTGTTCCTGTAACTCGAATCCTAGCCCGGTATATCCCATTTTAATCTTACACCTTTGTGAACCTTACGCCTTTTTTACTCTCTAATCGAGGTTCTCGGCATTGAAAAATCTTCGTAAACTAAATCACACGTGTATATGTTGATATTTAAGAGATATATCATATACAGAAAAGAAAATCAAGGGCAATGGTGATATATATGCGGATTAGACACCAAAAAAACACTCAACAAATGGCTACAATTTAAGGAATGTGTTTGGTGACGGCATCAGATTCCTAATTGATGGAGAAAGGTCTGGTGGGAAGAAAATCTGCTTCTAGGAGGTTGTCAAGGGTTTTTGCTCGACGATTTCATTCTTGGGTGGTTGGTTTGGCCCTTGTTCCTGTAACTCGAATCCTAGCCCGCTATATCCCATTTTAATTTTACACCATTGTGAACCTTACGCCTTTTTTTCTCTCTGATCGAGATTCTCGGCATTGAAAAATCTTCGTAAACTAAATCACACGTGTATATGTTGATATTTAAAAGATATACAGTCAAGAAAATCAAGGGCAATGGTGATATATATGAGGATTAGACACAAAAAAAAAACACTCAACAAATGGCTACAATTTATGGAATGTGTTTAGTGACGGATGCAGATTCCTAATTGATGGAGAAAGGTCTGGTGGCAAGAAAAGCTGCTTCTAGGAGGTTGTCAAGTGTTTTCGCTCGACGACTCCATTCTTAGCTTGTTGGTTTGGCCCTTGTTCCTGTAACTCGAATCCTATCCCGGTATATCCCATTTTAGTTTTACACCATTGTGAACCTTACGCCTTTTTTACTCTCAGATCGAGGTTCTCGGTATTGAAAAATCTTCGTAAACTAAATCACACGTGTATATGTTGACATTTAAGAGATATACAATCAAGAAAATCAAGGGCAATGGTGATATATATGCGGATTAGACACTAGAAAAAAACATTCAACAAATGGCTACAATTTAAGGAATGTGTTTAGTGACGGCATCAGATTCCTAATTGATGGAGAAAGGTCTGGTGGTAAGAAAAGCTGCTTCTAGGAGGTTGTCAAGTGTTTTCGCTCGACGATTCCATTCTCGGGTGGTTGGTTTGGCCCTTGTTCCTGTAACTCGAATCCTAGCCCGGTATATCCTATTTTAAGTTTACACCATTGTGAACCTTACGCCTTTTTTATTCTCTGATCGAGGTTCTCGGCATTGAAAAATCTTCGTAAACTAAATCAAACGTGTATATGTTGACATTTAAGAGATATACAGTCAAGAAAATCAAGGGCAATGGTGATATATATGTGGATTAGACACCAAAAAAAAAACACTCAACAAATGGCTACAATTTAAGGAATGTGTTTAGTGACGGCATCAGATTCCTAATTGATGGAGAAAGGTCTGGTGGTAAGAAAAGCTGCTTCTAGGAGGTTGTCAAGTGTTTTCGCTCGACGATTCCATTCTTGGGTGGTTGGTTTGGCCCTTGTTCCTGTAACTCGAATCCTAGCCCGGTATATCCCATTTTAATATTACACCATTGTGAACCTTACGCCGTTTTTACTCTCTGATCGAGGTTCTTGGCATTGAAAAATCTTCGTAAACTAAATCACACGTGTATATGTTAACATTTAAGAGATATACAGTCAAGAAAATCAAGGGCAATGGTGATATATATGCGGATTAGACACAAAAAAAAAACACTCAACAAATGGCTACAATTTAAGGAATGTGTTTAGTGACGGCATCAGATTCCTTATTGATGGAGAAAGGTCTGGTGGTAAGAAAAGCTGCTTCTAGGAGGTTGTCAAGTGTTTTTGCTCGACGATTCCATTCTTGGGTGGTTGGTTTGGCCCTTGTTCCTGTAACTCGAATCCTATCCCGGTATATCCCATTTTAATTTTACACCATTGTGAACCTTACGCCTTTTTTACTCTCTGATCGAGGTTCTCAACAATGAAAAATCTTCGTAAACTAAATCACACGTGTATATGTTGATATTTAAGAGATATACAGTCAAGAAAATCAAGGGCAATGGTGATATATATGCGGATTAGACACCAAAAAAAACACTCAACAAATGGCTACAATTTAAGGAATGTGTTTAGTGACGGCATCAGATTCCTAATTGATGGAGAGAGGTCTGGTGGTAAGAAAAGCTGCTTCTAGGAGGTTGTCAAGTGTTTTCGCTCGACGATTCCATTCTTGGGTGGTTGGTTTGGCCCTTGTTCCCGTAACTCGAATCATAGCCCGGTATATCCCATTTTAATTTTACACCATTGTGAACCTTACGCCTTTTTTACTCTCTGATCGAGGTTCTCAGCATTGAAAAATCTTTGTAAACTAAATCACACGTGTATATGTTGACATTTAAGAGATATACAGTCAAGAAAATCAAGGGCAATGGTGATTTATATGCGGATTAGACACCAAAAAAAACACTCAACAAATGGCTACAATTTAAGGAATGTGTTTAGTGACGGCATCAGATTCCTAATTGATGAAGAAAGGTCTGGTGGTAAGAAAAGCTGCTTCTAGGAGGTCGTCAAGTGTTTTCGCTCGACGATTCCATTCTTGGGTGGTTGGTTTGGCCCTTCTTCCTGTAACTCGAATCCTAGCCCGGTATATCCCATTTTAATTTTACACCTTTGTGAACCTTACGCCTTTTTTACTCTCTGATAGAGGTTCTCGACAATGAAAAATCTTCGTAAACTAAATCACACATGTATATGTTGATATTTAAGAGATATACAGTCAAGAAAATCAAGGGCAATGGTGATATATATGCGGATTAGACACCAAAAAAAACACTCAACAAATGGCTACAATTTAAGGAATGTGTTTAGTGACGGCATCAGATTCCTAATTGATGGAGAGAGGTCTGGTGGTAAGAAAAGCTGCTTCTAGGAGGTTGTCAAGTGTTTTCGCTCGACGATTCCATTCTTGGGTGGTTGGTTTGGCCCTTGTTCCCGTAACTCGAATCCTAGCCCGGTAAATCCCATTTTAATTTTACACCATTGTGAACCTTACGCCTTTTTTACTCTCTGATCGAGGTTCTCAGCATTGAAAAATCTTTGTAAACTAAATCACACGTGTATATGTTGACATTTAAGAGATATACAGTCAAGAAAATCAAGGGCAATGGTGATATATATGCGGATTAGACACCAAAAAAAACACTCAACAAATGGCTACAATTTAAGGAATGTGTTTAGTGACGGCATCAGATTCCTAATTGATGAAGAAAGGTCTGGTGGTAAGAAAAGCTGCTTCTAGGAGGTTGTCAAGTGTTTTCGCTCGACGATTCCATTCTTGGGTGGTTGGTTTGGCCCTTCTTCCTGTAACTCGAATCCTAGCCCGGTATATCCCATTTTAATTTTACACCATTGTGAACCTTACGCCTTTTTTACTCTCAGATCGAGGTTCTCGGCATTGAAAAATCTTCGTAAACTAAATCACACGTGTATATGTTGACATTTAAGAGATATACAGTCAAGAAAATCAAGGGCAATGGTGATATATATGCGGATTAGACACAAAAACAAACACTCAACAAATGGCTACAATTTAAGGAATGTGTTTAGTGACGGCATCAGATTCCTACTTGATGGAGAAAGGTCTCGTGGTAAGAAAAGTTGCTTCTAGGAGGTTGTCAAGTGTTTTCGCTCGACAATTCCATTCTTGGGTGGTTGGTTTGGCCCTTGTTCCTGTAACTCGAATCCTAGCCCGGTATATCCCATTTTAATTTTTCATCATTGTGAACCTTATGCCTTTTTTACTCTCGGATCGAGGTTCTCGGCATTGAAAAATCTTCGTAAACTAAATCATACGTGTATATGTTGACATTTAAGAGATATACAGTCAAGAAATTCAAGGGCAATGGTGATATATATGCGGATTAGACACCAAAAAAAAACACTCAACAAATGGCTACAATTTAAGGAATGTGTTTAGTAACGGCATCAGATTCCTAATTGATGGAGAAAGGTCTGGTGGTAAGAAAAGCTGCTTCTAGGAGGTTGTCAAGTGTTTTCGCTCTACGATTCCATTCTTGGGTGGTTGGTTTGGCCCTTGTTCCTGTAACTCGAATCCCAGCACGGTATATCCCATTTTAATTTTACACCTTTGTGAACCTTACGCCTTTTTTACTCTCTGATAGAGGTTCTCGGCATTGAAAAATCTTCGTAAACTAAATCACACGTGTATATGTTGACATTTAGGAGATTTACAGTCATGAAAATCAAGGGCAATGGTGATATATATGCGGATTAGACCAAAAAAAATCACTCAACAAATGGCTACAATTTAAGGAATGTGTTTAGTGACGGCATCAGATTCCTAATTGATGGAGAAAGGTCTGGTGGTAAGAAAAGCTGCTTCTAGGAGGTTGTCAAGTGTTTTCGCTCGACGATTCCATTCTTGGGTGGTTGGTTTGGCCCTTGTTCCTGTAACTCGAATCCTAATCCGGTATATCCCATTTTAATTTTTCACTACTGTGAACCTTATGCCTTTTTACTCTCGGATCGAGGTTCTCGGCATTGAAAAATCTTCGTAAACTAAATCATACGCGTATATGTTGACATTTAAGAGATATACAGTCAAGAAATTCAAGTGCAATGGTGATATATATGCGGATTAGACACCAAAAAACAAAACACTCAACAAATGGCTACAATTTACGGAATGTGTTTAGTGACGGCATCAGATTCCTAATTGATGGAGAAAGGTCTGGTGGTAAGAAAAGCTGCTTCTAGGAGATTGTCAAGTGTTTTTGCTCGACGATTCCATTCTTGGGTGGTTGGTTTTGCCCTTGTTCCTGTAACTCGAATCCTAGCCCGGTATATCCCATTTTAATCTTACACCATTGTAAACCTTACGCCTTTTTTACTCTCTGATCATGGTTCTCGGCATTGAAAAATCTTCGTAAACTAAATCACACGTGTATATGTTGACATTTAAGAGATATACAGTCAAGAAAATCAAGGGCAATGGTGATATATATGCGGATTAGACACAAAAAAAACACTCAACAAATGGGTACAATTTAAGGAATGTGTTTAGTGACGGCATCAGATTCCTAATTGATGGAGAAGAGTCTGGTGGTAAGAAAAGCTGCTTCTAGGAGGTTGTCAAGTGTTTTCGCTCGACGATTCCATTCTTAGGTGGTTGGTTTGGCCCTTGTTCCTGTAACTCGAATCCTAGACCGGTTTATCCCATTTTAATTTTACACCATTGTGAACCTTACGCCTTTTTTACTCTCTGATCGAGGTTCTCGGCATTGAAAAATCTTCGTAAACTAAATCACACGTGTATATGTTGACATTTAAGAGATATACAGTCAAGAAAATCAAGGGCAATGGTGATATATATGCGGATTAGACACCAAAAAAACACTCAACAAATGACTAAAATTTAAGGAATGTGTTTAGTGACGACATCAGATTCCTAATTGATGGAGAAAGGTCTGGTGGTAAGAAAAGCTGCTTCTAGGATGCTGTAAAGTGTTTTCGCTCGACGATTCCATTCTTGGGTGGTTGGTTTGGCCCTTGTTCCTGTAACTCGAATCCTAGCCCGGTATATCCCATTTTAATTTTACACCATTGTGAACCTTACGCCTTTTTTTCTCTCTGATCGAGGTTCCCGGCATTGAAAAATTTCGTAAACTAAATCACACGTGTATATGTTGACATTTAAGAGATATACAGTCAAGAAAATCAAGGGCAATGGTGATATATATGCGGATTAGACACCAAAAAACAACACTCAACAAATGGCTACAATTTAAGGAATGTGTTTAGTGACGGCATCAGATTCCTAATTGATGGAGAAGAGTCTGGTGGTAAGAAAAGCTGCTTCTAGGAGGTTGTCAAGTGTTTTCGCTCAACGATTCCATTCTTGGGTGGTTGGTTTGGCCCTTGTTCCTGTAACTCGAATCCTAGACCGGTTTATCCCATTTTAATTTTACACCATTGTGAACCTTACGCCTTTTTTACTCTCTGATCGAGGTTGTCGGCATTGAAAAATCTTCGTAAACTAAATCACACGTGTATATGTTGACATTTAAGAGATATACAGTCAAGAAAATCAAGGGCAATGGTGATATATATGCGGATTAGACACCAAAAAAAAAAAACACTCAACAAATGGCCACAATTTAAGGAATGTGTTTAGTGACGACATCAGATTCCTAATTGATGGAGAAAGGTCTGGTGGTAAAAAAAGCTGCTTCTAGGATGTTGTCAAGTGTTTTCGCTTGACGAGTCCATTCTTGGGTGGTTGGTTTGGCCCTTGTTCCTGTAACTCGAATCCTAGCCCGGTATATCCCATTTTAATTTTACACCATTGTGAACCTTACGCCTTTTTTACTCTCTGATGAAGGTTCTCGGCATTGAAAAATCATCGTAAACTAAATCACATGTGTATATGTTGACATTTAAGAGATATACAGTCAAGAAAATCAAGGACAATGGTGATATATATGCGGATTAGACACAAAAAAAAAACACTAAACAAATGGCTACAATTTAAGGAATGTGTTTAGTGACGGCATCAGATTCCTATTTGATGGAGAAAGTTCTGGTGGTAAGAAAAGCTGCTTCTAGGAGGTTGTCAAGTGTTTTCGCTCGACGATTCCATTCTTGGGTGGTTGGTTTGGCCCTTGTTCCTGTAACTCGAATCCTAGCCCGATATATCCCATTTTAATTTTACACCATTGTGAACCTTACGCCTTTTTTACTCTCTGATCGAGGTTCTCGGCATTGAAAAATCTTCGTAAACTAAATCACACGTGTATATGTTGACATTTAAGAGATATATAGTCAAGAAAATCAAGTGCAATGGTGATATATATGCGGATTAGACACCAAAAAAAACACTCAACAAATGGCTACAATTTAAGGAATGTGTTTAGTGACGACATCAGATTCCTAATTGATGGAGAAAGGTCTGGTGGTAAGAAAAGCTGCTTCAAGGATGCTGTAAAGTGTTTTCGATCGACGATTCCATTCTTGGGTGGTTGGTTTGGCCCTTGTTCCTGTAACTCGAATCCTAGCCCGGTATATCCCATTTTAATTTTACACCATTGTGAACCTTACGCCTTTTTTACTCTCTGATCGAGGTTCTCGGCGTTGAAAAATTTTGTAAACTAAATCACACGTGTATATGTTGACATTTAAGAGATATACAGTCAAGAAAATCAAGGGCAATGGTGATATATATGCGGATTAGACACCAAAAAAAAAACACTCAACAAATGGCTACAATTTAAGGAATGTGTTTAGTGACGGCATCAGATTCCTAATTGATGGAGAAGAGTCTGGTGGTAAGAAAAGCTGCTTCTAGGAGGTTGTCAAGTGTTTTCGCTCGACGATTCCATTCTTGGGTGGGTGGTTTGGCCCTTGTTCCTGTAACTCGAATCCTAGACCGGTTTATCCCATTTTAATTTTACACCATTGTGAACCTTACGCTTTTTTACTCTCTGATCGAGGTTCTCAGCATTGAAAAATCTTCGTAAACTAAATCACACGTGTATATGTTGACATTTAAGAGATATACAGTCAAGAAAATCAAGGGCAATGGTGATATATATGCGGATTAGACACAAAAAAAAAAACACTCAACAAATGGCTACAATTTAAGGAATGTGTTTAGTGACGGCATCAGATTCCTATTTGATGGAGAAAGTTCTGGTGGTAAGAAAAGCTGCTTCTAGGAGGTTGTCAAGTGTTTTCGCTCGACGATTCCATTCTTGGGTGGTTGGTTTGGCCCTTGTTCCTGTAACTCGAATCCTAGCCCGGTATATCCCATTTTAATTTTACACCATTGTGAACCTTACGCCTTTTTTACTCTCTGATCGAGGTTGTCGGCATTGAAAAATCTTCGTAAACTAAATCACACGTGTATATGTTGACATTTAAGAGATATACAGTCAAGAAAATCAAGGACAATGGTGATATATATGCGGATTAGACACAAAAAAAAAACACTAAACAAATGGCTACAATTTAAGGAATGTGTTTAGTGACGGCATCAGATTCCTATTTGATGGAGAAAGTTCTGGTGGTAAGAAAAGCTGCTTCTAGGAGGTTGTCAAGTGTTTTCGCTCGACGATTCCATTCTTGGGTGGTTGGTTTGGCCCTTGTTCCTGTAACTCG
This sequence comes from Helianthus tuberosus, assembly GCA_030545235.1. Lineage (NCBI taxonomy): Eukaryota > Viridiplantae > Streptophyta > Magnoliopsida > Asterales > Asteraceae > Helianthus > Helianthus tuberosus. Next base: position 18,117,236 of record CM060446.1, on the reverse strand, counting down.
AATCCTAGCCCGATATATCCCATTTTAATTTTACACCATTGTGAACCTTACGCCTTTTTTACTCTCTGATCGAGGTTCTCGGCATTGAAAAATCTTCGTAAACTAAATCACACGTGTATATGTTGACATTTAAGAGATATATAGTCAAGAAAATCAAGGGCAATGGTGATATATATGCGGATTAGACACCAAAAAAAACACTCAACAAATGGCTACAATTTAAGGAATGTGTTTAGTGACGACATCAGATTCCTAATTGATGGAGAAAGGTCTGGTGGTAAGAAAAGCTGCTTCTAGTATGCTGTAAAGTGTTTTCGCTCGACGATTCCATTCTTGGGTGGTTGGTTTGGCCCTTGTTCCTGTAACTCGAATCCTAGCCCGGTATATCCCATTTTAATTTTACACCATTGTGAACCTTACGCCTTTTTTACTCTCTGATCGAGGTTCTCGGCGTTGAAAAATTTTGTAAACTAAATCACACGTGTATATGTTGACATTTAAGAGATATACAGTCAAGAAAATCAAGGGCAATGGTGATATATATGCGGATTAGACACCAAAAAAAAACACTCAACAAATGGCTACAATTTAAGGAATGTGTTTAGTGACGGCATCAGATTCCTAATTGATGGAGAAGAGTCTGGTGGTAAGAAAAGCTGCTTCTAGGAGGTTGTCAAGTGTTTTCGCTCGACGATTCCATTCTTGGGTGGGTGGTTTGGCCCTTGTTCCTGTAACTCGAATCCTAGACCGGTTTATCCCATTTTAATTTTACACCATTGTGAACCTTACGCTTTTTTACTCTCTGATCGAGGTTCTCGGCATTGAAAAATCTTCGTAAACTAAATCACACGTGTATATGTTGACATTTAAGAGATATACAGTCAAGAAAATCAAGGGCAATGGTGATATATATGCGGATTAGACACAAAAAAAAAACACTCAACAAATGGCTACAATTTAAGGAATGTGTTTAGTGACGGCATCAGATTCCTATTTGATGGAGAAAGTTCTGGTGGTAAGAAAAGCTGCTTCTAGGAGGTTGTCAAGTGTTTTCGCTCGACGATTCCATTCTTGGGTGGTTGGTTTGGCCCTTGTTCCTGTAACTCGAATCCTAGCCCGGTATATCCCATTTTAATTTTACACCATTGTGAACCTTACGCCTTTTTTACTCTCTGATCGAGGTTGTCGGCATTGAAAAATCTTCGTAAACTAAATCACACGTGTATATGTTGACATTTAAGAGATATACAGTCAAGAAAATCAAGGACAATGGTGATATATATGCGGATTAGACACCCAAAAAAAACACTAAACAAATGGCTACAATTTAAGGAATGTGTTTAGTGACGGCATCAGATTCCTATTTGATGGAGAAAGTTCTGGTGGTAAGAAAAGCTGCTTCTAGGAGGTTGTCAAGTGTTTTCGCTCGACGATTCCATTCTTGGGTGGTTGGTTTGGCCCTTGTTCCTGTAACTCGAATCCTAGCCCAGTATATCCCATTTTAATTTTACACCATTGTGAACCTTACGCCTTTTTTACTCTCTGATCGAGGTTCTCGGCATTGAAAAATCTTCGTAAACTAAACCATACGTGTATATGTTGATATTTAAGAGATATACAGTCAAGAAAATCAAGGGCAATGGTGATATATATGCGGATTAGACACCAAAAAAAAAAAACACTCAACAAATGGCTACAATTTAAAGAATGTGTTTAGTGACGACATCAGATTCCTAATTGATGGAGAAAGGTCTGGTGGCAAGAAAAGCTGTTCTAGGAGGTTGTCAAGTGTTTTCGCTCAACGATTCCATTCTTGGGTGGTTGGTTTGGCCCTTGTTCCTGTAACTCGAATCCTAGCCCGGTATATCCCATTTTAATTTTACACCATTGTGAACCTTACGCCTTTTTTACTCTCTGATCGAGGTTCTCGGCATTGAAAAATCATCGTAAACTAAATCACACGTGTATATGTTGACATTTAAGAGATATACAGTCAAGAAAATCAAGGGCAATGGTGATATATATGCGGATTAGACACCAAAAAAAACACTCAACAAATGGCTACAATTTAAGGAATGTGTTTAGTGACGGCATCAGATTCCTAATTGATGGAGAAAGGTCTGGTAGCAAGAAAAGCTGCTTCTAGGAAGTTGTCAAGTGTTTTTGCTCGACGATTCCATTCTTGGGTGGTTGGTTTTGCCCTTGTTCCTGTAACTCGAATGCTATCCCGGTATATCCCATTTTAATCTTACACCATTGTGAACCTTACGCCTTTTTTTCTCTCTGATCGAGGTTCTCGGCATTGAAAAATCTTTGTAAACTAAATCACACGTGTATATGTTGATATTTAAGAGATATACAGTCAAGAAAATCAAGGGCAATGGTGATATATATGCGGATTAGACACCAAAAAAAACACTCAACAAATGGCTACAATTTAAAGAATGTGTTTAGTGACGGCATCAGATTCCTAATTTATGGAGAAAAGGTCTGGTGGCAAGAAAAGCTGCTTCTAGGAGGTTGTCAAGTGTTTTCGCTCAACGATTCCATTCTTGGGTGGTTGGTTTGGCCCTTGTTCCTGTAACTCGAATCGTAGCCCGGTATATCCCATTTTAATTTTACACCATTGTGAACCTTACGCCTTTTTTACTCTCTGATCGAGGTTCTCGGCATTGAAAAATCTTCGTAAACTAAATCACACGTGTATATGTTGACATTTAAGAGATATACAGTCAAGAAAATTAAGGGCAATGGTGACATATATGCGGATTAGACACCAAAAAAAACACTCAACAAATGGCTACAATTTAAGGAATGTGTTTAGTGACGACATCAGATTCCTAATTGATGGAGAAAGGTCTGGTTGTAAGAAAAGCTGCTTCTAGGATACTGTAAAGTGTTTTCCCTCGACGATTCCATTCTTGGGTGGTTGGTTTGGCCCTTGTTCCTGTAACTCGAATCATAGCCCGGTATATCCCATTTTAATTTTACACCATTGTGAACCTTACGCCTTTTTTACTCTCTGATCGAGGTTCTCGGCATTGAAAAATCTTCGTAAACTAAATCACACGTGTATATGTTGACATTTAAGAGATATATAGTCAAGAAAATCAAGGGCAATGGTGATATATATGCGGATAAGACACAAAAAAAAAACACTCAATAAATGGCTACAATTTAAGGAATGTGTTTAGTGACGGCATCAGATTCCTAATTGATGGAGAAGAGTCTGGTGGTAAGAAAAGCTGCTTCTAGGAGGTTGTCAAGTGTTTTCGCTCGACGATTCCATTCTTGGGTGGTTGGTTTGGCCCTTGTTCCTGTAACTCGACTCCTAGCCCGGTATATCCCATTTTAATTTTACACCATTGTGAACCTTACGCCTTTTTTACTCTCTGATCGAGGTTCTCGGCGTTGAAAAATCTACGTAAACTAAATCATACGTGTATATGTTGATATTTAAGAGATATACAGTCAAGAAAATCAAGGGCAATGGTGATATATATGCGGATTAGACACCAAAAAAAAAACACTCAACAAATGGCTACAATTTAAAGAATGTGTTTAGTGACGGCATCAGATTCCTAATTGATGGAGAAAGGTCTGGTGGCAAAAAAAGCTGTTCTAGGAGGTTGTCAAGTGTTTTCGCTCAACGATTCCATTCTTGGGTGGTTGGTTTGGCTCTTGTTCTTGTAACTCGAATCCTAGCCCGGTATATCCCATTTTAATTTTACACCATTGTGAACCTTACGCCTTTTTTACTCTCTGATCGAGGTACTCGGCATTGAAAAATCGTCGTAAACTAAATCACACGTGTATATGTTGACATTTAAGAGATATACAGTCAAGAAAATCAAGGGCAATGGTGATATATATGCGGATTAGACACCAAAAAAAAACACTCAACAAATGGCTACAATTTAAAGAATGTGTTTAGTGACGGCATCAAATTCCTAGTTGATGGAGAAAAGGTCTGGTGGCAAGAAAAGCTGCTTCTAGGAGGTTGTCAAGTGTTTTCGCTCGACGATTCCATTCTTGGGTGGTTGGTTTGTCCCTTGTTCCTGTAACTCGAATCCTAGCCCGGTATATCCACTTTTAATTTTACACCATTGTGAACCTTACGCCTTTTTTATTCTCTGATCGAGGTTCTCGGCATTGAAAAATCTTCGTAAACTAAATCACACGTGTATATGTTGATATTTAAGAGATATACAGTCAAGAAAATCAAGGGCAATGGTGATATATATGCGGATTAGACACCAAAAAAAACACTCAACAAATGGCTACAATTTAAAGAATGTGTTTAGTGACGGCATCAGATTCCTAATTGATGGAGAAAAGGTCTGGTGGCAAGAAAAGCTGCTTCTAGGAGGTTGTCAAGTGTTTTCGCTCAACGATTCCATTCTTGGGTGGTTGGTTTGGCCCTTGTTCCTGTAACTCGAATCCTAGCCCGGTATATCCCATTTTAATTTTACACCATTGTGAACCTTACGCCTTTTTTACTCTCTGATCGAGGTTCTCGGCATTGAAAAATCTTCGTAAACTAAATCACACGTGTATATGTTGACATTTAAGAGATATACAGTCAAGAAAATCAAGGACAATGGTGATATATATGCGGATTAGACACCCAAAAAAAACACTAAACAAATGGCTACAATTTAAGGAATGTGTTTAGTGACGGCATCAGATTCCTATTTGATGGAGAAAGTTCTGGTGGTAAGAAAAGCTGCTTCTAGGAGGTTGTCAAGTGTTTTCGCTCGACGATTCCATTCTTGGGTGGTTGGTTTGGCCCTTGTTCCTGTAACTCGAATCCTAGCCCAGTATATCCCATTTTAATTTTACACCATTGTGAACCTTACGCCTTTTTTACTCTCTGATCGAGGTTCTCGGCATTGAAAAATCTTCGTAAACTAAACCATACGTGTATATGTTGATATTTAAGAGATATACAGTCAAGAAAATCAAGGGCAATGGTGATATATATGCGGATTAGACACCAAAAAAAAAAAACACTCAACAAATGGCTACAATTTAAAGAATGTGTTTAGTGACGACATCAGATTCCTAATTGATGGAGAAAGGTCTGGTGGCAAGAAAAGCTGTTCTAGGAGGTTGTCAAGTGTTTTCGCTCAACGATTCCATTCTTGGGTGGTTGGTTTGGCCCTTGTTCCTGTAACTCGAATCCTAGCCCGGTATATCCCATTTTAATTTTACACCATTGTGAACCTTACGCCTTTTTTACTCTCTGATCGAGGTTCTCGGCATTGAAAAATCATCGTAAACTAAATCACACGTGTATATGTTGACATTTAAGAGATATACAGTCAAGAAAATCAAGGGCAATGGTGATATATATGCGGATTAGACAACAAAAAAAACACTCAACAAATGGCTACAATTTAAGGAATGTGTTTAGTGACGGCATCAGATTCCTAATTGATGGAGAAAGGTCTGGTAGCAAGAAAAGCTGCTTCTAGGAAGTTGTCAAGTGTTTTTGCTCGACGATTCCATTCTTGGGTGGTTGGTTTTGCCCTTGTTCCTGTAACTCGAATGCTATCCCGGTATATCCCATTTTAATCTTACACCATTGTGAACCTTACGCCTTTTTTTCTCTCTGATCGAGGTTCTCGGCATTGAAAAATCTTTGTAAACTAAATCACACGTGTATATGTTGATATTTAAGAGATATACAGTCAAGAAAATCAAGGGCAATGGTGATATATATGCGGATTAGACACCAAAAAAAACACTCAACAAATGGCTACAATTTAAAGAATGTGTTTAGTGACGGCATCAGATTCCTAATTGATGGAGAAAAGGTCTGGTGGCAAGAAAAGCTGCTTCTAGGAGGTTGTCAAGTGTTTTCGCTCAACGATTCCATTCTTGGGTGGTTGGTTTGGCCCTTGTTCCTGTAACTCGAATCCTAGCCCGGTATATCCCATTTTAATTTTACACCATTGTGAACCTTACGCCTTTTTTACTCTCTGATCGAGGTTCTCGGCATTGAAAAATCTTCGTAAACTAAATCACACGTGTATATGTTGACATTTAAGAGATATACAGTCAAGAAAATTAAGGGCAATGGTGACATATATGCGGATTAGACACCAAAAAAAACACTCAACAAATGGCTACAATTTAAGGAATGTGTTTAGTGACGACATCAGATTCCTAATTGATGGAGAAAGGTCTGGTTGTAAGAAAAGCTGCTTCTAGGATACTGTAAAGTGTTTTCCCTCGACGATTCCATTCTTGGGTTGTTGGTTTGGCCCTTGTTCCTGTAACTCGAATCATAGCCCGGTATATCCCATTTTAATTTTACACCATTGTGAACCTTACGCCTTTTTTACTCTCTGATCGAGGTTCTCGGCATTGAAAAATCTTCGTAAACTAAATCACACGTGTATATGTTGACATTTAAGAGATATATAGTCAAGAAAATCAAGGGCAATGGTGATATATATGCGGATTAGACACAAAAAAAAAACACTCAATAAATGGCTACAATTTAAGGAATGTGTTTAGTGACGGCATCAGATTCCTAATTGATGGAGAAGAGTCTGGTGGTAAGAAAAGCTGCTTCTAGGAGGTTGTCAAGTGTTTTCGCTCGACGATTCCATTCTTGGGTGGTTGGTTTGGCCCTTGTTCCTGTAACTCGACTCCTAGCCCGGTATATCCCATTTTAATTTTACACCATTGTGAACCTTACGCCTTTTTTACTCTCTGATCGAGGTTCTCGGCGTTGAAAAATCTACGTAAACTAAATCATACGTGTATATGTTGATATTTAAGAGATATACAGTCAAGAAAATCAAGGGCAATGGTGATATATATGCGGATTAGACACCAAAAAAAAAACACTCAACAAATGGCTACAATTTAAAGAATGTGTTTAGTGACGGCATCAGATTCCTAATTGATGGAGAAAGGTCTGGTGGCAAAAAAAGCTGTTCTAGGAGGTTGTCAAGTGTTTTCGCTCAACGATTCCATTCTTGGGTGGTTGGTTTGGCTCTTGTTCTTGTAACTCGAATCCTAGCCCGGTATATCCCATTTTAATTTTACACCATTGTGAACCTTACGCCTTTTTTACTCTCTGATCGAGGTACTCGGCATTGAAAAATCGTCGTAAACTAAATCACACGTGTATATGTTGACATTTAAGAGATATACAGTCAAGAAAATCAAGGGCAATGGTGATATATATGCGGATTAGACACCAAAAAAAAACACTCAACAAATGGCTACAATTTAAAGAATGTGTTTAGTGACGGCATCAAATTCCTAGTTGATGGAGAAAAGGTCTGGTGGCAAGAAAAGCTGCTTCTAGGAGGTTGTCAAGTGTTTTCGCTCGACGATTCCATTCTTGGGTGGTTGGTTTGTCCCTTGTTCCTGTAACTCGAATCCTAGCCCGGTATATCCACTTTTAATTTTACACCATTGTGAACCTTACGCCTTTTTTATTCTCTGATCGAGGTTCTCGGCATTGAAAAATCTTCGTAAACTAAATCACACGTGTATATGTTGATATTTAAGAGATATACAGTCAAGAAAATCAAGGGCAATGGTGATATATATGCGGATTAGACACCAAAAAAAACACTCAACAAATGGCTACAATTTAAAGAATGTGTTTAGTGACGGCATCAGATTCCTAATTGATGGAGAAAAGGTCTGGTGGCAAGAAAAGCTGCTTCTAGGAGGTTGTCAAGTGTTTTCGCTCAACGATTCCATTCTTGGGTGGTTGGTTTGGCCCTTGTTCCTGTAACTCGAATCCTAGCCCGGTATATCCCATTTTAATTTTACACCATTGTGAACCTTACGCCTTTTTTACTCTCTGATCGAGGTTCTCGGCATTGAAAAATCTTCGTAAACTAAATCACACGTGTATATGTTGACATTTAAGAGATATACAGTCAAGAAAATTAAGGGCAATGGTGACATATATGCGGATTAGACACCAAAAAAAACACTCAACAAATGGCTACAATTTAAGGAATGTGTTTAGTGACGACATCAGATTCCTAATTGATGGAGAAAGGTCTGGTTGTAAGAAAAGCTGCTTCTAGGATACTGTAAAGTGTTTTCCCTCGACGATTCCATTCTTGGGTGGTTGGTTTGGCCCTTGTTCCTGTAACTCGAATCATAGCCCGGTATATCCCATTTTAATTTTACACCATTGTGAACCTTACGCCTTTTTTACTCTCTGATCGAGGTTCTCGGCATTGAAAAATCTTCGTAAACTAAATCACACGTGTATATGTTGACATTTAAGAGATATATAGTCAAGAAAATCAAGGGCAATGGTGATATATATGCGGATTAGACACAAAAAAAAAACACTCAATAAATGGCTACAATTTAAGGAATGTGTTTAGTGACGGCATCAGATTCCTAATTGATGGAGAAGAGTCTGGTGGTAAGAAAAGCTGCTTCTAGGAGGTTGTCAAGTGTTTTCGCTCGACGATTCCATTCTTGGGTGGTTGGTTTGGCCCTTGTTCCTGTAACTCGACTCCTAGCCCGGTATATCCCATTTTAATTTTACACCATTGTGAACCTTACGCCTTTTTTACTCTCTGATCGAGGTTCTCGGCGTTGAAAAATCTACGTAAACTAAATCATACGTGTATATGTTGATATTTAAGAGATATACAGTCAAGAAAATCAAGGGCAATGGTGATATATATGCGGATTAGACACCAAAAAAAAACACTCAACAAATGGCTACAATTTAAAGAATGTGTTTAGTGACGGCATCAGATTCCTAATTGATGGAGAAAGGTCTGGTGGCAAAAAAAGCTGTTCTAGGAGGTTGTCAAGTGTTTTCGCTCAACGATTCCATTCTTGGGTGGTTGGTTTGGCTCTTGTTCTTGTAACTCGAATCCTAGCCCGGTATATCCCATTTTAATTTTACACCATTGTGAACCTTACGCCTTTTTTACTCTCTGATCGAGGTACTCGGCATTGAAAAATCGTCGTAAACTAAATCACACGTGTATATGTTGACATTTAAGAGATATACAGTCAAGAAAATCAAGGGCAATGGTGATATATATGCGGATTAGACACCAAAAAAAAACACTCAACAAATGGCTACAATTTAAAGAATGTGTTTAGTGACGGCATCAAATTCCTAGTTGATGGAGAAAAGGTCTGGTGGCAAGAAAAGCTGCTTCTAGGAGGTTGTCAAGTGTTTTCGCTCGACGATTCCATTCTTGGGTGGTTGGTTTGTCCCTTGTTCCTGTAACTCGAATCCTAGCCCGGTATATCCACTTTTAATTTTACACCATTGTGAACCTTACGCCTTTTTTACTCTCTGATCGAGGTTCTCGGCATTGAAAAATCTTCGTAAACTAAATCACACGTGTATATATTGACATTTAAGAGATATATAGTCAAGAAAATCAAGGGCAATGGTGATATATATGCGGATTAGACACCAAAAAAAACACTCAACAAATGGCTACAATTTAAGGAATGTGTTTAGTGACGGCATCAGATTCCTAATTGATGGAGAAGAGTCTGGTGGTAAGAAAAGCTGCTTCTAGGAGGTTGTCAAGTGTTTTCGCTCGACGATTCCATTCTTGGGTGGTTGGTTTGGCCCTTGTTCCTGTAACTCGAATCCTAACCCGGTATATCCCATTTTAATTTTACACCATTTTGAACCTTACGCCTTTTTTACTCTCTGATCGAGGTTCTCGGCATTGAAAAATCTTCGTAAACTAAATCACACTTGTATATGTTGACATTTAAGAGATATACAGTCAAGAAAATCAAGGGCAATGGTGATATATATGCGGATTAGACACCAAAAAAAAACACTCAACAAATGGCTACAATTTAAGGAATGTGTTTAGTGACGGCATCAGATTCCTAATTGATGGAGAACGGTCTGGTGGTAAGAAAAGCTGCTTCTAGGATGTTGTCAAGTGTTTTCGCTCGACGATTCCATTCTTGGGTGGTTGGTTTGGCCCTTGTTCCTGTAACTCGAATCCTAGCCCGGTATATCCCATTTTAATTTTACACCATTGTGAACCTTACGCCTTTTTTACTCTCTGATCAAGGTTCTCGGCATTGAAAAATCTTCGTAAACTAAATCAAACATGTATATGTTGACATTTAAGAGATATACCGTCAAGAAAATCAAGGGCAATGGTGATATATATGCGGATTAGACACCAAAAAAAAAATACTCAACAAATGGCTACAATTTAAGGAATGTGTTTAGTCACGGCATCAGATTCCTAATTGATGGAGAAAGGTCTGGTGGTAAGAAAAGCTGCTTCTAGGATGTTGTCAAGTGTTTTCGCTCGACGATTCCATTCTTGGGTGGTTGGTTTGGCCCTTGTTCCTATAACTCGAATCCTAGCCCGATATATCCCATTTTAATCTTACACCATTGTGAACCTTACGCCTTTTTTACTCTCTGATCGAGGTTCTCGGCATTGAAAAATCTTCGTAAACTAAATCACACGTGTATATGTTGATATTTAAGAGATATACAGTCAAGAAAATCAAGGGCAATGGTGATATATATGCGGATTAGACACCAAAAAAAACACTCAACAAATGGCTACAATTTAAGGAATGTGTTTAGTGACGGCATCAGATTCCTAATTGATGGAGAAGGGTCTGGTGGCAAGAAAAGCTGCTTCTAGGAGGTTGTCAAGTGTTTTCGCTCGACGATTCTATTCTTGGGTGGTTGGTTTGGCCCTTTTTCCTGTAACTCGAATCCTAGCCCGGTATATCCCATTTTAATCTTACACCATTGTGAACCTTACGCCTTTTTTACTCTCTGATCGAGGTTCTCGGTGTTGAAAAATCTACGTAAACTAAATCATACGTGTATATGTTGACATTTAAGAGATATACAGTCAAGAAAATTAAGGGCAATGGTGACATATATGCGGATTAGACACCAAAAAAAACACTCAACAAATGGCTACAATTTAAGGAATGTGTTTAGTGACGACATCAGATTCCTAATTGATGGAGAAAGGTCTGGTTGTAAGAAAAGCTGCTTCTAGGAGGTTGTCAAGTGTTTTCGCTCAACGATTCCATTCTTGGGTGGTTGGTTTGGCTCTTGTTCTTGTAACTCGAATCCTAGCCCGGTATATCCCATTTTAATTTTACACCATTGTGAACCTTACGCCTTTTTTACTCTCTGATCGAGGTACTCGGCATTGAAAAATCGTCGTAAACTAAATCACACGTGTATATGTTGACATTTAAGAGATATACAGTCAAGAAAATCAAGGGCAATGGTGATATATATGCGGATTAGACACAAAAAAAAACACTCAACAAATGGCTACAATTTAAAGAATGTGTTCAGTGACGGCATCAAATTCCTAGTTGATGGAGAAAAGGTCTGGTGGCAAGAAAAGCTGCTTCTAGGAGGTTGTCAAGTGTTTTCGCTCGACGATTCCATTCTTGGGTGGTTGGTTTGTCCCTTGTTCCTGTAACTCGAATCCTAGCCCGGTATATCCACTTTTAATTTTACACCATTGTGAACCTTACGCCTTTTTTACTCTCTGATCGAGGTTCTCAGCATTGAAAAATCTTCGTAAACTAAATCACACGTGTATATGTTGACATTTAAGAGATATATAGTCAAGAAAATCAAGGGCAATGGTGATATATATGCGGATTAGACACAAAAAAAAACACTCAACAAATGGCTACAATTTAAGGAATGTGTTTAGTGACGGCATCAGATTCCTAATTGATGGAGAAGAGTCTGGTGGTAAGAAAAGCTGCTTCTAGGAGGTTATCAAGTGTTTTCGCTCGACGATTCCATTCTTGGGTGGTTGGTTTGGCCCTTGTTCCTGTAACTCGAATCCTAGCCCGGTATATCCCATTTTAATTTTACACCATTTTGAACCTTACGCCTTTTTTACTCTCTGATCGAGGTTCTCGGCATTGAAAAATCTTCGTAAACTAAATCACACTTGTATATGTTGACATCTAAGAGATATACAGTCAAGAAAATCAAGGGCAATGGTGATATATATGCGGATTAGACACAAAAAAAAAACACTCAACAAATGGCTACAATTTAAGGAATGTGTTTAGTGACGGCATCAGATTCCTAATTGATGGAGAACGGTCTGGTGGTAAGAAAAGCTGCTTCTAGGATGTTGTCAAGTGTTTTCGCTCGACGATTCCATTCTTGGGTGGTTGGTTTGGCCCTTGTTCCTGTAACTCGAATCCTAGCCCGGTATATCCCATTTTAATTTTACACCATTGTGAACCTTACGCCTTTTTTACTCTCTGATCAAGGTTCTCGGCATTGAAAAATCTTCGTAAACTAAATCAAACGTGTATATGTTGACATTTAAGAGATATACCGTCAAGAAAATCAAGGGCAATGGTGATATATATGCGGATTAGACACCAAAAAAAAAATACTCAACAAATGGCTACAATTTAAGGAATGTGTTTAGTCACGGCATCAGATTCCTAATTGATGGAGAAAGGTCTGGTGGTAAGAAAAGCTGCTTCTAGGATGTTGTCAAGTGTTTTCGCTCGACGATTCCATTCTTGGGTGGTTGGTTTGGCCCTTGTTCCTATAACTCGAATCCTAGCCCGGTATATCCCATTTTAATTTTACACCATTGTGAACCTTACGCCTTTTTTACTCTCTGATCGAGGTTCTCGGCATTGAAAAATCTTCGTAAACTAAATCACACGTGTATATGTTGACATTTAAGAGATATACAGTCAAGAAAATCAAGGGCAATGGTGATATATATGCGGATTAGACACCAAAAAAAACACTCAACAAATGGCTACAATTTAACGAATGTGTTTAGTGACGGCATCAGATTCCTAATTGATGGAGAAGGGTCTGGTGGTAAGAAAAGCTGCTTCTAGGAGGTTGTCAAGTGTTTTCGCTCGACGATTCCATTCTTGGGTGGTTGGTTTGGCCCTTTTTCCTGTAACTCGAATCCTAGCACGGTATATCCCATTTTAATTTTACACCATTGTGAACCTTACGCCTTTTTTACTCTCTGATCAAGGTTCTCGGCATTGAAAAATCTTCGTAAACTAAATCAAACGTGTATATGTTGACATTTAAGAGATATACAGTCAAGAAAATCAAGGGCAATGGTGATATATAAGCGGATTAGACACAAAAAAAAAACACTCAACAAATAGCTACAATTTAAGGAATATGTTTAGTGACGGCATCAGATTCCTAATTGACGGAGAAAGGTCTGGTGGTAAGAAAAGCTGCTTCTAGGATGTTGTCAAGTGTTTTCGCTCGACGATTCCATTCTTGGATGGTTGGTTTGGCCCTTGTTCCTATAACTCGAATCCTAGCTCGGTATATCCCATTTTAATTTTACACCATTGTGAACCTTACGCCTTTTTTACTCTCTGATCGAGGTTCTCGGCATTGAAAAATCTTCGTAAACTAAATCACACGTGTATATGTTGACATTTAAGAGATATACAGTAAAGAAAATCAAGGGCAATTGTGATATATATGCGGATTAGACACCAAAAAAACACTCAACAAATGGCTACAATTTAAGGAATGTGTTTAGTGACGGCATCAGATTCCTAATTGATGGAGAAGGGTCTGGTGGTAAGAAAAGCTGCTTCTAGGAGGTTGTCAAGTGTTTTCGCTCGACGATTCCATTCTTGGGTGGTTGGTTTGGCCCTTTTTCTGGTAACTCGAATCCTAGCCCGGTATATCCCATTTTAATTTTACACCATTGTGAACCTTACGCCATTTTTACTCTCTGATCGAGGTTCTCGGCATTGAAAAATCTTCGTAAACTAAATCACACGTGTATATGTTGACATTTAAGAGATATACAGTCATGAAAATCAAGGGCAATGGTGATATATATGCGGATTAGACACCAAAAAAAAACTAAACAAATGGCTACAATTTAAGGAATGTGTTTAGTGACGGCCTCATATTCCTAATTGATGGAGAAAGGTCTGGTGGTAAGAAAAGCTGCTTCTAGGAGTTTGTCAAGTGTTTTCGCTCGACAATTCCATTCTTGGGTGGTTGGTTTGGCCGTTCTTTATGTAACTCGAATCCTAGCCCTGTATATCCCATTTTAATTTTACACCATTGTGAACCTTACGCCTTTTTTACTCTCTGATCGAGGTTCTCGGCATTGAAAATCTTCATAAACTAAATCACACGTGTATATGTTGATATTTAAGAGATATACAGTCAAGAAAATCACGGGCAATGGTGATATATATGCGGATTAGACACAAAAAAAACACTCAACAAATGGCTACAATTTCAGGAATGTGTTTAGTGACGGCATCAGATTCCTAATTGATGGAGAAAGGTCTGGTGGCAAGAAAAGCTGCTTCTAGGAGGTTGTCAAGTGTTTTCGCTTGACGATTCCATTCTTGGGTGGTTGGTTTGGCCCTTGTTCCTGTAACTCGAATCCTAGCCCGGTATATCCCATTTTAATTTTACACCATTGTGAACCTTACGTCTTTTTTACTCTCTGATCGAGGTTCTCGGCATTGAAAAATCTTCGTATACTAAATCACACGTGTATATGTTGACATTTAAGAGATATACAGTGAAGAAAATCAAGGGCAATGGTGATATATATGCGGATTAGACACAAAAAAAAACACTCAACAAATGGCTACAATTTAAGGAATGTGTTTAGTGACGGCATCAGATTCCTAATTGATGGAGAAATGTCTGGTGGCAAGAAAAACAGCTTCTAGGAGGTTGTCAAGTGTTTTCGCTCGACGATTCCATTCTTGGGTTGTTGGTTTAGCCCTTGTTCCTGTAACTCGAATCCTAGCCCGGTATATCCCATTTTAATTTTACACCATTGTGAACCTTACGCGTTTTTTACTCTCTGATCGAGGTTCTCGGCATTGAAAAATCTTCGTAAACTAAATCACACGTGTATATGTTGACATTTAAGAGATATACAATCAAGAAAATCAAGGGCAATGGTGATATATATGCGGATTAGACACCAAAAAACACACTCAACAAATGGCTACAATTTAAGGAATGTGTTTAGTGTATATCCCATTTTAATTTTACACCATTGGGAACCTTACGCCTTTTTAACTCTCTGATCGAGGTTCTCGACATTGAAAAATCTTCGTAAACTAAATCACACGTGTATATGTTGACATTTAAGAGATATACAGTCAAGAAAATCAAGGGCAATGGTGATATATATGCGGATTAGACACAAAAAAAAAACACTCAACAAATGGCTACAATTTAAGGAATGTGTTTAGTGATGGCATCAGATTCCTAATTGATGGAGAAGGGTCTGGTGGTAAGAAAAGCTGCTTCTAGGAGGTTGTCAAGTGTTTTCGCTCGACGATTCCATTCTTGGGTGGTTGTTTTGGCCCTTCTTCCTGTAACTCGAATCCTAGCCCGGTATATCCCATTTTAATTTTACACCATTGTGAACCTTACGCCTTTTTTACTCTCTGCTCGAGGTTCTCGGCATTGAAAAATCTTCGTAAACTAAATCACACGTGTATATGTTGATATTTAAGAGATATACAGTCAAGAAAATCAAGGGCAATGGTGATATATATGCGGATTAAACACAAAAAAAAAAAACACTCAACAAATGGCTACAATTTAAGGAATGTGTTTAGTGACGACATCAGATTCCTAATTGATGGAGAAAGGTTTGGTGGTAAGAAAAGCTGCTTCTAGGAGGTTGTCAAGTGTTTTCGCTCGACGATTACATTTTTGGGTGGTTGGTTTGGCCCTTGTTCCTGTAACTCGAATCCTAGCCCGGTATATCCCATTTTAATTTTACACCATTGTGAACCTTACGCCTTTTTTACTCTCTGATCGAGGTTCTCGGCATTGAAAAATCTTCGTAAACTAAATCACACGTGTATATGTTGACATTTAAGAGATATACAGTCAAGAAAATCAAGGGCAATGGTGATATATATGCAGATTAGACACAAAAAAAAAAACTCAACAAATGGCTACAATTTAAGGAATGTGTTTAGTGACGGCATCAGATTCCTAATTGATGGAAAAGGGTCTGGTGGTAAGAAAAGCTGCTTCTAGGAGGTTGTCAAGTGTTTTCGCTCGTCGATTCCATTCTTGGGTGGTTGGTGACGACGTCAGATTCCTAATTGATGGAGAAAGGTCTGGTGGTAAGAAAAGCTGCTTCTAGGATGTTGTCAAGTGTTTTCGCTTGACAGTTCCATTCTTGGGTGGTTGGTTTGGCCCTTGTTCCTGTAACTCGAATCCTAGCCCGGTATATCCCATTTTAATTTTAAACCATTGTGAACCTTACGCCTTTTTTACTCTCTGATCGAGGTTCTCGGCATTGAAAAATCTTCGTAAACTAAATCAAACGTGTATATGTTGACATTTAAGAGATATACAGTCAAGAAAATCAAGAGCAATGGTCATATATATGCGGATTAGACACAAAAAAAAAACACTCAACAAATGGCTACAATTTAAGGAATGTGTTTAGTGACGGCATCAGATTCCTAATTGATGGAGAAAGGTCTGGTGGTAAGAAAAGCTGCTTCTAGGATGTTGTCAAGTGTTTTCGGTCGACGATTCCATTCTTGAGTGGTTGGTTTGGCCCTTGTTCCTGTAACTCGAATCCTAGACCGGTATATCCCATTTTAATTTTACACCATTGTGAACCTTACGCCTTTTTTACTCTCTGATCGAAGTTCTCGGCATTGAAAAATCTTCGTAAACTAAATCACAGGTGTATATGTTGACATTTAAGAGATATACAGTAAAGAAAATCAAGGGCAATGGTGATATATATGCGGATTAGACACAAAAAAAAAACACTCAACAAATGGCTACAATTTAAGGAATGTGTTTAGTGACGGCATCAGATTCCTAATTGATGGAGAAGGGTCTGGTGGTAAGAAAAGCTGCTTCTAGGAGGTTGTCAAGTGTTTTCGCTCGACGATTCCATTCTTGGGTGGTTGGTTTGCCCCTTATTCCTGTAACTCGAATCCTAGCCCGGTATATCCCATTTTAAATTTACACCATTGTGAACCTTACGCCTTTTTTACTCTCTGATCGAGGTTCTCGGCATTGAAAAATCTTCGTAAACTATATCACACGTGTATATGTTGACATTTAAGAGATATACAGTCAAGAAAATCAAGGGCAATGGTGATATATATGCGGATTAGACACAAAAAAAAAACACTCAACAAATGGCTACAATTTAAGGAATGTGTTTAGTGACGGCATCAGATTCCTAATTGATGGAGAAAGGTTTGGTGGTAAGAAAAGTTGCTTCTAGGAGGTTGTCAAGTGTTTTCTCTCGACGATTCTATTCCTGGGTGGTTGGTTTGGCCCTTGTTCCTGTAACTCGAATCCTAGCCCGGTATATCCCATTTTAATTTTACACCATTGTGAACCTTTCGCCTTTTTTACTCTCTAATCGAGGTTCTCGGCATTGAAAAATCTTCGTAAACTAAATCACACGCTTATATGTTGACATTTAAGAGATATACAGTCATGAAAATCAAGGGCAATGGTGATATATATGCGGATTAGACACCAAAAAAAAACTAAACAAATGGCTACAATTTAAGGAATGTGTTTATTGACGGCCTCAGATTCCTAATTGATGGAGAAAGGTCTGGTGGTAAGATAAGCTGCTTCTAGGAGTTTGTCAAGTGTTTTCGCTCGACGATTCCATTCTTGGGTGGTTGGTTTGGCCGTTGTTCCTGTAACTCGAATCCTAGCCCGGTATATCCCATTTTAATTTAACACCATTGTGAACCTTACGCCTTTTTTTACTCTCTGATCGAGGTTCTCGGCATTGAAATTCTTCGTAAACTAATTCACACGTGTATATGTTGATATTTAAGAGATATACAGTCAATAAAATCAAGAGCAATGATGATATATATGCGGATTATACACAAAAAAAAACACTCAACAAATGGCTACAATTTAAGGAATGAGTTTAGTGACGGCATCAGATTCCTAATTGATGGAGAAAGGTCTGGTGGCAAGAAAAGCTGCTTATAGGAGGTTGTCAAGTGTTTTCGCTCGACGATTCCATTCTTGGGTGGTTGGTTTGGCCCTTGTTCCTGTAACTCGAATCCTAGCCCGGTATATCCCATTTTAATTTTACACCATTGTGAACCTTACGCCTTTTTTACTCTCTGATCGAGGTTCTCGGCATTGAAAAATCTTCGTATACTAAATCACACGTGTATATGTTGACATTTAAGAGATATACAGTGAAGAAAGTCAAGGGCAATGGTGATATATATGAGGATTTGACACCAAAAAAAACACTCAACAAATGGCTACAATTTAAGGAATGTGTTTAGTGACGGCATCATATTCCTATTTGATGGAGAAATGTGTGGTGGCAAGAAAAACAGCTTCTAGGAGGTTGTCAAGTGTTTTCGCTCGACGATTCCATTCTTGGGTTGTTGGTTTAGCCCTTGTTCCTGTAACTCGAATCCTAGCCCGGTATATCCCATTTTAATTTTACACCATTGTGAACCTTACGCGTTTTTTACTCTCTGATCGAGGTTCTCGGCATTGAAAAATCTTCGTAAACTAAATCACACGTGTATATGTTGACATTTAAGAGATATACAATCAAGAAAATCAAGGGCAATGGTGATATATATGCGGATTAGACACAAAAAAAAAAACACTCGACAAATGGCTACAATTTAAGGAATGTGTTTAGTGTATATCCCATTTTAATTTTACACCATTGTGAACCTTACGCCTTTTTTACTCTTTGATCGAAGTTCTCGGCATTGAAAAATCTTCGTAAACTAAATCACACGTGTATATGTTGACATTTAAGAGATATACAGTCAAGAAAATCAAGGGCAATGGTGATATATATGCGGATTAGACACAAAAAACAAACACTCAACAAATGGCTACAATTTAAGGAATGTGTTTAGTGACGGTATCAGATTCCTAATTGATGGAGAAAGGTTTGGTGGTAAGAAAAGTTGCTTCTAGGAGGTTATCAAGTGTTTTCGCTCGACGATTCCATTCTTGGGTGGTTGGTTTGGCCCTTGTTCCTGTAACTCGAATCCTAGCCCGGTATATCCCATTTTAATTTTACACCATTGTGAACCTTTCGCCTTTTTTACTCTCTGATCGAGGTTCTCGGCATTGAAAAATCTTCGTAAACTAAATCACACGCGTATATGTTGACATTTAAGAAATATACAGTCATGAAAATCAAGGGCAATGGTGATATATATGCGGATTAGACACCAAAAAAAACTAAACAAATGGCTACAATTTAAGGAATGTGTTTAGTGACGGCCTCAGATTCCTAATTGATGGAGAAAGGTCTGGTGGTAAGAAAAGCTGCTTCTAGGAGTTTGTCAAGTGTTTTCGCTTGACGATTCCATTCTTGGGTGGTTGGTTTGGCCGTTGTTCCTGTAACTCGAATCCTAGTCCGGTATATCCCATTTTAATTTTACATTATTGTGAACCTTACGCCTTTTTTACTCTCTGATCGAGGTTCTCGGCATTGAAAAATCTTCGTAAACTAAATCACACATGTATATGTTGATATTTAAGAGATATACATTCAAGAAAATCAAGGGCAATGGTGATATATATGCGGATTAGACACAAAAAAAAAACACTCAACAAATGGCTACAATTTAAGGAATGTGTTTATTGACGGCATCAGATTCCTAATTGATGGAGAAAGGTCTGGTGGCAAGAAAAGCTGCTTCTAGGAGGTTGTCAAGTGTTTTCGCTCGACGATTCCATTCTTGGGTGGTTGGTTTGGCCCTTGTTCCTGTAACTCGAATCCTAGCCCGGTATATCCCATTTTAATTTTACACCATTGTGAACCTTACGCCTTTTTTACTCTCTGATCGAGGTTCTCGGCATTGAAAAATCTTCGTATACTAAATCACACGTGTATAAGTTGACATTTAAGAGATATACAGTGAAGAAAATCAAGGGCAATGGTGATATATATGCGGATTAGACACCAAAAAAAAACACTTAACAAATGGCTACAATTTAAGGAATGTGTTTTGTGACGGCATCAGATTCCTAATTGATGGAGAAATGTCTGGTGGCAAGAAAAACTGCTTCTAGGAGGTTGTCAAGTGTTTTCGCTCGACGATTCCATTCTTGGGTTGTTGGTTTAGCCCTTGTTCCTGTAACTCGAATCCTAGCCCGGTATATCCCATTTTCATTTTACACCGTTGTGAACCTTACGCGTTTTTTACTCTCTGATCGAGGTTCTCGGCATTGAAAAATCTTCGTAAACTAAATCACACGTGTATATGTTGACATTTAAGAGATATACAATCAAGAAAATAAAGGGCAATGGTGATATATATGCGGATTAGACACCAAAAAAAAAAAACACTCAACAAATGGCTACAATTTAAGGAATGTGTTTTGTGTATATCCCATTTTAATTTTACACCATTGTGAACCTTACGCCTTTTTTACTCTCTGATCGAGGTTCTCGGCATTTAAAAATCTTCGTAAACTAAATCACACGTGTATATGTTGACATTTAAGAGATATACAGTCAAAAAAATCAAGGGCAATTGTGATATATATGCGGATTTGACACAAAAAAAACACTCAACAAATGGCTACAATTTAAGGAATGTGTTTAGTGACGGCATCAGATTCCTAATTGATGGAGAAAGGTCTGGTGGCAAGAAAAGCTGCTTCTAGGAGGTTGTCAAGTGTTTTCGCTCGACGATTCCATTCTTGGGTGGTTGGTTTGGCCCTTGTTCCTGTAACTCGAATCCTAGCCCGGTATATCCCATTTTAATTTTACACCATTGTGAACCTTACGCCTTTTTTACTCTCTGATCGAGGTTCTCGGCATTGAAAAATCTTTGTATACTAAATCACACGTGTATATGTTGACATTTAAGAGATATACAGTGAAGAAAATCAAGGGCAATGGTGATATATATGAGGATTAGACACCAAAAAAAACACTCAACAAATGGCTACAATTTAAGGAACGTGTTTAGTGACGGCATCAGATTCCTAATTGATGGACAAATGTCTGGTGGCAAGAAAAACAGCTTCTAGGAGGTTGTCAAGTGTTTTCGCGCGACAATTCCATTCTTGGGTTGTTGGTTTAGCCCTTGTTCCTGTAACTCGAATCCTAGCCCGGTATATCCCATTTTAATTTTACACCATTGTGAACCTTACGCGTTTTTTACTCTCTGATCGAGGTTCTCGGCATTGAAAAATCTTCGTAAACTAAATCACACGTGTATATGTTGACATTTAAGAGATATACAATCAAGAAAATCAAGGGCAATGGTGATATATATGCGGATTAGACACCAAAAAAAACACTCAACAAATGGCTACAATTTAAGGAATGTGTTTAGTGTATATCCCATTTTAATTTCACACCATTGTGAACATTACACCTTTTTTTCTCTCTGATCGAGGTTCTCGGCATTGAAAAATCTTCGTAAACTAAATCACACGTGTATATGTTGACATTTAAGAGATATACAGTCAAGAAAATCAAGGGCAATGGTGATATATATGCGGATTAGACACAAAAAAAACACTCAACAAATGGCTACAATTTAAGGAATGTGTTTAGTGACGGCATCAGATTCCTAATTGATGGAGAAAGGTCTGATGGCAAGAAAAGCTGCCTCTAGGAGGTTATCAAGTGTTTTCGCTCGACGATTCCATTCTTGGGTGGTTGGTTTGGCCCTTGTTCCTGTAACTCGAATCCTAGCCGGGTATATCCCATTTTAATTTTACACCATTGTGACCCTTACGCCTTTTTTACTCTCTGATCGAGGTTCTCGGCATTGAAAAATCTTCGTAAACGAAATCACACGTGTATATGTTGATATTTAAGAGATATACAGTCAAGAAAATCAAGGGCAATGGTGATATATGTGCGGATTAGACACCAAAAAAAAAAACACTCAACAAATGGCTACAATTTAAGGAATGTGTTTAACGACGACATCAGATTCCTAATTGATGGAGAAAGGTCTGGTGGTAAGAAAAGCTGCTTCTAGGAGGTTGTCAAGTGTTTTCGTTCGACGATTCCATTCTTGGGTGGTTGGTTTGGTCCTTGTTCCTGTAACTCGAATCCTAGCCCGGTATATCCCATTTTAATTTTACACCATTGTGAATCTTACGCCTTTTTTACTCTCTGATCGAGGCTCTCGGCATTGAAAAATCTTCGTAAACTAAATAACACGTGTATATGTTGATATTTAAGAGATATACAGTCAAGAAAATCAAGGGCAATGGTGATATACATGCGGATTAGACACCAAAAAAAACACTCAACAAATGGCTACAATTTAATGAATGTGTTTAGTGTATATCCCATTTTAATTTTACACAATTGTGAACCTTACGCCTTTTTTACTCTCTGATCGAGGTTCTCGGCATTGAAAAATATTCGTAAACTAAATCAAACGTGTATATGTTGACATTTTAGAGATATACAGTCAAGAAAATCAAGGGTAATGGTGATATATATGCGGATTAGACACCAAAAAAAAAACACTCAACAAATGGCTACAATTTAAGGAATGTATTTAGTGACGGCATCAGATTCCTAATTGATAGAAAAAGGTCTGGTGGCAAGAAAAGCTGTATCTAGGAGGTTGTCAAGTGTTTTCGCTCGACGATTCCACTCTTGGGTGGTTGGTTTGGCACTTGTTCCTGTAACTCGAATCCTAACCCGGTATATCCCATTTTAATTTTACACCATTGTGAACCTTACGCCTTTTTTACTCTCTGATCGAGGCTCTCGGCATTGAAAAATCTTCGTAAACTAAATCACACGTGTAAATGTGAATATTTAAGAGATATACAGTCAAGAAAATCAAGGGCAATGGTGATATATATGCGGATTATACACAAAAAAAAAATAAAACACTCAACAAATGGCTAAAATTTAAGGAATGTGTTTGGTGACGGCATCAGATTCCTAATTGATGGAGAAAGGTCTGGTGGCAAGAAAGGCTGCTTCTAGGAGGTTGTCAAGTGTTTTCGCTCGACGATTCCATTCTTGGGTGGTTGGTTTGGCCCTTGTTCCTGTAACTCGAATCCTAGCCCGGTATATCCCATTTTAATATTACACCATTGTGAACCTTACGCCTTTTTTACTCTCTGATCGAGGTTCTCGGCATTGAAAA
The DNA here is from genome assembly GCA_030545235.1 of Helianthus tuberosus. Classification (NCBI taxonomy): domain Eukaryota; kingdom Viridiplantae; phylum Streptophyta; class Magnoliopsida; order Asterales; family Asteraceae; genus Helianthus; species Helianthus tuberosus. The sequence goes on along the minus strand of CM060446.1, from coordinate 18,094,091 downwards.
ATCTTCGTAAACTAAATCACACGTGTATATGTTGACATTTAAGAGATATACAGTCAAGAAAATCAAGGGCAATGGTGATATATATGCGGATTAGACACCAAAAAAACAAAACACTCAACAAATAGCTACAATTTAAGGAATGTGTTTAGTGATGGCATCAGATTCCTAATTGATGGAGAAAGGTCTAGTGGTAAGAAAAGCTGCTTCTAGGAGGATGTCAAGTGTTTTCGCTCGACGATTCCATTCTTGTGTGGTTGGTTTATCCCTTGTTCCTTTAACTCGAATCCTAGCCCGTATATCCCATTTTAATTTTACACCATTGTGAACCTTACGCCTTTTTTACTCCCTGATCGAGGTTCTCGGCATTGAAAAATCTTCGTAAACTAAATCACACGTGTATATGTTGACATTTAAGAGATATACAGTCAAGAAAATCAAGGGAAATGGTGATATATATGCGGATTAGACACAAAAAAAAAACCCTCAATAAATGGCTACAATTTAAGGAATGTGTTTAGTGACGTCTTCACAATCCTAATTGATGGAGAAAGGTCTGGGGGTAAGAAAAGCTGCTTTTAGGAGGTTGTCAAGTGTTTTCGCTCGACGATTCCATTCTTGGGTGGTTGGTTTGGCCCTTGTTCCTGTAACTCGAATCCTAGCCCGGTATAACCCATTTTAATTTTACACCATTGTGAACCTTACACCTTTTTTACTTTCTGATCGAGGTTCTCGGCATTGAAAAATCTTCGTAAACTAAATCACACGTGTATATGTTGACATTTAAGAGATATACAGTCAAGAAAATCAAGGGCAACGGTGATATATATGCGGATTTGACACCAAAAAAAAAAACACTCAACAAATGGCTACAATTTAAGGAATGTGTTTAGTGACGTTATCAGATTCCTAATTGATGGAGAAAGGTCTGGTGGCAAGAAAAGCTGCTTCTAGGAGGTTGTCAAGTGTTTTCGCTCGACGATTCCATTCTTGGGTGGTTGGTTTGGCTCTTGTTCCTGTAACTCGAATCCGAGCCCGGTATATCCCATTTTAATTTTACACCACTGTGAACCTTATGCCTTTTTTACTCTCTGATCGAGGTTCTCGGCATTGAAAAATCTTCGTAAACTAAATCACACGTGTATATGTTGACATTTAAGATATATACAGTCAAGAAAATCAAGGACAATGGTGATATATATGCGGATTAGACACCAAAAAAAAACACTAAACAAATGGCTACAATTTAAGGAATGTGTTTAGTGACGGCATCAGATTCCTATTTGATGGAGAAAGGTCTGGTGGCAAGAAAAGCTGCTTCTAGGAGGTTGTCAAGTGTTTTCGCTCGACGATTCCATTCTTGGGTGGTTGGTTTGGCCCTTGTTCCTGTAACTCGAATCCTAGCCCGGTATATCCCATTTTAATTTTACACCATTGTGAACCTTACGCCTTTTTTACTCTCTGATTAAGGTTCTCGGCATTGAAAAATCTTGGTAAACTAAATCACACGTGTATATGTTGACATTTAAGAGATATACAGTTAAGAAAATCAAGGACAATGGTGATATATATGCGGATTAGACACAAAAAAAAAACACTAAACAAATGGCTACAATTTAAGGAATGTGTTTAGTGACGGCATCAGATTCCTATTTGATGGAGAAAGGTCTGGTGGCAAGAAAAGCTGCTTCTAGGAGGTTGTCAAGTGTTTTCGGTCGACGATTCCATTCTTGGGTGGTTGGTTTGGCCGTTGTTCCTGTAACTCGAATCCTAGCCCGGTATATCCTATTTTAATTTTACAGCATTGTGAACCTTACGCCTTTTTTACTCTCTGATCGAGGTTCTCGGCATTGAAAAATCTTCGTAAACTAAATCACACGTGTATATGTTGACATTTAGGAGATATACAGTCAAGAAAATCAAGGGCAATGGGGAAATATATGCGGATTAGACACCAAAAAAAAAACACTCAACAAATTGCTACAATTTAAGGAATGCGTTTAGTGACGGGATCAGATTCCTAATTGATGGAGAAAGGTCTGGTGGTAAGAAAAGCTGCTTCTAGGAGGTTGTCCAGTGTTTTCGCTCGACGATTCCATTCTTGGGTGGTTGGTTTAGACCTTGTTCCTGTAGCTCGAATCCTAGCCCGGTATATCCCATTTTAATTTACACCATTGTGAACCTTATGCCTTTTTTACTCTCTGATCGAGGTTCTCGGCATTGAAAAATCTTCGTAAACAAAATCACACGTGTATATGTTGACATTTAAGAGATATACAGTCAAGAAAATCAAGGCCAATGGTGATATATATGCGGATTAGACACCAATAAAAAAACACTCAACAAATGGCTACAATTTAAGGAATGTGTTTAGTGACGGCATCAGATTCCTAATTGATAGAGTAAGGTCTGGTGGCAAAAAAAGCTGCGTCTAGGAGGTTGTCAAGTGTTTTCGCTCGACGATTCCATTCTTGGGTGGTTGGTTTGGCCCTTGTTCCTGTAACTCGAATCCTAGCCCGGTATATCCCATTTTAATTTTACACCGTTGTGAACCTTACGCCTTTTTTACTCTCTGATCGAGGCTCTCGGCATTGAAAAATGCTCGTAAACTAAATCGCACGTGTATATGTTGATATTTAAGAGATATACAGTCAAGAAAATCAAGGGCAATGGTGATATATATGCGGATTAGACACCAAAAAAACACTCAATTAATGGCTACAATTTAAGGAATGTGTTTAGTGACGGCATCAGATTCCTAATTTATGGAGAAAGGTCTGGTGGCAAGAAAAGCTGCTTTTAGGAGGTTGTCAAGTGTTTTCGCTCGACGATTCCATTCTTGGGTGGTTGGTTTGGCGCTTGTTCCTGTAACTCGAATACTAGCCCGGTATATCCCATTTTAATTTTACACCATTGTGAACCTTACGCCTTTTTTACTCTCTGATCGAGGTTCTCGGCATTGAAAAATCTTCGTAAACTAAATCACACGTGTATATGTGAATATTTAAGAGATATACAGTCAAGAAAATCAAGGGCAATGGTGATATATATGCGGATTATACACAAAAAAAAAAAATAAAACACTCAACAAATGGCTAAAATTTAAGGAATGTGTTTGGTGACGACATCAGATTCCTAATTGATGGAGAAAGGTCTGGTGGCAAGAAAGGCTGCTTCTAGGAGGTTGTCAAGTGTTTTCGCTCGACGATTCCATTCTTGGGTGGTTGGTTTGGCCCTTGTTCCTGTAACTCGAATCCTAGCCCGGTATATCCCATTTTAATATTACACCATTGTGAACCTTACGCCTTTTTTACTCTCTGATCGAGGTTCTCGGCATTGAAAAATCTTCGTAAACTAAATCACACGTGTATATGTTGACATTTAAGAGATATACAGTCAAGAAAATCAAGGGCAATGGTGATATATATGCGGATTAGACACCAAAAAAACAAAACACTCAACAAATAGCTACAATTTAAGGAATGTGTTTAGTGATGGCATCAGATTCCTAATTGATGGAGAAAGGTCTAGTGGTAAGAAAAGCTGCTTCTAGGAGGATGTCAAGTGTTTTCGCTCGACGATTCCATTCTTGGGTGGTTGGTTTATCCCTTGTTCCTTTAACTCGAATCCTAGCCCGTATATCCCATTTTAATTTTACACCATTGTGAACCTTACGCCTTTTTTACTCCCTGATCGAGGTTCTCGGCATTGAAAAATATTCGTAAACTAAATCACACGTGTATATGTTGACATTTAAGAGATATACAGTCAAGAAAATCAAGGGAAATGGTGATATATATGCGGATTAGACACAAAAAAAAAACCCTCAATAAATGGCTACAATTTAAGGAATGTGTTTAGTGACGTCTTCACAATCCTAATTGATGGAGAAAGGTCTGGGGGTAAGAAAAGCTGCTTTTAGGAGGTTGTCAAGTGTTTTCGCTCGACGATTCCATTCTTGGGTGGTTGGTTTGGCCCTTGTTCCTGTAACTCGAATCCTAGCCCGGTATAACCCATTTTAATTTTACACCATTGTGAACCTTACACCTTTTTTACTTTCTGATCGAGGTTCTCGGCATTGAAAAATCTTCGTAAACTAAATCACACGTGTATATGTTGACATTTAAGAGATATACAGTCAAGAAAATCAAGGGCAACGGTGATATATATGCGGATTTGACACCAAAAAAAAAAACACTCAACAAATGGCTACAATTTAAGGAATGTGTTTAGTGACGTTATCAGATTCCTAATTGATGGAGAAAGGTCTGGTGGCAAGAAAAGCTGCTTCTAGGAGGTTGTCAAGTGTTTTCGCTCGACGATTCCATTCTTGGGTGGTTGGTTTGGCCCTTGTTCCTGTAACTCGAATCCGAGCCCGGTATATCCCATTTTAATTTTACACCACTGTGAACCTTATGCCTTTTTTACTCTCTGATCGAGGTTCTCGGCATTGAAAAATCTTCGTAAACTAAATCACACGTGTATATGTTGACATTTAAGATATATACAGTCAAGAAAATCAAGGACAATGGTGATATATATGCGGATTAGACACCAAAAAAAAAACACTAAACAAATGGCTACAATTTAAGGAATGTGTTTAGTGACGGCATCAGATTCCTATTTGATGGAGAAAGGTCTGGTGGCAAGAAAAGCTGCTTCTAGGAGGTTGTCAAGTGTTTTCGCTCGACGATTCCATTCTTGGGTGGTTGGTTTGGCCCTTGTTCCTGTAACTCGAATCCTAGCCCGGTATATCCCATTTTAATTTTACACCATTGTGAACCTTACGCCTTTTTTACTCTCTGATTAAGGTTCTCGGCATTGAAAAATCTTGGTAAACTAAATCTCACGTGTATATGTTGACATTTAAGAGATATACAGTCAAGAAAATCAAGGACAATGGTGATATATATGCGGATTAGACACAAAAAAAAAACACTAAACAAATGGCTACAATTTAAGGAATGTGTTTAGTGACGGCATCAGATTCCTATTTGATGGAGAAAGGTCTGGTGGCAAGAAAAGCTGCTTCTAGGAGGTTGTCAAGTGTTTTCGGTCGACGATTCCATTCTTGGGTGGTTGGTTTGGCCCTTGTTCCTGTAACTCGAATCCTAGCCCGGTATATCCTATTTTAATTTTACAGCATTGTGAACCTTACGCCTTTTTTACTCTCTGATCGAGGTTCTCGGCATTGAAAAATCTTCGTAAACTAAATCACACGTGTATATGTTGACATTTAGGAGATATACAGTCAAGAAAATCAAGGGCAATGGGGAAATATATGCGGATTAGACACCAAAAAAAAAACACTCAACAAATGGCTACAATTTAAGGAATGCGTTTAGTGACGGGATCAGATTCCTAATTGATGGAGAAAGGTCTGGTGGTAAGAAAAGCTGCTTCTAGGAGGTTGTCCAGTGTTTTCGCTCGACGATTCCATTCTTGGGTGGTTGGTTTAGACCTTGTTCCTGTAGCTCGAATCCTAGCCCGGTATATCCCATTTTAATTTACACCATTGTGAACCTTATGCCTTTTTTACTCTCTGATCGAGGTTCTCGGCATGTAAAAATCTTCGTAAACAAAATCACACGTGTATATGTTGACATTTAAGAGATATACAGTCAAGAAAATCAAGGCCAATGGTGATATATATGCGGATTAGACACCAATAAAAAAACACTCAACAAATGGCTACAATTTAAGGAATGTGTTTAGTGACGGCATCAGATTCCTAATTGATAGAGTAAGGTCTGGTGGCAAAAAAAGCTGCGTCTAGGAGGTTGTCAAGTGTTTTCGCTCGACGATTCCATTCTTGGGTGGTTGGTTTGGCCCTTGTTCCTGTAACTCGAATCCTAGCCCGGTATATCTCATTTTAATTTTACACCATTGTGAACCTTACGCCTTTTTTACTCTCTGATCGAGGTTCTCGGCATTGAAAAATCTTCGTAAACAAAATCACACGTGTATATGTTGACATTTAAGAGATATACAGTCAAGAAAATCAAGGCCAATGGTGATATATATGCGGATTAGACACCAATAAAAAAACACTCAACAAATGGCTACAATTTAAGGAATGTGTTTAGTGACGGCATCAGATTCCTAATTGATAGAGTAAGGTCTGGTGGCAAAAAAAGCTGCGTCTAGGAGGTTGTCAAGTGTTTTCGCTCGACGATTCCATTCTTGGGTGGTTGGTTTGGCCCTTGTTCCTGTAACTCGAATCCTAGCCCGGTATATCCCATTTTAATTTTACACCGTTGTGAACCTTACGCCTTTTTTACTCTCTGATCGAGGCTCTCGGCATTGAAAAATGCTCGTAAACTAAATCGCACGTGTATATGTTGATATTTAAGAGATATACAGTCAAGAAAATCAAGGGCAATGGTGATATATATGCGGATTAGACACCAAAAAAACACTCAATTAATGGCTACAATTTAAGGAATGTGTTTAGTGACGGCATCAGATTCCTAATTTATGGAGAAAGGTCTGGTGGCAAGAAAAGCTGCTTTTAGGAGGTTGTCAAGTGTTTTCGCTCGACGATTCCATTCTTGGGTGGTTGGTTTGGCGCTTGTTCCTGTAACTCGAATACTAGCCCGGTATATCTCATTTTAATTTTACACCATTGTGAACTGTACGCCTTTTTTACCCTCTGATCGAGGTTCTCGGTATTGAAAAATCATCGTAAACTAAATCATCCATGTATATGTTGACATTTAAGAGATATACAGTCAAGAAAATCAAGGGCAATGGTGATATATATGCGGATTAGACACCAAAAAAAACTCTCAACAAATGGCTAAAATTTAAGGAATGTGTTTGGTGACGGCATCAGATTCCTAATTTATAGAGAAAGGTCTGGTGGTAAGAAAAGCTGCTTCTAGGAGGATGTCAAGTGTTTTCGCTCGACGATTCCATTCTTGGGTGGTTGGTTTGTCCCTTGTTCCTTTAACTCGAATCCTAGCCCGTATATCCCATTTTAATTTTACACCATTGTGAACCTTACGCCTTTTTTACTCCCTGATCGAGGTTCTCGGCATTGAAAAATCTTCGTAAACTAAATCACACGTGTATATGTTGACATTTAAGAGATATACAGTCAAGAAAATCAAGGGAAATGGTGATATATATGCGGATTGGACATAAAAAAAAAACCCTCAAAAAATGACTACAATTTAAGGAATGTGTTTAGTGACGTCATCACAATCCTAATTGATGGAGAAAGGTCTGGTGGTAAGAAAAGCTGCTTTTAGGAGGTTGTCAAGTGTTTTCGCTCGACGATTCCATTCTTGGGTGGTTGGTTTGGCCCTTGTTCCTGTAACTCGAATCCTAGCCCGGTATATCCCATTTTAATTTTACACCATTGTGAACCTTACGCCTTTTTTACTTTCTGATCGAGGTTCTCGGCATTGAAAAATCTTCGTAAACTAAATCACACGTGTATATGTTGACATTTAAGAGATATACAGTCAAGAAAATCAAGGGCAACGGTGATATATATGCGGATTTGACACCAAAAAAAAAAAAACACTCAACAAATGGCTACAATTTAAGGAATGTGTTTAGTGACGTTATCAGATTCCTAATTGATGGAGAAAGGTCTGGTGGTAAGAAAAGCTGCTTCTAGGAGGTTGTCAAGTGTTTTCGCTCGACGATTCCATTCTTGGGTGGTTGGTTTGGCCCTTGTTCCTGTAACTCGAATCCTAGCCCGGTATATCCCATTTTAATTTTACACCACTGTGAACCTTATGCCTTTTTTACTCTCTGATCGAGGTTCTCGGCATTGAAAAATCTTCGTAAACTAAATCACACGTGTATATGTTGACATTTAAGAGATATACAGTCAAGAAAATCAAGGACAATGGTGATATATATGCGGATTAGACACCAAAAAAAACACTAAACAAATGGCTACAATTTAAGGAATGTGTTTAGTGACGGCATCAGATTCCTATTTGATGGAGAAAGGTCTGGTGGCAAGAAAAGCTGCTTCTAGGAGGTTGCCAAGTGTTTTCGCTCGACGATTCCATTCTTGGGTGGTTGGTTTGGCCCTTGTTCCTGTAACTCGAATCCTAGCCCGGTATATCCCATTTTAATTTTACACCATTGTGAACCTTACGCCTTTTTTACTCTCTGATCGAGGTTCTCGGCATTGAAAAATCATCGTAAACTAAATCACACGTGTATATGTTGACATTTAAGAGATATACAGTCAAGAAAATCAAGGACAATGGTGATATATATGCGGATTAGACACAAAAAAAAACACTAAACAAATAGCTACAATTTAAGGAATGTGTTTAGTGACGGCATCAGATTCCTATTTGATGGAGAAAGGTCTGGTGGCAAGAAAAGCTGCTTCTAGGAGGTTGTCAAGTGTTTTCGCTCGACGATTCCATTCTTGGGTGGTTGGTTTGGCCCTTGTTCCTGTAACTCGAATCCTAGCCCGGTATATCCCATTTTAATTTTACACCATTGTGAACCTTACGCCTTTTTTACTCTCTGATCGAGGTTCTCGGCATTGAAAAATCTTCGTAAACTAAATCACACGTGTATATGTTGACATTTAGGAGATATACAGTCAAGAAAATCAAGGGCAATGGGGAAATATATGCGGATTAGACACCAAAAAAAAACACTCAACAAATTGCTACAATTTAAGGAATGTGTTTAGTGACGGGATCAGATTCCTAATTGATGGAGAAAGGTCTTGTGGTAAGAAAAGCTGCTTCTAGGAGGTTGTCAAGTGTTTTCGCTCGACGATTCCATTCTTGGGTGGTTGGTTTAGCCCTTGTTCCTGTAACTCGAATCCTAGCCCGGTATATCCCATTTTAATTTACACCATTGTGAACCTGATGCCTTTTTTACTCTCTGATCGAGGTTCTCGGCATGGAAAAATCTTCGTAAACTAAATCACACGTGTATATGTTGACATTTAAGAGATATACAGTCAAGAAAATCAAGGCCAATGGTGATATATATGCGGATTAGACACCAATAAAAAAACACTCAACAAATGGCTACAATTTAAGGAATGTGTTTAGTGACGGCATCAGATTCCTAATTGATAGAGAAAGGTCTGGTGACAAAAAAAGCTGCGTCTAGGAGGTTGTCAAGTGTTTTCGCTCGACGATTCCATTCTTGGGTGGTTGGTTTGGCCCTTGTTCCTGTAACTCGAATCCTAGCCCGGTATATCCCATTTTAATTTTACACCATTGTGTACCTTACGCCTTTTTTACTCTCTGATCGAGGCTCTCGGCATTGAAAAATGCTCGTAAACTAAATCACCCGTGTATATGTTGATATTTAAGAGATATACAGTCAAGAAAATCAAGGGCAATGGTGATATATATGCGGATTAGACACCAAAAAAACACTCAATTAATGGCTACAATTTAAGGAATGTGTTTAGTGACGGCATCAGATTCCTAATTTAAGGAGAAAGGTCTGGTGCCAAGAAAAGCTGTTTTTAGGAGGTTGTCAAGTGTTTTCGCTCGACGATTCCATTCTTGGGTGGTTGGTTTGGCGCTTGTTCCTGTAACTCGAATACTAGCCCGGTATATCCCATTTTAATTTTACACCATTGTGAACCGTACGCCTTTTTTACTCTCTAATCGAGGTTCTCGGCATTGAAAAATCATCGTAAACTAAATCATCCGTGTATATGTTGACATTTAAGAGATATACAGTCAAGAAAATCAAGGGCAATGGTGATATATATGCGGATTAGACACCAAAAAAAACTCTCAACAAATGGCTACAATTTAAGGAATGTGTTTAGTGACGGCATCTGATTCCTAATTGTTGGAGAAAGGTCTGGTGGTAAGAAAAGCTGCTTCTAGGAGGTTGTCAAGTGTTTTCGCTCGACGATTCCATTCTTGGGTGGTTGGTTTGGCCCTTGTTCCTGTAACTCGAATCCTAGCCCGGTATATCCCATTTTAATTTTACACCATTGTGAACCTTACGCCTTTTTTACTCCCTGATCGAGTTTCTCGGCATTGAAAAATCTTTGTAAACTAAATCACACGTGTATATGTTGACATTTAAGAGATATACAGTCAAGAAAATCAAGGGCAATGGTGATATATATGCGGATTAGACACAAAAAAAAAACACTCAACAAATGGCTACAATTTAAGGAATGTGTTTAGTGACGGCATCAGATTCCTAATTGATGGAGAAAGGTCTGGTGGCAAGAAAAGCTGCTTCTAGGAGGTTGTCAAGTGTTTTCGCTCGACGATTACATTCTTGGGTGGTTGGTTTGGCCCTTGTTCCTGTAACTCGAGTCCTAGCCCGGTATATCCCATTTTAATTTTACACCATTGTGAACCTTACTCCTTTTTTACTCTCTGATCGAGGTTCTCGGCATTGAAAAATCTTCGTAAACTAAATCACACGTGTATATGTTGACATTTAAGAGATATACAGTCAAGAAAATCAAGGGAAATGGTGATATATATGCGGATTAGACACCAAAAAAAAAACACTCAACAAATGGCTACAAATTAAGGAATGTGTTTAGTGACGGCATCGGATTCCTAATTGATGGAGAAATGTCTGGTGGTAAGAAAAGCTGCTTCTAGGAGGTTGTCAAGTGTTTTCGCTCGACGATTCCATTCTTGGGTGGTTGGTTTGGCCCTTGTTCCTGTAACTCGAATCCTAGCCCGGTATATCCCATTTTAATTTTACACCATTGTGAACCTTACGCCTTTTTTACTTTCTGATCGAGGTTCTCGGCATTGAAAAATCTTCGTAAACTAAATCACACGTGTATATGTTGACATTTAAGAGATATACAGTCAAGAAAATCAAGGGCAACGGTGATATATATGCGGATTTGACACCAAAAAAAAAAAACACTCAACAAATGGCTACAATTTAAGGAATGTGATTAGTGACGTTATCAGATTCCTAATTGATGGAGAAAGGTCTGGTGGTAAGAAAAGCTGCTTCTAGGAGGTTGTCAAGTGTTTTCGCTCGACGATTCCATTCTTGGGTGGTTGGTTTGGCCCTTGTTCCTGTAACTCGAATCCTAGCCCGGTATATCCCATTTTAATTTTACACCACTGTGAACCTTATGCCTTTTTTACTCTCTGATCGAGGTTCTCGGCATTGAAAAATCTTCGTAAACTAAATCACACGTGTATATGTTGACATTTAAGAGATATACAGTCAAGAAAATCAAGGACAATGGTGATATATATGCGGATTAGACACCAAAAAAAACACTAAACAAATGGCTACAATTTAAGGAATGTGTTTAGTGACGGCATCAGATTCCTATTTGATGGAGAAAGGTCTGGTGGCAAGAAAAGCTGCTTCTAGGAGGTTGCCAAGTGTTTTCGCTTGACGATTCCATTCTTGGGTGGTTGGTTTGGCCCTTGTTCCTGTAACTCGAATCCTAGCCCGGTATATCCCATTTTAATTTTACACCATTGGGAACCTTACGCCTTTTTTACTCTCTGATCGAGGTTCTCGGCATTGAAAAATCATCGTAAACTAAATCACACGTGTATATGTTGACATTTAAGAGATATACAGTCAAGAAAATCAAGGACAATGGTGATATATATGCGGATTAGACACAAAAAAAAACACTAAACAAATAGCTACAATTTAAGGAATGTGTTTAGTGACGGCATCAGATTCCTATTTGATGGAGAAAGGTCTGGTGGCAAGAAAAGCTGCTTCTAGGAGGTTGTCAAGTGTTTTCGCTCGACGATTCCATTCTTGGGTGGTTGGTTTGGCCCTTGTTCCTGTAACTCGAATCCTAGCCCGGTATATCCCATTTTAATTTTACACCATTGTGAACCTTACGCCTTTTTTACTCTCTGATCGAGGTTCTCGGCATTGAAAAATCTTCGTAAACTAAATCACACGTGTATATGTTGACATTTAGGAGATATACAGTCAAGAAAATCAAGGGCAATGGGGAAATATATGCGGATTAGACACCAAAAAAAAACACTCAACAAATGGCTACAATTTAAGGAATGTGTTTAGTGACGGGATCAGATTCCTAATTGATGGAGAAAAGTCTGGTGGTAAGAAAAGCAGCTTCTAGGAGGTTGTCAAGTGTTTTCGCTCGACGATTCCATTCTTGGGTGGTTGGTTTGGCCCTTGTTCCTGTAACTCGAATCCTAGCCCGGTATATCCCATTTTAATTTTACACCATTGTGAACCTTACTCCTTTTTTACTCTCTGATCGAGGTTCTCGGCATTGAAAAATCTTCGTAAACTAAATCACACGTGTATATGTTGACATTTAAGAGATATACAGTCAAGAAAATCAAGGGCAATGGTGATATATATGCGGATTAGACACAAAAAAAAAACACTCAACAAATGGCTACAATTTAAGGAATGTGTTTAGTGACGGCATCAGATTCCTAATTGATGGAGAAATGTCTGGTGGGAAGAAAAGCTGCTTCTAGGAGGTTGTCAAGTGTTTTCGCTTGACGATTCCATTCTTGGGTGGTTGGTTTGGCCCTTGTTCCTGTAACTCGAATCCTAGCCCGGTATATCTCATTTTAATTTTACACCATTGTGAACCTTACGCCCTTTTTACTCTCTGATCGAGGTTCTCGGCATTGAAAAATCTTCGTAAACTAAATCACACGTGTATATGTTGACATTTAAGAGATATACAGTCAAGAAAATCAAGGGCAATGGTGATATATATGCGGATTAGACACCAAAAAAAACACTCAACAAATGGCTACAATTTAAGGAATGTGTTTAGTGACGGCATCAGATTCCTAATTGATGGAGAAAGGTCTGGTGGCAAGAAAAGCTGCTTCTAGGAGGTTGCCAAGTGTTTCCTAATCGACGATTCCATTCTTGGGTGGTTGGTTTGGCCCTTGTTCCTGTAACTCGAATCCGAGCCCGGTATATCCCATTTTAATTTTACTCCATTGTGAACCTTACGCGTTTTTTACTCTCTGATCGAGGTTCTCGGCATTGAAAAATCATCGTAAACTAAATCACACGTGTATATGTTGACATTTAAGAGATATACAGTCAAGAAAATCAAGGGCAATGGTGATATATATGCGGATTAGACACAAAAAAAAACACTCAACAAATGGCTACAATTTAAGGAATGTGTTTAGTGACGGCATCAGATTCCTAATTGATGGAGAAATGTCTGGTGGTAAGAAAAGCTGTTTCTAGGAGGTTGTCAAGTGTTTTCGCTCGACGATTCCATTCTTGGGTGGTTGGGTTGGCCCTTGTTCCTGTAACTCGAATCCAAGCCCGGTATATCCCATTTTAATTTTACACCATTGTGAACCTTACTCCTTTTTTACTCTCTGATAGAGGTTCTCGGCATTGAAAAATCTTCGTAAACTAAATCACACGTGTATATGTTGACATTTAAGAGATATACAGTCAAGAAAATCAAGGGCAATGGTGATATATATGCGGATTAGACACAAAAAAAACACTCAACAAATGGCTACAATTTAAGGAATGTGTTTAGTGACGGCATCAGATTCCTAATTGATGGAGAAATGTCTGGTGGGAAGAAAAGCTGCTTCTAGGAGGTTGTCAAGTGTTTTCGCTTGACGATTCCATTCTTGGGTGGTTGGTTTGGCCCTTGTTCCTGTAACTCGAATCCTAGCCCGGTATATCCCATTTTAATTTTACACCATTGTGAACCTTACGCCATTTTTACTCTCTGATCGAGGTTCTCGGCATTGAAAAATCTTAGTAAACTAAATCACACGTGTATATGTTGACATTTAAGAGATATACAGTCAAGAAAATGAAGGGCAATGGTGATATATATGCGGATTAGACACCAAAGAAAAACACTCAACAAATGGCTACAATTTAAGGAATGTGTTTAGTGACGGCATCAGATTCCTAATTGATGGAGAAAGGTCTGGTGGCAAGAAAAGCTGCTTCTAGGAGGTTGCCAAGTGTTTTCGCTCGACGATTCCATTCTTGGGTGGTTGGTTTGGCCCTTGTTCCTGTAACTCGAATCCGAGCCCGGTATATCCCATTTTAATTTTACACCATTGTGAACCTTACACCTATTTTACTCTCTGATCGAGGTTCTCGGCATTGAAAACTCTTCGTAAACTAAATCACACGTGTATATGTTGATAATTAAGAGATATACAGTCAAGAAAATCAAGGGAAATGGTGATATATATGCGGATTAGACACAAAAAAAACACTCAACAAATGGCTACAATTTAAGGAATGTGTTTAGTGACGACATCAGATTCCTAATTGATGGAGAAAGGTCTGGTGGCAAGAAAATCTGCTTCTAGGAGGTTGTCAAGTGTTTTCGCTCGACGATTCCATTGTTAGGTGGTTGGTTTGGCCCTTGTTCCTGTAACTCGAATCCTAGCCCGGTATATTCCATTTTAATTTTACACCATAGTGAACCTTACGCCTTTTTTACTCTCTGATCGAGGTTCTCGACATTGAAAAATCTTCGTAAACTAAATCACACGTGTATATGATGATATTTAAGAGATATACAGTCAAGAAAATCAAGGGCAATGGTGATATATATTCGGATTAGACACAAAAAAAAACACTCAACAAATGGCTACAATTTAAGGAATGTTTTTAGTGACGGCATCAGATTCCTAATTGATGGAGAAAGGTCTGGTGGCAGGAAAAGCTGCTTCTAGGATGTTGTCAAGTGTTCTCGCTCGACGATTCCATTCTTGGGTGGTTGGTTTGGCCCTTGTTCCTGTAACTCGAATCCTAGCCGGGTATATCCCATTTTAATTTTACACCATTGTGAACCTTACGCCGTTTTTACTCTCTGATCTAGGTTCTCGGCATGAAAAATCTTCGTAAACTAAATCACACGTGTATATGTTGACATTTAAGAGATACACAGTCAATAAATTCAAGGGCAATGGTGATACATATGCGGATTAGACACAAAAAAAACACTCAACAAATGGCTACAATTTAAGGAATGTGTTTAGTGACGGCATCAGATTCCTAATTGATGGAGAATGGTCTAGTGGCAAGGAAAGCTGCTTCTAGGAGGTTGTCAAGTGTTTTCGCTCGACGATTTCATTCTTGGGTGGTTGGTTTGGCCCTTGTTCCTGTAACTCGAATCCTAGCCCGGTATATCCCATTTTAATTTTACACCATTGTGAACCTTACGCCTTTTTTTCTCTCTGATCGAGGTTCTCGGCATTGAAAACATTTCGTAAACTAAATCACACGTGTATATGTTGATATTTAAGAGATATACAGTCAAGAAAATCAAGGGCAATGGTGATATATATGCGGATTAGACACAAAAAAAAAAACACTCAACAAATGGCTACAATTTAAGGAATGTGTTTAGTGACGGCATCAGATTCGTAATTGATGGAGAAAGGTCTGGTGGCAAGAAAAGCTGCTTCCAGGAGGTTGTCAAGGATTTTCGCTCGACTATTCCATTCTTGGGTGGTTGGTTTGGCCCTTGTTCCTATAACTCGAATCCTAGCCCGGTATATCCCATTTTAATTTTACACCATTGTGAACCTTACACCTATTTTACTCTCTGATCGAGGTTCTCGGCATTGAAAACTCTTCGTAAACTAAATCACACGTGTATATGTTGATATTTAAGAGATATACAGTCAAGAAAATCAAGGGCAATGGTGATATATATGCGGATTAGACACAAAAAAAACACTCAACAAATGGCTACATTTTAAGGAATGTGTTTAGTGACGACATCAGATTCCTAACTGATGGAGAAAGGTCTGGTGGCAAGAAAAGCTGCTTCTAGGAGGTTGTCAAGTGTTTTCGCTCGACTATTCCATTCTTGGGGGGTTGGTTTGGCCCTTGTTCCTATAACTCGAATCCTAGCCCGGTATATCCCATTTTAATTTTACACCATTGTGAACCTTACACCTATTTTACTCTCTGATCGAGGTTCTCGGCATTGAAAAATCTTCGTAAACTAAATCACACGTGTATATGTTGACATTTAAGAGATATACAGTCAAGAAAATCAAGGGCAATGGTGATATATATGCGGATTAGACACCAAAAAAAAAACACTCAACAAATGGCTACAATTTAAGGAATGTGTTTAGTGACGGCATCAGATTCCTAATTGATGGAGAAAGGTCTGGTGGCAAGAAAAGCTGCTTCTAGGAGGTTGTCAAGTGTTTTCGCTCGACGATTCCATTCTTGGGTGGTTGGTTTGGCCCTTGTTCCTGTAACTCGAATCCTAGCCCGGTATATCCCATTTTAATTTTACACCATTGTGAACCTTACGCCTTTTTTTCTCTCTGATCGTTTTTCTCGGCATTGAAAAATCTTCGTAAACTAAATCACATGTGTATATGTTGACATTTAAGAGATTTACAGTCAAGAAAATCAAGGGCAATGGTGATATATATGCGGATTAGACACAAAAAAAAACACTCAACAAATGGCTACAATTTATGGAATGTGTTTAGTGACGGCATCGGATTCGTAATTGATGGAGAAAGGTCTGGTGGCAAGAAAAGCTGCTTCTAGGAGGTTGTCAAGGGTTTTCGCTCGACTATTCCATTCTTGGGTGGTTGGTTTGGCCCTTGTTCCTATAACTCGAATCCTAGCCCGGTATATCCCATTTTAATTTTACACCATTGTGAACCTTACACCTATTTTACTCTCTGATCGAGGTTCTCGGCATTGAAAACTCTTCGTAAACTAAATCACACGTGTATATGTTGATATTTAAGAGATATACAGTCAAGAAAATCAAGGGCAATGGTGATATATATGCGGATTAGACACAAAAAAACACTCAACAAATGGCTACATTTTAAGGAATGTGTTTAGTGACGACATCAGATTCCTAATTGATGGAGAAAGGTCTGGTGGCAAGAAAAGCTGCTTCTAGGAGGTTGTCAAGTGTTTTCGCTCGACGATTCCATTCTTGGGTGGTTGGTTTAGCCCTTGTTCCTGTAACTCAAATCCTAGCCCGGTATATCCCATTTTAATTTTACACCATTGTGAACCTTACGCCTTTTTTTCTCTCTGATCGTGGTTCTCGGCATTGAAAAATCTTCGTAAACTAAATCACATGTGTATATGTTGACATTTAAGAGATTTACAGTCAAGAAAATCAAGGGCAATGGTGATATATACGCGGATTAGACACCAAAAAAAACACTCAACAAATGGCTACAATTTATGGAATGTGTTTAGTGACGGCATCGGATTCGTAATTGATGGAGAAAGGTCTGGTGGCAAGAAAAGCTGCTTCTAACAGGTTGTCAAGGGTTTTCGCTCGACTATTCCATTCTTGGGGGGTTGGTTTGGCCCTTGTTCCTATAACTCGAATCCTAGCCCGGTATATCCCATTTTAATTTTACACCATTGTGAACCTTACACCTATTTTACTCTCTGATCGAGGTTCTCGGCATTGAAAAATCTTCGTAAACTAAATCACACGTGTATATGTTGACATTTAAGAGATATACAGTCAAGAAAATCAAGGGCAATGGTGATATATATGCGGATTAGACACCAAAAAAAAAACACTCAACAAATGGCTACAATTTAAGGAATGTGTTTAGTGACGACATCAGATTCCTAATTGATGGAGAAAGGTCTGGTGGCAAGAAAAGCTGCTTCTAGGAGGTTGTCAAGTGTTTTCGCTCGACGATTCCACTCTTGGGTGGTTGGTTTGGCCCTTGTTCCTGTAACTCGAATCCTAGTCCGGTATATCCCATTTTAATTCTACACCATTGTGGACCTCACGCCTTTTTTACTCTCTGATCAAGGTTCTCGGCATTGAAAAATCTTCGTAAACTAAATCACACGTGTATATGTTGACATTTAAGAGATATACAGTCAAGAAAATCAAGGGCAATGGTGATATATATGCGGATTAGACACCAAAAAAAAAACACTCAACAAATGGCTACAATTTAAGGAATGTGTTTAGTGACGGCATCAGATTCCTAATTGATGGAGAAAGGTCTGGTGGCAAGAAAAGCTGCTTCTAGGAGGTTGTCAAGTGTTTTCGCTCGACGATTCCATTCTTGGGTGGTTGGTTTGGCCCTTGTTCCTGTAACTCGAATCCTAGCCCGGTATATCCCATTTTAATTTTACACCATTGTGAACCTTACGCCTTTTTTTCTCTCTGATCGTTTTTCTCGGCATTGAAAAATCTTCGTAAACTAAATCACATGTGTATATGTTGACATTTAAGAGATTTACAGTCAAGAAAATCAAGGGCAATGGTGATATATATGCGGATTAGACACAAAAAAAAACACTCAACAAATGGCTACAATTTATGGAATGTGTTTAGTGACGGCATCGGATTCGTAATTGATGGAGAAAGGTCTGGTGGCAAGAAAAGCTGCTTCTAGGAGGTTGTCAAGGGTTTTCGCTCGACTATTCCATTCTTGGGTGGTTGGTTTGGCCCTTGTTCCTATAACTCGAATCCTAGCCCGGTATATCCCATTTTAATTTTACACCATTGTGAACCTTACACCTATTTTACTCTCTGATCGAGGTTCTCGGCATTGAAAACTCTTCGTAAACTAAATCACACGTGTATATGTTGATATTTAAGAGATATACAGTCAAGAAAATCAAGGGCAATGGTGATATATATGCGGATTAGACACAAAAAAACACTCAACAAATGGCTACATTTTAAGGAATGTGTTTAGTGACGACATCAGATTCCTAATTGATGGAGAAAGGTCTGGTGGCAAGAAAAGCTGCTTCTAGGAGGTTGTCAAGTGTTTTCGCTCGACGATTCCATTCTTGGGTGGTTGGTTTAGACCTTGTTCCTGTAACTCAAATCCTAGCCCGGTATATCCCATTTTAATTTTACACCATTGTGAACCTTACGCCTTTTTTTCTCTCTGATCGTGGTTCTCGGCATTGAAAAATCTTCGTAAACTAAATCACATGTGTATATGTTGACATTTAAGAGATTTACAGTCAAGAAAATCAAGGGCAATGGTGATATATACGCGGATTAGACACCAAAAAAAACACTCAACAAATGGCTACAATTTAAGGAATGTGTTTAGTGACGGCATCGGATTCGTAATTGATGGAGAAAGGTCTGGTGGCAAGAAAAGCTGCTTCTAGGAGGTTGTCAAGGGTTTTCGCTCGACTATTCCATTCTTGGGTGGTTGGTTTGGCCCTTGTTCCTATAACTCGAATCCTAGCCCGGTATATCCCATTTTAATTTTACACCATTGTGAACCTTACACCTATTTTACTCTCTGATCGAGGTTCTCGGCATTGAAAACTCTTCGTAAACTAAATCACACGTGTATATGTTGATAATTAAGAGATATACAGTCAAGAAAATCAAGGGAAATGGTGATATATATGCGGATTAGACACAAAAAAAACACTCAACAAATGGCTACAATTTAAGGAATGTGTTTAGTGACGACATCAGATTCCTAATTGATGGAGAAAGGTCTGGTGGCAAGAAAATCTGCTTCTAGGAGGTTGTCAAGTGTTTTCGCTCGACGATTCCATTGTTAGGTGGTTGGTTTGGCCCTTGTTCTTGTAACTCGAATCCTAGCCCGGTATATTCCATTTTAATTTTACACCATAGTGAACCTTACGCCTTTTTTACTCTCTGATCGAGGTTCTCGACATTGAAAAATCTTCGTAAACTAAATCACACGTGTATATGATGATATTTAAGAGATATACAGTCAAGAAAATCAAGGGCAATGGTGATATATATGCGGATTAGACACAAAAAAAAAAACACTCAACAAATGGCTACAATTTAAGGAATGTTTTTAGTGACGGCATCAGATTCCTAATTGATGGAGAAAGGTCTGGTGGCAGGAAAAGCTGCTTCTAGGATGTTGTCAAGTGTTCTCGCTCGACGATTCCATTCTTGGGTGGTTGGTTTGGCCCTTGTTCCTGTAACTCGAATCCTAGCCGGGTATATCCCATTTTAATTTTACACCATTGTGAACCTTACGCCGTTTTTACTCTCTGATCTAGGTTCTCGGCATGAAAAATCTTCGTAAACTAAATCACACGTGTATATGTTGACATTTAAGAGATACACAGTCAATAAATTCAAGGGCAATGGTGATACATATGCGGATTAGACACAAAAAAAACACTCAACAAATGGCTACAATTTAAGGAATGTGTTTAGTGACGGCATCAGATTCCTAATTGATGGAGAATGGTCTAGTGGCAAGGAAAGCTGCTTCTAGGAGGTTGTCAAGTGTTTTCGCTCGACGATTTCATTCTTGGGTGGTTGGTTTGGCCCTTGTTCCTGTAACTCGAATCCTAGCCCGGTATATCCCATTTTAATTTTACACCATTGTGAACCTTACGCCTTTTTTTCTCTCTGATCGAGGTTCTCGGCATTGAAAACATTTCGTAAACTAAATCACACGTGTATATGTTGATATTTAAGAGATATACAGTCAAGAAAATCAAGGGCAATGGTGATATATATGCGGATTAGACACAAAAAAAAAACACTCAACAAATGGCTACAATTTAAGGAATGTGTTTAGTGACGGCATCAGATTTGTAATTGATGGAGAAAGGTCTGGTGGCAAGAAAAGCTGCTTCCAGGAGGTTGTCAAGGGTTTTCGCTCGACTATTCCATTCTTGGGTGGTTGGTTTGGCCCTTGTTCCTATAACTCGAATCCTAGCCCGGTATATCCCATTTTAATTTTACACCATTGTGAACCTTACACCTATTTTACTCTCTGATCGAGGTTCTCGGCATTGAAAACTCTTCGTAAACTAAATCACACGTGTATATGTTGATATTTAAGAGATATACAGTCAAGAAAATCAAGGGCAATGGTGATATATATGCGGATTAGACACAAAAAAAACACTCAACAAATGGCTACATTTTAAGGAATGTGTTTAGTGACGACATCAGATTCCTAACTGATGGAGAAAGGTCTGGTGGCAAGAAAAGCTGCTTCTAGGAGGTTGTCAAGTGTTTTCGCTCGACGATTCCATTCTTGGGTGGTTGGTTTGGCCCTTGTTCCTGTAACTCGAATCCTAGCCCGGTATATCCCATTTTAATTTTACACCATTGTGAACCTTACGCCTTTTTTTCTCTCTGATCGTGGTTCTCGGCATTGAAAAATCTTCGTAAACTAAATCTCCTATGTATATGTTGACATTTAAGAGATTTACAGCCAAGAAAATCAAGGGCAATGGTGATATATATGCGGATTAGACACCAAAAAAAACACTCAACAAATGGCTACAATTTAAGGAATGTGTTTAGTGACGGCATCGGATTCGTAATTGATGGAGAAAGGTCTGGTGGCAAGAAAAGCTGCTTCTAGGAGGTTGTCAAGGGTTTTCGCTCGACTATACCATTCTTGGGTGGTTGGTTTGGCCCTTGTTCCTATAACTCGAATCCTAGCCCGGTATATCCCATTTTAATTTTACACCATTGTGAACCTTACACCTATTTTACTCTCTGATCGAGGTTCTCGGCATTGAAAACTCTTCGTAAACTAAATCACACGTGTATATGTTGATATTTAAGAGATATACAGTCAAGAAAATCAAGGGCAATGGTGATATATATGCGGATTAGACACAAAAAAAACACTCAACAAATGGCTACAATTTAAGGAATGTGTTTAGTGACGACATCAGATTCCTAATTGATGGAGAAAGGTCTGGTGGCAAGAAAATCTGCTTCTAGGAGGTTGTCAAGTGTTTTCGCTCGACGATTCCATTCTTGGGTGGTTGGTTTGGCCCTTGTTCCTGTAACTCGAATCCTAGCCCGGTATATCCCATTTTAATTTTACACCATAGTGAACCTTACGCCTTTTTTACTCTCTGATCGAGGTTCTCGACATTGAAAAATCTTCGTAAACTAAATCACACGTGTATATGATGATATTTAAGAGATATACAGTCAAGAAAATCAAGGGCAATGGTGATATATATGCGGATTAGACACAAAAAAAACACTCAACAAATGGCTACAATTTAAGGAATGTTTTTAGTGACGGCATCAGATTCCTAATTGATGGACAAAGGTCTGGTGGCAAGAAAAGCTGCTTCTAGGATGTTGTCAAGTGTTCTCTCTCGACGATTCCATTCTTGGGTGGTTGGTTTGGCCCTTGTTCCTGTAACTCAAATCCTAGCCGGGTATATCCCATTTTAATTTTACACCATTGTGAACCTTACGCCGTTTTTACTCTCTGATCTAGGTTCTCGGCATGAAAAATCTTCGTAAACTAAATCACACGTGTATATGTTGACATTTAAGAGATACACAGTCAATAAATTCAAGGGCAATGGTGATACATATGCGGATTAGACACAAAAAAAAAAACACTCAACAAATGGCTACAATTTAAGGAATGTGTTTAGTGACGGCATCAGATTCCTAATTGATGGAGAAAGGTCTAGTGGCAAGAAAAGCTGCTTCTAGGAGGTTGTCAAGTGTTTTCGCTCGACGATTTCATTCTTGGGTGGTTGGTTTGGCCCTTGTTCCTGTAACTCGAATCCTAGCCCGGTATATCCCATTTTAATTTTACACCATTGTGAACCTTACGCCTTTTTTTCTCTCTGATCGAGGTTCTCGGCATTGAAAACATTTCGTAAACTAAATCACACGTGTATATGTTGATATTTAAGAGATATACAGTCAGGAAAATCAAGGGCAATGGTGATATATATGCGGATTAGACACAATAAAAAAACACTCAACAAATGGCTACAATTTAAGGAATGTGTTTAGTGACGACATCAGATTCCTAATTGATGGAGAAAGGTCTGGTGGCAAGAAAAGTTGCTTCTAGGAGGTTGTCAAGTGTTTTCGCTCGACGATTCCATTCTTGGGTGGTTGGTTTGGCCCTTGTTCCTATAACTCGAATCCTAGCCCGGTATATCCCATTTTAATTTTACACCATTGTGAACCTTACGCCTTTTTTACTCTCTGATCGAGGTTCTCGACATTGAAAAATCTTCGTAAACTAAATCACACGTGTATATGATGATATTTAAGAGATATACAGTCAAGAAAATCAATGGCAATGGTGATATTTATGCGGATTAGACACAAAAAAAAACACTCAACAAATGGCTACAATTTAAGGAATGTGTTTAGTGACGGCAGCAGATTCCTAATTGATGGAGAAAGGTCTGGTGACAAGAAAAGCTGCTTCTAGGATGTTGTCAAGTGTTTTCGCTCGACGATTCCATTCTTGGGTGGTTGGTTTGGCCCTTGTTCCTGTAACTCGAATCCTAGCCCGGTATATCCCATTTTAATGTTACACCATTGTGAACCTTACGCCTTTTTTACTCTCTGATCGAGGTTCTCGGCATTGAAAAATCTTCGTAAACTAAATCACACGTGTATATGTTGACATTTAAGAGATATACAGTCAAGAAAATCAAGGGCAATGGTGATATATATGCGGATTAGACACCAAAAAAAACACTCAACAAATGGCTACAATTTAAGGAATGTGTTCAGTGACGTCATCAGATTCCTAATTGATGGAGAAAGGTCTGGTGGCAAGAAAAGCTGCTTCTAGGAGGTTGTCAAGTGATTTCGCTCGACGATTCCATTCTTGGGTGGTTGGTTTGGCCCTTGTTCCTGTAACTCGAATCCTAGCCCGGTATATCCCATTTTTATTTTACACCATTGTGAACCTTACGCCTTTTTTACTCTCTGATCGAGGTTCTCGGGATTGAAAAATCTTCGTAAACTAAATCTCACGTGTATATGTTGACATTTAAAAGATATACAATCTAGAAAATCAAGAGCAATGGTGATATATATGCGGATTAGACACAAAAAAAAAAAACACTCAACAAATGGCTACAATTTAAGGAACGTGTTTAGTGACGGCATCAGATTCCTAATTGATGGAGAAAGGTCTGGTGGCAAGAAAAGCTGCGTCTAGGAGGTTGTCAAGTGATTTCGCTCGACGATTCCATTCTTGGGTGGTTGGTTTGGCCCTTGTTCCTGTAACTCGAATCCTAGCCCGGTATATCCCATTTTAATTTTACACCATTGTGAACCTTACGCCTTTTTTACTCTCTGATCGAGGTTCCCGGCATTGAAAAATCTTCGTAAACTAAATCACACGTGTATATGTTGATATTTAAGAGATATACAGTCAAGAAAATCAAGGGCAATGGTGATATATATGCGGATTAGACACAAAAAAAAAACACTCAACAAATGGCTACAATTTAAGGAATGTTTTTAGTGACGGCATCAGGTTCCTAATTGATGGAGAAAGGTCTGGTGGCAAGAAAAGCTGCTTCTAGGATGTTGTCAAGTGTTCTCGCTCGACGATTCCATTCTTGGGTGGTTGGTTTGGCCCTTGTTCCTGTAACTCGAATCCTAGCCGGGTATATCCCATTTTAATTTTACACCATTGTGAACCTTACGCCGTTTTTACTCTCTGATCTAGGTTCTCGGCATGAAAAATCTTCGTAAACTAAATCACACGTGTATATGTTGACATTTAAGAGATATACAGTCAATAAATTCAAGGGCAATGGTGATACATATGCGGATTAGACACAAAAAAAAAACTCTCAACAAATGGCTACAATTTAAGGAATGTGTTTAGTGACGGCATCAGATTCCTAATTGATGGAGAAAGGTCTGGTGGCAAGAAAAGTTGCTTCTAGGAGGTTGTCAAGTGTTTTCGCTCGACGATTCCATTCTTGGGTGGTTGGTTTGGCCCTTGTTCCTATAACTCGAATCCTAGCCCGGTATATCCCATTTTAATTTTACACCATTGTGAACCTTACGCCTTTTTTACTCTCTGATCGAGGTTCTCGACATTGAAAAATCTTCGTAAACTAAATCACACGTGTATATGATGATATTTAAGAGATATACAGTCAAGAAAATCAATGGCAATGGTGATATTTATGCGGATTAGACACAAAAAAAAACACTCAACAAATGGCTACAATTTAAGGAATGTGTTTAGTGACGGCAGCAGATTCCTAATTGATGGAGAAAGGTCTGGTGACAAGAAAAGCTGCTTCTAGGATGTTGTCAAGTGTTTTCGCTCGACGATTCCATTCTTGGGTGGTTGGTTTGGCCCTTGTTCCTGTAACTCGAATCCTAGCCCGGTATATCCCATTTTAATGTTACACCATTGTGAACCTTACGCCTTTTTTACTCTCTGATCGAGGTTCTCGGCATTGAAAAATCTTCGTAAACTAAATCACACGTGTATATGTTGACATTTAAGAGATATACAGTCAAGAAAATCAAGGGCAATGGTGATATATATGCGGATTAGACACCAAAAAAAACACTCAACAAATGGCTACAATTTAAGGAATGTGTTCAGTGACGTCATCAGATTCCTAATTGATGGAGAAAGGTCTGGTGGCAAGAAAAGCTGCTTCTAGGAGGTTGTCAAGTGATTTCGCTCGACGATTCCATTCTTGGGTGGTTGGTTTGGCCCTTGTTCCTGTAACTCGAATCCTAGCCCGGTATATCCCATTTTTATTTTACACCATTGTGAACCTTACGCCTTTTTTACTCTCTGATCGAGGTTCTCGGGATTGAAAAATCTTCGTAAACTAAATCTCACGTGTATATGTTGACATTTAAAAGATATACAATCTAGAAAATCAAGAGCAATGGTGATATATATGCGGATTAGACACAAAAAAAAAAAAAACACTCAACAAATGGCTACAATTTAAGGAACGTGTTTAGTGACGGCATCAGATTCCTAATTGATGGAGAAAGGTCTGGTGGCAAGAAAAGCTGCGTCTAGGAGGTTGTCAAGTGATTTCGCTCGACGATTCCATTCTTGGGTGGTTGGTTTGGCCCTTGTTCCTGTAACTCGAATCCTAGCCCGGTATATCCCATTTTAATTTTACACCATTGTGAACCTTACGCCTTTTTTACTCTCTGATCGAGGTTCCCGGCATTGAAAAATCTTCGTAAACTAAATCACACGTGTATATGTTGATATTTAAGAGATATACAGTCAAGAAAATCAAGGGCAATGGTGATATATATGCGGATTAGACACAAAAAAAAAAACACTCAACAAATGGCTACAATTTAAGGAATGTTTTTAGTGACGGCATCAGGTTCCTAATTGATGGAGAAAGGTCTGGTGGCAAGAAAAGCTGCTTCTAGGATGTTGTCAAGTGTTCTCGCTCGACGATTCCATTCTTGGGTGGTTGGTTTGGCCCTTGTTCCTGTAACTCGAATCCTAGCCGGGTATATCCCATTTTAATTTTACACCATTGTGAACCTTACGCCGTTTTTACTCTCTGATCTAGGTTCTCGGCATGAAAAATCTTCGTAAACTAAATCACACGTGTATATGTTGACATTTAAGAGATATACAGTCAATAAATTCAAGGGCAATGGTGATACATATGCGGATTAGACACAAAAAAAAAACTCTCAACAAATGGCTACAATTTAAGGAATGTGTTTAGTGACGGCATCAGATTCCTAATTGATGGAGAAAGGTCTGGTGGCAAGAAAAGCTGCTTCTAGGAGGTTGTCATGGGTTTTCGCTCGACTATTCCATTCTTGGGTGGTTGGTTGGGCCCTTGTTCCTGTAACTCGAATCCTAGCCCGGTATATCCCATTTTAATTTTACACCATTGTGAACCTTACACCTTTTTTACTCTCTGATCGAGGTTCTCGGCATTGAAAACATTTCGCAAACTAAATCACACGTGTTTATGTTGATATTTAAGAGATATACAATCAGGAAAATCAAGGGCAATGGTGATATATATGCGGATTAGACACAAAAAAAAACACTCAACAAATGGCTACAATTTAAGGAACGTGTTTAGTGACGGCATCAGATTCCTAATTGATGGAGAAAGGTCTGGTGGCAAGAAAAGCTGCTTCTAGGAGGTTGTCAAGTGATTTCGCTCGACGATTCCATTCTTGGGTGGTTGGTTTGGCCCTTGTTCCTGTAACTCGAATCCTAGCCCGGTATATCCCATTTTAATTTTACACAATTGTGAACCTTACGCCTTTTTTACTCTCTGATCGAGGTTCCCGACATTGAAAAATCTTCGTAAACTAAATCACACGTGTATATGTTGACATGTAAGAGATATACAGTCAAGAAAATCAAGGGCAATGGTGATATATATGCGGATTAGACACCAAAAAAAAAACACTCAACAAAAGGCTACAATTTAAGGAATATGTTTAGTGACGGCATCAGATTCCTAATTGATGGAGAAAGGTCTGGTGGAAAGAAAAGCTGCTTCTAGGAGGTTGTTAAGTGTTTTCGCTCAACGATTCCATTCTTAGGTGGTTGGTTTGGCCCTTGTTCCTGTAGCTCGAATCCTAGCCCGGTATATCCCATTTTAATTTTACACCATTGTGAACCTTACGCCTTTTTCACTCTCTGAACGAGGTTCTCGGCATTGAAAAATCTTCTTAAACTAAATCACACGTGTATATGTTGACATTTAACAGATATACAGTCAAGAAAATCAAGGGCAATGGTGATATATATGCGGATTAGACACAAAAAAAAACACTCAACAAATGGCTACAATTTAAGGAATGTGTTTAGTGACGGCATCGGATTCCTAATAGATGGAGAAAGGTCTGGTGGCAAGAAATGCTGCTTCTAGGAGGTTGTCAAGTGTTTTCGCTCGACGATTCCATTCTTGGATGGTTGGTTTGACCCTTGTTCCTGTAACTCGAATCCTAGCCCGGTATATCCCATTTTAATTTTACACCATTGTGAACCTTACGCCTTTTTTACTCTCTGATCGAGGTTCTCGGCATTGAAAAATCTTCGTAAACTAAATCACACGTGTATATGTTGACATTTAAGAGATATACAGTCAAGAAATTCAAGGGCAATGGTGATATATATGCGGATTAGACACCAAAAATAAAACACTCAACAAATGGCAACAATTTAAGGAATGTGCTTAGTGACGGCATCAGATTCCTAATTGATGGAGAAAGGTCTGGTGGCAAGAAAAGCTGCTTCTAGGAGGTTGTCAAATATTTTCGCTTCACGATTCCATTCTTGGGTGGTTGGTTTGGCCCTTGTTCCTGTAACTCGAATCCTAGCCTGGTATATCCGATTTTAATTTTACACCATTGTGAACCTTACGCCTTTTTTACTCTCTGATCGAGGTCCTTGGCATTCAAAAATATTCGTAAACTAAATCACACGTGTATATGTTGACATTTAAGAGATATACAGTCAAGAAAATCAAGGGCAATGGTGATATATATGCGGATTAGACACAAAAAAAAAACACTCAACAAATGGCTACAATTTAAGGAATGTGTTTAGTGACGGCATCAGATTCCTAATTGATGGAGAAAGGTCTGGTGGCAAGAAAAGCTGCTTCTAGGAGGTTGTCAAGTGTTTTCGCTCGACGATTCCATTCTTGGGGGGTTGGTTTTGCCCTTGTTCCTGTAACTCGAATCCTATCCCGGTATATCGCATTTTAATTTTACACCATTGTGAACCTTACCCCTTGTTTACTCTCTGATCGAGGTTCTCGGCATTGAAAAATCTTCGTAAACTAAATCACACGTGTATATGTTGACATTTAAGAGATATACAGTCAAGAAATTCAAGGGCAATCGTGATATATATGCGGATTAGACACGAAAAATAAAACACTCAATAAATGGCAACAATTTAAGGAATGTGTTTAGTGACGGCATCAGATTCCTAATTGATTGAGAAAGGTCTGGTGGCAAGAAAAGCTGCTTCTAGGAGGTTGTCAAATTTTTTCGCTTGACGATTCCATTCTTGGGTGGTTGGTTTGGCCCTTGTTCCTGTAACTCGAATCCTAGCCCGTGATATCCCATTTTAATTTTACACCATTGTGAACCTTATGCCTTTTTTACTCTCTGATCGAGGTTCTCGGGATTGAAAAATCTTCGTAAACTAAATCTCACGTGTATATGTTGACATTTAAAAGATATACAATCTAGAAAATCAAGAGCAACGGTGATATATATGCGGATTAGACACCAAAAAAAAAACACTCAACAAATGGCTACAATTTAAGGAACGGGTTTAGCGACGGCATTAGATTCCTAATTGATGGAGAAAGGTCTGGTGGCAAGAAAAGCTGCTTCTAGGAGGTTGTCAAGTGATTTCGCTCGACGATTCCATTCTTGGGTGGTTGGTTTGGCCCTTGTTCCTGTAACTCGAATCCTAGCCCGTTATATCCCATTTTAATTTTACACCATTGTGAACCTTACGCCTTTTTTACTCTCTGATCGAGGTTCCCGGCATTGAAAAATCTTTGTAAACTAAATAACACGTGTATATGTTGACATTTAAGAGATATACAGTCAAGAAAATCAAGGGCAATGGTGATATATATGCGGATTAGACACCAAAAAAAAAAACACTCAACAAAAGGCTACAATTTAAGGAATATGTTTAGTGACGGCATCAGATTCCTAATTGATGGAGAAAGGTCTGGTGGAAAGAAAAGCTGCTTCTAGGAGGTTGATAAGTGTTTTCGCTCAACGATTCCATTCTTAGGTGGTTGGTTTGGCCCTTGTTCCTGTAATTCGAATCTCGAATCCTAGCCCGGTATATCCCATTTTAATTTTACACCATTGTGAACCTTACGCCTTTTTCACTCTCTAAACGAGGTTCTCGGCATTGAAAAATCTTCTTAAACTAAATCACACGTGTATATGTTGACATTTAAGAGATATACAGTCAAGAAAATCAAAGGCAATGGTGATATATATGCGGATTAGACACCAAAAAAAACACTCAACAAATGCCTACAATTTAAGGAATGTGTTTAGTGACGGCATCGGATTCCTAATTGATGGAGAAAGGTCTGGTGGCAAGAAAAGCTGCTTCTAGGAGGTTGTCAAGTGTTTTCGCTCGACGATTCCATTCTTGGATGGTTGGTTTGACCCTTGTTCCTGTAACTCGAATCTTAGCCCGGTATATCCCATTTTAATTTTACACCATTGTGAACCTTACGCCTTTTTTACTCTCTGATCGAGGTTCTCGGCATTGAAAAATCTTCGTAAACTAAATCACACGTGTATATGTTGACATTTAAGAGATATACAGTCAAGAAATTCAAGGGCAATGGTGATATATATGCGGATTAGACACCAAAAATAAAACACTCAACAAATGGCAACAATATAAGGAATGTGTTTAGTGACGGCATCAGATTCCTAATTGATGGAGAAAGGTCTGGTGGCAAGAAAAGCTGCTTCTAGGAGGTTGTCAAATTTTTTCGCTTGACGATTCCATTCTTGGGTGGTTGGTTTGGCCCTTGTTCTTGTAACTCGAATCCTACCCTGGTATATCCCATTTTAATTTTACACCATTGTGAACCATACGCCTTTTTTACTCTCTGATCGAGGTTCTTGGCATTCAAAAATATTCGTAAACTAAATCACACGTGTATATGTTGACATTTAAGAGATATACAGTCAAGAAAATCAAGGGCAATGGTGATATATATGCGGATTAGACACAAAAAAAAAACATTCAACAAATGGCTACAATTTAAGGAATGTGTTTAGTGACGGCATCAGATTCCTAATTGATGGGGAAAGGTCTGGTGGCAAGAAAAGCTGCTTCTAGGAGGTTGTCAAGTGTTTTCGCTCGACGATTCCATTCTTGGGTGGTTGGTTTTGCCCTTGTTCCTGTAACTCGAATCCTAGCCCGGTATATCCCATTTTAATTTTACACCATTCTGAACCTTACCCCTTGTTTACTCACTGATCGAGGTTCTCGGCATTGAAAAATCTTCGTAAACTAAATCACACGTGTATATGTTGACATTTAAGATATATACAGTCAAGAAAATCAAGGGAAATGGTGATATATATGCGGATTAGACACCAAAAAAAACACTCAACAAATGGCTACAATTTAAGGAATGTGTTTAGTGACGGCATCAGATTCCTAATTGATGGAGAAAGGTCTGGTGGCAAGAAAAGCTGCTTCTAGGAGGTTGTCATGTGTTTTCGCTTGACGATTCCATTCTTGGGTGGTTGGTTTTGCCCTTGTTCCTGTAACTCGAATCCTAGCCCGGTATATCCCATTTTAATTTTACACCATTGTGAACCTTACGCCTTTTTTACTCTCTGATCGAGGTTCTCGGTATTGAAAAATCTTCGTAAACTAAATTACACGTGTATATGTTGATATTTAAGAGATATACAGTCAAGAAAATCAAGGGCAATGGTGATATATATGCGGATTAGACACAAAAAAAAACACTCAACAAATGGCTACAATTTAAGGAATGTGTTTAGTGACGGCATCAGATTCCTAATAGATGGAGAAAGGTCTGGTGGTAAGAAAAGCTGCTTCTAGGAGGTTGTCAAGTGTTTTCGCTCGACGATTCCATTCTTGGGTGGTTGGTTTGGCCCTTGTTCCTGTAACTCGAATCCTAGCCTGGTATATCCCATTTTAATTTTACACCATTTAGAACCTTACGCCTTTTTTACTCTCTGATCGAGGTTCTTGGCATTCAAAAATCTTCGTAAACTAAATCACACGTGTATATGTTGACATTTAAGAGATATACGGTCAAGAAAATCAAGGGCAATGGTGATATATATGCGGATTAGACACCAAAAAAAAACACTCAACAAATGGCTACAATTTAAGGAATGTGTTTAGTGACGGCATCAGATTCCTAATTGATAGAGAAAGGTCTGGTGGCAAGAAAAGCTGCTTCAAGGAGGTTGTCAAGTGTTTTCGCTCGACGATTCCATTCTTGGGTGGTTGGTTTGGCCCTTGTTCCTGTAACTCGAATCCAAGCCCGGTATATCCCATTTTAATTTTACACCATTGTGAACCTTACGCCTTTTTTACTCTCAAATCGAGGTTCTCGGTATTGAAAAATCTTCGTAAACTATATCACACGTGTATATGTTGACATTTAAGAGATATACAGTCAAGAAATTCAAGGACAATGGTGATATATATGCGGATTAGACACCAAAAATAAAACACTCAACAAATGGCAACAATTTAAGGAATGTGTTTAGTGACGCCATCAGATTCCTAATTGATGGAGAAAGGTCTGGTGGCAAGAAAAGCTGCTTCTAGGAGGTTGTCAAATGTTTTCGCGTGACGATTCCATTCTTGGGTGGATGGTTTGGCCCTTGTTCCTGTAACTCGAATCCTAGCCTGGTATATCCCATTTTAATTTTACACCATTGTGAACCTTACGCCTTTTTTACTCTCTGATCGAGGTTCTTGGCATTCAAAAAGCTTCGTAAACTAAATCACACGTGTATATGTTGACATTTAAGAGATATACAGTCAAGAAAATCAAGGGCAATGGTGATATATATGCGGATTAGACACAAAAAAAAAACACTCAACAAATGGCTACAATTTAAGGAATGTGTTTAGTGACGGCATCAGATTCCTAATTGATGGAGAAATGTCTGGTGGCAAGAAAAGCTGCTTCTAGGAGGTTGTCAAGTGTTTTCGCTCGACAATTCCATTCTTGGGTGGTTGGTTTTGCCCTTGTTCCTATAACTCGAATCCTTGCCCGGTATATCCCATTTTAATTTTACACCATTGTGAACCTTACGCCTTTTTACTCTCTGATCGAGGTTCTCGGCATTGAAAAATCTTCGTAAACTAAATAACACGTGTATATGTTGACATTAAAGATATATACAGTGAAGAAAATCAAGGGCAATGGTGATATATATGCGGATTAGACACAAAAAAAAACACTCAACAAATGGCTACAATTTAAGGAATGTGTTTAGTGACGGCATCAGATTCCTAATTGATGGAGAAAGGTCTGGTGGCAAGAAAAGCTGCTTCTAGGATGTTGTCAAGTGTTCTCGCTCGACGATTCCATTCTTGGGTGGTTGGTTTGGCCCTTGTTCCTGTAACTCGAATCCTAGCCGGGTATATCCCATTTTAATTTTACACCATTGTGAACCTTACCCCTTTTTTACTCTCCGATCGAGGTTCTCGGCATTGAAAAATCTTCGTAAACTAAATCACACGTGTATATGTTGACATTTAAGATATATACAGTCAAGAAAATCAAGGGCAATGGTGATATATATGCGGATTAGACACAAAAAAAAACACTCAACAAATGGCTACAATTTAAGGAATGTGTTTAGTGACGGCATCAGATTCCTAATTGATGGAGAAAGGTCTGGTGGCAAGAAAAGCTGCTTCTAGGAGGTTGTCATGTGTTTTCGCTCGACGATTCCATTCTTGGGTGGTGGGTTTTGCCCTTGTTCCTGTAACTCGAATCCTAGCCCGGTATATCCCATTTTAATTTTACACCATTGTGAACCTTACGCCTTTTTTACTCTCTGATCGAGGTTCTCGGTATTGAAAAATCTTCGTAAACTAAATTACACGTGTATATGTTGATATTTAAGAGACATACAGTTAAGAAAATCAAGGGCAATGGTGATATATATGCGGATTAGACACAAAAAAAAACACTCAACAAATGGCTACAATTTAAGGAATGTGTTTAGTGACGGCATCAGATTCCTAATAGATGGAGAAAGGTCTGGTGGTAAGAAAAGCTGCTTCTAGGAGGTTGTGAAGTGTTTTCGCTCGACGATTCCATTCTTGGGTGGTTGGTTTGGCCCTTGTTCCTGTAACTCGAATACTAGCCTGGTATATCCCATTTTAATTTTACACCATTGTGAACCTTACGCCTTTTTTACTCTCTGATCGAGGTTCTTGGCATTCAAAAATCTTCGTAAAGTAAATCACACGTGTATATGTTGACATTTAAGAGATATACAGTCAAGAAAATCAAGGGCAATGGTGATATATATGCGGATTAGACACCAAAAAAAACACTCAACAAATGGCTACAATTTAAGGAATGTGTTTAGTGACGGCATCGGATTCCTAATTGATGGAGAAAGGTCCGGTGGCAAGAAAAGCTGCTTCTAGGAGGTTGTCAAGTGTTTTCGCTCGACGATTCCATTCTTGGGTGGTTGGTTTGGCCCTTGTTCCCTTAACTCGAATCCTAGCCCGGTATATCCCATTTTAATTTTACACCATTGTGAACCTTACGCCTTTTTTACTCTCTGATCGAGGTTCTCGGCATTGAAAAATCTTCGTAAACTATATCACACGTGTATATGTTGACATTTAAGAGATATACAGTCAAGAAATTCAAGGACAATGGTGATATATATGCGGATTAGACACCAAAAATAAAACACTCAACAAATGGCAACAATTTAAGGAATGTGTTTAGTGACGACATCAGATTCCTAATTGATGGAGAAAGGTCTGGTGGCAAGAAAAGCTGCTTCTAGGAGGTTGTCAAATGTTTTGGCGTGACGATTCCATTCTTGGGTGGTTGGTTTGGCCCTTGTTCCTGTAACTCGAATCCTGGCCTGGTATATCCCATTTTAATTTTACACCATTGTGAACCTTACGCCTTTTTTACTCTCTGATCGAGGTTCTTGGCATTCAAAAAGCTTCGTAAACTAAATCACACGTGTATATGTTGACATTTAAGAGATATACAGTCAAGAAAATCAAGGGCAATGGTGATATATATGCGGATTAGACACAAAAAAAAAACACTCAACAAATGGCTACAATTTAAGGAATGTGTTTAGTGACGGCATCAGATTCCTAATTGATGGAGAAATGTCTGGTGGCAAGAAAAGCTGCTTCTAGGAGGTTGTCATGTGTTTTCGCTCGACGATTCCATTCTTGGGTGGTTGGTTTGGCCCTTGTTCCTGTAACTCGAATCCTAGCCCGATGTATACCATTTTAATTTTACACCATTGTGAACCGTACACCTTTTTTACTCTCTGTTCGAGGTTCTCGGCATTGAAAAATCTTCGTAAACTAAATTACACGTGTATATGTTGATATTTAAGAGATATACAGTCAAGAAAATCAAGGGCAATGGTGATATATATGCGGATTAGACACAAAAAAAAAACACTCAACAAATGGCTACAATTTAAGGAATGTGTTTAGTGACGGCATCAGATTCCTAATAGATGGAGAAAGGTCTGGTGGTAAGAAAAGCTGCTTCTAGGAGGTTGTAAAGTGTTTTCGCTCGACGATTCCATTCTTGGGTGGTTGGTTTGGCCCTTGTTCCTGTAACTCGAATCATAGCTCGGTATATCCCATTTTAATTTTACACCATTGTGAACCTTACACCTTTTTTACTCTCTGATCGAGGTTCTCGGCATTGAAAAATCTTCATAAACTAAATCACACGTCTATATGTTGATATTTAAGAATGGTGATATATATGCGGATTAGACACCAAAAAAAAACACTCAACAAATGGCTACAATTTAAGGAATGTGTTTAGTGACGGCATCAGATTCCTAATTGATGGAGAAAGGTCTGATGGCAAGAAAAGCTGCTTCTAGGAGGTTGTCAAGTGTTTTCGCTGGATGATTCCATTCTTGGGTGGTTGGTTTGGCCCTTGTTCCTGTAACTCGAATACAAGCCCGGTATATCCCATTTTAATTTTACACCGTTGTGAACCTTACGACTTTTTTACTCTCTGATCGAGGTTTTCGGCATTGAAAAATCTTCGTAAACTAAATCACACATGTATATGTTGACATTTAAGAGATATACAGTCAAGAAAATCAAGGGCAATGGTGATATATATGCGGATTAGACACAAAAAAAAAAACTCAACAAATGGCTACAATTTAAGGAATGTGTTAAGTGACGGCATCAGATTCCTAATTGAAGGAGAAAGATCTGGTGGCAAGAAAAACTGCTTCTAGGAGGTTGTCAAGTGTTTTCGTTGGACGATTCCATTCTTGGGTGGTTGGTTTGGCCCTTGTTCCTGTAACTCGAATCCTAGCCCGGTATATCCCATTTTAATTTTACACCATTGTGAACCTTAAGCCTTTTTTACTCTCTGATCGAGGTTCTCGGCATTGAAAAATCTTCGTAAACTAAATCACACATGTATATGTTGACATTTAAGAGATATACAGTCAAGAAAATCAAGGGCAATGGTGATATATATGCGGATTAGACACCAATAAAAAAACACTCAACAAATGGCAACAGTTTAAGGAATGTGTTTAGTGAAGACATCAGATTCCTAATTGATGGAGAAAGGTCTGGTGGTAAGAAAAGTTGTTTCTAGTAGGTTGTCAAGTGTTTTCGCTCGACGATTCCATTCTTGGGTGGTTGGTTTGGCCCTTGTTTCTGTAACTCGAATCCTAGCCCGGTATATCCCATTTTAATTTTACACCATTGTGAACCTTACGCCTTTTTTACTCTCTGATCGAGGTTCTCGGCATTGAAAAATCTTCGTAAACTAAATCACACGTGTATATGTTGACATTTAAGAGATATACAGTCAAGAAATTCAAGGGCAATGGTGATATATATGCGGATTAGACACAAAAAAAAAAACACTCAACAAATGGCTACAATTTAAGGAATGTGTTTAGTGACGGCATCATATTCCTAATTGATAGAGAAATGTCTGGTGGCAAGAAAAGCTGCTTCTAGGAGGTTGTCAAGTGTTTTCGCTTGACGATTCCATTCTTGGGTGGTTGGTTTGGCCCTTGTTCCTGTAACTCGAATCCTAGCCTGGTATATCCCATTTTAATTTTACACCATTGTGAACCTTACGCCTTTTTTACTCTCTGATCGAGGTTCTCGGCATTGAAAAATCTTCGTAAACTAAATCACACGTGTATATGTTGACATTTTAGAGATATACAGTCAGGAAATTCAAGGGCAATGGTGATATATATGCGGATTAGAAACCAAAAAAAAACACTCAACAAATGGCTACAATTTAAGGAATGTGTTTAGTGACGGCATCAGATTCCTAATAGATGGAGAAAGGTCTGGTGGTAAGAAAAGCTGCTTCTAGGAGGTTGTCAAGTGTTTTCGCTCGACAATTCCATTCTTGGGTGGTTGGTTTGGCCCTTGTTCCTGTAACTCGAATCCTAGCCCGGTATATCCCATTTTAATTTTACACCATTGTGAACCTTAAGCCTTTCTTACTCTCTGATCGAGGTTCTCGACATCGAAAAATCTTCGTAAACTAAATCATACATGTATATGTTGACATTTAAGAGATATTCAGTCAAGAAAATCAAGGGCAATGGTGATATATATGCGGATTAGACACAAAAAAAAAAAACACTCAACAAATTGCTACAATTTAAGGAATGTGTTTAGTGACGACATCAGATTCCTAATTGATGGAGAAAGGTCTGGTGGCAAGAAAAGCTGCTTCTAGGAGGTTGTCAAGTGTTTTCGCTCGATGATTCCATTCTTGGGTGGTTGGTTTGGCCCTTGTTCCTGTAACTCGAATCCTAGCTCGGTATATCCCATTTTAATTTTACACCATTGTTAACCTTACACCTTTTTTACTCCCTGATCGAGGTTCTCGGCATTGAAAAATCTTCGTAAACTAAATTACACGTGTATATGTTGATATTTAAGAGATATACAGTCAAGAAAATCAAGGGCAATGGTGATATATATGCGGATTAGACACAAAAAAAAAACACTCAACAAATGGCTACAATTTAAGGAATGTGTTTAGTGACGGCATCAGATTCCTAATAGATGGAGAAAGGTCTGGTGGTAAGAAAAGCTGCTTCTAGGAGGTTGGTTTGGCCCTTGTTCCTGTAACTCGAATTCTAGCTCGGTATATCCCATTTTAATTTTACACCATTGTGAACCTTACACCTTTTTTACTCTCTGATCGAGGTTCTCGGCATTGAAAAATCTTCGTAAACTAAATCACACGTGTATATGTTGATATTTAAGAGATATACAGTCAAGAAAATCAAGGGCAATGGTGATATATATGCGGATTTGACACCAAAAAAACACTCAACAAATGGCTACAATTTAAGGAATGTGTTTAGTGACGGCATCAGATTCCTAATTGATGGAGAAAGGTCTGGTGGCAAGAAAAGCTGCTTCAAGGAGGTTGTCAAGTGTTTTCGCTCGATGATTCCATTCTTGGGTGGTTGGTTTGGCCCTTGTTCCTGTAACTCGAATCCAAGCCCGGTATATCCCATTTTAATTTTACACCATTGTGAACCTTACGACTTTTTTACTCTCTGATCGAGGTTTTCGGCATCGAAAAATCTTCGTAAACTAAATCACACATGTATATGTTGACATTTAAGAGATATACAGTCAAGAAAATCAAGGGCAATGTTGATATATATGCGTATTAGACACAAAAAAAAAACACTCAACAAATGGCTACAATTTAAGGAATGTGTTTAGTGACGACATCAGATTGCTAATTGATGGAGAAAGATCTGGTGGCAAGAAAAGCTGCTTCTAGGAGGTTGTCAAGTGTTT
This sequence comes from Helianthus tuberosus, assembly GCA_030545235.1. NCBI lineage: Eukaryota > Viridiplantae > Streptophyta > Magnoliopsida > Asterales > Asteraceae > Helianthus > Helianthus tuberosus. Next base: position 18,055,830 of record CM060446.1, on the reverse strand, counting down.
TCCCTCGACGATTCCATTCTTGGGTGGTTGGTTTGGCCCTTGTTCTTGTAACTCGAATCCTAGCCCGGTATATCCCATTTTAATTTTACACCATTGTGAACCATAAGCCTTTTTTACTCTCTGATCGAGGTTCTCGGCATTGAAAAATCTTCGTAAACTAAATCACACATGTATATGTTGACATTTAAGAGATATACAGTCAAGAAATTCAAGGGCAATGGTGATATATATGCGGATTAGACACCAAAAAAAAAACACTCAACAAATGGCTACAATTTAAGGAATGTGTTTAGTGACGACATCAGATTCCTAATTGATGGAGAAAGTTCTGGTGGTAAGAAAAGCTGCTTCTAGGAGGTTGTCAAGTGTTTTCGCTCGACGATTCCATTCTTGGGTGGTTGGTTTGGCCATTGTTCCTGTAACTCGAATCCTAACCCGGTATATCCCATTTTAATTTTACACCATTGTGAACCTTACGCCTTTTTTACTCTCTGATCGAGGTTCTCGGCATTGAAAAATCTTCGTAAACTAAATCACACATGTATATGTTGACATTTAAGAGATATACAGTCAAGAAATTCAAGGGCAATGGTGATATATATGCGGATTAGACACCAAAAAAAAAAACACTCAACAAATGGCTACAATTTAAGGAATGTGTTTAGTGACGGCATCAGATTCCTAATTGATGAAGAAAGGTCTGGTGGCAAGAAAAGTTGCTTCTAGGAGGTTGTCAAGTGTTTTCGCTTGACGATTCTATCCTTGGGTGGTTGGTTTGGCCCTTGTTCATGTAACTCGAATCCTCGCCTGGTATATCCCATTTTAATTTTACACCATTGTGAACCTTACGCCTTTTTTACTCTCTGATCGAGGTTCTCGGCATTGAAAAATCTTCGTAAACTAAATCACACGTGTATATGGTGACATTTAAGAGATATACAGTCAAGAAAATCAAGGGCAATGGTGATATATATGCGGATTAGACACCAAAAAAAAAACACTCAACAAATGGCTACAATTTAAGAATGTGTTTATTGACGACATCTGATTCCCAATTGATGGAGAAAGATCTGGTGGCAAGAAAAGCTGCTTCAAGGAGGTTGTCAAGTGTTTTCGCTCAACGATTCCATTCTTGGGTGGTTGGTTTGGCCCTTGTTCCTGTAACTCGAATCCTAGCCCGGTATATCCCATTTTAATTTTACACCATTATGAACCTTAAGCCTTTTTTACTCTCTGATCGAGGTTCTCGGCATTGAAAAATATTCGCAAACTAAATCACACATGTATATGTTGACATTTAAGAGATATACAGTCAAGAAAATCAAGGGCAATGGAGATATATATGCGGATTAGACAAAAAAAAAACATGCAACAAATGGCTACAATTTAAGGAATGTGTTTAGTGACCACATCAAATTCCTAATTGATGGAGAAAGGTCTGGTGGCAAGAAAAGCTGCTTCTAGGAGGTTGTCAAGTGTTTTCGCTCGACGATTCCATTCTTGGGTGGTTGGTTTGGCCCTTGTTCCTGTAACTCGAATCCTAGCCCGGTATATCCCATTTTAATTTTACACCATTGTGAACCTTACGCCTTTTTTACTCTCTAGTCGAGGTTTTCGGCATTGAAAAATCTTCGTAAACTAAATCACACGTGTATATGTTGACATTTAAGAGATATACGGTCAAGAAAATCAAGGGCAATGGTGATATATATGCGGATTAGACACAAAAAAAAAAACAATCAACAAATGGCTACAATTTAAGGAATGTGTTTAGTGACGGCATCAGATTCCTAATTGATGGAGAAAGGTCTGTGGCAAGAAAAGCTGCTTCTAGGAGGTTGTCAAGTGTTTTCGCTCGATGATTCCATTCTTGGGTGGTTGGTTTGGCCCTTGTTCCTGTAACTCGAATCCAACCCCGGTATATCCCATTTTAATTTTACACTATTGTGAACCTTACGCCTTTTTTACTCTCTGATCGAGGTTTTCGGCATTGAAAAATCTTCGTAAACTAAATCACACGTGTATATGTTGTCATTTAAGAGATATACACTCAAGAAAATCAAGGGCAATGGTGATATATATGCGGATTAGACACAAAAAAAAAACACTCAACAAATGGCTACAATTTAAGGAATGTGTTTAGTGACCACATCAAATTCCTAATTGATGGAGAAAGGTCTGGTGGCAAGAAAAGCTGCTTCTAGGAGGTTGTCAAGTGTTTTCGCTCGACGATTCCATTCTTGGGTGGTTGGTTTGGCCCTTGTTCCTGTAATTCGAATCCTAGCCCGGTATATCCCATTTTAATTTTACACCATCGTGAACCTTACGCCTTTTTTACTCTCTGATCGAGGTTCTCGGCATTGAAAAATCTTCGTAAACTAAATCACACGTGCATATGTTGACATTTAAGAGATATACAGTTAAGAAATTCAATGGCAATGGTGATATATATGCGGATTAGATAACAAAAAAAAACACTCAACAAATGGCTACAATTTAAGGAATGTGTTTAGTGACGGCTTCAGATTCCTAATTGATGGAGAAAGGTCTGGGGGCAAGAAAAGCTGCTTCTAGGAGGTTGTCAAGTGTTTTCGCTTGACGATTCCATTCTTGGGTGGTTGGTTTGGCCCTTGTTCCTGTAACTCGAATCCATGCCTGGTATATCCCATTTTAATTTTACACCATTGTGAACCTTACGCCTTTTTTACTCTCTGATCAAGGTTCTCGGCATTGAAAAATCATCGTAAACTAAATCACAAGTGTATATGCTGACATTTAAGAGATATACAGTCAAGAAAATCAAGGGCAATGGTGATATATATGCGGATTAGACACAAAAAAAAACACTCAACAAATGGCTACAATTTAAGGAATGTGTTTAGTGACGGCATCCGATTCCTAATTGATGGAGAAAGGTCTGGTGGCAAGAAAAGCTGCTTCTAGGAGGTTGTCAAGTGTTTTCGCTTGACGATTCCATTCTTGGGTGATTGGTTTGGCCCATGTTCCTGTAACTCGAATCCTAGCCCGGTATATCCCATTTTAATTTTACACCATTGTGAACCTTACGCCTTTTTTACTCTCTGGTCGAGGTTTTCGGCATTGAAAAATCTTCGTAAACTAAATCACACGTGTATATGTTGAGATTTAAGAGATATACGGTCAAGAAAATCAAGGGCAATGGTGATATATATGCGGATTAGACACCAAAAAAAAACACTCAACAAATGGCTACAATTTAAGGAATGTGTTTAGTGACGGCATCAGATTCCTAATTGATGGAGAAAGGTCTGTGGCAAGAAAAGCTGCTTCTAGGAGGTTGTCAAGTGTTTTCGCTCGATGATTCCATTCTTGGGTGGTTGGTTTGGCCCTTGTTCCTGTAACTCGAATCCAACCCCGGTATATCCCATTTTAATTTTACACTATTGTGAACCTTACGCCTTTTTTACTCTCTGATCGAGGTTTTCGGCATTGAAAAATCTTCGTAAACTAAATCACACGTGTATATGTTGACATTTAAGAGATATACACTCAAGAAAATCAAGGGCAATGGTGATATATATGCGGATTAGACACAAAAAAAAAACACTCAACAAATGGCTACAATTTAAGGAATGTGTTTAGTGACGGCATCAGATTCCTAATTGATGGAGAAAGGTCTGGTGGCAAGAAAAGCTGCTTCTAGGAGGTTGTCAAGTGTTTTCGCTCGATGATTCCATTCTTGGGTGGTTGGTTTGGCCCTTATTCCTGTAACTCGAATCCTAGCTCGGTATATCCCATTTTAATTTTACCCCATTGTGAACCTTACCCCTTTTTTACTCTCTGATCGAGGTTCTCGGCATTGAAAAATCTTCGTAAACTAAATTACACGTGTATATGTTGATATTTAAGAGATATACAGTCAAGAAAATCAAGGGCAATGGTGATATATATGCGGATTAGAAACAAAAAAAAACACTCAACAAATGGCTACAATTTAAGGAATGTGTTTAGTGACGGCATCAGATTCCTAATAGATGGAGAAAGGTCTGGTGGTAAGAAAAGCTGCTTCTAGGAGGTTATCAAGTGTTTTCCCTCAACGATTCCATTCTTGGGTGGTTGGTTTGGCCCTTGTTCCTAAAACTCGAATCCTAGCTTGGTATATCCCATTTTAATTTTACACCATTGTGAACCTTACACCTTTTTTACTCTCTGATCGAGGTTCTCGGCATTGAAAAATCTTCGTAAACTAAATCACACGTGTATATGTTGATATTTAAGAGATATACAGTCAAGAAAATCAAGGGCAATGGTGATATATATGCGGATTAGACACCAAAAAAAACATTCAACAAATGGCTACAATTTAAGGAATGTGTTTAGTGACGGCATCAGATTCCTAATTGATGGAGAAGGGTCTGGTGGCAAGAAAAGCTGCTTCTAGGAGGTTGTCAAGTGTTTTCGCTCGACGATTCCATTCTTGGGTGGTTGGTTTGGCCCTTGTTCCTGTAACTCGAATCCTAGTCCGGTATATCCCATTTTAATTTTACACCATTGTGAACCTTACGCCTTTTTTACTCTCTGATCGAGGTTCTCGGGATTGAAAAATGTTCGTAAACTAAATCTCACGTGTGTATGTTGACATTTAAAAGATATACAATCTAGAAAATCAAGAGCAATGGTGATATATATGCGGATTAGACACCACAAAAAAAACACTCAACAAATGGCTACAATTTAAGGAACGTGTTTAGTGACGGCATCAGATTCCTAATTGATGGAGAAAGGTCTGGTGGCAAGAAAAGCTGCTTCTAGGAGGTTGTCAAGTAATTTCGCTCGACGATTCCATTCTTGGGTGGTTTGTTTGGCCCTTGTTCCTGTAACTCGAATCCTAGCCCGGTATATCCCATTTTAATTTTACACCATTGTGAACCTTACGCCTTTTTTACTCTCTGATCGAGGTTCTCGGCATTGAAAAATCTTCTTAAACTATATCACACGTGTATATGTTGACATTTAAGAGATATATAGTCAAGAAAATCAAGGGCAATGGTGATATATATGCGGATTAGAAACAAAAAAAAAAACAATCAACAAATGGCTACAATTTAAGGAGTGTGTTTAGTGACGGCATCAGATTCCTAATAGATGGAGAAAGGTCTGGTGGTAAGAAAAGCTGCTTCAAGGAGGTTGTCAAGTGTTTTCGCTCGACGATTCCATTCTTGGGTGGTTGGTTTGGCCCTTGTTCCTGAAACTCGAATCCTAGCTCGGTATATCCCATTTTAATTTTACACCATTGTGAACCTTACACATTTTTTACTCTCTGATCGAGGTTCTCGGCATTGAAAAATCTTCGTAAACTAAATCACACGTGTATATGTTGACATTTAAGAGATATACAGTGAAGAAAATCAAGGGCAATGGTGATATATATGCGGATTAGACACCAAAAAAAACACTCAACAAATGGCTACAATTTAAGGAATGTGTTTAGTGACGGCATCAGATTCCTAATTGATGGAGAAAGGTCTGGTGGCAAGAAAAGCTGCTTCTAGGAGGTTGTCAAGTGTTTTCGCTCGATGATTCCATTCTTGGGTGGTTGGTTTGGCCCTTGTTCCTGTAACTCGAATCGAAGCCCGGTATATCCCATTTTAATTTTACACCATTGTGAACCTTACGACTTTTTTACTCTCTGATCGAGGTTTTCGGCATTGAAAAATCTTCGTAAACTAAATCACACGTGTATATGTTGACATTTAAGAGATATACAGTCACGAAAATCAAGGGCAATGGTGATATATATGCGGATTAGACACCAAAAAAAAAAACACTCAACAAATGGCTACAATTTAAGGAATGTGTTTAGTGACGGCATCAGATTCCTAATTGATGGAGGAAGATCTGGTAGCAAGAAAAGCTGCTTCTAGGAGGTTTTCAAGTGTTTTCGCTCGACGATTCCATTCTTGGGTGGTTGGTTTGGCCCTTGTTCCTGTAACTCGAATCCTAGCCCGGTATATTCCATTTTAATTTTACACCATTGTGAACCTTAAGCCTTTTTTACTCTCTGATCGAGGTTCTCGGCATTGAAAAATCTTCGTAAACTAAATCACACATGTATATGTTGACATTTAAGAGATATACAGTCAAGAAAATCAAGGACAATGGTGATATATATGCGGATTAGACACCAAAAAAAAAACACTCAACAAATGGCTACAATTTAAGGAATGTGTTTAGTGACGACATTAAATTCCTAATTGATGGAGAAAGGTTTGGTGGCAAGAAAAGCAGCTTCTTGGAGGTTGTTAAGTGTTTTCGCTCGACGATTCCATTCTTGGGTGGTTGGTTAGGCCCTTGTTCCTGTAACTCGAATCCTAGCCCGGTATATCCCATTTTAATTTTACACCATTGTGAACCTTACGCCTTTTTTACTCTCTGATCGAGGTTCTCGGCATTGAAAAATCTTCGTAAACTAAATCACACGTGTATATGTTGACATTTAAGAGATATACAGTCAAGAAATTCAATGGCAATGGTGATATATATGCGGATTAGATACCAAAAAAAAAAACACTCAACAAATGGCTACAATTTAAGGAATGTGTTTAGTGACGGCATCAGATTCCTAATTGATGGAGAAAGGTCTGGGGGCAAGAAAAGCTGCTTCTAGGAGGTTGTTAAGTCTTTTCGCTCGACGATTCCATTCTTGGGTGGTTGGTTTGGCCCTTGTTCCTGAAACTCGAATCCTAGCTCGGTATATCCCATTTTAATTTTACACCATTGTGAACCTTACACCTTTTTTACTCTCTGATCGAGTTTCTCGGCATTGAAAAATCTTCGTAAACTATATCACACGTGTATATGTTGATATTTAAGAGATATACAGTCAAGAAAATCAAGGGCAATGGTGATATATATGCGGATTAGACACCAAAAAAAACACTCAACAAATGGCTACAATTTAAGGAATGTGTTTAGTGACGGCATCAGATTCCTAATTGATGGAGAAGGGTCTGGCGGCAAGAAAAGCTGCTTCTAGGAGGTTGTCAAGTGTTTTCGCTCGATGATTCCATTCTTGGGTGGTTGGTTTGGCCCTTGTTCCTGTAACTCGAATCGAAGCCCGGTATATCCCATTTTAATTTTACACCATTGTGAACCTTACGACTTTTTTACTCTCTCATCGAGGTTTTCGGCATTGAAAAGTCTTCGTAAACTAAATCACACGTGTATATGTTGACGTTTAAGAGATATACAGTCAAGAAAATCAAGGGCAATGGTGATATATATGCGGATTAGACACCAAAAAAAAAAACACTCAACAAATGGCTACAATTTAAGGAATGTGTTTAGTGACGGCATCAGATTCCTAATTGATGGAGAAAGGTCTGGTGGCAAGAAAAGCTGCTTCTAGGAGGTTGTCAAGTGATTTCGCTCGACGATTCCATTCTTGGGTGGTTGGTTTGGCCCTTGTTCCTGTAACTCGAATCCTAGCCCGGTATATCCCATTTTAATTTTACACCATTGTGAACCTTACGCCTTTTTTACTCTCTGATCGAGGCTCTCGGCATTGAAAAATCTTCATAAACTAAATCACACGTGTATATGTTGACATTTAAGAGATATACAGTCAAGAAAATCAAGGGCAATGGTGATATATATGCGGATTAGACACCAAAAAAAAAACACTCAACAAAAGGCTACAATTTAAGGTATATGTTTAGTGACGGCATCAGATTCCTAATTGATGGAGAAAGGTCTGGTGGCAAGAAAAGCTGCTTCTAGGAGGTTCTTAAGTGTTTTCGCTCAACGATTCCATTGTTAGGTGGTTGGTTTGGCCCTTGTTCCTGTAACTTGAATCCTAGCCCGGTATATCCCATTTTAATTTTACACCATTGTGAACCTTACGCCTTTTTCAGTCTCTGCTCGAGGTTCTCGGCATTGAAAAATCTTCTTAAACTAAATCACATGTGTATATGTTGACATTTATGAGATAAACAGTCAAGAAAATCAAGGGCAATGGTGATATATATGCGGATTAGACACAAAAAAAAAAACATTCAACAAATGGCTACAATTTAAGGAATGTGTTTAGTGACGGCATCGGATTCCTAATTGATGGAGAAAGGTCTGGTGGCAAGAAAAGCTGCTTCTAGGAGGTTGTCAAGTGTTTTCGCTTGACGATTCCATTCTTGGGTGGTTGGTTTGGCCCTTGTTCCTGTAACTCAAATCCTAGCCCGGTATATCCCATTTTAATTTTACACCATTGTGAATCTTACGCCTTTTTTACTCTCTGATCGAGGTTCTCGGCATTGAAAAATCTTCGTAAACTAAATCACACGTGTATATGTTGACATTTAAGAGATATACAGTCAAGAAATTCAAGGGCAATGGTGATATATATGCGGATTAGACACAAAAAAAAAAACACTCAACAAATGGCTACAATTTAAGAAATGTGTTTAGTGATGGCATCAGATTCCTAATTGATGGAGAAAGGTCTGGTGGCAAGAAAAGCTGCTTCTAGGTGGTTGTCAAGTGTTTTCGCTCGACGATTCCATTCTTGGGTGGTTGGTTTTGCCTTGTTCCTGTAACTCGAATCCTAGCCCAGTATATCCCATTTTAATTTTACACCATTGTGAACCTTACGCCTTTTTTACTCTCTGATCGAGGTTCTCGGGATTGAAAAATCTTCGTAAACTAATTCTCACGTTTATATGTTGACATTTAAAATATATACAACCTAGAAAATCAAGAGCAATGGTGATATATATGCGGATTAGACACCAAAAAAAAAAACACTCAACAAATGGCTACAATTTAAGTAACGTGTTTAGTGACGACATCAGTTTCCTAATTAATGGAGAAAGGTCTGGTGGCAAGAAAAGCTGCTTCTAGGAGGTTGTCAAGTGATTTCGCTCGACGATTCCATTCTTGGGTGGTTGGTTTGGCCCTTGTTCTGTAACTCGAATCCTAGCCCGGTATATCCCATTTTAATTTTACATCATTGTGAACCTTACGCCTTTTTTACTCTCTGATCGAGGTTCTCGGCATTGAAAAATCTTCGTAAAGTAAATCACACGTGTATATGTTGACATTTAGGAGATATACAGTCAAGAAAATCAAGGGCAATGGTGATATATATGCGGATTAGACACCAAAAAAAAACACTCAACAAAAGGCTACAATTTAAGGAATATGTTTAGTGACTGCATCAGATTCCTAATTGATGGAGAAAGGTCTGGTGGCAAGAAAAGCTGCTTCTAGGAGGTTATTAAGTGTTTTCGCTCAACGATTCCATTCTTAGGTGGTTGGTTTGGCCCTTGTTCCTGTAACTCGAATCCTAGCCCGGTATATCCCATTTTAATTTTACACCATTGTGAACCTTACGCCTTTTTAACTCTCTGATCGAGGTTCTTGGCATTGAAAAATCTTCTTAAACTAAATCACACATGTATATGTTGACATTTAAGAGATATACAGTCAAGAAAATCAAGGGCAATGGTGATATATATGCGGATTAGACACCAAAAAAAACACTCAACAAATGGCTACAATTTAAGGAATGTGTTTAGTGACGGCATCGGATTCCTAATTGATGGAGAAAGGTCTGGTGGCAAGAAAAGCTGCTTCTAGGAGGTTGTCAAGTGTTTTCGCTCGACGATTCCATTCTTGGGTGGTTGGTTTGGCCCTTGTTCCTGTAACTCGAATCCTAGCCTGGTATATCCCATTTTAATTTTACACCATTGTGAACCTTACGCCTTTTTTACTCTCTGATCGAGGTTCTTGGCATTCAAAAATCTTCGTAAACTAAATCACACGTGTATATGTTGACATTTAAGAGATATACAGTCAAGAAAATCAAGGGCAATGGTGATATATATGCGGATTAGACACAAAAAAAAAACACTCAACAAATGGCTACAATTTAAGGAATGTGTTTAGTGACGGCATCAGATTCCTAATTGATGGAGAAAGGTCTGGTGGCAAGAAAAGCTGCTTCTAGGAGGTTGTCAAGTGTTTTCGCTTGACGATTCCATTCTTGGGTGGTTGGTTTTGCCCTTGTTCCTGTAACTCGAATCCTAGCCCGGTATATCCCATTTTAATTTTACACCATTGTGAACCTTACCCCTTTTTTACTCTCTGATCGAGGTTCTCGGCATTGAAAAATCTTCGTAAACTAAATCACACGTGTATATGTTGACATTTAAGATATATGCAGTCAAGAAAATCAAGGTCAATGGTGATATATATGCGGATTAGACACCAAAAAAAAACACTCAACAAATGGCTACAATTTAAGGAATGTGTTTAGTGACGGCATCAGATTCCTAATTGATGGAGAAAGGTCTGGTGGCAAGAAAAGCTGCTTCTAGGAGGTTGTCATGTGTTTTCGCTCGACGATTCCATTCTTGGGTGGTTGGTTTTGACCTTGTTCCTGTAACTTGAATCCTAGCCCGGTATATCCCATTTTAATTTTACACCATTGTGAAGCTTACGCCTTTTTTACTCTTTGATCGAGGTTCTCGACATTGAAAAATCTTCGTAAACTAAATTACACGTGTATATGTTGATATTTAAGAGATATACAGTCAAGAAAATCAAGGGCAATGGTGATATATATGCGGATTAGACACAAAAAAAAAACACTCAACAAATGGGTACAATTTAAGGAATGTGTTTAGTGACGGCATCGGATTCCTAATTGATGGAGAAAGGTCTGGTGGCAAGAAAAGCTGCTTCTAGGAGGTTGTCAAGTGTTTTCGCTCGACGATTCCATTCTTGGGTGGTTGGTTTGGCCCTTGTTCCTGTAACTCGAATCCTAGCCCGGTATATCCCATTTTAATTTTACACCATTGTGAACCTTACGCCTTTTTTACTCTCTGATCGAGGTTCTCGGCATTGAAAAATTTTCGTAAACTATATCACACGTGTATATGTTGACATTTAAGAGATATACAATCAAGAAATTCAAGGGAAATGGTGATATATATGCGGATTAGACACCAAAAATAAAACACTCAACAAATGGCAACAATTTAAGGAATGTGTTTAGTGACGGCATCAGATTCCTAATTGATGGAGAAATGTCTGGTGGCAAGAAAAGCTGCTTCTAGGAGGTTGTCAAATGTTTTCGCTTGACGATTCCATTCTTGGGTGGTTGGTTTGGCCCTTGTTCCTGTAACTCGAATCCTAGCCTGGTATATCCCATTCTAATTTTACACCATTGTGAACCTTACACCTTTTTTACTCTCTGATCGAGGTTATTGGCATTCAAAAATCTTCGTAAACTAAATCACACGTGTATATGTTGACATTTAAGAGATATACAGTCAAGAAAATCAAGGGCAATGGTGATATATATGCGGATTAGACACAAAAAAAAACACTCAACAAATCGCTACAATTTAAGGAATGTGTTTAGTGACGGCATCAGATTCCTAATTGATGGAGAAATGTCTGGTGGCAAGAAAAGCTGCTTCTAGGAGGTTGTCAAGTGTTTTCGCTCGACGATTCCATTCTTGGGTGGTTGGTTTTGCCCTTGTTCCTGTAACTCGAATCCTAGCCTGGTATATCCCATTTTAATTTTACACCATTGTGAACCTTACGCCTTTTTTACTCTCTGATCGAGGTTCTCGGCATTGAAAAATCTTCGTAAACTAAATCACACGTGTATATGTTGACATTTAAGATATATGCAGTCAAGAAAATCAAGGGCAATGGTGATATATATGCGGATTAGACACAAAAAAAAACACTCAACAAATGGCTACAATTTAAGGAATGTGTTTAGTGACGGCATCAGATTCCTAATTGATGGAGAAAGGTCTGGTGGCAAGAAAAGCTGCTTCTAGGAGGTTGTCAAGTGTTTTCGCTCGATGATTCCATTCTTGGGTGGTTGGTTTGGCCCTTGTTCCTGTAACTCGAATCCAAGCCCGGTATATCCCATTTTAATTTTACACCATTGTGAACCTTACGACATTTTTACTCTCTGATCGAGGTTTTCGGCATTGAAAAATCTTCGTAAACTAAATCACACGTGTATATGTTGACATTTAAGAGATATACAGTCAAGAAAATCAAGGGCAATGGTGATATATATGCGGATTAGACACAAAAAAAAACACTCAACAAATGGCTCTAATTTAAGGAATGTGTTAAGTGACGGCATCAGATTCCTAATTGATGGAGAAAGATCTGGTGGCAAGAAAAGCTGCTTCTAGGAGGTTGTCAAGTGTTTTCGCTCGACGATTCCATTCTTGGGTGGTTGGTTTGGCCCTTGTTCCTGTAACTCGAATCCTTTCCCGGTATATCCCATTTTAATTTTACACCATTGTAAACCTTACGCCTTTTTTACTCTCTGATCGAGGCTCTCGGCATTGAAAAATCTTCATAAACTAAATCACACGTGTATATGTTGACATTTAAGAGATATACAGTCAAGAAAATCAAGGGCAATGGTGATATATATGCGGATTAGACACCAAAAAAAAACACTCAACAAAAGGCTACAATTTAAGGTATATGTTTAGTGACGGCATCAGATTCCTAATTGATGGAGAAAGGTCTGGTGGCAAGAAAAGCTGCTTCTAGGAGGTTCTTAAGTGTTTTCGCTCAACGATTCCATTGTTAGGTGGTTGGTTTGGCCCTTGTTCCTGTAACTTGAATCCTAGCCCGGTATATCCCATTTTAATTTTACACCATTGTGAACCTTACGCCTTTTTCAGTCTCTGCTCGAGGTTCTCGGCATTGAAAAATCTTCTTAAACTAAATCACATGTGTATATGTTGACATTTATGAGATAAACAGTCAAGAAAATCAAGGGCAATGGTGATATATATGCGGATTAGACACCAAAAAAAAACATTCAACAAATGGCTACAATTTAAGGAATGTGTTTAGTGAGGGCATCGGATTCCTAATTGATGGAGAAAGGTCTGGTGGCAAGAAAAGCTGCTTCTAGGAGGTTGTCAAGTGTTTTCGCTTGACGATTCCATTCTTGGGTGGTTGGTTTGGCCCTTGTTCCTGTAACTCAAATCCTAGCCCGGTATATCCCATTTTAATTTTACACCATTGTGAATCTTACGCCTATTTTACTCTCTGATCGAGGTTCTCGGCATTGAAAAATCTTCGTAAACTAAATCACACGTGTATATGTTGACATTTAAGAGATATACAGTCAAGAAATTCAAGGGCAATGGTGATATATATGCGGATTAGACACAAAAAAAAAACACTCAACAAATGGCTACAATTTAAGGAATGTGTTTAGTGATGGCATCAAATTCCTAATTGATGGAGAAAGGTCTGGTGGCAAGAAAAGCTGCTTCTAGGAGGTTGTCAAGTGTTTTCGCTCGACGATTCCAGTAACGTGTTTAGTGACGACATCAGTTTCCTAATTAATGGAGAAAGGTCTGGTGGCAAGAAAAGCTGCTTCTAGGAGGTTGTCAAGTGATTTCGCTCGACGATTCCATTCTTGGGTGGTTGGTTTTGCCCTTGTTCTGTAACTCGAATCCTAGCCCGGTATATCCCATTTTAATTTTACATCATTGTGAACCTTACGCCTTTTTTACTCTTTGATCGAGGTTCTCGGCATTGAAAAATCTTCGTAAACTAAATCACACGTGTATATGTTGACATTTAGGAGATATACAGTCAAGAAAATCAAGGGCAATGGTGATATATATGCGGATTAGACACCAAAAAAAAAACACTCAACAAAAGGCTACAATTTAAGGAATATGTTTAGTGACTGCATCAGATTCCTAATTGATGGAGAAAGGTCTGGTGGCAAGAAAAGCTGCTTCTTGGAGGTTATTAAGTGTTTTCGCTCAACGATTCCATTCTTAGGTGGTTGGTTTGGCCCTTGTTCCTGTAACTCGAATCCTAGCCCGGTATATCCCATTTTAATTTTACACCATTGTGAACCTTACGCCTTTTTAACTCTCTGATCGAGGTTCTTGGCATTGAAAAATCTTCTTAAACTAAATCACACATGTATATGTTGACATTTAAGAGATATACAGTCAAGAAAATCAAGGGCAATGGTGATATATATGCGGATTAGACACCAAAAAAAACACTCAACAAATGGCTACAATTTAAGGAATGTGTTTAGTGACGGCATCGGATTCCTAATTGATGGAGAAAGGTCTGGTGGCAAGAAAAGCTGCTTCTAGGAGGTTGTCAAGTGTTTTCGCTCGACGATTCCATTCTTGGGTGGTTGGTTTGGCCCTTGTTCCTGTAACTCGAATCCTAGCCTGGTATATCCCATTTTAATTTTACACCATTGTGAACCTTACGCCTTTTTTACTCTCTGATCGAGGTTCTTGGCATTCAAAAATCTTCGTAAACTAAATCACACGTGTATATGTTGACATTTAAGAGATATACAGTCAAGAAAATCAAGGGCAATGGTGTTATATATGCGGATTAGACACAAAAAAAAAACACTCAACAAATGGCTACAATTTAAGGAATGTGTTTAGTGACGGCATCAGATTCCTAATTGATGGAGAAAGGTCTGGTGGCAAGAAAAGCTGCTTCTAGGAGGTTGTCATGTGTTTTCGCTTGACGATTCCATTCTTGGGTGGTTGGTTTTGCCCTTGTTCCTGTAACTCGAATCCTAGCCCGGTATATCCCATTTTAATTTTACACCATTGTGAACCTTACCCCTTTTTTACTCTCTGATCGAGGTTCTCGGCATTGAAAAATCTTCGTAAACTAAATCACACGTGTATATGTTGACATTTAAGATATATGCAGTCAAGAAAATCAAGGTCAATGGTGATATATATGCGGATTAGACACCAAAAAAAACACTCAACAAATGGCTACAATTTAAGGAATGTGTTTAGTGACGGCATCAGATTCCTAATTGATGGAGAAAGGTCTGGTGGCAAGAAAAGCTGCTTCTAGGAGGTTGTCATGTGTTTTCGCTCGACGATTCCATTCTTGGGTGGTTGGTTTTGACCTTGTTCCTGTAACTTGAATCCTAGCCCGGTATATCCCATTTTAATTTTACACCATTGTGAACCTTACGCCTTTTTTAATCTTTGATCGAGGTTCTCGACATTGAAAAATCTTCGTCAACTAAATTACACGTGTATATGTTGATATTTAAGAGATATACAGTCAAGAAAATCAAGGGCAATGGTGATATATATGCGGATTAGACACAAAAAAAAAAACACTCAACAAATGGGTACAATTTAAGGAATGTGTTTAGTGACGGCATCGGATTCCTAATTGATGGAGAAAGGTCTGGTGGCAAGAAAAGCTGCTTCTAGGAGGTTGTCAAGTGTTTTCGCTCGACGATTCCATTCTTGGGTGGTTGGTTTGGCCCTTGTTCCTGTAACTCGAATCCTAGCCCGGTATATCCCATTTTAATTTTACACCATTGTGAACCTTACGCCTTTTTTACTCTCTGATCGAGGTTCTCGGCATTGAAAAATTTTCGTAAACTATATCACACGTGTATATGTTGACATTTAAGAGATATACAATCAAGAAATTCAAGGGAAATGGTGATATATATGCGGATTAGACACCAAAAATAAAACACTCAACAAATGGCAACAATTTAAGGAATGTGTTTAGTGACGGCATCAGATTCCTAATTGATGGAGAAATGTCTGGTGGCAAGAAAAGCTGCTTCTAGGAGGTTGTCAAATGTTTTCGCTTGACGATTCCATTCTTGGGTGGTTGGTTTGGCCCTTGTTCCTGTAACTCGAATCCTAGCCTGGTATATCCCATTTTAATTTTACACCATTGTGAACCTTACACCTTTTTTACTCTCTGATCGAGGTTATTGGCATTCAAAAATCTTCGTAAACTAAATCACACGTGTATATGTTGACATTTAAGAGATATACAGTCAAGAAAATCAAGGGCAATGGTGATATATATGCGGATTAGACACAAAAAAAACACTCAACAAATCGCTACAATTTAAGGAATGTGTTTAGTGACGGCATCAGATTCCTAATTGATGGAGAAATGTCTGGTGGCAAGAAAAGCTGCTTCTAGGAGGTTGTCAAGTGTTTTCGCTCGACGATTCCATTCTTGGGTGGTTGGTTTTGCCCTTGTTCCTGTAACTCGAATCCTAGCCTGGTATATCCCATTTTAATTTTACACCATTGTGAACCTTACGCCTTTTTTACTCTCTGATCGAGGTTCTCGGCATTGAAAAATCTTCGTAAACTAAATCACACGTGTATATGTTGACATTTAAGATATATGCAGTCAAGAAAATCAAGGGCAATGGTGATATATATGCGGATTAGACACAAAAAAAAACACTCAACAAATGGCTACAATTTAAGGAATGTGTTTAGTGACGGCATCAGATTCCTAATTGATGGAGAAAGGTCTGGTGGCAAGAAAAGCTGCTTCTAGGAGGTTGTCAAGTGTTTTCGCTCGATGATTCCATTCTTGGGTGGTTGGTTTGGCCCTTGTTCCTGTAACTCGAATCCAAGCCCGGTATATCCCATTTTAATTTTACACCATTGTGAACCTTACGACATTTTTACTCTCTGATCGAGGTTTTCGGCATTGAAAAATCTTCGTAAACTAAATCACACGTGTATATGTTGACATTTAAGAGATATACAGTCAAGAAAATCAAGGGCAATGGTGATATATATGCGGATTAGACACAAAAAAAAACACTCAACAAATGGCTCTAATTTAAGGAATGTGTTAAGTGACGGCATCAGATTCCTAATTGATGGAGAAAGATCTGGTGGCAAGAAAAGCTGCTTCTAGGAGGTTGTCAAGTGTTTTCGCTCGACGATTCCATTCTTGGGTGGTTGGTTTGGCCCTTGTTCCTGTAACTCGAATCCTTTCCCGGTATATCCCATTTTAATTTTACACCATTGTGAACCTTAAGCCTTTTTTACTCTCTGATCGAGGTTCTCGGCATTGAAAAATCTTCGTAAACTAAATCACACCTGTATATGTTGACATTTAAGAGATATACAGTCAAGAAAATCAAGGGCAATGGTGATATATATGCGGATTAGACACCAAAAAAAAAAAACACTCAACAAATGGCTACAATTTAAGGAATGTGTTTAGTGAAGACATCAGATTCCTAATTGATGGAGAAAGGTCTGGTGGTAAGAAAAGCTGCTTCTAGGAGGTTGTCAAGTGTTTTCGCTCGACGATTCCATTCTTGGGTGGTTGGTTTGGCCCTTGTTTCTGTAACTCGAATCCTAGCCCGGTATATCCCATTTTAATTTTACACCATTGTGAACCTTACGCCTTTTTTACTCTCTGATCGAGGTTCTCGGCATTGAAAAATCTTCGTAAACTAAATCACACGTGTATATGTTGACATTTAAGAGATATACAGTCAAGAAATTCAAGGCCAATGGTGATATATATGCGGATTAGACACCAAAAAAAAACACTCAACAAATGGCTACAATTTAAGGAATGTGTTTAGTGACGGCATCATATTCCTAATTGATGGAGAAAGGTCTGGTGGCAAGAAAAGCTGCTTCTAGGAGGTTGTCAAGTGTTTTCGCTTGACGATTCCATTCTTGGGTGGTTGGTTTGGCCCTTCTTCCTGTAACTCAAATCCTAGCCTGGTATATCCCATTTTAATTTTACACCATTGTGAACCTTACGCCTTTTTTACTCTCTGATCGAGGTTCTCGGCATTGAAAAATTTTCGTAAACTATATCACACGTGTATATGTTGACATTTAAGAGATATACAATCAAGAAATTCAAGGGAAATGGTGATATATATGCGGATTAGACACCAAAAATAAAACACTCAACAAATGGCAACAATTTAAGGAATGTGTTTAGTGACGGCATCAGATTCCTAATTGATGGAGAAATGTCTGGTGGCAAGAAAAGCTGCTTCTAGGAGGTTGTCAAATGTTTTCGCTTGACGATTCCATTCTTGGGTGGTTGGTTTGGCCCTTGTTCCTGTAACTCGAATCCTAGCCTGGTATATCCCATTTTAATTTTACACCATTGTGAACCTTACGCCTTTTTTACTCTCTGATCGAGGTTATTGGCATTCAAAAATCTTCGTAAACTAAATCACACGTGTATATGTTGACATTTAAGAGATATACAGTCAAGAAAATCAAGGGCAATGGTGATATATATGCGGATTAGACACAAAAAAAACACTCAACAAATCGCTACAATTTAAGGAATGTGTTTAGTGACGGCATCAGATTCCTAATTGATGGAGAAATGTCTGGTGGCAAGAAAAGCTGCTTCTAGGAGGTTGTCAAATGTTTTCGCTCGATGATTCCATTCTTGGGTGGTTGGTTTGGCCCTTGTTCCTGTAACTCGAATCCAAGCCCGGTATATCCCATTTTAATTTTACACCATTGTGAACCTTACGACTTTTTTACTCTCTGATCGAGGTTTTCGGCATTGAAAAATCTTCGTAAACTAAATCACACGTGTATATGTTGACATTTAAGAGATATACAGTCAAGAAAATCAAGGGCAATGGTGATATATATGCGGATTAGACACAAAAAAAAAACTCAACAAATGGCTATAATTTAAGGAATGTGTTAAGTGACGGCATCAGATTCCTAATTGATGGAGAAAGATCTGGTGGCAAGAAAAGCTGCTTCTAGGAGGTTGTCAAGTGTTTTCGCTCGACGATTCCATTCTTGGGTGGTTGGTTTGGCCCTTGTTCCTGTAACTCGAATCCTTTCCCGGTATATCCCATTTTAATTTTACACCATTGTGAACCTTAAGCCTTTTTTACTCTCTGATCGAGGTTCTCGGCATTGAAAAATCTTCGTAAACTAAATCACACCTGTATATGTTGACATTTTAGAGATATACAGTCAAGAAAATCAAGGGCAATGGTGATATATATGCGGATTAGACACCAAAAAAAAAAACACTCAACAAATGGCTACAATTTAAGGAATGTGTTTAGTGAAGACATCAGATTCCTAATTGATGGAGAAAGGTCTGGTGGTAAGAAAAGCTGCTTCTAGGAGGTTGTCAAGTGTTTTCGCTCGACGATTTCATTCTTGGGTGGTTGGTTTGGCCCTTGTTTCTGTAACTCGAATCCTAGCCCGGTATATCCCATTTTAATTTTACACCATTGTGAACCTTACGCCTTTTTTACTCTCTGATCGAGGTTCTCGGCATTGAAAAATCTTCGTAAACTAAATCACACGTGTATATGTTGACATTTAAGAGATATACAGTCAAGAAATTCAAGGCCAATGGTGATATATATGCGGATTAGACACCAAAAAAAAAACAGTCAACAAATGGCTACAATTTAAGGAATGTGTTTAGTGACGGCATCATATTCCTAATTGATGGAGAAAGGTCTGGTGGCAAGAAAAGCTGCTTCTAGGAGGTTGTCAAGTGTTTTCGCTTGACGATTCCATTCTTGGGTGGTTGGTTTAGCCCTTCTTCCTGTAACTCAAATCCTAGCCTGGTATATCCCATTTTAATTTCACACCATTGTGAACCTTACGCCTTTTTTACTCTCTGATCGAGGTTCTCGGCATTGAAAAATCATCGTAAACTAAATCACACGTGTATATGTTGACATTTAAGAGATATACAGTCAAGAAAATCAAGGGCAATGGTGATATATATGCGGATTAGACACAAAAAAAAAACACTCAACAAATGGCTACAATTTAAGGAATCTGTTTAGTGACGGCATCAGATTCCTAATTGATGGAGAAAGATCTGGTGGCAAGAAAAGCTGCTTCTAGGAGGTTGTCAAGTGTTTTCGCTCGACGATTCCATTGTTGGGTGGTTGGTTTGGCCCTTGTTCCTGTAACTCGAATCCTAGCCCGGTATATCCCATTTTAATTTTACATCATTGTGAACCTTAAGCCTTTTTTACTCTCTGATCGAGGTTCTCGGCATTGAAAAATCTTCGTAAACTCAATCACACATGTATATGTTGACATTTAAGAGATATACAGTCAAGAAAATCAAGGGCAATGGTGATATATATGCGGATTAGACACCAAAAAAAAACACTCAACAAATGGCTACAATTTAAGGAATGTGTTTAGTGACGGCATCAGATTCCTAATAGATGGAGAAAGGTCTGGTGGTAAGAAAAGCTGCTTCTAGGAGGTTGGTTTGGCCCTTGTTCCTGTAACTCGAATCCTAGCCCGGTATATCCCATTTTAATTTTACACCATTGTGAACCTTACGCCTTTTTTACTCTCTGATCGAGGTTCTCGACATTGAAAAATATTCGTAAACTCAATCACACATGTATATGTTGACCTTTAAGAGATATACAGTCAAGAAAATCAAGGGCAATGGTGATATATATGCGGATTAGACACAAAAAAAAACACTCAACAAATGGCTACAATTTAAGGAATGTGTTTAGTGACGGCATCAGATTCCTAATTGATGGAGAAAGGTCTGGTGGCGAGGAAAGCTGCTTCAAGGAGGTTGTCAAGTGTTTTCGCTCGATGATTCCATTCTTGGGTGGTTGGTTTGGCCCTTGTTCCTGTAACTCGAATCCAAGCCCGATATATCCCATTTTAATTTTACACCATTGTGCACCTTACGACTTTTTTACTCTCTGAACGAGGTTTTCGGCATTGAAAAATCTTCGTAAACTAAATCACACGTGTATATGTTGACATTTAAGAGATATACAGTCAAGAAAATCAAGGGCAATGGTGATATATATGCGGATTAGACACAAAAAAAAAACACTCAACAAATGGCTACAATTTAAGGAATGTGTTTAGTGACGGCATCAGATTCCTAATTGATGGAGAAAGATCTGGTGGCAAGAAAAGCTGCTTCTAGGAGGTTGTCAAGTGTTTTCGCTCGACGATTCCATTCTTGGGTTGTTGGTTTGGCCCTTGTTCCTGTAACTCGAATCCTAGCCCGGTATATCCCATTTTAATTTTACACCATTGTGAACCTTAAGCCTTTTTTACTCTCTGATCGAGGTTCTCGGCATTTAAAAATCTTCGTAAACTAAATCACACATGTATATGTTGACATTTAAGAGATATACAGTCAAGAAAATCAAGGGCAATGGTGATATATATGCAGATTAGACACCAAAAAAAACACTCAACAAATGGCTACAATTTAAGGAATGTGTTTAGTGACGACATCAGATTCCTAATTGATGGAGAAAGGTCTGGTGGTAAGAAAAGCTGCTTCTCGGAGGTTGTCAAGTGTTTTCGCTCGACGATTCCATTCTTGGGTGGTTGGTTTGGCCCTTGTTCTTGTAACTCGAATCCTAACCCGGTATATCCCATTTTAATTTTACACCATTGTGAACCTTAAGCCTTTTTTACTCTCTGATCGAGGTTCTCGGCATTGAAAAATCTTCGTAAACTAAATCACACGTGTATATGTTGACATTTAAGAGATATACAATCAAGAAAATCAAGGGCAATGGTGATATATATGCGGATTAGACACAAAAAAAAAAAACACTCAACAAATGGCTACAATTTAAGAAATATGTTTAGTGACGGCATCAGACTCCTAATTGATGGAGAAAGATCTGGTGGCAAGAAAAGCTGCTTGTAGGAGGTTGTCAAGTGTTTTCGCTCGACGATTCCATTCTTGGGTGGTTAGTTTGGCCCTTGTTCCTGTAACTCGAATCCTAGCCCGGTATATCCCATTTTAATTTTACACCATTGTGAACCTTAAGCCTTTTTTACTCTCTGATCGAGGTTCTCGGCATTGAAAAATCTTCGTAAACTAAATCACACATGTATATGTTGACATTTAAGAGATATACAGTCAAGAAAATCAAGGGCAATGGTGATATATATGCGGATTAGACACCAAAAAAAACACTCAACAAATGGCTACAATTTAAGGAATGTGTTTAGTGACGACATCAGATTCCTAATTGATGGAGAACGGTCTGGTGGTAAGAAAAGCTGCTTCTAGGAGGTTGGTTTGGCCCTTGTTCCTGTAACTCGAATCCTAGCTCGGTATATCCCATTTTAATTTTACACCATTGTGAACCTTACACCTTTTTTACTCTCTGATCGAGGTTCTCGGCGTTGAAAAATCTTCGTAAACTAAATCACACGTGTATATGTTGATATTTAAGAGATATATAGTCAAGAAAATCAAGGGCAATGGTGATATATATGCGGATTAGACACAAAAAAAAACACTCAACAAATGGCTACAATTTAAGGAATGTGTTTAGTGACGGCATCAGATTCCTAATAGATGGAGAACGGTCTGGTGGTAAGAAAAGCTGCTTCTAGGAGGTTGGTTTGGCCCTTGTTCCTGTAACTCGAATCCTAGCTCGGTATATCCCATTTTAATTTTACACCATTGTGAACCTTACACCTTTTTTACTCTCTGATCGAGGTTCTCGGCGTTGAAAAATCTTCGTAAACTAAATCACACGTGTATATGTTGATATTTAAGAGATATATAGTCAAGAAAATCAAGGGCAATGGTGATATATATGCGGATTAGACACAAAAAAAAAACACTCAACAAATGGCTACAATTTAAGGAATGTGTTTAGTGACGGCATCAGATTCCTAATAGATGGAGAAAGGTCTGGTGGTAAGAAAAGCTGCTTCTAGGAGGTTGGTTTGGCCCTTGTTCCTGTAACTCGAATCCTAGCTCGGTATATCCCATTTTAATTTTACACCATTGTGAACCTTACACCTTTTTTACTCTCTGATCGAGGTTCTCGGCGTTGAAAAATCTTCGTAAACTAAATCACACGTGTATATGTTGATATTTAAGAGATATACAGTCAAGAAAATCAAGTGAAATGGTGATATATATGCGGATTAGACACAAAAAAAAACACTCAACAAATGGCTACAATTTAAGGAATGTGTTTAGTGACGGCATCAGATTCCTAATTGATGGAGAAAGGTCTGGTGGCAAGAAAAGCTGCTTCTAGGAGGTTGTCAAGTGTTTTCGCTCGACGATTCCATTCTTGGTTGGTTGGTTTGGCCCTTGTTCCTGTAACTCGAATCCTAGCCCGGTATATCCCATTTTAATTTTACACCATTGTGAACCTTAAGCCTTTTTTACTCTCTGATCGAGGTTCTCGGCATTGAAAAATATTCGTAAACTCAATCACACATGTATATGTTGACATTTAAGAGATATACAGTCAAGAAAATCAAGGGCAATGGTGATATATATGCGGATTAGACACCAAAAAAAAAAACACTCAACAAATGGCTACAATTTAAGGAATGTGTTTAGTGACCACATCAAATTCCTAATTGATGGAGAAAGGTCTGGTGGCAAGAAAAGCTGCTTCTAGGAGGTTGTCAAGTGTTTTCGCTCGACGATTCCATTCTTGGGTGGTTGGTTTGGCCCTTGTTCCTGTAACTCGAATCCTAGCCCGGTATATCCCATTTTAATTTTACACCATTGTGAACCTTACGCCTTTTTTACTCTCTGATCGAGGTTCTCGACATTGAAAAATATTCGTAAACTCAATCACACATGTATATGTTGACCTTTAAGAGATATACAGTCAAGAAAATCAAGGGCAATGGTGATATATATGCGGATTAGACACAAAAAAAAACACTCAACAAATGGCTACAATTTAAGGAATGTGTTTAGTGACCACATCAAATTCCTAATTGATGGGGAAAGGTCTGGTGGCAAGAAAAGCTGCTTCTAGGAGGTTGTCAAGTGTGTTCGCCCGACGATTCCATTCTTGGGTGGTTGGTTTGGCCCTTGTTCCTGTAACTCGAATCCTAGCCCGGTATATCCCATTTTAATTTTACACCATTGTGAACCTTACACCTTTTTTACTCTCTGATCGAGGTTCTCGGCGTTGAAAAATCTTCGTAAACTAAATCACACGTGTATATGTTGATATTTAAGAGATATATAGTCAAGAAAATCAAGGGCAATGGTGATATATATGCGGATTAGACACAAAAAAAAAACACTCAACAAATGGCTACAATTTAAGGAATGTGTTTAGTGACGGCATCAGATTCCTAATAGATGGAGAAAGGTCTGGTGGTAAGAAAAGCTGCTTCTAGGAGGTTGGTTTGGCCCTTGTTCCTGTAACTCGAATCCTAGCTCGGTATATCCCATTTTAATTTTACACCATTGTGAACCTTACACCTTTTTTACTCTCTGATCGAGGTTCTCGGCATTGAAAAATCTTCGTAAACTAAATCACACGTGTATATGTTGATATTTAAGAGATATACAGTCAAGAAAATCAAGTGAAATGGTGATATATATGCGGATTAGACACAAAAAAAAAACACTCAACAAATGGCTACAATTTAAGGAATGTGTTTAGTGACGGCATCAGATTCCTAATTGATGGAGAAAGGTCTGGTGGCAAGAAAAGCTGCTTCTAGGAGGTTGTCAAGTGTTTTCGCTCGACGATTCCATTCTTGGTTGGTTGGTTTGGCCCTTGTTCCTGTAACTCGAATCCTAGCCCGGTATATCCCATTTTAATTTTACACCATTGTGAACCTTAAGCAATTTTTACTCTCTGATCGAGGTTCTCGGCATTGAAAAATATTTGTAAACTCAATCACACATGTATATGTTGACATTTAAGAGATATACAGTCAAGAAAATCAAGGGCAATGGTGATATATATGCGGATTAGACACCAAAAAAAAAAACACTCAACAAATGGCTACAATTTAAGGAATGTGTTTAGTGACCACATCAAATTCCTAATTGATGGAGAAAGGTCTGGTGGCAAGAAAAGCTGCTTCTAGGAGGTTGTCAAGTGTTTTCGCTCGACGATTCCATTCTTGGGTGGTTGGTTTGGCCCTTGTTCCTGTAACTCGAATCCTAGCCCGGTATATCCCATTTTAATTTTACACCATTGTGAACCTTACGCCTTTTTTACTCTCTGATCGAGGTTCTCGACATTGAAAAATATTCGTAAACTCAATCACACATGTATATGTTGACATTTAAGAGATATACAGTCAAGAAAATCAAGGGCAATGGTGATATATATGCGGATTAGACACAAAAAAAAACACTCAACAAATGGCTACAATTTAAGGAATGTGTTTAGTGACCACATCAAATTCCTAATTGATGGGGAAAGATCTGGTGGCAAGAAAAGCTGCTTCTAGGAGGTTGTCAAGTGTGTTCGCCCGACGATTCCATTCTTGGGTGGTTGGTTTGGCCCTTGTTCCTGTAACTCGAATCCTAGCCCGGTATATCCCATTTTAATTTTACACCATTGTGAACCTTACGCCTTTTTTACTCTCTGATCGAGGTTTTCGGCATTGAAAAATATTCGTAAACTCAATCACACATGTATATGTTGACATTTAAGAGATATACAGTCAAGAAAATCAAGGGCAATGGTGATATATATGCGGATTAGACACAAAAAAAAAACACTCAACAAATGGCTACAATTTAAGGAATGTGTTTAGTGACGGCATCAGATTCCTAATAGATGGAGAAAGGTCTGGTGGTAAGAAAAGCTGCTTCTAGGAGGTTGTCAAGTGTTTTCGCTCGACGATTCCATTCTTGGGTGGTTGGTTTGGCCCTTGTTCCTGTAACTCGAATCCTAGCTCGGTATATCCCATTTTAATTTTACACCATTGTGAACCTTACACCTTTTTTACTCTCTGATCGAGGTTCTCGGCTTTGAAAAATCTTCGTAAACTAAATCACACGTGTATATGTTGATATTTAAGAGATATACAGTCAAGAAAATCAAGGGCAATGGTGATATATATGCGGATTAGACACCAAAAAAAACACTCAACAAATGGCTACAATTTAAGGAATGTGTTTAGTGACGGCATCAGATTCCTAATTGATAGAGAAAGGTCTGGTGGCAAGAAAAGCTGCTTCTAGGTGGTTGTCAAGTGTTTTCGCTCGATGATTCCATTCTTGGGTGTTTGGTTTGGCCCTTGTTCCTGTAACTCGAATCGAAGCCCGGTATATCCCATTTTAATTTTACACCATTGTGAACCTTACGACTTTTTTACTCTCTGATCGAGGTTTTCGGCATTGAAAAATCTTCATAAACTAAATCACACGTGTATATGTTGACATTTAAGAGATATACAGTCAAGAAAATCAAGGGCAATGGTGATATATATGCGGATTAGACACAAAAAAAAACACTCAACAAATGATTACAATTTAAGGAATGTGTTTAGTGACGGCATCAGATTCCTAATTGATGGAGAAAGGCCTGGTGGCAAGAAAAGCTGCTTCTAGGAGGTTGGTTTGGCCCTTGTTCCTGTAACTTGAATCCTAGCCTGATATATCCCATTTTAATTTTACACCATTGTGAACCTTACGCCTTTTTTACTCTCTGATCGAGGTTCTCGGCATTGAAAAATCTTCGTAAACTAAATCACACGTGTATATGTTGACATTTAAGAGATATACAGTCAAGAAAATCAAGGGCAATGGTGATATATATGTGGATTAGACCCCAAAAAAAACACTCAACAAATGGCTACAATTTAAGGAATGTGTTTAGTGACGGCATCAGATTCCTAATTGATGGAGAAAGATCTGGTGGCAAGAAAAGCCGCTTCTAGGAGGTTGTCAAGTGTTTTCGCTCGACGATTCCATTCTTGGGTGGTTGGTTTGGCCCTTGTTCCTGTAACTCGAATCCTAGCCCGGTATATTCCATTTTAATTTTACACCATTGTGAACCTTAAGCCTTTTTTACTCTCTGATCGAGGTTCTCGGCATTGAAAAATCTTCGTAAACTAAATCACACATGTATATGTTGACATTTAAGAGATATACAGTCAAGAAAATCAAGGGCAATGGTGATATATTTGCGGATTAGACACCAAAAAAAAAAACACTCAACAAATGGCTACAATTTAAGGAATGTGTTTAGTGATGACATCAAATTCCTAATTGATGGAGAAAGGTCTGGTGGCAAGAAAAGCTGCTTCTAGGAGGTTGTTAAGTGTTTTCGCTCGACGATTCCATTCTTGGGTGGTTGCTTTGGCCCTTGTTCCTGTAACTCGAATCCTAGCCCGGTATATCCCATTTTAATTTTACACCATTGTGAACCTTACGCCTTTTTTACTCTCTGATCGAGGTTCTCGGCATTGAAAAATCTTCGTAAACTAAATCACACGTGTATATGTTGACATTTAAGAGATATACAGTCAAGAAATTCAATGGCAATGGTGATATATATGCGGATTAGATAACAAAAAAAACACTCAACAAATGGCTACAATTTAAGGAATGTGTTTACTGACGGCATCAGATTCCTAATTGATGGAGAAAGGTCTGGGGGCAAGAAAAGCTGCTTCTAGGAGGTTGTCAAGTGTTTTCGCTCGTCGATTCCATTCTTGGGTGGTTGGTTTGGCCCTTGTTCCTGAAACTCGAATCCTAGCTCGGTATATCCCATTTTAATTTTACACCATTGTGAACCTTACACCTTTTTTACTCTCTGATCGAGGTTCTCGGCATTGAAAAATCTTCGTAAACTAAATCACACGTGTATATGTTGATATTTAAGAGATATACAGTCAAGAAAATCAAGGGCAATGGTGATATATATGCAGATTAGACACAAAAAAAAAACACTCAACAAATGGCTACAATTTAAGGAATGTGTTTAGTGACGGCATCAGATTCCTAATTGATGGAGAAAGGTCTGGTGGCAAAAAAAGCTGCTTCTAGGAGGTTGTCAAGTGTTTTTGCTCGATGATTCCATTCTTGGGTGGTTGGTTTGGCCCTTGTTCCTGTAACTGGAATCGAAGCCCGGTATATCCCATTTTAATTTTACACCATTGTGAACCTTACGACTTTTTTACTCTCTGATCGAGGTTTTCGGCATTGAAAAATCTTCGTAAACTAAATCACACGTGTATATGTTGACATTTAAGAGATATACAGTCAAGAAAATCAAGGGCAATGGTGATATATATGCGGATTAGACACCAAAAAAAACACTCAACAAATGGCTACAATTTAAGGAATGTGTTTAGTGACGACATCAGATTCCAAATTGATGGAGAAAGGTCTGGTGGCAAGAAAAGCTGCTTCTAGGAGGTTGTCAAGTGTTTTCGCTTGACGATTCCATTCTTGGGTGGTTGGTTTGGCCCTTGTTCCTGTAACTCGAATCCTCGCCTGGTATATCCCATTTTAATTTTACACCATTGTGAACCGTACGCCTTTTTTACTCTCTGATCGAGGTTCTCGGCATTGAAAAATCTTCGTAAACTAAATCACACGTGTATATGTTGACATTTAAGAGATATACAGTCAAGAAAATCAAGGGCAATGGTGATATATATGCGGATTAGACACCAAAAAAAACACTCAACAAATGGCTACAATTTAAGGAATGTGTTTAGTGACGGCATCGGATTCCTAATTGACGGAGATAGATCTGGTGTCAAGAAAAGCTGCTTCTAGGAGGTTGTCAAGTGTTTTCGCTCGATGATTCCATTCTTGGGTGGTTGGTTTGGCCCTTGTTCCTGTAACTCGAATCCTAGCCCGGTATATTCCATTTTAATTTTACACCATTGTGAACCTTAAGCCTTTTTTACTCTCTGATCGAGGTTCTCGTCATTGAAAAATCTTCGTAAACTAAATCACACATGTATATGTTGACATTTAAGAGATATACAGTCAAGAAAATCAAGGGCAATGGTGATATATATGCGGATTAGACACAAAAAAAAAAAACACTCAACAAATGGCTACAATTTAAGGAATGTGTTTAGTGACGACATCAAATTCCTAATTGATGGAGAAAGGTCTGGTGGCAAGAAAAGCTGCTTCTAGGAGGTTGTTAAGTGTTTTCGCTCGACGATTCCATTCTTGGGTGGTTGGTTTGGCCCTTGTTCCAGTAACTCGAATCCTAGCCTGGTATATCCCATTTTAATTTTACACCATTGTGAACCTTACGCCTTTTTTACTCTCTGATCGAGGTTCTCAGCATTGAAAAATCTTCGTAAACTAAATCACACGTGTATATGTTGACATTTAAGAGATATACAGTCAAGAAAATCAAGGGCAATGGTGATATATATGCGGATTAGACACCAAAAAAAACACTCAACAAATGGCTACAATTTAAGGAATGTGTTTAGTGACGGCATCAGATTCCTAATTGATGGAGAAAGGTCTGGTGGCAAGAAAAGCTGCTTCTAGGAGGTTGTCAAGTGTTTTCGCTTGATGATTCCATTCTTGGGTGTTTGGTTTGGCCCTTGTTCCTGTAACTCGAATCCTAGGCCGGTATATCCCATTTTAATTTTACACCATTGTAAACCTTACGCCCTTTTTACTCTCTGATCGAGGTTTTCGGCACTGACAAATCTTCGTAAACTAAATCACACGTGTATATGTTGACATTTAAGAGATATACAGTCAAGAAAATCAAGGGCAATGGTGATATATATGCGGATTAGACACCAAAAAAAAAATCAACAAATGGCTACAATTTAAGGAATGTGTTTAGTGACGGCATCAGATTCCTAATTGATGGAGAAAGGTCTGGTGGCAAGAAAAGCTGCTTCTAGGAGGTTGTCAAGTGTTTTCGCTCGACGATTCCATTCTTGGGTGGTTGGTTTGGCCCTTGTTCCTGTAACTCGAATCCTAGCCCGGTATATCCCATTTTAATTTTACACCATTGTGAACCATACGCCTTTTTTACTCTCTGATCGAGTTTCTCGGCATTGAAAAATCTTCGTAAACTAAACCACACGTGTATATGTTGACATTTAAGAGATATACAGTTAAGAAATTCAAGGGCAATGGTGATATATATGCGGATTAGACACAAAAAAAAAACACTCAACAAATGGCTACAATTTAAGGAATGTGTTTAGTGACGGCATCAGATTCCTAATTGATGGAGAAAGGTCTGGTGGCAAGAAAAGCTGTTTCTAGGAGGTTGTCAAGTGTTTTCGCTCGATAATTCCATTCTTGGGTGGTTGGTTTGGCCCTTGTTCCTGTAACTCGAATCCAAGCCCGGTGTATCCCATTTTAATTTTACACCATTGTGAACCTTACGCCTTTTTTACTCTCTGATCGAGGTTTTCGGCATTGAAAAATCTTCGTAAACTAAATCACACGTGTATATGTTGACATTTAAGAGATATACAGTCAAGAACATCAAGGGCAATGGTGATATATATGCGGATTAGACACCAAAAAAAAACACTCAACAAATGGCTACAATTTAAGGAATGTGTTTAGTGACGGCATCAGATTCCTAATTGACGGAGAAAGGTCTGGTGGCAAGAAAAGCTGCTTCTAGGAGGTTGTCAAGTGTTTTCGCTCAACGATTCCATTCTTAGGTGGCTGGTTTGGCCCTTGTTCCTGTAACTCGAATCCTAGCCCGGCATATCCCATTTTAATTTTACACCGTTGTGAACCTTACGCCTTTTTACTCTCTGATCGAGGTTCTCGGCATTGAAAAATCTTCGTAAATTAAATCACACGTGTATATGTTGACATTTAAGAGATATACAGTCAAGAAATTCAAGGGAAATGGTGATATATATGCGGATTAGACACAAAAAAAACACTCAACAAATAGCTACAATTTAAGGAATGTGTTTAGTGACGGCATCAGATTCCTAATTGATGGAGAAAGGTCTGGTGGCAAGAAAAGCTGCTTCTAGGAGGTTGTCAAGTGTTTTCGCTTGACGATTCCATTCTTAGGTGGTTGGTTTGGCCCATGTTCCTGTAACTCGAATCCTAGCCTGGTATATCCCATTTTAATTTTACACCATTGTGTACCTTACGCCTTTTTTACTCTCTGATCGAGGTTCTCGTCATTGAAAAATCTTCGTAAACAAAATCACACGTGTATATGTTGACATTTAAGAGATATACAGTCAACAAAATCAAGGGTAATGGTGATATATATGCGGATTAGACACAAAAAAAAACACTCAACAAATGGCTACAATTTAAGGAATGTGTTTAGTGACGGCATCAGATTCCTAATTGATGGAGAAAGGTCTGGTGGCAAGAAAAGCTGCTTCTAGGAGGTTCTCAAGTGTTTTCGCTCGACGATTCCATTCTTGGGTGGTTGGTTTGGCCCTAGTTCCTGTAACTCGAATCCTAGCCCGGTATATCCCATTTTAATTTTACACCATTGTGAACCTTACGCCTTTTTTACTCTATGATCGAGGTTCTCGGCATTGAAAAATCTTCGGAAACTAAATCACACGTGTATATGTTGACATTTAAGAGATACACAATCAAGAAAATCAAGGCAATGGTGATATATATGCGGATTAGACACCAAAAAAAAAACACTCAACAAATGGCTACAATTTAAGGAATGTGTTTAGTGACGGCATCAGATTCCTAATTGATGGAGAAAGGTCTGGTGGTAAGAAAAGCTGCTTCTAGGAGGTTGTCATGTGTTTCGCTCGACGATTCCATTCTTGGGTGGTTGGTTTGGCCCTTGTTCCTGTAACTCGAATCCTAGCTCGGTATATCCCATTTTAATTTTACACCATTGTGAACCTTACACCTTTTTTACTCTCTGATCGAGGTTCTCGGCATTGAAAAATCTTCGTAAACTAAATCACACGTGTATATGTTGATATTTAAGAGATATACAGTCAAGAAAATCAAGGGCAATGATGATATATATGCGGATTAGACACCAAAAAAAACACTCAACAAATGGCTACAATTTAAGGAATGTGTTTAGTGACGGCATCAGATTCCTAATTGATGGAGAAAGGTCTGGTGGCAAGAAAAGCTGCTTCTAGGAGGTTGTCAAGTGTTTTCGCTCGATGATTCCATTCTTGGGTAGTTGGTTTGGCCCTTGTTCCTGTAACTCGAATCCAAGCCTGGTATATCCCATTTTAATTTTACACCATTGTGAACCTTACGCCTTTTTTACTCTCTGATCAAGGTTTTCGGCATTGAAAAATCTCTGTAAACTAAATCACACGTGTATATATTGACATTTAAGAGATATACAGTCAAGAAAATCAAGGGCAATGGTGATATATATGCGGATTAGACACCAAAAAAAAACACTCAACAAATGGCAACAATTTAAGGAATGTGTTTAGTGACGGCATTAGATTCCTAATTGATGGAGAAAGATCTGGTGGCAAGAAAAGCTGCTTCTAGGAGGTTGTCAAGTGTTTTCGCTCGACGATTCCATTCTTGGGTGGTTGGTTTGGCCCTTGTTCCTGTAACTCGAATCCTAGCCCGGTATATCCCATTTTAATTTGACACCATTGTGAACCTTACGTCTTTTTTACTCTCTGATCGAGGTTCTCGGCATTGAAAAATCTTCGTAAACTAAACCACACGTGTATATGTTGACATTTAAGAGATATACAGTTAAGAAATTCAAGGGCAATGGTGATATATATGCGGATTAGACACAAAAAAAAACACTCAACAAATGGCTACAATTTAAGGAATGTGTTTAGTGACGGCATCAGATTCCTAATTGATGGAGAAAGGTCTGGTGGCAAGAAAAGCTACTTCTAGGAGGTTCTCAAGTGTTTTCGCTCGACGATTCCATTCTTGGGTGGTTGGTTTGGCCCTAGTTCCTGTAACTCGAATCCTAGCCCGATATATCCCATTTTAATTTTACACCATTGTGAACCTTACGCCTTTTTTACTCTATGATCGAGGTTCTCGGCATTGAAAAATCTTCGTAAACTAAATCACACGTGTATATGTTGACATTTAAGAGATATACAATCAAGAAAATCAAGGCAATGGTGATATATATGCGGATTAGACACCAAAAAAAAAAACACTCAACAAATGGCTACAATTTAAGGAATGTGTTTAGTGACGGCATCAGATTCCTAATTGATGGAGAAAGGTCTGGTGGTAAGAAAAGCTGCTTCTAGGAGGTTGTCATGTGTTTCGCTCGACGATTCCATTCTTGGGTGGTTGGTTTGGCCCTTGTTCCTGTAACTCGAATCCTAGCCCGGTATATCCCATTTTAATTTTACACCATTGTGAACCTTACGCCTTTTTTACTCTCTGATCGAGGTACTCGGCATTGAAAAATCTTCGTAAACTAAATTACACGTGTATATGGTGATATTTAAGAGATATACAGTCAAGAAAATCAAGGGCAATGGTGATATATATGCGGATTAGACACAAAAAAAACACTCAACAAATGGCTACAATTTAAGGAATGTGTTTAGTGACGGCATCAGATTCCTAATTGATGGAGAAAGGTCTGGTGGTAAGAAAAGCTGTTTCTAGGAGGTTGTCAAGTGTTTTCGCTCGACGATTCCATTCTTGGGTGGTTGGTTTGGCCCTTGTTCCTGTAACTCGAATCCTAGCTCGGTATATCCCATTTTAATTTTACACCATTGTGAACCTTACACCTTTTTTACTCTCTGATCGAGGTTCTCGGCATTGAAAAATCTTCGTAAACTAAATCACACGTGTATATGTTGATATTTAAGAGATATACAGTCAAGAAAATCAAGGGCAATGATGATATATATGCGGATTAGACACAAAAAAAAACACTCAACAAATGGCTACAATTTAAGGAATGTGTTTAGTGACGGCATCAGATTCCTAATTGATGGAGAAAGGTCTGGTGGCAAGAAAAGCTGCTTCTAGGAGGTTGTCAAGTGTTTTCGCTCGATGATTCCATTCTTGGGTAGTTGGTTTGGCCCTTGTTCCTGTAACTCGAATCCAAGCCTGGTATATCCCATTTTAATTTTACACCATTGTGAACCTTACGCCTTTTTTACTCTCTGATCAAGGTTTTCGGCATTGAAAAATCTCTGTAAACTAAATCACACGTGTATATATTGACATTTAAGAGATATACAGTCAAGAAAATCAAGGGCAATGGTGATATATATGCGGATTAGACACCAAAAAAAACACTCAACAAATGGCAACAATTTAAGGAATGTGTTTAGTGACGGCATTAGATTCCTAATTGATGGAGAAAGATCTGGTGGCAAGAAAAGCTGCTTCTAGGAGGTTGTCAAGTGTTTTCGCTCAACGATTCCATTCTTAGGTGGCTGGTTTGGCCCTTGTTCCTGTAACTCGAATCCTAGCCCGGCATATCCCATTTTAATTTTACACCATTGTGAACCTTACGCCTTTTTACTCTCTGATCGAGGTTCTCGGCATTGAAAAATCTTCGTAAATTAAATCACACGTGTATATGTTGACATTTAAGAGATATACAGTCAAGAAATTCAAGGGAAATGGTGATATATATGCGGATTAGACACAAAAAAAAAACACTCAACAAATAGCTACAATTTAAGGAATGTGTTTAGTGACGGCATCAGATTCCTAATTGATGGAGAAAGGTCTGGTGGCAAGAAAAGCTGCTTATAGGAGGTTGTCAAGTGTTTTCGCTTGACGATTCCATTCTTGGGTGGTTGGTTTGGCCCATGTTCCTGTAACTCGAATCCTAGCCTGGTATATCCCATTTTAATTTTACACCATTGTGTACCTTACGCCTTTTTTACTCTCTGATCGAGGTTCTCGGCATTGAAAAATCTTCGTAAACAAAATCACACGTGTATATGTTGACATTTAAGAGATATACAGTCAACAAAATCAAGGGTAATGGTGATATATATGCGGATTAGACACAAAAAAAAACACTCAACAAATGGCTACAATTTAAGGAATGTGTTTAGTGACGGCATCAGATTCCTAATTGATGGAGAAAGGTCTGGTGGCAAGAAAAGCTGCTTCTAGGAGGTTCTCAAGTGTTTTCGCTCGACGATTCCATTCTTGGGTGGTTGGTTTGGCCCTAGTTCCTGGAACTCGAATCCTAGCCCGGTATATCCCATTTTAATTTTACACCATTGTGAACCTTACGCCTTTTTTACTCTATGATCGAGGTTCTCGGCATTGAAAAATCTTCGTAAACTAAATCACACGTGTATATGTTGACATTTAAGAGATATACAATCAAGAAAATCAAGGCAATGGTGATATATATGCGGATTAGACACCAAAAAAAAAAACACTCAACAAATGGCTACAATTTAAGGAATGTGTTTAGTGACGGCATCAGATTCCTAATTGATGGAGAAATGTCTGGTGGTAAGAAAAGCTGCTTCTAGGAGGTTGTCATGTGTTTCGCTCGACGATTCCATTCTTGGGTGGTTGGTTTGGCCCTTGTTCCTGTAACTCAAATCCTAGCCCGGTATATCCCATTTTAATTTTACACCATTGTGAACCTTACGCCTTTTTTACTCTCTGATCGAGGTACTCGGCATTGAAAAATCTTCGTAAACTAAATTACACGTGTATATGGTGATATTTAAGAGATATACAGTCAAGAAAATCAAGGGCAATGGTGATATATATGCGGATTAGACACAAAAAAAACACTCAACAAATGGCTACAATTTAAGGAATGTGTTTAGTGACGGCATCAGATTCCTAATTGATGGAGAAAGGTCTGGTGGTAAGAAAAGCTGTTTCTAGGAGGTTGTCAAGTGTTTTCGCTCGACGATTCCATTCTTGGGTGGTTGGTTTGGCCCTTGTTCCTGTAACTCGAATCCTAGCTCGGTATATCCCATTTTAATTTTACACCATTGTGAACCTTACACCTTTTTTACTCGCTGATCGAGGTTCTCGGCATTGAAAAATCTTCGTAAACTAAATCACACGTGTATATGTTGATATTTAAGAGATATACAGTCAAGAAAATCAAGGGCAATGATGATATATATGCGGATTAGACACCAAAAAAAACACTCAACAAATAGCTACAATTTAAGGAATGTGTTTAGTGACGGCATCAGATTCCTAATTGATGGAGAAAGGTCTGGTGGCAAGAAAAGCTGCTTCTAGGAGGTTGTCAAGTGTTTTCGCTCGATGATTCCATTCTTGGGTAGTTGGTTTGGCCCTTGTTCCTGTAACTCGAATCCAAGCCTAGTATATCCCATTTTAATTTTACACCATTGTGAACCTTACGCCTTTTTTACTCTCTGATCAAGGTTTTCGGCATTGAAAAATCTCTGTAAACTAAATCACACGTGTATATATTGACATTTAAGAGATATACAGTCAAGAAAATCAAGGGCAATGGTGATATATATGCGGATTAGACACCAAAAAAAAACACTCAACAAATGGCAACAATTTAAGGAATGTGTTTAGTGACGGCATTAGATTCCTAATTGATGGAGAAAGATCTGGTGGCAAGAAAAGCTGCTTCTAGGAGGTTGTCAAGTGTTTTCGCTCGACGATTCCATTCTTGGGTGGTTGGTTTGGCCCTTGTTCCTGTAACTCGAATCCTAGCCCGGTATATCCCATTTTAATTTGACACCATTGTGAACCTTACGTCTTTTTTACTCTCTGATCGAGGTTCTCGGCATTGAAAAATCTTCGTAAACTAAACCACACGTGTATATGTTGACATTTAAGAGATATACAGTTAAGAAATTCAAGGGCAATGGTGATATATATGCGGATTAGACACAAAAAAAAAACACTCAACAAATGGCTACAATTTAAGGAATGTGTTTAGTGACTGCATCAGATTCCTAATTGATGGAGAAAGGTCTGGTGGCAAGAAAAGCTGCTTCTAGGAGGTTGTCAAGTGTTTTCGCTCGACGATTCCATTCTTGGGTGGTTGGTTTGGCCCTTGTACCTGTAACTCGAATCCTAGCCCGGTATATCCCATTTTAGTTTTACACCATTGTGTACCTTACGCCTTTTTTACTCTCTGATCGAGGTTCTCGGCATTGAAAAATCTTCGTAAACTAAATCACACGTGTATATGTTGACATTTAAGAGATATACAGTCAAGAAATTCAAGGGAAATGGTGATATATATGCGGATTAGACACAAAAAAAAAACACTCAACAAATGGCTACAATTTAAGGAATGTGTTTAGTGACGGCATCCGATTCCTAATTGATGGAGAAAAGTCTGGTGGCAAGAAAAGCTGCTTCTAGGAGGTTGTCAAGTGTTTTCGCTTGACGATTCCATTCTTGGGTGGTTGGTTTGGCCCTTGTTCCTGTAACTCGAATCCTAGCCTGGTATATCCCATTTTAATTTTACACCATTGTGAACCTTACGCCTTTTTTACTCTCTGATCGAGGTTCTCGGCATTGAAAAATCTTCGTAAACTAAATCACACGTGTATATGTTGACATTTAAGAGATATACAGTCAAGAAAATCAAGGGCAATGGTGATATATATGCGGATTAGACACAAAAAAAACACTCAACAAATGGCTACAATTTAAGGAATGTGTTTAGTGACGGCATCAGATTCCTAATTGATGGAGAAAGGTCTGGTGGTAAGAAAAGCTGTTTCTAGGAGGTTGTCAAGTGTTTTCGCTCGACGATTCCATTCTTGGGTGGTTGGTTTGGCCCTTGTTCCTGTAACTCGAATCCTAGCTCGGTATACCCCATTTTAATTTTACACCATTGTGAACCTTACACCTTTTTTACTCTCTGATCG
This sequence comes from Helianthus tuberosus, assembly GCA_030545235.1. Lineage (NCBI taxonomy): Eukaryota > Viridiplantae > Streptophyta > Magnoliopsida > Asterales > Asteraceae > Helianthus > Helianthus tuberosus. Next base: position 18,018,487 of record CM060446.1, on the reverse strand, counting down.
AGGTTCTCGGCATTGAAAAATCTTCGTAAACTAAATCACACGTGTATATGTTGATATTTAAGAGATATACAGTCAAGAAAATCTAGGGCAATGATGATATATATGCGGATTAGACACCAAAAAAAACACTCAACAAATGGCTACAATTTAAGGAATGTGTTTAGTGACGGCATCAGATTCCTAATTGATGGAGAAAGGTCTGGTGGCAAGAAAAGCTGCTTCTAGGAGGTTGTCAAGTGTTTTCGCTCGATGATTCCATTCTTGGGTAGTTGGTTTGGCCCTTGTTCCTGTAACTCGAATCCAAGCCTGGTATATCCCATTTTAATTTTACACCATTGTGAACCTTACGCCTTTTTTACTCTCTGATCAAGGTTTTCGGCATTGAAAAATCTCTGTAAACTAAATCACACGTGTATATATTGACATTTAAGAGATATACAGTCAAGAAAATCAAGGGCAATGGTGATATATATGCGGATTAGACACCAAAAAAAACACTCAACAAATGGCAACAATTTAAGGAATGTGTTTAGTGACGGCATTAGATTCCTAATTGATGGAGAAAGATCTGGTGGCAAGAAAAGCTGCTTCTAGGAGGTTGTCAAGTGTTTTCGCTCGACGATTCCATTCTTGGGTGGTTGGTTTGGCCCTTGTTCCTGTAACTCGAATCCTAGCCCGGTATATCCCATTTTAATTTGACACCATTGTGAACCTTACGTCTTTTTTACTCTCTGATCGAGGTTCTCGGCATTGAAAAATCTTCGTAAACTAAACCACACGTGTATATGTTGACATTTAAGAGATATACAGTTAAGAAATTCAAGGGCAATGGTGATATATATGCGGATTAGACACAAAAAAAAAACACTCAACAAATGGCTACAATTTAAGGAATGTGTTTAGTGACTGCATCAGATTCCTAATTGATGGAGAAAGGTCTGGTGGCAAGAAAAGCTGCTTCTAGGAGGTTGTCAAGTGTTTTCGCTTGACGATTCCATTCTTGGGTGGTTGGTTTGGCCCTTGTTCCTGTAACTCGAATCCTAGCCCGGTATATCCCATTTTAGTTTTACACCATTGTGTACCTTACGCCTTTTTTACTCTCTGATCGAGGTTCTCGGCATTGAAAAATCTTCGTAAACTAAATCACACGTGTATATGTTGACATTTAAGAGATATACAGTCAAGAAATTCAAGGGAAATGGTGATATATATGCGGATTAGACACAAAAAAAAACACTCAACAAATGGCTACAATTTAAGGAATGTGTTTAGTGACGGCATCCGATTCCTAATTGATGGAGAAAAGTCTGGTGGCAAGAAAAGCTGCTTCTAGGAGGTTGTCAAGTGTTTTCGCTTGACGATTCCATTCTTGGGTGGTTGGTTTGGCCCTTGTTCCTGTAACTCGAATCCTAGCCTGGTATATCCCATTTTAATTTTACACCATTGTGAACCTTACGCCTTTTTTACTCTCTGATCGAGGTTCTCGGCATTGAAAAATCTTCGTAAACTAAATCACACGTGTATATGTTGACATTTAAGAGATATACAGTCAAGAAAATCAAGGGCAACGGTGATATATATGCGGATTAGACACAAAAAAAAAACACTCAACAAATGGCTACAATTTAAGGAATGTGTTTAGTGACGGCATCAGATTCCTAATTAATGGAGAAAGGTTTGGTGGCAAGAAAAGCTGCTTCTAGGAGGTTCTCAAGTGTTTTCGCTCGACGATTCCATTCTTGGGTGGTTGGTTTGGCCCTTGTTCCTGTAACTCGAATCCTAGCCCGGTATATCCCATTTTAATTTTACACCATTGTGAACCTTACGCCTTTTTTACTCTATGATCGAGGTTCTCGGCATTGAAAAATCTTCGTAAACTAAATCACACGTGTATATGTTGACATTTAAGAGATATACAGTCAAGAAAATCAAGGCAATGGTGATATATATGCGGATTAGACACCAAAAAAAACACTCAACAAATGGCTACAATTTAAGGAATGTGTTTAGTGACGGCATCAGATTCCTAATTGATGGAGAAAGGTCTGGTGGCAAGAAAAGCTGCTTCTAGGAGGTTGTCATGTGTTTTCGCTCGACGATTCCATTCTTGGGTGGTTGGTTTGGCCCTTGTTCCTGTAACTCGAATCCTAGCCCGGTGTATCCCATTTTAATTTTACACCATTGTGAACCTTACGCCTTTTTTACTCTCTGATCGAGGTTCTCGGCATTGAAAAATCTTCGTAAACTAAATTACACGTGTATATGTTGATATTTAAGAGATATACAGTCAAGAAAATCAAGGGCAATGGTGATATATATGCGGATTAGACACAAAAAAAAAAACACTCAACAAATGGCTACAATTTAAGGAATGTGTTTAGTGACGGCATCAGATTTCTAATTGATGGAGAAAGGTCTGGTGGTAAGAAAAGCTGTTTCTAGGAGGTTGTCAAGTGTTTTCGCTCGACGATTCCATTCTTGGGTGGTTGGTTTGGCCCTTGTTCCTGTAACTCGAATCCTAGCTCGGTATATCCCATTTTAATTTTACACCATTGTGAACCTTACACCTTTTTTACACCCTGATCGAGGTTCTCGGCATTGAAAAATCTTCGTAAACTAAATTACACGTGTATATGTTGATATTTAAGAGATATACAGTCAAGAAAATCAAGGGCAATGGTGATATATATGCGGATTAGACACCAAAAAAAAAAACACTCAACAAATGGCTACAATTTAAGGAATGTGTTTAGTAACGGCATCAGATTCCTAATTGATGGAGAAAGGTCTGGTGGCAAGAAAAGCGGCTTCTAGGAGGTTGTCAAGTGTTTTCGCTCGATGATTCCATTCTTGGGTGGTTGGTTTGGCCCTTGTTCCTGTAACTCGAATCCAAGCCCGGTATATCCCATTTTAATTTTACACCATTGTGAACCTTACGCCTTTTTTACTCTCTGATCGAGGTTTTCGGCATTGAAAAATCTTCGTAAACTAAATCACACGTGTATATGTTGACATTTAAGAGATATACAGTCAAGAAAATCAAGGGCAATGATGATATATATGCGGATTAGACACTAAAAAAAACACTCAACAAATGGCTACAATTTAAGGAATGTGTTTAGTGACGGCATCAGATTCCTAATTGATGGAGAAAGATCTGGTGGCAAGAAAAGCTGCTTCTAGGAGGTTGTCAAGTGTTTTCGCTCGACGATTCCATTCTTGGGTGGTTGGTTTTGCCCTTGTTCCTATAACTCGAATCCTAGCCCGGTATATCTCATTTTAATTTTACACCATTGTGAACCTTAAGCCTTTTATACTCTCTAATCGAGGTTCTCGGCATTGAAAAATCTTCGTAAACTAAATCACACATGTGTATGTTGACATTTAAGAGATATACAGTCAAGAAAATCAAGGGCAATGGTTATACATATGCGGATTAGACACCAAAAAAAAACACTCAACAAATAGCTACAATTTAAGGAATGTGTTTAGTGACGGCATCAGATCCTAATTGATGGAGAAAGGGCTGGTGGCAAGAAAAGCTGCTTCTAGGAGGTTGTCAAGTGTTTTCGCTCGACGATTCCATTCTTGGGTGGTTGGTTTGGCCCTTGTTCCTGTAACTCGAATCCTAGCCTGTTAGATCCCATTTTAATTTTACACCATTGTGAACCTTACGCCTTTTTTACTCTCTGATCGAGGTTCTCGGGATTGAAAAATCTTCATAAACTAAATCACACATGTGTATGTTGACATTTAAGAGATATACAGTCAAGAAAATCAAGGGCAATGGTGATATATATGCGGATTTGACACTAAAAAAAACACTCAACAAATGGCTACAATTTAAGGAATGTGTTTAGTGACGGCATCAGATTACTAATTAATGGAGAAAGGTCTGGTGGCAAGAAAAACTGCTTCTAGGAGGTTGTCAAGTGTTTTCGCTCGACGATTCCATTCTTGGGTGGTTGGTTTGGCCCTTGTTCCTGTAACTCGAATCCTAGCCCGGTATATCCCATTTTAATTTTACACCATTGTGAACCTTAAGCCTTTTTTACTCTCTGATCTAGGTTCTCGGCATTGAAAAATATTCGTAAACTAAATCACACATGTGTATGTTGACATTTTAGAGATATACAGTCAAGAAAATCAAGGGCAATGGTTATATATATGCGGATTAGACACAAAAAAAAAAACACTCAACAAATAGGTACAATTTAAGGATTGTGTTTAGTGACGGCATCAGATTCCTAATTGATGGAGAAAGGGCTGGTGGCAAGAAAAGCTGCTTCTAGGAGGTTGTCAAGTGTTTTCGCTCGACGATTCCATTCTTGGGTGGTTGGTTTGGCGCTTGTTTCTGTAACTCGAATCCTAGCCCGGTATATCCCATTTTAATTTTACACCATTGTGAACCTTACGCCTTTTTTACTCTCTGATCGAGGTTCTCGGCATTGAAAAATCTTCGTAAACTAAATCACACGTGTATATGTTGATATTTAAGAGATATACAGTCAAGAAAATCAAGGGCAATGGTGATATATATGCGGATTAGACACAAAAAAAAAACACTCAACAAATGGCTACAATTTAAGGAATGTGTTTAGTGACGGCATCATATTACTAATTAATGGAGAAAGGTCTGGTGGCAAGAAAAGCTGCTTCTAGGAGGTTGTGAAGTGTTTTCGCTCGACGATTCCATTCTTGGGTGGTTGGTTTGGCCCTTGTTCCTGTAACTCGAATCTTAGCCCGGTATATCCCATTTTAATTTTACACCATTGTGAACCTTAAGCCTTTTTTACTCTCTGATCGAGGTTCTCGGCATTGAAAAATATTCGTAAACTAAATCACACGTGTATATGTTGACATTTAAGAGATATACAGTCAAGAAAATCAAGGGCAATGGTGATATATATGCGGATTAGACACCAAAAAAAAAACACTCAACAAATGGCTACAATTTAAGGAATGTGTTTAGTGACGGCATCAGATTCCTAATTGATGGAGAAAGGGCTGGTGGCATGAAAAGCTGCTTCTAGGAGGTTGTCAAGTGTTTTCGCTCGACGATTCCATTCTTGGGTGGTTGGTTTGGCCCTTGTTCCTGTAACTCGAATCCTAGCCCGTTATATCCCATTTTAATTTTACACCATTGTGAACCTTACGCCTTTTTTACTCTCTGATCGAGGATCTCGGCATTGAAAAATCTTCATAAACTAAATCACACGTGTATATGTTGATATTTAACAGATATACAGTCAAGAAAATCAAGGACAATGGTGATATATATGCGGATTAGACACCAAAAAAAAACACTCAACAAATGGCTACAATTTAAGGAATATGTTTAGTGACGGCATCAGATTCCTAATTGATGGAGAAAGGTCTGGTGGTAAGAAAAGCTGCATCTAGGAGGTTGTCAAGTGTTTTCGCTCGACGATTCCATTCTTGGGTGGTTGGTTTGGCGCTTGTTTCTGTAAATCGAATCCTAGCCCGGTATATCCCATTTTAATTTTACACCGTTTTGAACCGTACGCCTTTTTTACTCTCTGATCGAGGTTCTCGGCATTGAAAAATCTTCGTAAACTAAATCACACATGTATATGTTGACATTTAAGAGATATACAGTCAAGAAAATCAAGGGCAATGGTGATATATATGCGGATTAGACACCAAAAAAAACACTTAACAAATGGCTACAATTTATGGAATGTGTTTAGTGTCGGCATCAGATTCCTAACTGATGGAGAAAGGGCTGGTGGCAAGAAAAGCTGCTTCTAGGAGGTTGTCAAGTGTTTTCGCTCGACAATTCCATTCTTGGGTGGTTGGTTTGGCCCTTGTTCCTGTAACTCGAATCCTAGCCCGTTATATCCCATTTTAATTTTACACCATTGTGAACCTTACGCCTTTTTTACTCTCTAATCGAGGTTCTCGGCATTGAAAAATCTTCATAAACTAAATCACACGTGTATATGTTGATATTTAAGAGATATACAGTCAAGAAAATCAAGGACAATGGTGATATATATGCGGATTAGACACAAAAAAAAAACACTCAACAAATGGCTACAATTTAAGGAATATGTTTAGTGACGGCATCAGATTCCTAATTGATGGAGAAAGGTCTGGTGGTAAGAAAAGCTGCTTCTAGGAGGTTGTCAAGTGTTTTCGCTCGACGATTCCATTCTTGGGTGGTTGGTTTGGCGCTCGTTTCTTTAACTCGAATCCTAGCCCGGTATATCCAATTTTAATTTTACACCATTGTGAACCTTACGCCTTTTTTACTCTCTGATCGAGGTTCTCGGCATTGAAAAATCTTCGTAAACTAAATCACACGTGTATATGTTGATATTTAAGAGATATACAGTCAAGAAAATCAAGGGCAATGGTGATATATATGCGGATTAGACACAAAAAAAAAACACTCAACAAATGGCTACAATTTAAGGAATGTGTTTAGTGACGGCATCAGATTACTAATTAATGGAGAAAGGTCTGGTGGCAAGAAAAACTGCTTCTAGGAGGTTGTCAAGAGTTTTCGCTCGACGATTCCATTCTTGGGTGGTTGGTTTGGCCCTTGTTCCTGTAACTCGAATCCAAGCCTGTTATATCCCATTTTAATTTTCACCATTGTGAACCTTACGCCTTTTTTACTCTCAGATCGAGGTTCTCGGCATTGAAAAATCTTCGTAAACTAAATCACACGTATATATGTTGACATTTAAGAGATATACACTCAAGAAAATCAAGGGCAATGGTGATATATATGCGGATTAGACACCAAAAAAAAACACTCAACAAATGGCTACAATTTTAAGAATGTGTTTAGTGACGGCATGAGATTCCTAATTGATGGAGAAAGGTCTGGTGGTAAGAAAAGCTGCTTCTAGGAGGTTGTCAAGTGTTTTCGCTCGACGATTCCATTCTTGGGTGGTTGGTTTGGCCCTTGTTCCTGTAACTCGAATCCTAGTCCGGTGTATCCCATTTTAATTTTACACCATTGTGAACCTTACGCCTTTTTTACTCTATGATCGAGGTTCTCGGCATTGAAAAATCTTCGTAAACTAAATCACACGTGTATAAGTTGACATTTAAGAGATATACAGTCAAGAAAATAAAGGCAATGGTGATATATATGCGGATTAGACACCAAAAAAAACACTCAACAAATGGCTACAATTTAAGGAATGTGTTTAGTGACGGCATGAGATAACTAATTGATGGAGAAAGGTCTGGTGGTAAGAAAAGCTGCTTCTAGGAGGTTGGCAAGTGTTTTCGCTCGACGATTCCATTCTTGGGTGGTTGGTTTGGCGCTTGTTTCTGTAACTCGAATCCTAGCTCGGTATATCCAATTTTAATTTTACACCATTGTGAACCTTACGCCTTTTTTACTCTCTGATCGAGGTTCTCGGCATTGAAAAATCTTCGTAAACTAAATCACACGTGTATATGTTGATATTTAAGAGATATATACAGTGAAGAAAATCAGGGGCAATGGTGATATATATGCGGATTAGACACAAAAAAAACACTCAACAAATGGCTACAATTTAAGGAATGTGTTTAGTGACGGCATCAGATTACTAATTAACGGAGAAAGGTCTGGTGGCAAGAAAAGCTGCTTCTAGGAGGTTGTCAAGTGTTTTCGCTCGACGATTCCATTCTTGGGTGGTTGGTTTGGCCCTTGTTCCTGTAACTCGAATCCAAGCCTGGTATATCCCATTTTAATTTACACCATTGTGAACCTTACGCCTTTTTTACTCTCAGATCGAGGTTCTCGTCATTGAAAAATCTTCGTAAACTAAATCACACGTATATATGTTGACATTTAAGAGATATACAGTCAAGAAAATCAAGGGCAATGGTGATATATATGCGGATTAGATACCAAAAAAAACACTCAACAAATGGCTACAATTTTAAGAATGTGTTTAGTGACGGCATCAGATTCCCAATTGATGGAGAAAGGTCTGGTGGTAAAAAAAGCTACTTCTAGGAGGTTGTCAAGTGTTTTCGCTCGACGATTCCATTCTTGGGTGGTTGGTTTGGCCCTTGTTCCTGTAACTCGAATCCTAGCCCGGTGTATCCCATTTTAATTTTACACCATTATGAACCTTACTCCTTTTTTACTCTATGATCGAGGTTCTCGGCATTGAAAAATCTTCGTAAACTAAATCACACGTGTATATGTTGACATTTAAGAGATATACAGTCAAGAAAATCAAGGCAATGGTGATATATATGCGGATTAGACACAAAAAAAAAACACTCAACAAATGGCTACAATTTAAGGAATGTGTTTAGTGACGGCATCAGATTCCTAATTGATGGAGAAAGGTCTGGTGGCAAGAAAAGCTGCTTCTAGGAGATTGTCATGTGTTTTCGCTCGACGATTCCATTCTTGGGTGGTTGGTTTGGCCCTTGTTCCTGTAACTCGAATCCTAGCCCGGTATATCCCATTTTAATTTTACACCATTGTGAACCTTACGCCTTTTTTACTCTCTAATCGAGGTTCTCGGCATTGAAAAATCTTCGTAAACTAAATTACACGTGTATATGTTGATATTTAAGAGATATACAGTCAAGAAAATCAAGGGCAATGGTGATATATATGCGGATTAGACACAAAAAAAACACTCAACAAATGGCTACAATTTAAGGAATGTGTTTAGTGACGGCATCAGATTTCTAATTGATGGAGAAAGGTCTGGTGGTAAGAAAAGCTGTTTCTAGGAGGTTGTCAAGTGTTTTCGCTCGACGATTCCATTCTTGGGTGGTTGGTTTGGCCCTTGTTCCTGTAACTCGAATCCTAGCTCGGTATATCCCATTTTAATTTTACACCATTGTGAACCTTACACATTTTTTACACTCTGATCGAGGTTTCGGCATTGAAAAATCTTCGTAAACTAAATTACACGTGTATATGTTGATATTTAAGAGATATACAGTCAAGAAAATCAAGGGCAATGGTGATATATATGCGGATTAGACACAAAAAAAAACACTCAACAAATGGCTACAATTTAAGGAATGTGTTTAGTAACGGCATCAGATTCCTAATTGATGGATAAAGGTCTGGTGGCAAGAAAAGTTGCTTCTCGGAGGTTGTCAAGTGTTTTCGCTCGATGATTCCATTCTTGGGTGGTTGGTTTGGCCATTGTTCCTGTAACTCGAATCCAAGCCCGGTATATCCCATTTTAATTTTACACCATTGTGAACCTTACGCCTTTTTTACTCTCTGATCGAGGTTTTCGGCATTGAAAAATCTTCGTAATCTAAATCACACGTGTATATGTTGACATTTAAGAGATATACAGTCAAGAAAATCAAGGGCAATGGTGATATATATGCGGATTAGACACAAAAAAAAAACACTCAACAAATGGCTACAATTTAAGGAATGTGTTTAGTGACGGCATCAGATTCCTAATTGATGGAGAAAGATCTGGTGGCAAGAAAAGCTGCTTGTAGGAGGTTGTCAAGTGTTTTCTCTTGACGATTCCATTCTTGGGTGGTTGGTTTGGCCCTTGTTCCTGTAACTCGAATCCTAGCCCGGTATATCTCATTTTAATTTTACACCATTGTGAACCTTAAGCCTTTTATACTCTCTAATCGAGGTTCTCGGCATTGAAAAATCTTCGTAAACTAAATCACACATGTGTATGTTGACATTTAAGAGATATACAGTCAAGAAAATCAAGGGCAATGGTGATATATATGCGGATTAGACACAAAAAAAAACACTCAACAAATCGCTACAATTTAAGGAATGTGTTTAGTGACGGCATCAGATTCCTAATTGATGGAGAAAGGGCTGGTGGCAAGAAAAGCTGCTTCTAGGAGGTTGTCAAGTGTTTTCGCTCGACGATTCCATTCTTGGGTGGTTGGTTTGGCCCTTGTTCCTGTAACTCGAATCCTAGCCCGTTATATCCCATTTTAATTTTACACCATTGTGAACCTTACGCCTTTTTTACTCTCTGATCGAGGTTCTCGGCATTGGAACATCTTCATAAACTCAATCACACGTGTATATGTTGATATTTAAGAGATATACAGTCAAGAAAATCAAGGACAATGGTGATATATATGCGGATTAGACACCAAAAAAAACACTAAACAAATGGCTACAATTTAAGGAATATGTTTAGTGACGGCATCAGATTCCTAATTGATGGAGAAAGGTCTGGTGGTAAGAAAAGCTGCTTCGAGGAGGCTGTCAATTGTTTTCGCTCGACGATTCCATTCTTGGGTGGTTGGTTTGGCGCTGGTTTCTGTAACTCGAATCCTAGCCCGGTATATCCCATTTTAATTTTACACCATTGTGAACCTTACGCCTTTTTTACTCTCTGATCAGGGTTCTCGGCATTGAAAAATCTTCGTAAACTAAATCACACGTGTATATGTTGTTATTTAAGAGATATACAGTCAAGAAAATCAAGGGCAATGGTGATATATATGCGGATTAGACACAAAAAAAAAACACTCAACAAATGGCTACAATTTAAGGAATGTGTTTAGTGACGGCATCAGATTACTAATTAATGGAGAAAGGTCTGGTGGCAAGAAAAGCTGCTTCTAGGAGGTTGTCAAGTGTTTTCGCTCGACGATTCCATTCTTGGGTGGTTGGTTTGGCCCTTGTTCCTGTAACTCGAATCCAAGCCCGGTATATCCCATTTTAATTTTACACCATTGTGAACCTTACGCCTTTTTTACTCTCTGATCGAGGTTCTCGGCATTGAAAAATCTTCATAAACTAAATCACACGTGTATATGTTGACATTTAAGAGATATACAGTGAAGAAAATCAAGGGCAATGGTGATATATATGCGGATTAGACACAAAAAAAAACACTCAACAAATGGCTACAATTTAAGGAATATGTTTAGTGACGGCATCAGATTCCTAATTGATGGAGAAAGGTCTGGTGGTAAGAAAAGCTGCTTCTAGGAGGTTGTCAAGTGTTTTCGCTCGACGATTCCATTCTTGGGTGGTTGGTTTGGCGCTCGTTTCTTTAACTCGAATCCTAGCCCGGTATATCCAATTTTAATTTTACACCATTGTGAACCTTACGCCTTTTTTACTCTCTGATCGAGGTTCTCGGCATTGAAAAATCTTCGTAAACTAAATCACACGTGTATATGTTGATATTTAAGAGATATACAGTCAAGAAAATCAAGGGCAATGGTGATATATATATGCGGATTAGACACCAAAAAAAACACTCAACAAATGGCTACAATTTAAGGAATGTGTTTAGTGACGGCATCAGATTCCTAATTGATGGAGAAAGGTGTGCTGGCAAGAAAAGCTGCTTCTAGGAGGTTGTCAAGTGTTTTCGCTCGACGATTCCATTCTTGGGTGGTTGGTTTGGCCCTTGTTCCTGTAACTCGAATCCTAGCCCGGTATATCCTACTTTAATTTTACACCATTGTGAACCTTACGCCTTTTTTACTCTCTGATCGAGGTTCTGGGCATTGAAAAATCTTCGTAAACTAAATCACACGTGTATATGTTGACATTTGAGAGATATACAGTCAAGAAAATCAAGGGCAATGGTGATATATATGCAGATTAGACTCCAAAAAAAAAACACTCAACAAATGGCTACAATTTAAGGAATGTGTTTAGTGACGGCATCAGATTCCTAATTGATGGAGAAAGGTCGGGTGGTAAGAAAAGCTGCTTCTAGGAGGTTGTCAAGTGTTTTCGCTCGATGATTTCAATCTTGGGTGGTTGGTTTGGCCCTTGCTCCTGTAACTCGAATCATAGCCCGATATATCCCATTTTAATTTTACACCATTGTGAACCTTACGCCTTTTTTACTCTCTGATCGAGGTTCTCGGTATTGAAAAATCTTCGTAAACTAAATCACACGTGTATATGTTGATATTTAACAGATATACAGTCAAGAAAATCAAGGGCAATGGTGATATATATGCGGATTAGACACAAAAAAAACACCCAACAAATGGCTACAATTTAAGGAATGTGTTTAGTGACGGCATCAGATTCCTAAATGATGGAGAATGGTCGGGTGGTAAGAAAAGCTGCTTCTAGGAGGTTGTCAAGTGTTTTCGCTCGATGATTCCATTCTTGGGTGGTTGGTTTGGCCCTTGTTCCTGTAACTCGAATCCTAGCCCGGTATATTTCATTTTAATTTTACACCATTGTGAACCTTACGCCTTTTTTACTCTCTGGTCGAGGTTCTCGGCATTGAAAAATCTTCGTAAACTAAATCACACGTGTATATGTAAACATTTAAGAGATATACAGTCAAGAAAATCAAGGGCAATGGTGATATATATGCGGATTAGACACAAAAAAAAAAAAAAACACTCAACAAATGGCTACGATTTAAGGAATGTGTTTAGTGACGGCATCAGATTCCTAATTGATGGAGAAATGTCTGGTGGCAAGAAAAGCTGCTTCTAGGAGGTTGTCAAGTGTTTTAGCTCGACGATTCCATTCTTGGGTGGTTGGTTTGGCCCTTGTTCCTGTAACTAGAATCCTAGCCCGGTATATCCTACTTTAATTTTACACCATTGTGAACCTTACGCCTTTTTTACTCTCTGATCGAGGTTCTCGGCATTGAAAAATCTTCGTTAACTAAATCACACTTGTATATGTTGATATTTTAGAGATATACAGTCAAGAAAATCAAGGGCAATGGTGATATACCTTACGCCTTCTTTACTCTCTGATCGAGGTTCTCGGTATTGAAAAATCTTCGTAAACTAAATCACACGTGTATATGTTGATATTTAACAGATATACAGTCAAGAAAATCAAGGGCAATGGTGATATATATGCGGATTAGACACAAAAAAAAAACACCCAACAAATGGCTACAATTTAAGGAATGTGTTTAGTGACGGCATCAGATTCCTAAATGATGGAGAAAGGTCGGGTGGTAAGAAAAGCTGCTTCTAGGAGGTTGTCAAGTGTTTTCGCTCGACGATTCCATTCTTGGGTGGTTGGTTTGGCCCTTGTTCCTGTAACTCGAATCCTAGCCCGGAATATTTCATTTTAATTTTACACCATTGTGAACCTTACGCCTTTTTTACTCTCTGATCGAGGTTCTCGGCATTGAAAAATCTTCGTAAACTAAATCACACGTGTATATGTTAACATTTAAGAGATATACAGTCAAGAAAATCAAGGGCAATGGTGATATATATGCGGATTAGACACCAAAAAAAAAACACTCAACAAATGGCTACGATTTAAGGAATGTGTTTAGTGACGGCATCAGATTCCTAATTGATGGAGAAATGTCTGGTGGCAAGAAAAGCTGCTTCTAGGAGGTTGTCAAGTGTTTTCGCTCGACGATTCCATTCTTGAGTGGTTGGTTTGGCCCTTGTTCCTATAACTCAAATTCTAGCCCGGTATATCCTACTTTAATTTTACACCATTGTGAACCTTACGCCTTTTTTACTCTCTGATCGAGGTTCTCGGCATTGAAAAATCTTCGTTAACTAAATCACACTTGTATATGTTGATATTTTAGAGATATACAGTCAAGAAAATCAAGGGCAATGGTTATATACCTTACGCCTTTTTTACTCTCTGATCGAGGTTCTCGGTATTGAAAAATCTTCGTAAACTAAATCACACGTGTATATGTAGATATTTAAGAGATATACAGTCAAGAAAATCAAGGGCAATGGTGATATATATGCGGATTAGACACCAAAAAAAACACCCAACAAATGGCTACAATTTAAAGAATGTGTTTAGTGACGGCATCAGATTCCTTATTGATGGAGAAAGGTCTGGTGGTAAAAAAAGCTACTTCTAGGAGGTTGTCAAGTGTTTTCACTCGACGATTCCATTCTTGGGTGGTTGGTTTGGCCCTTGTTCCTGTAACTCGAATCTTAGCCCGGTGTATCCCATTTTAATTTTACACCATTGTGAACCTTACGCCTTTTTTACTCTATGATCGAGGTTCTCGGCATTGAAAAATCTTCGTAAACTAAATCACACGTGTATATGTTGAAATTTAAGAGATATACAGTCAAGAAAATCAAGGCAATGGTGATATATATGCGGATTAGACACAAAAAAAAAAACACTCAACAAATGGCTACAATTTAAGGAATGTGTTTAGTGACGGCATCAGATTCCTAATTGATGGAGAAAGGTCTGGTGGCAAGAAAAGCTGCTTCTAGGAGGTTGTCATGTGTTTTCGCTCGACGATTCCATTCTTGGGTGGTTGGTTTGGCCCTTGTTCCTGTAACTCGAATCCTAGCCCGGTATATCCCATTTTAATTTTACACCATTGTGAACCTTACACCTTTTTTACTCTCTAATCGAGGTTCTCGGCATTGAAAAATCTTCGTAAACTAAATTACACGTGTATATGTTGATATTTAAGAGATATACAGTCAAGAAAATCAAGGGCAATGGTGATATATATGCGGATTAGACACAAAAAAAACACTCAACAAATGGCTACAATTTAAGGAATGTGTTTAGTGACGGCATCAGATTTCTAATTGATGGAGAAAGGTCTGGTGGTAAGAAAAGCTGTTTCTAGGAGGTTGTCAAGTGTTTTCGCTCGACGATTCCATTCTTGGGTGGTTGGTTTGGCCCTTGTTCCTGTAACTCGAATCCTAGCTCGGTATATCCCATTTTAATTTTACACCATTGTGAACCTTACACATTTTTTACACTCTGATCGAGGTTCTCGGCATTGAAAAATCTTCGTAAACTAAATTACACGTGTATATGTTGATATTTAAGAGATATACAGTCAAGAAAATCAAGGGCAATGGTGATATACATGCGGATTAGACACAAAAAAAAAAACACTCAACAAATGGCTACAATTTAAGGAATGTGTTTAGTAACGGCATCAGATTCCTAATTGATGGAGAAAGGTCTGGTGGCAAGAAAAGCTGCTTCTAGGAGGTTGTCAAGTGTTTTCGCTCGATGATTCCATTCTTGGGTGGTTGGTTTGGCCCTTGTTCCTGTAACTCGAATCCAAGCCCGATATATCCCATTTTAATTTTACACCATTGTGAACCTTACGCCTTTTTTACTCTCTGATTGAGGTTTTCGGCATTGAAAAATCTTCGTAAACTAAATCACACGTGTATATGTTGACATTTAAGAGATATACAGTCAAGAAAATCAAGGGCAATGGTGATATATATGCGGATTAGACACAAAAAAAAAACACTCAACAAATGGCTACAATTTAAGGAATGTGTTTAGTGACGGCATCAGATTCCTAATTGATGGAGAAAGATCTGTTGGCAAGAAAAGCTACTTCTAGGAGGTTGTCAAGTGTTTTCGCTCGACGATTCCATTCTTGGGTGGTTGGTTTGGCCCTTGTTCCTGTAACTCGAATCTTAGCCCGGTGTATCCCATTTTAATTTTACACCATTGTGAACCTTACGCCTTTTTTACTCTATGATCGAGGTTCTCGGCATTGAAAAATCTTCGTAAACTAAATCACACGTGTATATGTTGACATTTAAGAGATATACAGTCAAGAAAATCAAGGAAATGGTGATATATATGCGGATTAGACACAAAAAAAAAACACTCAACAAATGGCTACAATTTAAGGAATGTGTTTAGTGACGGCATCAGATTCCTAATTGATGGAGAAAGGTCTGGTGGCAAGAAAAGCTGCTTCTAGGAGGTTGTCATGTGTTTTCGCTCGACGATTCCATTCTTGGGTGGTTGGTTTGGCCCTTGTTCCTGTAACTCGAATCCTAGCCCGATATATCCCATTTTAATTTTACACCATTGTGAACCTTACGCCTTTTTTACTCTCTAATCGAGGTTCTCGGCATTGAAAAATCTTCGTAAACTAAATTACACGTGTATATGTTGATATTTAAGAGATATACAGTCAAGAAAATCAAGGGCAATGGTGATATATATGCGGATTAGACACAAAAAAAACACTCAACAAATGGCTACAATTTAAGGAATGTGTTTAGTGACGGCATCAGATTTCTAATTGATGGAGAAAGGTCTGGTGGTAAGAAAAGCTGTTTCTAGGAGGTTGTCAAGTGTTTTCGCTCGACGATTCCATTCTTGGGTGGTTGGTTTGGCACTTGTTCCTGTAACTCGAATCCTAGCTCGGTATATCCCATTTTAATTTTACACCATTGTGAACCTTACACATTTTTTACACTCTGATCGAGGTTCTCGGCATTGAAAAATCTTCGTAAACTAAATTACACGTGTATATGTTGATATTTAAGAGATATATAGTCAAGAAAATCAAGGGCAATGGTGATATATATGCGGATTAGACACAAAAAAAAAACACTCAACAAATGGCTACAATTTAAGGAATGTGTTTAGTAACGGCATCAGATTCCTAATTGATGGAGAAAGGTCTGGTGGCAAGAAAAGCTGCTTCTAGGAGGTTGTCAAGTGTTTTCGCTCGATGATTCCATTCTTGGGTGGTTGGTTTGGCCCTTGTTCCTGTTACTCGAATCCAAGCCCGGTATATCCCATTTTAATTTTACACCATTGTGAACCTTACGCCTTTTTTACTCTCTGATCGAGGTTTTCGGCATTGAAAAATCATCATAAACTAAATCACACGTGTATATGTTGACATTTAAGAGATATACAGTCAAGAAAATCAAGGGCAATGGTGATATATATGCGGATTAGACACCAAAAAAAACACTCAACAAATGGCTACAATTTAAGGAATGTGTTTAGTGACGGCATCAGATTCCTAATTGATGGAGAAAGATCTGGTGGCAAGAAAAGCTGCTTGTAGGAGGTTGTCAAGTGTTTTCGCTCGACGATTCCATTCTTGGGTGGTTGGTTTGGCCCTTGTTCCTGTAACTCGAATCCTAGCCCGGTATATCTCATTTTAATTTTACACCATTGTGAACCTTAAGCCTTTTATAATCTCTAATCGAGGTTCTCGGCATTGAAAAACCTTCGTAAACTAAATCACACATGTGTATATTGACATTTAAGAGATATACAGTCAAGAAAATCAAGGGCAATGGTTATACATATGCGGATTAGACACCAAAAAAAAACACTCAACAAATGGCTACAATTTAAGGAATGTGTTTAGTGACGGCATCAGATTCCTAATTGATGGAGAAAGGGCTGGTGGCAAGAAAAGCTGCTTCTAGGAGGTTGTCAAGTGTTTTCGCTCGACGATTCCATTCTTGGGTGGTTGGTTTGGCCCTTGTTCCTGTAACTCGAATCCTAGCCCGTTATATCCCATTTTAATTTTACACCATTGTGAACCTTACGCCTTTTTTACTCTCTGATCGAGGTTCTCGGCATTGAAACATCTTCATAAACTAAATCAC
The DNA here is from genome assembly GCA_030545235.1 of Helianthus tuberosus. Lineage (NCBI taxonomy): Eukaryota > Viridiplantae > Streptophyta > Magnoliopsida > Asterales > Asteraceae > Helianthus > Helianthus tuberosus. Next base: position 18,001,189 of record CM060446.1, on the reverse strand, counting down.
ACGTGTATATGTTGATATTTAAGAGATATACAGTCTAGAAAATCAAGGACAATGGTGATATATATGCGGATTAGACACAAAAAAAAAACACTCAACAAATGGCTACAATTTAAGGAATATGTTTAGTGACGGCATCAGATTCCTAATTGATGGAGAAAGGTCTGGTGGTAAGAAAAGCAGCTTCGAGGAGGTTGTCAAGTGTTTTCGCTCGACGATTCCATTCTTGGGTGGTTGGTTTGGCGCTTGTTTCTGTAACTCGAATCCTAGCCCGGTATATCCCATTTTAATTTTACACCATTGTGAACCTTACGCCTTTTTTACTCTCTGATCGAGGTTCTCGGCATTGAAAAATCTTCGTAAACTAAATCACACGTGTATATGTTGATATTTAAAAGATATACAGTCAAGAAAATCAAGGGCAATGGTGATATATATGCGGATTAGACACAAAAAAAAACACTCAACAAATGGCTACAATTTAAGGAATGTGTTTAGTGACGGCATCAGATTACTAATTAATGGAGAAAGGTCTGGTGGCAAGAAAAGCTGCTTCTAGGAGGTTGTCAAGTGTTTTCGCTCGACGATTCCATTCTTGGGTGGTTGGTTTGGCCCTTGTTCCTGTAACTCGAATCTAAGCCCGGTATATCCCATTTTAATTTTACACCATTGTGAACCTTACGCCTTTTTTACTCTCTGATCGAGGTTCTCGGCATTGAAAAATCTTCATAAACTAAATCACACGTGTATATGTTGACATTTAAGAGATATACAGTGAAGAAAATCAAGGGCAATGGTGATATATATGCGGATTAGACACCAAAAAAAAAAACACTCAACAAATGGCTACAATTTAAGGAATGGTTTTAGTGACGGCATCAGATTCCTAATGATGGAGAAAGGTCTGGTGGTAAGAAAAGCTGCTTCAAGGAGGTTGTCAAATGTTTTCGCTCGACGATTCCATTCTTGGGTGGTTGGTTTGGCCCTTGTTCCTGTAACTTGAATCCTAGCCCGGTATATCCCATTTTAATTTTACACCATTGTGAACCTTACGCCTTTTTTACTCTCTGATCGAGGTTCTCGGCATTGAAAAATCTTCGTAAACTAAATCACACGTGTATATGTTGATATTTAAGAGATATACAGTCAAGAAAATCAAGGGCAATGGTGATATATATATATATGCGGATTAGACACCAAAAAAAACACTCAACAAATGGCTACAATTTAAGGAATGTGTTTAGTGACGGCATCAGATTCCTAATTGATGGAGAAAGGTGTGCTGGCAAGAAAAGCTGCTTCTAGGAGGTTGTCAAGTGTTTTCGCTCGACGATTCCATTCTTGGGTGGATGGTTTGGCCCTTGTTCCTGTAACTCGAATCCTAGCCCGGTATATCCTACTTTAATTTTACACCATTGTGAACCTTACGCCTTTTTTACTCTCTGATCGAGGTTCTGGGCATTGAAAAATCTTCGTAAACTAAATCACACGTGTATATGTTGACATTTGAGAGATATACAGTCAAGAAAATCAAGGGCAATGGTGTTATATATGGATATTAGACTCCAAAAAAAAACACTCAACAAATGGCTACAATTTAAGGAATGTGTCTAGTGACGGCATCAGATTCCTAATTGATGGAGAAAGGTCGGGTGGTAAGAAAAGCTGCTTCTAGGAGGTTGTCAAGTGTTTTCGCTCGATGATTTCATTCTTGGGTGGTTGGTTTGGCCCTTGTTCCTGTAACTCGAATCATAGCCCGATATATCCCATTTTAATTTTACTCCATTATGAACCTTACGCCTTTTTTACTCTCTGATCGAGGTTCTCGGTATTGAAAAATCTTCGTAAACTAAATCACACGTGTATATGTTGATATTTAACAGATATACAGTCAAGAAAATCAAGGGCAATGGTGATATATATGCGGATTAGAAACAAAAAAAAAAACCCAACAAATGGCTACAATTTAAGGAATGTGTTTAGTGACGGCATCAGATTCCTAAATGATGGAGAATGGTCGGGTGGAAAGAAAAGCTGCTTCTAGGAGGTTGTCAAGTGTTTTCGCTCGATGATTCCATTCTTGGGTGGTTGGTTTGGCCCTTGTTCCTGTAACTCGAATCCTAGCCCGGTATATTTCATTTTAATTTTACACCATTGTGAACCTTACGCCTTTTTTACTCTCTGGTCGAGGTTCTCGGCATTGAAAAATCTTCGTAAACTAAATCACACGTGTATATGTAAACATTTAAGAGATATACAGTCAAGAAAATCAAGGGCAATGGTGATATATATGCGGATTAGACACCAAAAAAAAAAAACACTCAACAAATGGCTACGATTTAAGGAATGTGTTTAGTGACCGCATCAGATTCCTAATTGATGGAGAAATGTCTGGTGGCAAGAAAAGCTGCTTCTAGGAGGTTGTCAAGTGTTTTCGCTCGACGATTCCATTCTTGGGTGGTTGGTTTGGCCCTTGTTCCTGTAACTCGAATCCTAGCCCGGTATATCCTACTTTAATTTTACACCATTGTGAACCTTACGCCTTTTTTACTCTCTGATCGAGGTTCTCGGCATTGAAAAATCTTCGTTAACTAAATCACACTTGTATATGTTGATATTTTAGAGATATACAGTCAAGAAAATCAAGGGCAATGGTGATATACCTTACGCCTTCTTTACTCTCTGATCGAGGTTCTCGGTATTGAAAAATCTTCGTAAACTAAATCACACGTGTATATGTTGATATTTAACAGATATACAGTCAAGAAAATCAAGGGCAATGGTGATATATATGCGGATTAGACACACAAAAAAACACCCAACAAATGGCTACAATTTAAGGAATGTGTTTAGTGACGGCATCAGATTCCTAAATGATGGAGAAAGGTCGGGTGGTAAGAAAAGCTGCTTCTAGGAGGTTGTCAAGTGTTTTCGCTCGACGATTCCATTCTTGGGTGGTTGGTTTGGCCCTTGTTCCTGTAACTCGAATCCTAGCCCGGTATATTTCATTTTAATTTTACACCATTGTGAACCTTACGCCTTTTTTACTCTCTGATCGAGGTTCTCGGCATTGAAAAATCTTCGTAAACTAAATCACACGTGTATATGTTAACATTTAAGAGATATACAGTCAAGAAAATCAAGGGCAATGGTGATATATATGCGGATTAGACACCAAAAAAAAAAACACTCAACAAATGGCTACGATTTAAGGAATGTGTTTAGTGACGGCATCAGATTCCTAATTGATGGAGAAATGTCTGGTGGCAAGAAAAGCTGCTTCTAGGAGGTTGTCAAGTGTTTTCGTTCGACGATTCCATTCTTGGGTGGTTGGTTTGGCCCTTGTTCCTGTAACTCGAATTCTAGCCCGGTATATCCTACTTTAATTTTACACCATTGTGAACCTTACGCCTTTTTTACTCTCTGATTGAGGTTCTCGGCATTGAAAAATCTTCGTTAACTAAATCACACTTGTATATGTTGATATTTTAGAGATATACAGTCAAGAAAATCAAGGGCAATGGTTATATACCTTACGCCTTTTTTACTCTCTGATCGAGGTTCTCGGTATTGAAAAATCTTCGTAAACTAAATCACACGTGTATATGTAGATATTTAAGAGATATACAGTCAAGAAAATCAAGGGCAATGGTGATATATATGCGGATTAGACACCAAAAAAAACACCCAACAAATGGCTACAATTTAAAGAATGTGTTTAGTGACGGCATCAGATTCCTTATTGATGGAGAAAGGTCTGGTGGTAAAAAAAGCTGCTTCTAGGAGGTTGTCAAGTGTTTTCGCTCGACGATTCCATTCTTGGGTGGTTGGTTTGGCCCTTGTTCCTGTAACTCGAATCATAGCCCGATATATCCCATTTTAATTTTACACCATTGTGAACCTTATGCCTTTTTTACTCTCTGATCGAGGCTCTCGGTATTGAAAAATCTTCGTAAACTAAATCACACGTGTATATGTTGATATTTAAGAGATATACAGTCAAGAAAATCAAGGGCAATGGTGATATATATATGCGGATTATACACCAAAAAAAACACTCAACAAATGGCTACAATTTAAGGAATGTGTTTAGTGACGGCATCAGATTCCTAATTGATGGAGAAAGGTGTGCTGGCAAGAAAAGCTGCTTCTAGGAGGTTGTCATGTGTTTTCGCTCGACGATTCCATTCTTGGGTGGATGGTTTGGCCCTTGTTCCTGTAACTCGAATCCTAGCCCGGTATATCCTACTTTAATTTTACACCATTGTGAACCTTACGCCTTTTTTACACTCAGATCGAGGTTCTGGGCATTGAAAAATCTTCGTAAACTAAATCACACGTGTATATGTTGACATTTGAGAGATATACAGTCAAGAAAATCAAGGGCAATGGTGATATATATGCAGATTAGACTCCAAAAAAAAACACTCAACAAATGGCTACAATTTAAGGAATGTGTTTAGTGACGGCATCAGATTCCTAATTGATGGAGAAAGGTCGGGTGGTAAGAAAAGCTGCTTCTAGGAGGTTGTCAAGTGTTTTCGCTCGATGATTTCATTCTTGGGTGGTTGGTTTGGCCCTTGTTCCTGTAACTCGAATCATAGCCCGATATATCCCATTTTAATTTTACACCATTGTGAACCTTACGCCTTTTTTACTCTCTGATCGAGGTTCTCGGTATTGAAAAATCTTCGTAAACTAAATCACACGTGTATATGTTGATATTTAACAGATATACAGTCAAGAAAATCAAGGGCAATGGTGATATATATGCGGATTAGACACAAAAAAAACACCCAACAAATGGCTACAATTTAAGGAATGTGTTTAGTGACGGCATCAGATTCCTAAATGATGGAGAATGGTCGGGTGGTAAGAAAAGCTGCTTCTAGGAGGTTGTCAAGTGTTTTCGCTCGATGATTCCATTCTTGGGTGGTTGGTTTGGCCCTTGTTCCTGTAACTCGAATCCTAGCCCGGTATATTTCATTTTAATTTTACACCATTGTGAACCTTACGCCTTTTTTACTCTCTGGTCGAGGTTCTCGGCATTGAAAAATCTTCGTAAACTAAATCACACGTGTATATGTAAACATTTAAGAGATATACAGTCAAGAAAATCAAGGGCAATGGTGATATATATGCGGATTAGACACCAAAAAAAAAAACACTCAACAAATGGCTACGATTTAAGGAATGTGTTTAGTGACGGCATCAGATTCCTAATTGATGGAGAAATGTCTGGTGGCAAGAAAAGCTGCTTCTAGGAGGTTGTCAAGTGTTTTCGCTCGATGATTCCATTCTTGGGTGGTTGGTTTGGCCCTTGTTCCTGTAACTCGAATCCTAGCCCGGTATATCCTACTTTAATTTTACACCATTGTGAACCTTACGCCTTTTTTACTCTCTGATCGAGGTTCTCGGCATTGAAAAATCTTCGTTAACTAAATCACACTTGTATATGTTCATATTTTAGAGATATACAGTCAAGAAAATCAAGGGCAATGGTGATATACCTTACGCCTTCTTTACTCTCTGATCGAGGTTCTCGGTATTGAAAAATCTTCGTAAACTAAATCACACGTGTATATGTTGATATTTAACAGATATACAGTCAAGAAAATCAAGGGCAATGGTGATATATAAGCGGATTAGACACAAAAAAAAACACCCAACAAATGGCTACAATTTAAGGAATGTGTTTAGTGACGGCATTAGATTCCTAAATGATGGAGAAAGGTCGGGTGGTAAGAAAAGCTGCTTCTAGGAGGTTGTCAAGTGTTTTCGCTCGACGATTCCATTCTTGGGTGGTTGGTTTGGCCCTTGTTCCTGTAACTCGAATCCTAGCCCGGTATATCCCATTTTAATTTTACACCATTGTGAACCTTACGCATTTTTTACTCTCTGATCGAGGTTCTCGGCATTGAAAAATCTTCGTAAACTAAATCACACGTGTATATGTTAATATTTAAGAGATATACAGTCAAGAAAATCAAGGGCAATGGTGATATATATGCGGATTAGACACCAAAAAAAAAAAACACTCAACAAATGGCTACGATTTAAGGAATGTGTTTAGTGACGGCATCAGATTCCTAATTGATGGAGAAATGTCTGGTGGCAAGAAAAGCTGCTTCTAGGAGGTTGTCAAGTGTTTTCGCTCGACGATTCCATTCTTGGGTGGTTGGTTTGGCCCTTGTTCCTGTAACTCGAATCCTAGCCCGGTATATCCCATTTTAATTTTACACCATTGTGAACCTTACGCCTTTTTTACTCTCTGATCGAGGTTCTCGGCATTGAAAAATCTTCGTAAACTAAATCACACGTGTATATGTTAACATTTAAGAGATATACAGTCAAGAAAATCAAGGGCAATGGTGATATATATGCGGATTAGACACCAAAAAAAAAAAACACTCAACAAATGGCTACGATTTAAGGAATGTGTTTAGTGACGGCATCAGATTCCTAATTGATGGAGAAATGTCTGGTGGCAAGAAAAGCTGCTTCTAGGAGGTTGTCAAGTGTTTTCGCTCGACGATTCCATTCTTGGGTGGTTGGTTTGGCCCTTGTTCCTGTAACTCGAATTCTAGCCCGGTATATCCTACTTTAATTTTACACCATTGTGAACCTTACGCCTTTTTTACTCTCTGATCGAGGTTCTCGGTATTGAAAAATCTTCGTAAACTAAATCACACGTGTATATGTAGATATTTAAGAGATATACAGTCAAGAAAATCAAGGGCAATGGTGATATATATGCGGATTAGACACCAAAAAAAACACCCAACAAATGGCTACAATTTAAAGAATGTGTTTAGTGACGGCATCAGATTCCTTATTGATGGAGAAAGGTCTGGTGGTAAAAAAAGCTGCTTCTAGGAGGTTGTCAAGTGTTTTCGCTCGACGATTCCATTCTTGGGTGGTTGGTTTGGCCCTTGTTCCTGTAACTCGAATCATAGCCCGATATATCCCATTTTAATTTTACACCATTGTGAACCTTACGCCTTTTTTACTCTCTGATCGAGGTTCTGGGCATTGAAAAATCTTCGTAAACTAAATCACACGTGTATATGTTGACAATTGAGAGATATACAGTCAAGAAAATCAAGGGCAATGGTGATATATATGCAGATTAGACTCCAAAAAAAAACACTCAACAAATGGCTACAATTTAAGGAATGTGTTTAGTGACGGCATCAGATTCCTAATTGATGGAGAAAGGTCGGGTGGCAAGAAAAGCTGCTTCTAGGAGGTTGTCAAGTGTTTTCGCTCGACGATTCCTTTCTTGGGTGGTTGGTTTGGCCCTTGTTCCTGTAACTCGAATCCTAGCCCGTTATATCCCATTTTATTTTTACATCATTGTGAACCTTACGCCTTTTTTACTCTCTGATCGAGGTTCTCGGCATTGAAAAATCTTCATAAACTAAATCACACGTGTATATGTTGATATTTAAGAGATATACAGTCAAGAAAATCAAGGACAATGGTGATATATATGCGGATTAGACACAAAAAAAACACTCAACAAATGGCTACAATTTAAGGAATATGTTTAGTGACGGCATCAGATTCCTAATTGATGGAGAAAGGTCTGGTGGTAAGAAAAGCTGCTTCTAGGAGGTTGTCAAGTGTTTTCGCTCGACGATTCCATTCTTGGGTGGTTGGTTTGGCCCTTGTTCCTGTAACTCGAATCCTAGCCCGGTATATCCCATTTTAATTTTACACCATTGTGAACCTTACGCCTTTTTTACTCTCTAATCGAGGTTCTCGGCATTGAAAAATCTTTGTAAACTAAATCACACGTGTATATGTTGATATTTAAGAGATATACAGTCAAGAAAATCAAGGGCAATGGTGATATATATATGTGGATTAGACACCAAAAAAAACACTCAACAAATGGCTACAATTTAAGGAATGTGTTTGGTGACGGCATCAGATTCCTAATTGATGGAGAAAGGTCTGGTGGCAAGAAAAGCTGCTTCTAGGAGGTTGTCAAGTGTTTTCGCTCGACGATTCCATTCTTGGGTGGATGGTTTGGCCCTTGTTCCTGTAACTCGAATCCTAGCCCGGTATATCCTACTTTAATTTTACACCATTGTGAACCTTACGCCTTTTTTACTCTCTGATCGAGGTTCTGGGCATTGAAAAATCTTCGTAAACTAAATCACACATGTATATGTTGACATTTAAGAGATATACAGTCAAGAAAATCAAGGGCAATGGTGATATATATGCGGATTAGACACAAAAAAAACACCCAACAAATGGCTACAATTTAAAGAATGTGTTTAGTGACGGCATCCGATTCCTAAATGATGGAGAAAGGTCGGGTGGTAAGAAAAGCTGCTTCTAGGAGGTTGTCAAGTGTTTTCGCTCGACGATTCCATTCTTGGGTGGTTGGTTTGGCCCTTGTTCCTGTAACTCGAATCCTAGCCCGGTATATTTCATTTTAATTTTACACCATTGTGAACCTTACGCCTTTTTTACTCTCTGATCGAGGTTCTCGGCATTGAAAAATCTTCGTAAACTAAATCACACGTGTATATGTTAACATTTAAGAGATATACAGTCAAGAAAATCAAGGGCAATGGTGATATATATACGGATTAGACACCAAAAAAAAAACACTCAACAAATGGCTACAATTTAAGGAATGTGTTTAGTGACGGCATCAGATTCCTAATTGATGGAGAAATGTCTGGTGGCAAGAAAAGCTGCTTCTAGGAGGTTGTCAAGTGTTTTTGCTCGACGATTCCATTCTTGGGTGGTTGGTTTGGCCCTTGTTCCTGTAACTCGAATCCTAGCACGGTATATCCTACTTTAATTTTACACCATTGTGAACCTTACGCCTTTTTTACTCTCTGATCGAGGTTCTCGGCAATGAAAAATCTTCGTTAACTAAATCACACTTGTATATGTTGATATTTTAGAGATATACAGTCAAGAAAATCAAGGGCAATGGTGATATACCTTACGCCTTTTTTACTCTCTGATCGAGGTTCTCGGTATTGAAAAATCTTCGTAAACTAAATCACACGTGTATATGTAGATATTTAAGAGATATACAGTCAAGAAAATCAAGGGCAATAGTGATATATATGCGGATTAGACACCAAAAAAAACACCCAACAAATGGCTACAATTTAAAGAATGTGTTTAGTGACGGCATCAGATTCCTTATTGATGGAGAAAGGTCTGGTGGTAAAAAAAGCTGCTTCTAGGAGGTTGTCAAGTGTTTTCGCTCGACGATTCAATTCTTGGGTGGTTGGTTTGGCCATTGTTCCTGTAACTCGAATCCTAGCCCGGTATATCCCATTTTAATTTTACACCATTGTGAACCTTACGCCTTTTTTACTCTCTGATCGAGGTTCTCGGCATTGAAAATTCTTCGTAAACTAAATCACACGTGTATATGTTAACATTTAAGAGATATACAGTCAAGAAAATCAAGGGCAATGGTGATATATATGCGGATTAGACACAAAAAAAACACTCAACAAATGGCTACAATTTAAGAAATGTGTTTAGTGACGGCATCAGATTCCTAATTGATGGAGAAAGGTCTGGTGGCAAGAAAAGCTGATTCTAGGAGGTTGTCAAGTGTTTTCGCTTGACGATACCATTCTTGGGTGGTTGGTTTGGTCCTTGTTCCTGTAACTCGAATCCTAGCCCGGTATATCCTACTTTAATTTTACACCATTGTGAACCTTACGCCTTTTTTACTCTCTGATCGAGGTTCTCGGCATTGAAAAATCTTAGTAAACTAAATCACACGTGTATATGTTGATATTTAAGAGATATACAGTCAAGAAAATCAAGGGCAATGGTGATATATACCTTACGCCTTTTTTACTCTCTGATCCAAGTTCTCGGTATTGAAAAATCTTCGTAAACTAAATCACACGTGTATATGTTGATATTTAAGAGATATACAGTCACGAAAATCAAGGGCAATGGTGATATTATGCGGATTAGACACCAAAAAAAAACACCCAACAAATGGCTACAATTTCAGGAATGTGTTTAGTGACGGCATCAGATTCCTAATGGATAGAGAAAGGTCTGATGGTAAGAAAAGCTGCTTCTAGGAGGTTGTCAAGTGTTTTCGCTCAACGATTACATTCTTGGGTGGTTGGTTTGGCCCTTGTTCCTGTAACTCGAATCCAAGCCCGGTATATCCCATTTTAATTTTATACCATGGTGAACCTTACGCCTTTTTTACTCTCTGATCGAGGTTATCGGCATTGAAAAATCTTCGTAAACTAAATCACATATGTTGACATTTAAGAGATATATTGTCAAGAAAAACAAGGGCAATGGTAATATATATACGGATTAGACACAAAAAAAAACACTCAATAAATGGCTACAGTGTTTAGTGACGACATCAGATTCCTAATTGATAGAGAAAGGTCTGGTGGTAAGAAAAGCTGCTTCTAGGAGATTGTCAAGTGTTTTCGCTTGACTATTCCATTCTTGGGTGGTTGGTTTGGCCCTTGTTCCTGTAACTCGAATCCTAGCCCGGTATATCCCATTTTAATTTTACATCATTGTGAACCTTACGCCTTTTTTACCCTCTGATCGAGGTTCTCGGCGTTGAAAAATCTTCGTAAACTAAATCACACGTGTATATGTTGACATTTAAGAGATATACAGTCAAGAAAATCAAGGGCAATGGTGATATATATGCGGATTAGACACCAAAAATAAACACTCAACAAATGGCTACAATTTAAGGAATGTGTTTAGTGACGGCATCAGATTCCTAATTGATGGAGAAATGTCTGGTGGCAAGAAAAGCTGCTTCTAGGAGGTTGTCAAGTGTTTTCGCTCGACGATTCCATTCTTGGGTGGTTGGTTTGGCCCTTGTTCCTGTAACTCGAATCTTAGCCCGGTATATCCCATTTTAATTTTACACCATTGTGAACCTTACGCCTTTTTTACTCTCTGATAGAAGTTCTCGGCATTGAAAAATCTTCGTAAACTAAATCACACGTGTATATGTTGACATTTAAGAGATATACAGTCAAGAAAATCAAGGGCAATCGTGATATATATGCGGATTAGACACCAAAAAACACTCAACAAATGGCTACAATTTAAGGAATCTGTTTAGTGACGGCATCAGATTCCTAACTGATGGAGAAAGGTCTGGTGGTAAGAAAAGCTGCTTCTAGGAGGTTATCAAGTGTTTTCGTTCGACTATTCCATTCTTGGGTGGTTGGTTTTGTGATAACTCGAAATTTAGAACCTTCCATTTGTATCTCGATGTAACATGCTTAAACGTGTGACTAGTTAACTTGTTGGTTTAATGATATAAGTGAACATTCTATGCGATTATATGTTATGTTTATATGTATGCTTGTATGTATAGTATGTGTATATGTTTAAGTGAGCCGAGAACCAAGGACCCGACTCGAGACCATGCGGTCTCGAGTGAACAGTAGCAGTTGGGCCGGATCGGGCCACGCACCCCTTTAGTCTTCCCGAAGCCCATTAGGGTGCACCAATGTGGAACAAGTATATAATCCTTAGTGATAGCCAACCTTGCCATTCTTTGGGCAATCCACACACACACTCCCACATCCTCTCACTAAAACTCTAGAGATCAAACATCATCTTCCCCCTCCTATCTCTCGGATCAAATCGGCATCAACAAGGACTCGGTCAAGCTCATCATCAACACTCGGACACTCCATTTTATTCATCTCCTTTACCATCTCGGTGCCTTTCACAATCGGTTAGTGTTTCTAGATGCTCACTAGGTGTTTATGTGACTAATGATGCTACTTGCCTTGATGAAATAGCATGATGATGTTCTTGATGTGTATGATGATGATAATCGGTTAACATGTCTTGATTTCGGATATATTGCATGATGGGTTAATGATATCTTGTGTTTGAATGTGGTTTAAACCATTAGTTGTTAATGTTAATGAAAGCGGCTTGTATATGCGTATTAGATAATGTCCATGTTAATCGGATTGAATACTCTTATGCTAAGAATCGAATGCTTGTTAAAAGGCTGCATATATGTGGAAATCGGATTAGTTATTTGAGTGTTTTGATTAGTGTTCATGTTATAATCATGTTAATGTTCATAGAGCTTGATGCTAAAAACCCTAAAATGAAGAACATGATGAATATGTGAAGAACTTGTTGAATGTGATATGGATATTTGAAAATTGCTATGTTTGATCCATTTTAGTTAATTATTAGACAACAAAACATGTTTGTATGGATAGTACACTGTTGCATGAAAGGATTTCCATTGGATAGTACATGCGCTGACATTTAGCAGGTGTGCCTGTCGAGACCTTCTGTCTGGACTCGAGACCATGAACATGACAACTCGAGATCACGATTTCGACGCAAGGCTGCGAGTCGAGAACCTCTAGTCTCGACTCGAGACCACCCATTATCAGCACACAAACACTACAACTCGAGACCATGGTTGCGGGTCCGATTGCGACTCGAGACCAATACATGCATGAGCCGAGACCACCTCAGTTGCGACTCGAGAACTATTAGGCTATAACTCGAGACCGCACAGTCTCGACTAGGGACCGCACAGTCTCGACTCGAGACCATATACATGTGCACGCTGTTGGACTTGCACACTGTTACGGGCCTAAGTATTTGGGCCGAACGTATGGACCTTATACGTTACTGATTGAACGTGAATGTTGTTGGACTGCCATGAATGATACTTGCATGCAATGTGCTAGCATACGTGTAGAAACATACGTGCACAACCTAAATACGAACCTGACTTGTATGGTACAACTATGTTAGGGCGTGATTGACCACTAGCATCTAGACTTGACTTTCTGTGTATCTGCCGAGCAAACTAAGGTGAGTTCACACCCTCTACAAAGCATGGGATTCCCAGGGGTCGGGAATTGGGGTTAAGGAACAAGGGTTCCTCGTCCTCCTTGGGTAGGACAACATTGGTTCAGGAATGAAATTCCTCGTCCTCATGGACTGATAACTCGTACTAGACCAAAACTCTATCACGAAGTCCCTCCTTTTTATATCGACTTAATCGCCGGGTCAATGGCGAGTGGGTCATTAGTTAGATAGCGCTATTTAGGTCTGACAAACCTCACACCGTGCCGCAGAGGACGGGCGTGAACTAATGGATCTGGGGCACGTCAATGATGATAGACATTGACAGTTTCAGGGCACATGAACATGACTACAGTCAGCAGTCGATATGGTAACGAGTCTAGTGTATACATGGGGTAGCCCCCACGGCCGAAATGCCAGATAACTAACACGGGGTAGCCCCCACGGCTGGATAGCCAGAGTAACCGGGAATAAACAAGTCACGTTTTCAACTATGGGGTAACCCCCACGGCAGGATGCCAGATAAAGGAAACTGTTTTCGAAACAACTTAAAATGAACACCCAACTGTGAACTCACTCAACTTGTTGTTGACTCGTTACTACATGCTTTGCAGGTCTTTAGGTACTTAGCTGGAGCTTGCATGGAAGAGGGTCGTTGTGGGGCATGGACAGCTGTGTGCCATGTTAAACTTTGAACAATTAAACTTATGTTTGGTTTTAACGTTATGCTTCCGCTTGCAACTTAACTATGTTTTGTTTGGGCACCAATTGTATTGGTTAAACTTTTATATCTTTTAACTTGCATGTTCAATATGATTGGTGGCTGGATCCTGGTCAGTCACGCCTCCAAGCGGTGGTATTCCGCAGGTGGATTTTGGGGGTGTGACAGATTGGTATCAGAGCCATTGGTTATAGAGAACTTGGTTTTAATAAAGGAAAAGGTTTTATTAAAATCAGACTATAACCAGTACAGTGCTCTACGATCCACAATGACGCTTCACTCCACATGCAAGGCTCGACATTCTAGGTGATATGATCTATGTATATATCGCCTACTTGTAGTTACATAGTACATTGCTCATGGTATGCTTGGTTAGTATAACTATTGTTGCTTGAACACGTGTGTACTTACTCACTTCTGTCATCGCGCTTTTCGCGAACCCCTCTCACTCACGTTCCTCTTGATGTGAAGATCATTTCTGGATGCGTAAACATGACACAAGCCCAGTTGACGGCTCTGATTAACGAACGAGTTGCTGCGGCACTGGCAGCTGCACACGCAGGAGGTATATCCTGCAGTCCAAACACAATCTAGGATCTTTAGATCCTACTCTCGTGAACCAACCTTTGTGTTAAACTCTGTCTTTTCTTTCACCCTCGATAGGTCAACATGTTCAACCACCTGTGTGCACTTTTAAAACTTTCATGGACTGCCGACCAACTACATTTAGCGGCACTGAAGGAGCCGTAGGCCTCCTCCACTGGTTTGAGAAGCTCGAGTCAGTCTTCGAAATGTGTGAATGCCCTGAGGCACGCAGGGTTAAGTATGCTACTGGTACTCTCGAGGGTTTAGCCCTCACATGGTGGAACGCTCAGGTCCAAATGCTGGGGTTGGTTGCTGCCAACGCCACCCCATGGGAAACTTTTAAGGAAATGATCAAGGAAGAATACTGCATTCGGGATGACATTCATAAGTTGGAAGTCGAGTTCTTCAACCTCAAGATGACGGGGTCAGAAATTGAGGCGTACACCAAGAGATCGAATGAGCTTGCCTTACTGTGTCCTACTATGGTGGACCCTCCAATTAAGCGAATTGAACTCTTTCTCAAGGGCTTAGTGCCAGAAATCCAAAGTCATGTGACTTCAGCAAACCTCGCCACCATCCAGCAAGTTGTCCAATTGGCTCACCGTCTCACGGATCAGGCGGTGGAGCAGAACAGGTTGCCAAAACGCATAGGTGCTGCAACTACCTCAGGTGCTCTTGGTGTCAACAAACGAAAATGGGATGGAACTTCGAGTAAGGGTTCGAATTCTGTTCAGTCTCAGTCTCAGCAGAGAAAGACTGATGACTACAAGAGCCCTAGTCAGCAATCATCTGGTGGTCAAAGTCATGGTGGGTACAAAGGGAATCACCCTAAATGCAATCGCTGTAGCCTGCACCACAGCGGGCCATGCACCAGGGGCAACTGTCATCGGTGCAACAAGCCAGGGCACGCTGCAAAGGATTGCAGGAGCTTATACCCCGCCAATCAGAATCATCAACAAGCTCAACAGAACCAGCGCCAGCAACAGCAGCAAGGTGATAACAAAGGGTGCTTTCAGTGTGGAGCTGAAGGCCACTTCAAGAGAGATTGTCCTCAACTGAACAGGAACCAGAACAACAACAACAATCAGGGGAATGGTAACAATGGGAACAACAACAACAATGGTGCCAGGGGGCGGGCGTTTGTGATTGGCCAAGGTGAAGCAAGGAATGACCCCAATGTTGTAGCGGGTAAGTTCCTTATCAACGACTTTTATGTTACAGTTTTATTTGATTCGGGTGCCGATACTAGCTACATGTCACTAGAAGTTAGTCGAATGCTTAAGCGTATTCCAACACCCTTGAACAACAAGCACACTATAGAGCTAGCAAATGGTAAGAGTTTAGAGGCCACTCACGTAGTCAAGGGTTGTAAACTTGTTCTTGCTAACCAAACCTTCTCTATCGATCTTATTCCTATCGTCTTGGGTAGTTTCGACGTTGTCATTGGGATGGATTGGTTATCCCAACACCGAGCAGAGATCCTTTGCAACGAGAAGATTGTTCGTATTCCAGGTTCCGGTAGTGAACCTCTCATGATTCGTGGCGACAGGAGGAGTGCTGTTGAGAACGTCATCTCTCTCCTTAAGGCCCAAAAGTGCTTGCGAAAGGGCCACACTGCCATTCTGGCTCTCGTTACTGACACCTCGGAGAAAGAAAAGAAGATAGAAGACTTTCCAATTGTACGCGACTATCCTGAGGTATTCCCTGAGGAATTACCTGGTCTTCCGCCTCATCGCCAAGTCGAGTTTCAGATTGAACTAGCTCCTGGAGCTGCGCCTATAGCTCGTGCACCTTATCGTTTAGCTCCATCAGAGTTGGAAGAACTCTCCACGCAACTACAAGAACTCTTGGATAAGGGTTTTATTCGTCCTAGCTCATCGCCTTGGGGAGCTCCAGTTCTGTTTGTGAAGAAGAAAGACGGTACCTTCAGAATGTGCATCGACTACCGTGAACTCAACAAAGTGACGGTGAAGAATCGTTATCCTCTTCCGCGTATTGACGACTTGTTCGACCAGCTGCAAGGGTCGAGCTACTATTCAAAGATTGACCTGAGATCAGGATATCACCAGCTGAGAGTCCGAGAGGAGGACGTCTCCAAAACAGCCTTTAGAACTCGCTACGGGCACTATGAGTTTTTGGTCATGCCTTTTGGGCTGACAAACGCACCTGCGATCTTCATGGACTTGATGAATCGAGTGTGCAAGCCTTATCTGGACAAGTTCATTATAGTCTTCATCGATGACATCCTGATGTATTCTAAGAGTCAGGAGGAACACGAGCGACATCTACGGCTTATCCTGGAACTTCTTCGAACAGAACAGCTTTACGCAAAGTTCTCGAAATGCGACTTCTGGCTTCGTGAAGTCCATTTCCTAGGCCATGTGGTAAACAAGGATGGGATCCACGTTGATCCATCCAAGGTGGACTCGATTAAGAACTGGCCTGCACCTCGTACACCAAAGGAAATTCGCCAATTCTTGGGTTTGGCAGGTTACTATAGGAGGTTCATTAAGGATTTTTCCAAGATCGCACAACCTCTCACCTCACTAACGCAAAAAGGCGTTGTTTATCAATGGGGAAACACACAAGAAGTAGCATTTCAGCATTTAAAGGATAGACTTTGCAGCGCACCTATCCTTTCCTTGCCCGAGGGCACCAACGACTTTGTGGTCTACTGCGACGCATCAATTCAAGGTCTTGGTTGTGTGTTGATGCAACGAGATAAAGTTATAGCTTACGCCTCACGCCAACTTAAAGTTCATGAGAAGAACTACACTACACACGATTTAGAGCTGGGAGCTGTTGTTTTTGCACTTAAGATATGGCGACACTACCTGTACGGTACCAAGTGTGCCATCTACACCGACCACAGGAGCCTCGAGCACATCTTCAAACAGAAAGAACTGAATATGCGTCAACGACGATGGGTCGAGTTGTTGAACGATTACGAATGTGCAATCAGGTACCATCCTGGCAAAGCCAATGTTGTGGCTGATGCCCTTAGTTGAAAGGACACTACGCCTAGGCGCGTGCGAGCATTGCAACTCACTATACATTCTAGTCTCCCCTCCCAAATACGAGATGCTCAGATAGAGGCATTGAAACCAGAAAACGTCAGGGCTGAAGCCCTACGCGGCTCAAGGCAACGCATGGAACGGAAGGAAGACGGTGCTTACTACGTAACGGGGCGCATTTGGGTCCCACTCTATGGCAACCTACGAGAGCTTGTGATGGACGAGGCACACAAGTCTCGCTACTCGGTACACCCTGGTTCGGATAAGATGTACCACGATATCAAAACTACGTATTGGTGGCCTAGCATGAAGGCCCACATAGCAACTTACATCAACAAGTGTTTGACTTGTGCGAGAGTCAAGTCTGAATACCAGAAACCCTCAGGCCTACTCCAACAACCGGAGATACCACAATGGAAATGGGAGCAAATTTCCATGGATTTTGTTACTGGCCTACCGGGATCCCAGCGCGGAAATGACACTATTTGGGTGATCGTGGATCGACTCACAAAATCTGCACACTTCTTGGCAATCAAGGAGACGGATAAGTTCTCCACTCTAGCAGAAGTATACCTCAAGGAAGTTGTTTCGAGGCACAGGGTGCCCACCTCTATTATCTCGGATCGAGATGCGCGTTTTACCTCAGAACTGTGGCAAGCAATGCACAAATCCTTTGGCTCACGATTAGACATGAGCACAGCGTATCGCCCTCAGACGGACGGGCAGTCCGAGCGCACTATTCAAACCTTAGAAGACATGCTTCGGGCATGTGTAATCGACTTTGGCAACAGCTGGGAAAAGCATCTACCACTTGTGGAATTCTCGTACAATAACAGCTACCACACCAGCATTAAAACTGCTCCGTTTGAGGCATTGTACGGACGTAAATGCCGGTCACCTCTTTGTTGGGCAGAGGTGGGGGATAGTCAGATCACTGGTCCAGAACATGTGGTAGACACAACTGAACGAATTGCTCAAATACGACAACGCATGGCGGCAGCTCGTGACCGTCAGAAAGTCTACGCCGATAAGGGCAGGAAACCACTTGAGCTCCAGGTTGGGGAGCGGGTACTACTCAAAGTTTCACCCTGGAGGGGTGTGGTTCGTTTTGGTAAACGAGGTAAACTTAACCCACGATACGTCGGACCTTTCGAAATCATCGAGAAAATAGGCAGGGTGGCCTACAGACTGAACTTGCCGGCAGAACTCGGTGCAGTTCACAACGTTTTCCACGTGTCGAATTTGAAGAAGTGTCTGTCAGATGAGACCCACATAGTTCCTCTGAAGGAACTCACTATCGACGAGCAGTTACGATTCGTCGAGGAACCAGTTGAAATCACGGACCGGGATGTTAAGGTTCTCAAGAGCACTAGAATACCTCTCGTTCGAGTTCGTTGGAACTCACGTCGCGGCCCAGAGTTCACCTGGGAACGCGAAGATCGGATGAAACAAAAGTATCCCCAACTGTTCGCAAACACTACAACCACTACTGAGGTTGAAGCTACGGAATTTCGGGACGAAATTCCAGATCAACGAGGGGTGGATGTGACACCCCAGGAAAACCGGGAAAACCATACAACTTAACTAGCTTCCTCAGTGAGTGCTTACCAAATTTTGGGACGAAATTTCTTTCAACTTGGGGATGATGTGACAACTCGAAATTTAGAACCTTCCATTTGTATCTCGATGTAACATGCTTAAACGTGTGACTAGTTAACTTGTTGGTTTAATGATATAAGTGAACATTCTATGCGATTATATGTTATGTTTATATGTATGCTTGTATGTATAGTATGTGTATATGTTTAAGTGAGCCGAGAACCAAGGACCCGACTCGAGACCATGCGGTCTCGAGTGAACAGTAGCAGTTGGGCCGGATCGGGCCACGCACCCCTTTAGTCTTCCCGAAGCCCATTAGGGTGCACCAATGTGGAACAAGTATATAATCCTTAGTGATAGCCAACCTTGCCATTCTTTGGGCAATCCACACACACACTCCCACATCCTCTCACTAAAACTCTAGAGATCAAACATCATCTTCCCCCTCCTATCTCTCGGATCAAATCGGCATCAACAAGGACTCGGTCAAGCTCATCATCAACACTCGGACACTCCATTTTATTCATCTCCTTTACCATCTCGGTGCCTTTCACAATCGGTTAGTGTTTCTAGATGCTCACTAGGTGTTTATGTGACTAATGATGCTACTTGCCTTGATGAAATAGCATGATGATGTTCTTGATGTGTATGATGATGATAATCGGTTAACATGTCTTGATTTCGGATATATTGCATGATGGGTTAATGATATCTTGTGTTTGAATGTGGTTTAAACCATTAGTTGTTAATGTTAATGAAAGCGGCTTGTATATGCGTATTAGATAATGTCCATGTTAATCGGATTGAATACTCTTATGCTAAGAATCGAATGCTTGTTAAAAGGCTGCATATATGTGGAAATCGGATTAGTTATTTGAGTGTTTTGATAAGTGTTCATGTTATAATCATGTTAATGTTCATAGAGCTTGATGCTAAAAACCCTAAAATGAAGAACATGATGAATATGTGAAGAACTTGTTGAATGTGATATGGATATTTGAAAATTGCTATGTTTGATCCATTTTAGTTAATTATTAGACAACAAAACATGTTTGTATGGATAGTACACTGTTGCATGAAATCGGATTTCCATTGGATAGTACATGCGCTGACATTTAGCAGGTGTGCCTGTCGAGACCTTCTGTCTCGACTCGAGACCATGAACATGACAACTCGAGATCACGGTTTCGACGCAGGGCTGCGAGTCGAGAACCTCTAGTCTCGACTCGAGACCACCCATTATCAGCACACAAACACTACAACTCGAGACCATGGTTGCGGGTCCGATTGCGACTCGAGACCAATACATGCATGAGCCGAGACCACCTCAGTTGCGACTCGAGAACTATTAGGCTATAACTCGAGACCGCACAGTCTCGACTAGGGACCGCACAGTCTCGACTCGAGACCATATACATGTGCACGCTGTTGGACTTGCACACTGTTACGGGCCTAAGTATTTGGGCCGAACGTATGGACCTTATACGTTACTGATTGAACGTGAATGTTGTTGGACTGCCATGAATGATACTTGCATGCAATGTGCTAGCATACGTGTAGAAACATACGTGCACAACCTAAATACGAACCTGACTTGTATGGTACAACTATGTTAGGGCGTGATTGACCACTAGCATCTAGACTTGACTTTCTGTGTATCTGCCGAGCAAACTAAGGTGAGTTCACACCCTCTACAAAGCATGGGATTCCCAGGGGTCGGGAATTGGGGTTAAGGAACAAGGGTTCCTCGTCCTCCTTGGGTAGGACAGCATTGGTTCAGGAATGAAATTCCTCGTCCTCATGGACAGATAACTCGTACTAGACCAAAACTCTATCACGAAGTCCCTCCTTTTTATATCGACTTAATCGCCGGGCCAATGGCGAGCGGGTCATTAGTTAGATAGCGCTATTTAGGTCTGACAAACCTCACACCGTGCCGCAGAGGACGGGCGTGAACTAATGGATCTGGGGCACGTCAATGATGATAGACATTGATAGTTTCAGGGCACATAAACATGACTACAGTCAGCAGTCGATATGGTAACGAGTCTAGTGTATACATGGGGTAGCCCCCACGGCCGAAATGCCAGATAACTAACACGGGGTAGCCCCCACGGCTAGATAGCCAGAGTAACCGGGAATAAACAAGTCACGTTTTCAACTATGGGGTAACCCCCACGGCAGGATGCCAGATAAAGGAAACTATTTTCGAAACAACTTAAAACGAACACCCAACTGTGAACTCACTCAACTTGTTGTTGACTCGTTACTACATGCTTTGCAGGTCTTTAGGTACTTAGCTGGAGCTTGCATGGAAGAGGGTCGTTGTGGGGCATGGACAGCTGTGTGCCATGTTAAACTTTGAACAATTAAACTTATGTTTGGTTTTAACGTTATGCTTCCGCTTGCAACTTAACTATGTTTTGTTTGGGCACCAATTGTATTGGTTAAACTTTTATATCTTTTAACTTGCATGTTCAATATGATTGGTGGCTAGATCCTGGTCAGTCACGCCTCCAAGCGGTGGTATTCCGCAGGTGGATTTTGGGGGTGTGACAGATTGGTATCAGAGCCATTGGTTATAGAGAACTTGGTTTTAATAAAGGAAAAGGTTTTATTAAAATCAGACTATAACCGGTACAGTGCTCTACGATCCACAACGACACTTCACTCCACATGCAAGGCTCGACATTCTAGGTGATATGATCTATGTATATATCGCCTACTTGTAGTTACATAGTACATTGCTCATGGTATGCTTGGTTAGTATAACTATTGTTGCTTGAACACGTGTGTACTTACTCACTTCTGTCATCGCACTTTTCGCGAACCCCTCTCACTCACGTTCCTCTTGATGTGAAGATCATGTCTGGACGCGTAAACATGACACAAGCCCAGTTGACGGCTCTGATTAACGAACGAGTTGCTGCGGCACTGGCAGCTGCACACGCAGGAGGTATATCCTGCAGTCCAAACACAATCTAGGATCTTTAGATCCTACTCTCGTGAATCAACCTTTGTGTTAAACTCTGTCTTTTCTTTCACCCTCGATAGGTCAACATGTTCAACCACCTGTGTGCACTTTTAAAACTTTCATGGACTGCCGACCAACTACATTTAGCGGCTACAATTTAAGGAATGTGTTTAGTGACGGCATCAGATTCCTAATTAATGGAGAAAGGTCTGGGGGTAAGAAAAGCTGCTTCTAGGAGGTTGTCAAGTGTTTTCGCTCGACGATTCCATTCTTGGGTGGTTGGTTTGGCCCTTGTTCTTGTAACTCGAATCCTAGCCCGGTATATCCCATTTTAATTTTACACCATTGTGAACCTTACGCCTTTTTTACTCTCTGATAGAGGTTCTCGGCGTTGAAAAATCTTCGTAAACTAAATCACACGTGTATATGTTGACATTTAAGAGATATACAGTCAAGAAAATCAAGGGCAATGGTGATATATATGCGGATTAGACACCAAAAATAAACACTCAACAAATGGCTACAATTTAAGGAATGTGTTTAGTGACGGCGTCAGATTCCTAATTGATGGAGAAATGTCTGGTGGCAAGAAAAGCTGCTTCTAGGAGGTTGTTAAGTGTTTTCGCTCGACGATTCCATTCTTGGGTGGTTGGTTTGGCCCTTGTCGAGCGAAAATGCTTGACAACCTCCTAGAAGCAGCTTTTCTTGCCACCAGACATTTCTCCATCAATTAGGAATCTGACGCTGTCACTAAACACATTCCTTAAATTGTAGCCATTTGTTGAGTGTTTATTTTTGGTGTCTAATCCGCATATATATCACCATTGCCCTTGATTTTCTTGACTGTATATCTCTTAAATGTCAACATATACACGTGTGATTTAGTTTACGAAGATTTTTCAATGCCGGGAACCTCTATCAGAGAGTAAAAAAGGCGTAAGGTTCACAATGGTGTAAAATTAAAATGGGATATACCGGGCTAGGATTCGAGTTACAGGAACAAGGGCCAAACCAACCACCCAAGAATGGAATCGTCAAGCGAAAACACTTGACAACCTCCTAGAAGCAGCTTTTCTTACCACGAGACCTTTCTCCATCAATTAGGAATCTGATGCCGTCACTAAACACATTCCTTAAATTGTAGCCATTTGTTGAGTGTTTTTTTTGGTGTCTAATCCGCATATATATCACCATTGCCCTTGATTTTCTTGACTGTATATCTCTTAAATGTCAACATATACACGTGTGATTTAGTTTACGAAGATTTTTCAATGCCGAGAACCTCTATCAGAGAGTAAAAAAGGCGTAAGGTTCACAATGGTGTAAAATTAAAATGGGATATACCGGGCTGGGATTTGAGTTACAGGAACAAGGGCCAAACCAACCACCCAAGAATGGAATCCTCGAGCGAAAACACTTGACAACCTCCTAGAAGCAGCTTTTCTTACCACCAGACCTTTCTCCATCAATTAGGAATCTGATGCCGTCACTAAACACATTCCTTAAATTGTAGCCATTTGTTGAGTGTTTTTTTTGGTGTCTAATCCGCATATATATCACCATTGCCCTTTATTTTCTTGACTATATATCTCTTAAATGTCAACATATACACGTGTGATTTAGTTTACGAAGATTTTACAATGCCGAGAACCTCGATCAGAGAGTAAAAAAGGTGTAAGGTTCACAATGGTGTAAGATTAAAATGGGATATACCGGGCTAGGATTCGAGTTACAGGAACATGGGCCAAACCAACCACCCAAGAATGGAATCGTCGAGCGAAAACACTTGACAACCTCCTAGAAGCAGCTTTTCTTGCCACCAGACCTTTCTCTATAAATTAGGAATCTGACGCCGTCACTAAACACATTCCTTAAATTGTAGCCATTTGTTGAGTGTTTTTTTTTGTGTCTAATCCGCATATATATCACCATTGCCCTTGATTTTCTTGACTGTACATCTCTTAAATGTGAACATATACACGTGTGATTTAGTTTACGAAGATTTTTCAATGCCGAGAACCTCGATCAGAGAGTAAAAAAGGCGTAAGCTTCACAATGGTGTAAGATTAAAATGGGATATACCAGGCTAGGATTCGAGTTACAGGAACAAGGGCCAAACCAATCACCCAAGAATGGAATCGTCGAGCGAAAACACTTGACAACCTCCTAGAAGCAGCTTTTCTTACCACCAGACCTTTCTCCATCAATTAGGAATCTGATGCCGTCACTAAACACATTCCTTAAATTGTAGCCATTTGTTGAGTGTTTTTTTTTTGGTGTCTAATCCCCATATATATCACCATTGCCCTTGATTTCCTTGACTGTATATCTCTTAAATATCAACATATACACGTGTGATTTAGTTTACGAAGATTTTTCATCGCCGAGAACCTCTATCAGAGAGTAATAAAGGCGTAAGGTTCACAATGGTGTAAAATTAAAATGGGATATACCGGGCTAGGATTAAAATGGGATATACCGGGCTAGGATTCGAGTTACAGGAACAAGGGCCAAACCAACCACCCAAGAATGGAATCGTCGAGCGAAAACTCTTGACAACCTCTTAGAAGCAGCTTTTCTTACCACCAGACCTTTCTCCATCAATTGGGAATCTGATGCCGTCACTAAACACATTCCTTAAATTGTAGCCATTTGTTGAGTGTTTTTTTTTTGTGTCTAATCCGCATATATCTTACCACCAGACCTTTCTCCATCAATTAGGAATCTGATGCCGTCACTAAACACATTCCTTAAATTGTAGCCATTTGTTGAGTGTTTTTTTTTGGTGTCTAATCCGCATATATATCACCATTGCCCTTGATTTTCTTGACTGTATATCTCTTAAATATCAACATATACACGTGTGATTTAGTTTACGAAGATTTTTCAATGCCGAGAACCTCGATCAGAGAGAAAAAAAGGCGTAAAGTTCACAATGGTGTAAAATTAAAATGGGATATACCGGGCTAGGATTCGAGTTACAGGAACAAGGGCCAAACCAACCACCCAAGAATGGAATCGTCGAGCGAAAACACTTGACAACCTCTTAGAAGCAGCTTTTCTTGCCACTAGACCTTTCTCCATCAATTAGGAATCTGATGCCGTCACTAAACACATTCCTTAAATTGTAGCCATTTGCTGAGTGTTTTTTTTTTTTGTGTCTAATCCGCATATATATCACCATTACCCTTGATTTTCTTGACTATATATCTCTTAAATGTCAACATATACACGTGTGATTTAGTTTACGAAGAATTTCAATGCCGAGAACCTCGATCAGAGAGTAAAAAAGGCGTAAGCTTCACAATGGTGTAAGATTAAAATGGGATATACCGGGTTAGGATTCGAGTTACAGGAACAAGGGCCAAACCAACCACCCAAGAATGGAATCGTCGAGCGAAAACACTTGACAACCTCCTAGAATCAGTTTTTCTTACCACCAGACCTTTCTCCATCAATTAGGAATCGGATGCCGTCACTAAACACATTCCTTAAATTGTAGCCATTTGTTGAGTGTTTTTTTTTTGTGTCTAATCCGCATATATATCACCATTGCCCTTGATTTTCTTGACTGTGTATCTCTTAAATATCAACATATACACGTGTGATTTAGTTTACGAAGATTTTTCAATGCCGAGAACCTCTATCAGAGTGTACTAAAGGCGTAAGGTTCACAATGGTGTAAAATTAAAATGGGATATACCGGGCTAGGATTAAAATGGGATATATCAGGCTAGGATTCGAGTTACAGGAACAAGGGCCAAACCAACCACCCAAGAATGGAATCGTCGAGTGAAAACACTTGACAACCTCCTAGAAGCAGCTTTTCTTACCACAAGACCATTCTCCATCAATTAGGAATCTGATGCCGTCACTAAACACATTCCTTAAATTGTAGCCATTTGTTGATTGTTTTGTTTTTGGTGTCTAATCCGCATATATCTTACCACCAGACCTTTCTCCATCAATTAGGAATCTGATGCCGTCACTAAACACATTTGTTAAATTGTAGCAATTTGTTGAGTGTTTTTTTGGTGTCTAATCCGCATATATATCACCATTACCCTTGATTTTCTTGACTGTATATCTCTTAAATATCAACATATACACGTGTGATTTAGTTTACAAAGATTTTTCAATGCCGAGAACCTCGATCAGAGAGTAAAAAAGGCGTAAAGTTCACAATGGTGTAAAATTAAAATGGGATATACCGGTCTAGGATTCGAGTTACAGGAACAAGGGCCAAACCAACCACCCAAGTATGGAATCGTCGAGCGAAAACACTTAACAACCTCCTAGAAGCAGCTTTTCTTGCCACCAGACCTTTCTCCATCAATTAGGAAACTGATGCCGTCACTAAACACATTTCTTAAAATGTAGCCATTTGTTGAGTGTTTTTTTTTGGTGTCTAATCCGCATATATATCACCATTGCTCTTGATTTTCTTGACTGTATATATCTTGAATATCAACATATACACGTGTGACTTAGTTTACGAAGATTTTTCAATGCCGAGAACCTCGATCAGAGAGTAAAAAAGGCGTAAGGTTCACAATGGTGTAAAATTAAAATGGGATATACCGGGCTAGGATTTGAGTTACAGGAACAAGGGCCAAACCAACAACCCAAGAATGGAATCGTCGAGCGAAAACACTTGACAACCTCCTAGAAGCAGCTTTTCTTACCACCAGACCTTTCTCCATCAATTAGGAATCTGATGCCGTCACTAAACACATTCCTTAAATTGTAGCCATTTGTTGAGTGTTTTTTTTGGTGTCTAATCCGCATTGGCAAATTGGATTTAAATAATCCCAACTCACTGTTATTGGCCAATAATAATCCCAACTCATTTAATCATCAATAATAATCCGAACTATTCACTTTTGTTTGTAAAATACTCCCAGTTAAAAAAACACTAACTAGGTTAAAAAATTGCTGATGTGGCTTGCCACGTCACCTTCCACATCAGTTGCCACGTAATCGAAAAATGCCACGTAGACTGCCACGTCATCGAAAAATGCCATGTAGACTGCCACCTCAGCTGCCATGTCATCAAAAATGTCACATCAACTGCCACGTCATATGACACATCAGCTAAAAGGGCCACATCAGATGCCACATCAGCAATTTTTTAACCTAGTTAGTGTTTTTTTTAACTGGGAGTATTTTACAAACAAAAGTGAATACTTCGGATTATTATTGGTGATTAAATGAGTTGGGATTATTATTGGCCAATAACAGTGAGTTGGGATTATTTAAATCCAATTTGCCATCCGCATATATAACACCATTGCCCTTGATTTTCTTGACTGTATATCTCTTAAATATCAACATATACACGTGTGATTTAGTTTTCGAAGATTTTTCAATGCCGAGAACCTCGATCAGAGAGTAAAAAAGGCGTAAGGTTCACAATGGTGTAAAATTAAAATGGGATATACCGGGCTAGGATTCGAGTTACAGGAACAAGGGCCAAACCAACCACCCAAGAATGGAATCGTCGAGCGAAAACACTTGACAACCTCCTAGAAGCATATTTTCTTACCACCAGACCTTTCTCCATTAATTAGGAATCTGATGCCGTCACTAAACACATTCCTTAAATTGTAGCCATTTGTTGAGTGTTTTTTTTGGTGTCTAATCCGCATATATATCACCATTGCCCTTGATTTTCTTGACTGTATATCTCTTAAATGTCAACATATACACGTGTGATTTAGTTTACGAAGATTTTTCGATGCCGAGAACCTCGATCAGAGAGTAAAAAAGGCGTAAGGTTCACAATGGTGTAAGATTGAAATGGGATATACCGGGCTAGGATTCGAGTTACAGGAACAAATGCCAAACCAACCACCCAAGAATGGAATCGTCGAGCAAAAACACTTGACAACCTCCTAGAAGCAGCTTTTCTTGCCACCAGACCTTTTGTAGGTCCCCTTGATGTATGGATCTTTCACAGAATTGTCAATCTAATCAAGAGTGCGGAATCCACTTGATCAGAATATCACAGAATGAGTAGAAACAGAAATAAGCAATTCACAATCAAACCAGATCTTTATTGATTATCTATCAAACTGATTACAATCAATCAAGATCCCTAACCAACACAATTTCGTCCAAGCACTAATACTCTCACGAAATTTCACTCTCAAACTGTTTTGGCTGATTAACCTAAACCCTAAAGCCTAACCTTGTTTATATAACACAAGGTTTGCAACTTGGGCTAGGATAAACCTCATGGACTGCGAATTGGAGTAAGCCCAATTCGCCCCCCATTACCCAATGTGGGTTTTGTTTAGCCCAAACTCTATTATCTCACTAATACAAAGCTAAACCCGCTAACCGTTTATCGTTTAACTGATTACAAGATATCCAAAGACCAAATCTAAGCTGTTGTCACAAACATGCACCAACAAACTCCCCCTTGACAATAGCTTCATAAAATAACTTTGTCTTCAGTCTTCTCGCAATCTTCATGTAGTCTTGCACTGTCTTTGGTCTTTGGATAGCTTCAGCTTCAACAGCTTCTGTTAACAACAGACTCCCCCTAAGCTGATGCATCCAATCACCAAATCTTCAAAAACTTTAGCGTTTGAGTAAACTCCAGTTCAGCATTTGCACAGCAATCTTCAAACTCTTCAACTTTGTCTGCAATGCAGAAAGGAGGTTCTACCATGCATCCAATAAAACTCTCACCTCTTCACAGCAACTTCTCAGCAACATACTGCTTCAATCTGTATACTATAAAACAAACATCTCGAGAAACCATAAGAATTTTTCAACAAAGTTAAATAAATTATTATTTTTCAAGAGATAGTTAAACTGTATCACAGGTTAAGCATTTTCAATTTCATCACCAACACGCAAAACTTTTTAATCACACACCCTATAACCCGCATGATTTAAAATTTTGAACTCATTTTTTAACATCGTCTCCCCCTATCAGTAACAATTCCTCCAAGAATAACAGTTTTCTGTACGTTAAGAATTTTAAACAAAAAAAACACTATTTTTGGATTTTTTATATTTTCTGAAAGCAAGTAAATAACAAAAGCAATAAACACTTTATTTTTGTGAGAATCACTGGTAAGAAGATCATATCAGCACAATCAAACTGTTTTCACACTATTAGATAATTCTTTATTTAATTTTTCGTGAAAAGCAGTCCAAGACGATTACCAGTATGTTTGTCCACTTAAACAAAATGCATGAACATTTCAAGTACCATTACCATATGATACGTTAAGGTAATTTTATTTTACTGAAATACTAGTGTGTCCCACTTCAGGATATACCCCCGCGATCAAAGTATACACAAAGATTCATCGTAGTAGGTGAGTATACTGAATTCATCCGTTTTATTTTTCAACGTTTAGATAATTGGTGAACAGGTCAGTACTTTCGTACAGCAAAGAGACCAAAATATCTAACGAGGGCTATGACAAATACCATTTTTGGTACGATTTATGCATTTTGCACTTTTGAATGACTCTCTATGAGAGCTTCTTCATTTTCAGGGTTTTGGCATTTTTAGCTCTTTTAAGATATCCTGGTTGTGTCTAGGTCAGCATGTATCTGGATGCAGCAGAAGGACAACCCTGATATCCCCAGATGAAATAACAGTATAAAGACCCAAAACCTCAGATTTTGGCAATCTATCAACGCAAGATTTAAGGTCATTAAACCATACACCACTGATGTGTTCCCCACTCATACACAGTTCATTTAAGTTTATATCACATTGGTAAGTTGATTATTTCATGCTTTTTGCCTACTGGTACATCGTATGATGAAGCTGCTATCACACTTAAGTAATTTAATTCAGTTTGAGTGTGACAGTCTAACTTGCTTATGTACTATCATTTCTTCTTTTTCACACAGAGATAACTCATTTTTGATTTTATTTTTTTTATGTTTTTTATTTTTTAATGTTTTTGTATTTTTGATTTTTAAGAAAAGCAGTAAACTATTTACAAAAATTCTTATGCAAAACCAGTTATTCAGGATTGCTCATCCCGTTGAGTTCGACTAAATGTTCAAAGCGAGCCCTGTCAAATGATTTAGTATAAAGATCTGCCAGGTTATCTTCTGTGTCGACTCGATGTAATTCAATTACC
Source organism: Helianthus tuberosus (assembly GCA_030545235.1). NCBI lineage: Eukaryota > Viridiplantae > Streptophyta > Magnoliopsida > Asterales > Asteraceae > Helianthus > Helianthus tuberosus. The sequence goes on along the minus strand of CM060446.1, from coordinate 17,971,333 downwards.
CTCTTTTCAGCACAATCCCGTATAAAATGATGACGTATGTCAATATGTTTTGTGCGACTGTGTTTCACGGGATTATTAGTTATAGAAATTGTGGCATTATTGTCTATCATAATAGGAGTACGAGTGAAATCAAAACCGTAATCGCGCAACTGATGTTGTATCCAGATAACCTAAGAGCAGCAGCTACCCGCAGCAATATATTCAGCTTCACACGTAGAGGTAGATACACAAGATTGCTTCTTGCATTGCCAATACACAATCCTGCCTCCTAAGAACTGACAACCACCTGTTGTAGACTTTCTGCTCGACTTGCATCCTCCAAAGTCTGAGTCAGTGTAAGCAACAAAATTCAGATCACTATCAGCTGGATATCACAACCCAAGTTTAGTTTTCCCCTTCAAGTAACGAAGAATACGCTTCACTGCTTTCATGTGTGACTCTTTTGGATTAGCCTGATATCTGGCACACAAGCATACTGCAAACATAATGTCAGGTCGTGAAGCAGTCAAGTACATTAGAGAACCAATCATTGCCCTGTATTGAGTTGGATCAACGTCTTCAGTACTTTCATGATCTGGGCCAAGATTGTGATTTTCACAAATCGGTGTGTTGAAAGTAGAGCAATCATTCATTTTGAACCGATCCAAAATGTCATACACATACTTCGTTTGATGAATAAACATCCCATCCTCCTTCTGTTCAACTTGTAATCCTAGAAAGTAAGACAGCTCACCCATAGCGCTCATTTCAAACTTGCTCTTCATCACCTTTTCGAACTCTTTACACATGCTCTCATCTGATGACCCAAAGATGATGTCATCTACGTACACCTGTACTAGCAGAAAATCTTCCTTCTTCCTCTTAATGAACAGTGTACTGTCAATCTGACCTCTTTCAAAACCATTTTTGATCAGATGTGTAGACAGTGTCTCGTACCACGCCCTGGGAGCTTGATGTAATCCATACAAAGCCTTATCAAGTTTGTACACCCGATCTGGATAATCTGGATCAACGAACCCATCTGGTTGTGAGACATACACCACTTCTTGGACTTTCCCGTAAAGAAATGCACTCTTCACGTCTAGTTGGTAAACTTTGAAGCCCTTGAATGAAGCGAAAGCTAGGAACAAACGAATTGCTTCCAACCTTGCCACTGGTGCAAACACTTCATTGTAGTCAATCCCTTCTTGCTGATTGAAACCTTTGACAACCAATCGAGCCTTGTTTCGCGTCACTATCCCTCTTTCATCCTTCTTGCACCTAAATACCCATTTAGTGCCAATTTCTCTTTCTCCTTTAGGAAGGTCAACCAACTCCCAAACCTTCAACTTAGCAAACTGGGCCAATTCCTCTTGCATAGCTTCAACCCTTGAATTGTCTTTAAGAGCCATATGAATGTTCTTCGGCTCCTCTTGGGAAATAAAGCAACTATACAAGCACTCGTTCACAATCCCAGTCTTCTCAATCGAAACAAATAAACCAGAATTCGCTGCTATGCTTTTTCTCGTCTGAACACCTACAGTAGGATCTCCAAGTATCATGTCAACTGGATGATCTCTATTTGCTCGTGTAGTAGCAACGGCATCCACTACTAAATTATCACCCAGGTTTGATCCAACCTCCCCTTGAATGTTCTGATCAGCAAATGGATTAATGAAATCCTCCCCCTGAATGGGTTCAGAGTCACTATCGCTTGAATCAGGATCAGTAGCACCTTGGGAAGTTTCCGGAGCATCTGTCATATCAACATTCGATCTAGGCATGAACTCGCCTTCATCATATTCATTTATCACTGTTTGAATCAGCTCAGATTCATCTACATCAGAAAACTCAGGAATATTAAATGATTTAAAAGTGCTTTCATAATCATATAATATAGCAGGTCCACTCGTTGATTGTTGAGGTTTGTATGTAGTAATTTCAACATTGTAAACAACCTCAATTTTACCAGTTTTTAGATTAAAAACCCTTTTATTCGGTGTGCTAGGCACATAGCCTAGAAAGTAGCCATCGTCAGCCACCTCACCGAATTTTTGTTTATCTTTATTTCGCACAATGGTGCAGGGTAATCCAAATGGTTCAAAGCCTTCTAAGTTTGGTTTCTTGATAAACATCAATTCATGACAAGTTTTATTAAAACGTTTAACAGTCAAAACTTTGTTTAGGACGTAGCAAGCTGTATTCACAGCTTCTCCCCAGAAAAGAACTGGTAGTTTTGAATCTGAAAGCATCGTCCTAGCGGCTTCAATCAACGTCCTGTTTTTCCTCTCAGCGACTCCATTTTGTTGAGGTGTATAAGGAGCAGAATATTGATGTTCAATTCCCTTTCGAAGACAGTAGAGATCCAAAATTCGATTCTTGAACTCCGTGCCATTATCACTCCTTATCCTCTTGATCCTTGCATCATGGACGTTTTCCAATTTTGTAAAAAGATCTATCAACATCTCGGCTGTCTCATCTTTTGTACCTAAAAAGAAAACCCATGAATATCGTGAGTAATCATCAGTAACAACAAGACAATAGTACTTTCCACCTATGCTCCTCACGTTCACTGGACCGAATAAATCCATGTGAAGTAATTTATAAGGGGCATCTATGGAATTTACTGTTTTAGATTTGTGAGGTTTCTTATGTTGTTTTCCCTTTTGATATAGAAGACATTTATCTTCCACGTGAAACCTCTGCATTGGAACCCCTTTCACTAGCTCATTTTTAACAAGGTAATTCATTTTTCGATAGTGAATATGGGCCATGCGTCTGTGCCACAACATCGATTCAGCTTCAGATGCTTTTGAAAGTAAACACGCCACCACAGCATTTGGATCCTTAGCACCCATGTCCATGACACAAGTGTCATTTCTCCTTGGCGCACTCATCACTATCCAATCGTCCGGAATCACCAAACCTGGTTTCAACACTAATGCTTCATTCTTGGTAAAATGGACCGAGTGACCCTTGTCGCAGACTTGTGACACGTTCATCAGATTATGTTTAAGCTGCTCAACATAATTCACTTTGTCCAGTGTGATCTTCCCATTGCTCACTTTTCCTCGTCATGTAATTCTACCACCTTTAGCACCCGCAAAATTCACATGTCCACCATCATAATCTTCAAACTTAATTAACAATCTCGCATCCCCCGTCATGTGCCTAGAGCAGCCACTATCAACATACCATAAGTTGATAATCCTCCTTAGCAGCTCCTGCACACACCAACCAAGAAATTAGTTAGATTGGGGGACCCAAGCCTTAATGGTCTTGGGTCCTCCAAATTCACCAACTACTGGAACATCCATCCAATATCCATTACTCCTAACTGGAGTCTTGGATCTCAGACATGTTGATGGAATTTGATTTTGATTTCCACTAGGTCTTTGGTCCTGAGGGTTCCTATATGTGTTTGGACTATTTGACCTTTGAAAATTTTGGTTTTGATACCTTGAATTTTGATTCCAAGAAGCATTATTGTTGTAATTTCTAAAGCCATTGTTATAAAAAGTTCGACTACCATTATTTTGATATCGATTTTGATATTGACCTTGACTCCTGAAATTATTTGCATTATTATTGTTCATTCTTGGTGAACTGCTTCTAGGTCTCTCATATCTGCCTGGTGGAGATTTAGGCTGAAATCTTGGTTGATTTCTTTGAAAACGTGGAACTTGTGGAGTTCCTTTTTCAGCCTTATCTACACCAACATCAACATTCTCTGGTTGCTTAGGAGCAGATTTCTTTGGAGAATTTGAGTCTTTCTCCTCACTATCACCTTTCTTCTCTGGTGATTTCCCTCTCTGTTTTTCACTAATTTGTGCTTCACTCTTTTTGTTAGGACAGCAGCTAGCTACATGTCCTTTGATGTGACACCTGAAGCACGATCTCCTTTTCAAAGACTTCTTAGCTGGAGTCTTTGAGGTAGATCCCTCATCAGATAATGATGATGCCTTGGAAGAATTTTGTTCAGTTTGCCTAATTTCAAATTTTTCTATGTTCTTATTTTTTGCAAACTCTACATTCGATTCATTTTCAATAACAGTGGTTTCATTTTTCATATCACTACCTTGAACAAAATTAATCTTTTTAACAAAAGTTTGATTTTTGCTCTTAGGAGGTGAATTTTTCTTTTTCAAATGTTCCTTGTTATTGTTCTTCTTAGCATCATCACTCTCAGACCCCTCACTTTGACTTGATGTGGATGCGAAACTACTTGGTGCAGTTGACATAAAGTCTGTTAGCTCATCTTCATCAGGCAGGAAAGAATAGTCATGACTAAGAGGAGGTGGGACTTCATTAAAGCCCTGGAGGCCCACACTGGTCTTGTCATTACTCTTCTTTAACCCACCCATCATGTGTTTCATTACAAAAGACGAATCTCTGAATTGACTTAATTTCTTTTCAAGTTCAACAATTTTGAGTTGTGCATCTGACAACTCTTTGCATTTTTCAGAAATCTCTTTTGTTTTCTCAGCCATCATGTCATGAGCTAAGTCTATTACTTGAAGTTTTTCGTTTAGTTTGCATGTTAAAGCTTCAATTTCACTTTAATAACCTCTTATCTTCTTCAAGTATAAAGATTCGTTTCTTTTAGCAAAAAAGTTTGCCTCTTTTATGTTCGACATCTCGCTTACCAGACTTTTGTTTTGTGTTGACAACCTGTCAACCTCACCATGTAATTCACGACATCTCAAACACACAGAATTAGATTGTACCTCTTTCTCATGAACTTCTATAGTTTGATCAGCAATAACCTGTTCAGCTTCACTCTCTTTCTCTACTTCAGCATCCACTTTTGCTTTAGCATTCTCCACTTGAGCTTCAGCATCACTCACAGTAGTTTCAGCCTCATCAACTTGCACTATCTCTGCCATGAATGCCTGAGTGGCACTCTCATTATCTTCCAGATGAACACTACAATCATTTGAACCTTCTTGTGCTGTAGAGATCAAAGCTTTATTCCTTTTGACATCTTCATTTCCTTGATACCTCTTTTCTAATGCATCCCACATATCCTTTGAATTTGTGTACTTTTTGAAGATATGCTTGATGCTATCAGGTAAGGACATCTTTATTGCAGCCAAGGCTCTCTTTTCAGCCTTATACATCTTTTTATCAGCATCTTCCATGTTTACATAGGCAGTTCCACATGGTCTGCCCTCAAAGTCGTGTGTTGGGTTTGTGTACCCTTCTTCGATACATATCCACATGCGAGTGTCCTGATATTCAATGAAGGATTGAAAACGATCCTTCCATGTCAAATAATTTTCCACCATCATCATCTTAGGTGGTTTGTTGGTAGTGCCAACCTCATGCTCCATTCTCAAAAGCTCATTTAAACTTGACATGTTTGACATTTTAACGTAACAGACTGATAAAAACGTGTGATTTAGTTTACGAAGATTTTTCAATGCCGAGAACCTCTATCAGAGAGTAAAAAAGGCGTAAGGTTCACAATGGTGTAAAATTAAAATGGGATATACCGGGCTAGGATTCGAGTTACAGGAACAAGGGCCAAACCAACCACCCAAGAATGGAATCGTCGAGCGAAAACACTTGACAACCTCCTAGAAGCAGCTTTTCTTACCACCAGACCTTTCTCCATCAATTAGGAATCTGATGCCGTCACTAAACACATTCCTTAAATTGTAGCAATTTGTTGAGTGTTTTTTTTTTGGTGTCTAATCCGCATATATATCACCATTGCCCTTGATTTTCTTGACTGTATATCTCTTAAATGTCAACATATACACGTGTGATTTAGTTTACGAAGATTTTTCAATGCCGAGAACCTCGATCTGTTGGGATTGAACCCTACCAGAGGAACAGATAATGTAAAGTCAAAACCTGGTCACAACAGTGGATTCACAATAAGCAGACGTTCACTCTAAGCTCTCCCCTTGACAGTGGTTACCTATCTGCTGATATACTCTAAAGTACTGCTCTGAAGAACAACTGACGAACCAAACACTGATGAAACAGTTGAAGACTGCTAAAAGGCAAACACTGAGCTCTATCTACTGCTGACTCTTAAGTACTACTGATGACCTAAGCACTGCTCATTCAAAGACTGATCACCTTTTGAAGAAAGCACTGATGTTTCATACAGTCAGTGCTTAGGCTACAACAGTGGAACGTGAACAGTGTTAGACTTGTTTTATATTTTATCAGTTGTTAAACATCAGTAGTTTGTATAGACCAGTGTTTATAGTTTGTTAGGCTGTTAGATGTCACTATCATGGTGACGTCAGCTGAGGTACATCAGTAGTTTGGTTTGCCTATAAATATGACAGTACTCTGTACTGTTATATTTGATTCGTTTTGAGAGAGCTCTTCTCCTCAATCCAATCCTTTCATCTTGTGCAACCAACTCTGGAGTATCAGGCTGAGGGGGAGTTTAGTCTGTAAGCATGTCTGTAATCTTTTACTTTAATTTGTAAATCATTCGACTCTATGAGAAGCAAATGTTTTATCAAACTATTTCCTCCTTTGATTGTGTTTACAAAGTTTGTTTTCATTTCCGCTGCACTTTACATTGTTTCATATTCATTAATCGTCCAAATCATACAAACAAACACAATCACAAGAGCCACAGATCCTAACAATTGGTATCAGAGCCTGGACAGTCAAATTCGATCTAACAATCAATTTGACATAACAGTTCGGCTCAAAATTCATTGATACTAAGGTTGGTTGTATTCAGTTGAAAAACAGAGTAACGAGTAAATCATGATCAAAATGATTATTCAAAAACTCTGTAAATCAACCAAGATATCATAGGACACACAAATCTCAGACAACAAGTGATTTCATGCATAAGTCACTCATAGTTTTCAGATCTGAAAACATATCTGTTAAACTGTGAGAATATTTCATATTTTCAAAATTAATTTCAATTGCTGTTATGAAAATTGTGTTGTCTCTTTGTTAAAATGCTAAAGTATGTACCTCGGTTTAACAAAAACCTATGTTCATAAAACATTAGTGTTTTTGATAACCTAAAAAGAGGGAAATTAAAACTTTAGTTATTCAAATCTTATGTGTTGAAAACAGGTTGAGCTCCTCAAAAGGACAAAATCAACTATGTTAAAATACATTAAGAAAATTCACAAAAACTCAGAAGTGTGTTTATCTCAAAACTTTTGAAGTCAAAAGAAAAAGAGTATAAACATAAAACACTTATGAGTCAAAGTTTAGGGTAATAATGGTTATTAAGCAACTATGTGCATTCATCTGTTCAGGAAAAGGTTTTGTTTCCCATGAATGAACTCCAAAGAGGATGAGATAAATGTTCAAAAATTTTCCATGAATCCTCATGGTTGCAATCAACTGACAAAGAAAATGGTACCAAACAGTGGTCAAAATGTATTCAGAATGTTCTACCCACTGCTGTCAAACCACTGACCATTTATCATAAACTTGAGAATGATATGATTATGTACTTTATTGAAATTTAACCAGATCCTTTTGATGTTGTTCTCAGAAAATCCTTTAACCATTTTTTTAAAAGGATTTTCTCGAATAACCAGGATATATTGTGCAATTTTTTTTAATAATATAATTGAAACTTTTGCTTGTTTTTGTTGGCAATAGTTTCAGCTCCTGTTAGGATGTAATACCTTATTTTTGGTGGTATTATTGTCCTCATGAATGAGTCAAAAGGAAATGGTGCATATACCTAGATCATGTCATACTCAGTTTTGCCCCAAAATTTTTAATCAAAGGTTGATTGTAAACTGTGCTTAAATTACTAGGATACTCATGATTTAATTGAATATTAAACGAAAATGAGTTGCCTTAGCAAAAATTTTTCATCATCTGGGATACTAAACCACTGTCTTTCAAAATTGACATGTGGCAAAACCTTGAATGAAACTTCTCAAAACTGCTGCTGAAACACTTGTCCTTCAGATCTGTACCATTTACCCTAACCACTGTTTTGTTTCAACGTCTGATCTCTAAACACTGTCCACTGCTGAAAGTTAACCACTGATCCCTCATTTTCTTGACAAGCACTGATGTTCAAAAGCAGTGTCTTATCCACTGATATGCTATCCACTGATAGTAAAAATCATCCACTGCCTACAATTTTTACCGTTGTAACCACTGATGCTTGATACGTCAGTGGCCCTTAAAACAACTGTTTTCCATACTTCATCCATTTCATCAGTGTTTGACACGTGGTCAGTTTTTAGCCCTCAGATTGTAATAACCGCTGCCACATCAGCGATCATTTTTTTTTCTCCCTAAATAAAACCCTGCCCTAAACCCCAAACAGGGTTTTACACTGTCGAATTGAATTCCAAAATTCTCTTCTCATAGCAGTTTCCAACCCTTCTTCTCAAAATCTCCAAAATCCTTCTTCGTTCTTCTCCGCAAAAATGACAAAATCAAAGTCAAAATCAAAATCAAAACCTAAATCACCATCACCTTCCAAAGAGGTCGCTTAAACGACCGAAGAACCCATCGAAATACCATACAAACAATCTCACAACTATTTGGGTTTACTCACAAAACCCACAAACAACCATACCTTCGATTCCATTCTCGACACCATATCTACATCAAAGTACAAAACTTTGTTGACAGTAGACGCTCCCATATATCTGCAAACCCAGAGAGAGTTCTGGAAAAATGCTACGCTTGAAAAACAAGATGATAAAGTAGTAGCCATTAACTCCTCGATACAGGGTACGGCGATTCAAATCACTCCGCAATCACTATCAGAAATCTTCAAACTCGATGATCAGAACGGTAAAGCTTCATTTGACAAAAACGAGTTAAAAGCTGATTTTCTGAAAAGGGGCTATGCAGAACAGTCAAAGGTAGATACCCTACAAAAGGGTTATTTTCCATCTGCACCCAGATTTTTATTTCACACACTTCTGATGTGTGTTTCGAATAAAACAACATCTTTTAACAAAATGCCATTGAAAATTCAATGCCTGGGTTACGCTATTTTGAATAGTAAAGACTACAACTACTCCCAGGAGATTTTCAATGACATGGTGAAAAACGTTGAAAGTAAAGCATTTTTGTTGTTTCCAAGATTTTTGAGTTATTATTTTTTACAAAAATTTGATAAGAAAAATGAAAATTTACTTAAACAAGGTGTCTATTTTCAAATAAAAAGCTTGACACCTGAAACATTCACTAGAATGTTGGCACCAATAAAAACAAAAGCAGGGGTACCTGAGCAGATTTTAGCAGTTACAACTGCTCCTCAGGTATCAGCTGCTGAGCCCACTGCTCCAGGTGATCAAAGCAACACAACCACTGCTTTGAAACCCACACCTGCCACCACTAAAAAGACCAAAAAGAAAACATCCAGAAAACCCACCAAACCCAAAACAAAGGCAACTCTGGAAGATGAGATCCCAGAGCAACTGCCTGTGACAACACAAAAGTCACCACAAACCACTGCTGCTACTTCCTCACAGCAGTTGGAAGAAAGATCTCAACCCATGCCTGAAACTCCTCCTGCATCCTCACAAAAGGATCAGGTTGTAAGCACAGGGACACCACAATATGAAGCTCTGAATCCACTCGGATCCATCTTCCTCAGTCCTGATCCCAAGGACATGTCTCTTTCAACTCCCATACCCTCACCAATCATATTACCACAAACCATGCTACCTTTGTTGCATGCAGCTGATATAGCTCTGACACAAACCAGTTCCTCTCTACCACATATCACTGAGAGTATACATCCACAAGTGACTGGGTCTGATGCTACTACTCCTGCTATCCCAGCAACAATTGAGGAGGTTACACCCCCTGAGTTACATATAACTCTTGGTGGTAGTTCAAGTGGAGCAGCAACTACGATTGAAGGATCAACAGATCTTCAGTTGGACAGTTATTTCATTAATAAGACTCCCTTGAAGGCAACTTCGTCCATAGCACCAATGCCAACCACTAGTGAGTTAATTTTGACCACTGGTAAAATAACAAGGTTGTTAAGTGCTGAAGAAGGAAGTCCCCAGTACCAAGAACAAGGGGCATCAATGGGTGACTTTTGGGACTCAGTTCCTAAGTCAAACATTGATATAACCACTACTGGTGGGGTTTCAGATGATCCTACTAAAGTAGGTGATGATTCAAAATATCTGGAATTGACGGGCAGAGTTGAAAAACTAGAAGAATCAGTTTCTGAAATAAAGGAGATGGTGCAAGAGATTTTAAAAGCTCAGAAAGCACAAGCCATTGCTGTTCCTGCTCAAGCACCCGCACAATATGCATTTGCTGAAAATGAGCTTTGGAATATTTTTAAACCCATGCTTGAAAAACAGCAACAGATGGCTGATCAAAAGCATGCTATTCATGTACAAATGCTGACCAACATGGTGGAATCGAGATTTAAAGATACCCAAGCTGACATTAAAGCTATCAAGGCTCATCTCAATAGCACTCCTGGAAAGGTTCCCTCCACTATTCTTTTCATGGATAACCCCCTTGCAGATAATGTCAAAAAGGGGGAGAAAATCAAGTTGAAGAAAAAGGGAATAGAGGATGGTATTTTCATTGAACCTGAAAAAGAAAAACAAACAGCTGATACAGCAGTAGTTACAAAAACTGTTGTTAGTAGCCAAACAGCTGCCATTTCATCAACACACACACCTCCAACACACACCACCACAACAACCACTGCTCTACAACCACCATCATCCACAATCTCATCACCACCACTGTCTCCTGTCATAAAGCAGAAGACAACAGATGTTACAACATCTGTTGTAATGACAGCAGCGGTTGAAGCACCGGTTGTTTCGACAGTTGTTTGTCAGCCACTGTCCATCATTCAAACCACTGTCTCACCAACAGCCCCTCCTCAACCAAAAAGGAGAAAGGTTTCCATTCCTTATGATTCACTACCACCATCACCATCATCAAAAACTACCACACCATCCCCTGCTCAAAAGCAGAAGACATCTGCTGACATATCAGCAGTTGTAATAACAACAGATGTTGAGACACCAGTTGTTTCAACAGCTGTTAGTCAGTCATCCACCACTGCTCTCATCTCTCCTACTTCACAACCAAAGCTCTTCAACAGAAAAAGAAAGCCAATCCCTGCCGATGAGGGTATACATGATCCTAATGCTGCACAATATCCACTGGAACTTGAAGCCATCAAAAATGAGATGAGGCAATTCTATACAGAAGAAGATCCTTCAAAAAGGAGATTCTCCTCACTCATAGGCTACATGGCACCAGATGATATGGATGATTACCTCAAAATCAAGGCAAGGCAAGCAAGACTAAGAGCTAAAGTTGAGAGCGAAAAAGAACGGTTAAGCGAAGATAGCATTGCTAAAAGACTGGAGTTCTACTTCACAAAAGTAAAGCAGATAGAAGAGTTTGCACAAGACCTAAACAAAGAAAAGGCGGATCAAAAGAAAGTTAAGAAAACAATATCTAGCCTACATCATGAAAGAGAAATTCTATCCTGCTGAAGAACAACAGTTCAAAGAATGGCCAGTAGTAGCTCTTAAGCGTGAGGCAGAAAGGATTGAGAAAATTAAGAATGATCCTACGAAGAAGAGGAATGCTCCTAACTGGAGAAAATATGAAAAGCTCGTTGCTGACTTAACTGCTGAGTATAAGAGAAAGAAAAAGGAGCTGGTGGATGCAAAAATGGATACTGCTGAAGCCATATCAAAATGGTCAAAACAGCAGACTGATGAAGCCTATGAAAGGCTAAAGAAAAGAAAGATAACTGTTTCAAGCATCTCAAAGAAGCATGAACAAAGAATGAAGCTTGAACAGCAGATAGAAAACCTCAAAACACTGTTCCGGTCTACCTTTGTGACAAACCAAGAAGAAAAGGAACAGTTGACCAGTGAAGAGGTGAAAGAAAAGGAAGCTGAGTACTTCACAGAAGCCATCAAGAAAATGGGTCTAAAAGAAAAGAGCTCAGAAAAGCTTCAAAACCTTCTTAAGAAGGTGACATCCAAACCTGCATCACCAAACACTTCAACAGACATGACAGACATTGAAAGGCAGGAGCTGATTGAAAAAGAAACTGCAGAAGATATAGCTGCAGCAAATGATGTCATTGAAATGGCCTTCAAAAGAATGTCTGAAAGTCTGCAAGTTTTTACAAGGCCAACATCTTTCAACTCATCAGCAAATAACCCTCTCCCGAAAAATCCATTGGGTTCGAAAGTACTAAAGTGGATGTCTGACCAAAAGACCCACGTATTAACTATAGTCAGATCCAATGGAGATGTGAAGTACATATCAAGGAAAGAAGCACTAGGCCATAGTGTTCAAGATTTGCAGGATCTCCTTGAACTTACACTGTGCCGGGATGAAGATGATATAAGTTCCAAAGAGTTTGAAGAAGAATTTAAAAGACAAGCAAGGGAACTTTTGATGAGTAATAAAGATCCAGAATAATGACAGGTTTTGACATTATCTGTTCCAGGGGGAGATTGTTGGGATTGAACCCTACCAGAGGAACAGGTAATGTAAAGTCAAAACCTGGTCACAACAGTGGATTCACAATAAGCAGACGTTCACTCTAAGCTCTCCCCTTGACAGTGGTTACCTATCTGCTGATATACTCTAAAGTACTGCTCTGAAGAACAACTGACGAACCAAACACTGATGAAACAGTTGAAGACTGCTAAAAGGCAAACACTGAGCTCTATCTACTGCTGACTCTTAAGTACTGTTGATGACCTAAGCACTGCTCATTCAAAGACTGATCACCTTTTGAAGAAAGCACTGATGTTTCATACAGTCAGTGCTTAGGCTACAACAGTGGAACGTGAACAGTGTTAGACTTGTTTTATATTTTATCAGTTGTTAAACATCAGTAGTTTGTATAGACCAGTGTTTATAGTTTGTTAGGCTGTTAGATGTCACTATCATGGTGACGTCAGCTGAGGTACATCAGTAGTTTGGTTTGCCTATAAATATGACAGTACTCTGTACTGTTATATTTGATTCGTTTTGAGAGAGCTCTTCTCCTCAATCCAATCCTTTCATCTTGTGCAACCAACTCTGGAGTATCAGGCTGAGGGGGAGTTTAGTCTGTAAGCATGTCTGTAATCTTTTGCTTTAATTTGTAAATCATTCGACTCTATGAGAAGCAAATGTTTTATCAAACTATTTCCTCCTTTGATTGTGTTTACAAAGTTTGTTTTCATTTCCGCTGCACTTTACATTGTTTCATATTCATTAATCGTCCAAATCTTACAAACAAACACAATCACAAGAGCCACAGATCCTAACACGATCAGAGAATAAAAAAGGCGTAAGGTTCACAATGGTGTAAGATTAAAATGGGATATACCGGGCTAGGATTCGAGTTACCGGAACAAGGGCCAAACCAACCACCCAAGAATGGAATCGTCGAGCGAAAACACTTGACAACCTCCTAGAAGCAGCTTTTCTTGCCACCAGACCTTTCTCCAACAATTAGGAATCTGATGCCGTCACTAAACACATTCCTTAAATTGTAGCCATTTGTTGAGTGTTTTTTTTGGTGTCTAATCCACATATTTATCACCATTGCCCTTGATTTTCTTGACTGTATATCTCTTAAATATCAACATTTACACGTGTGATTTAGTTTACGAAGATTTTTCAATGCCGAGAACCTCGATCAGAGAGTAAAAAAGGTGTACGGTTAACAATGGTGTAAAATAAAAATGGGATATACCGGGCTAGGATTCGAGTTACAGGAACAAGGGCCAAACCAACCACCCAAGAATGGAATCGTCGAGAGAAAACACTTGACAACCTCCTAGAAGCAGTTTTTCTTGCCACCAGACCTTTCCCCATCAATTAAGAATCTGATGTCGTCAGTAAACACATTCCTTAAATTGTAGCCATTTGTTGAGTGTTTTTTTTTGTGTCTAATCCGCATTTATATCACCATTGCCCTTGATTTTGTTGACTGTATATCTTTTAAATGTCAACATATACACGTGTGATTTAGTTTACGAAGATTTTTCAATGCCGAGAACCTCGATCAGAGAGTAAAAAAGGCGTAAGGTTCACAATGGTGTAAAATTAAAATGGGATATACCGGGCTAGGATTCGAGTTACAGGAACAAGGTCCAAACCAACCACCCACGAATGGAATCGTCGAGCGAAAACACTTGACAATCTCCTAGAAGCAGCTTTTCTTACCACCAGACCTTTCTCCCTCAATTAGGAATCTGATGCCCTCACTAAACACATTCCTTAAATTGTAGCCATTTGTTGAGGGTTTTTTTGTGGTGTCTAATCCGCATATATATCAACATTGCCCTTGATTTTCTTGACTGTATATCTCTTAAATATCAACATTTACACGTGTGATTTAGTTTACGAAGATTTTTCAATGCCGAGAACCTCGATCAGAGAGTAAAAAAGGCGTAAGGTTCTCTATGGTGTAAAATTAAAATGGGATATAGCGGGCTAGGATTCGAGTTACAGGAACAAGGGCCAAACCAACCACCCAAGAATGGAATCGTCGAGCGAAAACACTTGACAACCTCCTAGAAGCAACTTTTCTTGCCACCAGACCTTTCTCCATCAATTAGGAATCTGATGCCGTCAGTAAACACATTCCTTAAATTGTAGCCATTTGTTGAGGGGTTTTTTTTGTGTCTAATCCGCATATATATCACCATTGCCCTTGATTTTGTTGACTGTATATCTTTTAAATGTCAACATATACACGTGTGATTTAGTTTACGAAGATTTTTCAACGCCGAGAACCTCGATCAGAGACTAAAAAAGGCGTAAGGTTCACAATGGTGTAAAATTAAAATGGGATATACCGGGCTAGGATTCGAGTTACAGGAACAAGGTCCAAACCAACCACCCAAGAATGGAATCGTCGAGCGAAAACACTTGACAACCTCCTAGAAGTAGCTTTTCTTGCCACCAGACCTTTCTCCATCAGTTAAGAATCTGATGCCGTCACTAAACACATTCCTTAAATTGTAGCCATTTGTTGAGTGTTTATTTTTGGTGTCTAATCCGCATATATATCACCATTACCCTTGATTTTCTTGACTGTATATCTCTTAAATGTCAACATATACACGTGTGATATAGTTTACGAAGATTTTTCAACGCCGAGAACCTCTATCAGAGAGTAAAAAAGGCGTAAGGTTCACAATGGTGTAAAATTAAAATGGGATATACCGGGCTAGGATTCGAGTTACAGGAACAAGGGCCAAACCAACCACCCAAGAATGGAATCGTCGAGCGAAAACACTTGACAACCTCCTAGAAGCAGCTTTTCTTACCACCAGACCTTTCTCCATCAATTAGGAATCTGATGCCGTCACTAAACACATTCCTTAAATTGTAGTCATTTGTTGAGTGATTTTTTTTGGTGTCTAATCCGCATATATATCACCATTGCCCTTGATTTTCTTGTCTGTATATCTCTTAAATGTCAACATATACACGTGTGATTTAGTTTACGAAGATTTTTCAATGCCGAGAACCTCGATCAGAGAGTAAAAAAGGCATAAGGTTCACAATGGTGTAAAATTAAAATGGGATATACCAGGCTAGGATTCGAGTTACATGAACAAGGGCCAAACCAACCACCCAAGAATGGAATCGTCGAGCGAAAACAGTTAACAACCTCCTAGAAGCAGCTTTTCTTGCCACCAGACCTTTCTCCATCAATTAGGAATCTGATGCCGTCACTAAACACATTCCTTAAATTGTAGCCATTCGTTAAGTGTTTTTTTTGGTGTCTAATCCGCATATATATCACCATTGCCCTTGATTTTCTTGACTGTATATCTCTTAAATGTCAACATATACACGTGTGATTTAGTTCACGAAGATTTTTCAATGCCGAGATCCTCGATCAGAGAGTAAAAAAGGCGTAAGGTTCACAATGGTGTAAGATTAAAATGGGATATACCGGGCTAGGATTCGAGTTACAGGAATAAGGGCCAAACCAACCACCCAAGAATGGAATCGTCGAGCGAAAACACTTGACAACCTCCTAGAAGGAGCTTTTCTTACAACCAGACCTTTCTCCATCAATTAGGAATCTGATGCCGTCACTAAACACATTCCTTAAATTGTAGCCATTTGTTGAGTGTTTTTTTTTGTGTCTAAGTCGCATATATATCACCATTGCCCTTGACTTTCTTGACTGTATATCTCTTAAATATCAACATATACACGTGTGATTTAGTTTACGAATATTTTTCAATGCCGATAACCTCTATCAGAGAGTAAAAAAGGCGTAAGGTTCACAATGGTGTAAAATTAAAATTGGATATACCGATCTAGGATTCGAGTTACAGGAACAAGGGCCAAACCAACCACCCAAGAATGGAATCGTCGTGCGAAAACACTTGACAACCTCCTAGAAGCAGCTTTTCTTGCTACCAGACCTTTCTCCATCAATTAGGAATCTGATGCCATCACTAAACACATTCCTTAAATTGTAGCCATTTGTTGAGTGATTTTTTTTGGTCTCTAATCCGCATATATATCACCATTGCCCTTGATTTTCTTGACTGTATATCTCTTAAATGTCAACATATACACGTGTGATTTAGTTTACGAAGATTTTTCAATGCCGAGAACCTCGATCAGAGAGTAAAAAAGGCGTAAGGTTCACAATGGTGTAAAATTAAAATGGGATATACCGGGCTAGGATTCGAGTTACAGGTACAAGGGCCAAACCAACCACCCAAGAATGGAATCCTCGAGCGAAAACAGTTGACAACCTCCTAGAAGCAGCTTTTCTTGCCACCAGACCTTTCTCCATCAATTATGAATCTGATGCCGTCACTAAACACATTCCTTAAATTGTAGCCATTTGTTGAGTGTTTTTTTTGTGGCTAATCCGCATATATATATCACCATTGCCCTTGATTTTCTTGACTGTATATCTCTTAAATATCAACATATACACGTGTGATTAATTTACGAAGATTTTTCAATGCCGAGAACCTCGATCAGAGAGTAAAAAAGGCGTAAGGTTCACAATGGTGTAAAATTAAAATGGGATATCCCGGGCTAGGATTCGAGTTACAGGAACAAGGGCCAAACCAACCACCCAAGAATGGAATCGTCGACCGAAAACACTTGACAACCTCCTAGAAGCAGCTCTTCTTACCACCAGACCTTTCTCCATCAATTAGGAATCTGATGCAGTCACTAAACACATTTCTTAAATTGTAGCCATTTGTTGAGTGTTTTTTATTGGTGTCTAAGCCGCATATAGATCACCATTGCCCTTGACTTTCTTGACTGTATATCTCTTAAATATCAACATATACACGTGTGATTTAGTTTACGAAGATTTTTCAATGCCGAGAACCTCGATCAGAGAGTAAAAAAGGTGTAAGGTTCACAATGGTGTAAAATTAAAATGGGATATACCGGGCTAGGATTCGAGTTACAGCAACAAGGGCCAAACCAACCACCCAAGAATGGAATCGTCGAGCGAAAACACTTAACAACCTTCTAGAAGCAGCTTTTCTTGCTACCAGACCTTTCTCCATCAATTAGGAATCTGATGCCATCACTAAACACATTCCTTAAATTGTAGCCATTTGTTGAGTGATTTTTTTTTGGTGTCTAATCTGCATATATATCACCATTGCCCTTGATTTTCTTGACTGTATATCTCTTAAATGTCAACATATACACGTGTGATTTAGTTTACGAAGATTTTTCAATGCCGAGAACCTCGATCAGAGAGTAAAAAGGCGTAAGGTTCACAATGGTGTAAGATTAAAACGGGATATACCGGGCTAGGATTCGAGTTACAGGAACAAGGGCCAAACCAACCACCCAAGAATGGAATCGTCGAGCGAAAACACTTGACAATCTCCTAGAAGCAGTTTTTCTTACCACCAGACCTTTCTCCATCAATTAGGAATCTGATGCCGTCACTAAACACATTCCTTAAATTGTAGCCATTTGTTGAGTGTTTTTTCTTGGTGTCTAATCCATATATATATCACCATTGCCCTTGATTTTCTTTACTGTATAACTCTTAAATGTCAACATATACACGTGTGATTTAGTTTACGAAGATTTTTCATTGTCGAGAACCTCTATCAGAGAGTAAAAAAGGCGTAATGGTGTAAAATTAAAATGGGATATACCGGGATAGGATTCGAGTTACAGGAACAAGGGCCAAACCAACCACCCAAGAATGGAATCGTCGAGCAAAAACACTTGACAACCTCCTAGAAGTAGCTTTTCTTGCCACCAGACCTTTCTATATTAATTAGGAATATGATGCCGTCACTAAACACATTCCTTAAATTGTAGCCATTTGTTGAGTGTTTTTTTTTTGGTGTCTAATCCGCATATATATCACCATTGCCCTTGATTTTCTTGACTGTATATCTCTTAAATGTCAACATATACACGTGTGATTTAGTTTACGAAGATTTTTCAATGCCGAGTACCTCTATCAGAGAGTAAAAAAGGCGTAAGATTCACAATGGTGTAAAATTAAAATGGGATATACCGGGTTAGGATTCGAGTTACAGGAACAAGGGCCAAACCAACCACCCAAGAATGGAATCGTCGAGCGAAAACACTTGACAACCTCCTAGAAGTAGCTTTTCTTACCACCAGACCTTTCTCCATCAATTAGGAATCTGATGCCGTCACTAAACACATTCCTTAAATTGTAGCCATTTGTTGAGTGTTTTTTCTTGGTGTCTAATCCATATATATATCACCATTGCCCTTGATTTTCTTTACTGTATAACTCTTAAATGTCAACATATACACGTGTGATTTAGTTTACGAAGATTTTTCAATGCCGAGAACCTCTATCAGAGAGTAAAAAAGGCGTAATGGTGTAAAATTAAAATGGGATATATCGGGCTAGGATTCGAGTTACAGGAACAAGGGCCAAACCAACCACCCAAGAATGGAATCGTCGAGCGAAAACACTTGACAATCTCCTAGAAGCAGCTTTTCTTACCACCAGACCTTTCTCCATCAATTAGGAATCTGATGCCGTCACTAAACACATTCCTTAAATTGTAGCCATTTGTTGAGTGTTTTTTTTTTTTTATGTCTAATCCACATATATATCACCATTGCCCTTGATTTTCTTGACTGTATATCTCTTAAATGTCAACATATACACGTGTGATTTAGTTTACGAAGATTTTTCAATGCCGAGAACCTCGATCAGAGATTAAAAAAGGCGTAAGGTTCACAATGGTGTAAAATTAAAATGGGATATACCGGGCTAGGATTCGAGTTACAGGAACAAGGGCCAAACCAACCACCCAAGAATGGAATCGTCGAGCGAAAACACTTGACAACCTCCTAGAAGCAGCTTTTCTTACCACCAGACCTTTCTCCATCAATTAGGAATCTGATGCCGTCACTAAACACATTCCTTAAATTGTAGCCATTTGTTGAGTGTTTTTTTTTTTGTGTCTAATCCGCATATATATCACCATTGCCCTTGATTTTCTTAACTGTATATCTCTTAAATGTCAACATATACACGTGTGATTTAGTTTACGAAGATTTTTCAATGCCGAGAACCTCGATCAGAGAGTAAAAAGGCGTAAGGTTCACAATGGGGTAAGATTAAAATGGGATATACCGGGCTAGGATTCGAGTTACAGGAACAAGGGCCAAACCAACCACCCAAGAATGGAATCGTCGAGCGAAAACACTTGACAATCTCCTAGAAGCAGCTTTTCTTACCACCAGACATTTCTCCATCAATTAGGAATCTGATGCCGTCACTAAACACATTCCTTAAATTGTAGCCATTTGTTGAGTGTTTTTTCTTGGTTTCTAATCCGCATATATATCACCATTGCCTTTGATTTTCTTTACTGTATAACTCTTAAATGTCAACATATACACGTGTGATTTAGTTTACGAAGATTTTTCAATATCGAGAACCTCTATCAGAGAGTAAAAAAGGCGTAATGGTGTAAAATTAAAATGGGATATACCGGGATAGGATTCGAGTTACAGGAACAAGGGCCAAACCAACCACCCAAGAATGGAATCGTTGAGCAAAAAACTTGACAACCTCCTAGAAGCAACTTTTCTTACCACCAGACCTTTCTACATTAATTAGGAATATGATGCCGTGACTAAACACATTCCTTAAATTGTAGCCATTTGTTGAGTGTTTTTTTTTTGTGTCTAATCCGCATATATATCACCATTGCCCTTGATTTTCTTGACTGTATATCTCTTAAATGTCAACATATACACGTGTGATTTAGTTTACGAAGATTTTTCAATGCCGAGTACCTCTATCAGAGAGTAAAAAAGGCGTAAGGTTCACAATGGTGTAAAATTAAAATGGGATATACCGGGTTAGGATTCGAGTTACAGGAACAAGGGCCAAACCAACCACCCAAGAATGGAATCGTCGAGCGAAAACACTTGACAACCTCCTAGAAGTAGCTTTTCTTACCACCAGACCTTTCTCCATCAATTAGGAATCTGATGCCGTCACTAAACACATTCCTTAAATTGTAGCCATTTGTTGAGTGTTTTTTTTTGTGTCTAATCCGCATATATATCACCATTGCCCTTGATTTTCTTGACTGTATATCTCTTAAATGTCAACATATACACGTGTGATTTAGTTTACGAAGATTTTTCAATGCCGAGAACCTCGATCAGAGAGTAAAAAGGCGTGAGGTTCACAATGGTGTAAGATTAAAATGGGATATACCGGGCTAGGATTCGAGTTACAGGAACAAAGGCCAAACCAACCACCCAAGAATGGAATCGTCGAGCGAAAACACTTGACAATCTCCTAGAAGCAGCTTTTCTTACCACCAGACCTTTCTCCATCAATTAGGAATCTGATACCGTCACTAAACACAGTCCTTAAATTGTAGCCATTTGTTGAGTGTTTTTTTGGTGTCTAATCCGCATATATATCACCATTGCCCTTGATTTTCTTTGCTGTATAACTCTTAAATGTCAACATACACACGTGTGATTTAGTTTACGAAGATTTTTCAATGCCGAGAACCTCTATCAGAGAGTAAAAAAGGCGTAATGGTGTAAAATTAAAATGGGATATACCGGGCTAGGATTCGAGTTACAGGAACAGAGGCCAAACCAACCACCCAAGAATGGAATCGTCGAGCAAAAAACTTGACAACCTCCTAGAAGCAGCTTTTCTTACCACCAGACCTTTCTACATTAATTAGGAATATGATGCCGTCACTAAACACATTCCTTAAATTGTAGCCATTTGTTGAGTGTTTTTTTTTTTGTGTCTAATCCGCATATATATCACCATTGCCCTTGATTTTCTTGACTGTATATCTCTTAAATGTCAACATATACACGTGTGATTTAGTTTACGAAGATTTTTCAATGCCGAGTACCTCTATCAGAGAGTAAAAAAGGCGTAAGGTTCACAATGGTGTAAAATTAAAATGGGATATACCGGGTTAGGATTCGAGTTACAGGAACAAGGGCCAAACCAACCACCCAAGAATGGAATCGTCGAGCGAAAACACTTGACAACCTCCTAGAAGTAGCTTTTCTTACCACCAGACCTTTCTCCATCAATTAGGAGTCTGATGCCGTCACTAAACACATTCCTTAAATTGTAGCCATTTGTTGAGTGTTTTTTTTTTGTGTCTAATCCGCATATATATCACCATTGCCCTTGATTTTCTTGACTGTATATCTCTTAAATGTCAACATATACACGTGTGATTTAGTTTACGAAGATTTTTCAATGCCGAGAACCTCGATCAGAGAGTAAAAAGGCGTGAGGTTCACAATGGTGTAAGATTAAAATGGGATATACCGGGCTAGGATTCGAGTTACAGGAACAAAGGCCAAACCAACCACCCAAGAATGGAATCGTCGAGCGAAAACACTTGACAATCTCCTTGAAGCAGCTTTTCTTACCACCAGACCTTTCTCCATCAATTAGGAATCTGATACCGTCACTAAACACAGTCCTTAAATTGTAGCCATTTGTTGAGTGTTTTTTTGGTGTCTAATCCGCATATATATCACCATTGCCCTTGATTTTCTTTACTGTATAACTCTTAAATGTCAACATATACACGTGTGATTTAGTTTACGAAGATTTTTCAATGCCGAGAACCTCTATCAGAGAGTAAAAAAGGCGTAATGGTGTAAAATTAAAATGGGATATACCGGGCTAGGATTCGAGTTACAGGAACAAGGGCCAAACCAACCACCCAAGAATGGAATCGTCGAGCAAAAACACTTGACAACCTCCTAGAAGCAGCTTTTCTTGCCACCAGACCTTTCTACATCAATTAGGAATATGATGCTGTCACTAAACACATTCCTTAAATTGTAGCCATTTGTTGAGTGTTTTTTTTTTGGTGTCTAATCCGCATATATATCACCATTGCCCTTGATTTTCTTGACTGTATATCTCTTAAATGTCAACATATACACGTGTGATTTAGTTTACGAAGATTTTTCAATGCCGAGTACCTCTATCAGAGAGTAAAAAAGGCGTAAGGTTCACAATGGTGTAAAATTAAAATGGGATATACCGGGTTAGGATTCGAGTTACAGGAACAAGGGCCAAACCAACCACTCAAGAATGGAATCGTCGAGCGAAAACACTTGACAACCTCCTAGAAGCAGCTTTTCTTGCCACCAGACCTTTCTCCATCAATTAGGAATCTGATGCCGTCACTAAACACATTCCTTAAATTGTAGCCATTTGTTGAGTGTTTTTTTTGGTGTCTAATCCACATATACATCACCATTGCCCTTGATTTTCTTGACTTTATATCTTTTTAATGTCAACATATACACGTGTGATTTAGTTTATGAAGATTTTTCAATGCCGAGAACCTCGATTAGAGATTAAAAAAGGCGTAAGGTTCACAATGGTGTAAAATTAAAATGGGATATACCGGGCTAGGATTCGAGTTACAGGAACAAGGGCCAAACCAACCACCCAAGAATGGAATCGTCGAGCGAAAACACGTGACAACCTCCTAGAAGCACCTTTTCTTGCCACCAGACCTTTCTCCATCAATTAGGAATCTGATGCCGTCACTAAACACATTCCTTAAATTCTAGCCATTTGTTGAGTGTTTTTTTTGGTGTCTAATCCGCATATATATCACCATTGCCCTTGATTTTCTTGACTGTATATCTCTTAAGTGTCAACATATACACGTGTGATTTAGTTTACGAAGATTTTTCAATGCCGAGAACCTCGATCAGAGAGTAAAAAGGCGTAAGGTTCACAATGGTGTAAGATTAAAATGGGATATACCGGGCTAGGATTCGAGTTACAGGAACAAGGGCCAAACCAACCACCCAAGAATGGAATCGTCGAGCGAAAACACTTGACAATCTCCTAGACGCAGCTTTTCTTACCACCAGACCTTTCTCCATCAATTAGGAATCTGATACTGTCACTAAACACATTCCTTAAATTGTAGCCATTTGTTGAGTGTTTTTTTTGGTGTCTAATCCGCATATATATCACCATTGCCCTTGATTTTCTTTACTGTATAACTCTTAAATGTCAACATATACACGTGTGATTTAGTTTACGAATATTTTTCAATGCTGAGAACCTCTATCAGAGAGTAAAAAAGGCGTAATGGTGTAAAATTAAAATAGGATATACCGGGCTAGGATTCGAGTTACAGGAACAAGGGCCAAACCAACCACCCAAGAATGGAATCGTCGAGCAAAAACACTTGACAACCTCCTAGAAGCAGCTCTTCTTGCCGCCAGACCTTTCTACATCAATTAGGAATATGATGCCGTCACTAAACACATTCCTTAAATTGTAGCCATTTGTTGAGTGTTTTTTTTTTTGTGTCTAATCCGCATATATATCACCATTGCCCTAGATTTTCTTGACTGTATATCTCTTAAATGTCAACATATACACGTGTGATTTAGTTTACGAAGATTTTTCAATGCCGAGAACCTCGATCAGAGATTAAAAAAGGCGTAAGGTTCACAATGGTGTAAAATTAAAATGGGATATACCGGGCTAGGATTCGAGTTACAAGAACAAGGGCCAAACCAACCACCCAAGAATTTAATCGTCGAGCGAAAACACTTGACAACCTCCTAGAAGCAGCTTTTCTTGCCACCAGACCTTTCTCCATCAATTAGGACTCTGATGCCGTCACTAAACACATTCCTTAAATTGTAGCCATTTGTTGAGTGTTTTTTTTTTGTGTGTCTAATCCGCATATATATTACCATTGCCCTTGATTTTCTTGACTGTATATCTCTTAAATGCCAACATATACACGTGTGATTTAGTTTACGAAGATGTTTCAATGCCGAGAACCTCGATCAGAGAGTAAAAAAGGGGTAAGGTTCACAATGGTGTAAGATTAAAATAGGATATACCGGGCTAGGATTCGAGTTATAGGAACAAGGGCCAAACCAACCACCCAAGAATGGAATCGTCGAGCAAAAACACTTGACATCCTCCTAGAAGCAGCTTTTCTTGCCACCAGACCTTTCTACATCAATTAGGGATCTGATGCCTCACTAAACACATTCCTTAAATTGTATCCATTTGTTGAGTGTTTTTTTTTGTGTCTAATCCGCATATATATCACCATTGCCCTTGATTTTCTTTACTGTATAACTCTTAAATGTCAACATATACACGTGTGATTTAGTTTACGAAGATTTTTCAATGTCGAGAACCTCTATCAGAGAGTAAAAAAGGCGTAATGCTGTAAAATTAAAATGGGATATACCGGGCTAGGATTCGAGTTACAGGAACAAGGGCCAAACTAACCACCCAAGAATGGAATCGTCGAGCAAAAACACTTGACAACCTCCTAGAAGCAGCTTTTCTTGCCACCAGACCTTTCTACATCAATTAGGAATATGATGCCGTCACTAAACACATTCCTTAAATTGTAGCCATTTGTTGAGTGTTTTTTTTTGGTGTCTAATCAGCATATATATCACCATTCCCCTTGATTTTCTTGACTGTATATCTCTTAAATGTCAACATATACACGTGTGATTTAGTTTACGAAGATTTTTCAATGCCGAGTACCTCTATCATAGAGTAAAAAAGGCGTAAGGTTCACAATGGTGTAAAATTAAAATGGGATATACCGGGTTAGGATTCGAGTTACAGGAACAAGGGCCAAACCAACCACCTAAGAATGGAATCGTCGAGCGAAAACACTTGACAACCTCCTAGAAGCAGCTTTTCTTACCACCAGACCTTTCTCCATCAATTAGGAATCTGATGCCGTCACAAAACACATTCCTTAAATTGTAGCCATTTGTTGAGTGTTTTTTTTTTGTGTCTAATCCACATATATATCACCATTGCCCTTGATTTTCTTGACTGTATATCTCTTAAATGTCAAAATATACACGTGTGACTTAGTTTACGAAGATTTTTCAATGCCGAGAACCTCGATCAGAGATTAAAAAAGGCGTAAGGTTCACAATGGTGTAAAATTAAAATGGGATATACCGGGCTAGGATTCGAGTTACAAGAACAAGGGCCAAACCAACCAACCAAGAATGGAATCGTCGAGCGAAAACACTTGACAACCTCCTAGAAGCAACTTTTCTTGCCACCAGACCTTTCTCCATCAATTAGGAATCTGATGCCGTCACTAAACACATTCCTTAAATTGTAGCCATTTATTGAGTGTTTTTTTTTGGTGTCTAATCCGCATATATATCACCATTGCCCTTGATTTTCTTGACTGTATATCTCTTAAATGTCAACATATACACGTGTGATTTAGTTTACGTAGATTTTTCAATGCCGAGAACCTCGATCAGAGAGTAAAAGGCATAAGGTTCACAATGGTGTAAGATTAAAATGGGATATACCGGGCTAGGATTCGAGTTACAGGAACAAGGGCCAAACCAACCACCCAAGAATCGAATCGTCGAGCGAAAACACTTGACAATCTCCTAGAAGCAGCTTTTCTTACCACCAGACCTTTCTCCATCAATTAGGAATCTGATGCCGTCACTAAACACATTCCTTAAATTGTAGCCATTTGTTGAGTGTTTTTTTTTTTGGTGTCTAATCCGCATATATATCACCATTGCCCTTGATTTTCTTTACTGTATAACTCTTAAATGTCAACATATACACGTGTGATTTAGTTTACGAAGATTTTTCAATGCCGAGAACGTCTATCAGAGAGTAAAAAAGGCGTAATGGTGTAAAATTAAAATGAGATATACCGGGCTAGGATTCGAGTTACAGGAACAAGGGCCAAACCAACCACCCAAGGATGGAATCGTCGAGCGAAAACACTTGACAACCTCCTAGAAGCAGCTTTTCTTACCACCAGACCTTTCTCCATCAATTAGGAATCTGATGCCGTCATTAAACACATTCCTTAAATTGTAGCCATTTGTTGAGTGTTTTTTTTTTGTCTAATCCACATATATATCACCATTGCTCTTGATTTTCTTGACTGTATATCTCTTAAATGTCAACATATACACGTGTGATTTAGTTTACGAATATTTTTCAATGCCGAGAACCTCGATCAGAGATTAAAAAAGGCGTAAGGTTCACAATGGTGTAAAATTAAAATGGGATATACCGTGCTAGGATTCGAGTTACAAGAATAAGGGCCAAACCAACAACCCAAGAATGGAATCGTCGAGCGAAAACACTTGACAACCTCCTAGAAGCAACTTTTCTTGCCACCAGACCTTTCTCCATCAATTAGGAATCTGATGCCGTCACTAAACACATTCCTTAAATTGTAGCCATTTGTTGAGTGTTTTTTTTGGTGTCAAATCCGCATATATATCACCATTGCCCTTGATTTTCTTGACTGTATATCTCTTAAATGTCAACATATACACGTGTGATTTAGTTTACGTAGATTTTTAAATGCCGAGAACCTCGATCAGAGAGTAAAAAGGCGTAAGGTTCACAATGGTGTAAGATTAAAATGGGATATACCGGGCTAGGATTCGAGTTACAGGAACAAGGGCCAAACCAACCACCCAAGAATGGAATCGTCGAGCGAAAACACTTGACAATCTCCTAGAAGCAGCTTTTCTTACCACCAGACCTTTCTCCATAAATTAGGAATCTGATGCCGTCACAAAACACATTCCTTAAATTGTAGCCATTTGTTGATTTTTTTTTTTTTTTTGTGTCTAATCCGCATATGTATCACCATTGCCCTTGATTTTCTTTACTGTATAACTTTTAAATGTCAACATATACACGTGTGATTTAGTTTACGAAGATTTTTCAATGCCGAGAACCTCTATCAGAGAGTAAAAAAGGCGTAATGGTGTAAAATTTAAATGGGATATACCGGGCTAGGATTCGAGTTACAGGAACAAGGGCCAAACCAACCACCCAAGAATGGAATCGTCGAGCGAAAACACTTGACAACCTCCAAAAAGCAGCTTTTCTTACCACCAGACCTTTCTCCATCAATTAGGAATCTGATGCCGTCACTAAACACATTCCTTAAATTGTAGCCATTTGTTGAGTGTTTTTTTTTTTGGAGTCTAATCCACATATATATCACCATTGCCCTTGATTTTCTTGACTGTATATCTTTTAAATGTCAACATATACACGTGTGATTTAGTTTACGAAGATTTTTAAATGCCGAGAACCTCGATCAGAGATTAAAAAAGGCGTAAGGTTCACAATGGTGTAAAATTAAAATGGGATATACCGGGATAGGATTCGAGTTACAAGAACAAGGGCCAAACCAACCACCCAAGAATGGAATCGTCGAGCGAAAACACTTGACAACCTCCTAGAAGCAACTTTTCTTGCCACCAGACCTTTCTCCATCAATTAGGAATCTGATGCCGTCACTAAACACATTCCTTAAATTGTAGCCATTTGTTGAGTGTTTTTTTTTGGTGTCTAATCCGCATATATATCACCATTGCCCATGATTTTCTTGACTGTATATCTCTTAAATGTCAACATATACACGTGTGATTTAGTTTACGTAGATTTTTCAATGCCGAGAACCTCGACCAGAGAGTAAAAAGGCGTAAGGTTCACAATGGTGTAAGATTAAAATGGGATATACCGGGCTAGGATTCGAGTTACAGGAACAAGGGCCAAACCAACCACCCAAGAATGGAATCGTCGAGCGAAAACACTTGACAACCTGCTAGAAGCAGCTTTTCTTACCACCAGACCTTTCTCCATCAATTAGGAATCTGATGCCGTCACTAAACACATTCCTTAAATTGTAGCCATTTGTTGAGTGTTTTTTTTTGGGGTCTAATCCGCATATATATCACCATTGCCCTTGATTTTCTTTACTGTATAACTCTTAAATGTCAACATATACACGTGTGATTTAGTTTACGAAGATTTTTCATTGCCGAGAACCTCTATCAGAGAGTAAAAAAGGCGTAATGGTGTAAAATTAAAATGGGATATACCGGGCTAGGATTCGAGTTACAGGAACAAGCGCCAAACCAACCACCCAAGAATGGAATCGTCGAGCGAAAACACTTGACAACCTCCTAGAAGCAGCTTTTCTTACCACCAGACCTTTCTCCATCAATTAGGAATCTGATGCCGTCACTAAACACATTCCTTAAATTGTAGCCATTTGTTGAGTGTTTTTTTTGGTGTCTAATCCGCATATATATCACCATTGCCCTTGATTTTCTTGACTATATATCTCTTAAATGTCAACATATACACGTGT
The DNA here is from genome assembly GCA_030545235.1 of Helianthus tuberosus. Classification (NCBI taxonomy): domain Eukaryota; kingdom Viridiplantae; phylum Streptophyta; class Magnoliopsida; order Asterales; family Asteraceae; genus Helianthus; species Helianthus tuberosus. The sequence continues at coordinate 17,942,699 of CM060446.1, read as the reverse complement.
GATTTAGTTTACGTAGATTTTTCAATGCCGAGAACCTCGATCAGAGAGTAAAAAGGCGTAAGGTTCACAATGGTGTAAGATTAAAATGGGATATACCGGGCTAGGATTCGAGTTACAGGAACAAGGGCCAAACCAACCACCCAAGAATGGAATCGTCGAGCGAAAACACTTGACAATCTCCTAGAAGCAGCTTTTCTTACCACCAGACCTTTCTCCATCAATTAGGAATCTGATGCCGTCACTAAACACATTCCTTAAATTGTAGCCATTTGTTGAGTGTTTTTTTTGGTGTCTAATCCGCATATATATCACCATTGCCCTTGATTTTCTTTACTGTATAACTCTTAAATGTCAACATATACACGTGTGATTTAGTTTACGAAGATTTTTCAATGCCGAGAACCTCTATCAGAGAGTAAAAAAGGCGTAATGGTGTAAAATTAAAATGGGATATACCGGGCTAGGATTCGAGTTACAGGAACAAGGGCCAAACCAACCACCCAAGAATGGAATCGTCGAGCGAAAACACTTGACAACCTCCTAGAAGCAGCTTTTCTTACCACCAGACCTTTCTCCATCAATTAGGAATCTGATGCCGTCACTAAACACATTCCTTAAATTGTAGCCATTTGTTGAGTGTTTTTTTTTTGTGTCTAATCCGCATATATATCACCATTGCCCTTGATTTTCTTGACTGTATATCTCTTAAATGTCAACATATACACGTGTGATTTAGTTTACGAATATTTTTCAATGCCGAGTACCTCTATCAGAGAGTAAAAAAGGCGTAAGGTTCATAATGGTGTAAAATTAAAATGGGATATACCGGGTTAGGATTCGAGTTACAGGAACAAGGGCCAAACCAACCACCCAAGAATGGAATCGTCGAGCCAAAACACTTGACAACCTCCTAGAAGCAGCTTTTCTTACCACCAGACCTTTCTCTATCAATTAGGAATCTGATGCCATCACTAAACACATTCCTTAAATTGTAGCCATTTGTTGAGTGTTTTTTTTTTGGTGTCAAATCCACATATATATCACCATTGCCCTTGATTTTCTTGACTGTATATCTCTTAAATGTCAACATATACACGTGTGATTTAGTTTACGAAGATTTTTCAATGCCGAGAACCTCGATCAGAGATTAAAAAAGGCGTAAGGTTCACAATGGTGTAAAATTAAAATGGGATATACCGGGCTAGGATTCGAGCTACAAGAACAAGGGCCAAACCAACCACCCAAGAATGGAGTCGTCGAGCGAAAACACTTGAAAACCTCCTAGAAGCAACTTTTCTTGCCACCAGACCTTTCTCCATCAATTAGGAATCTGATGCCGTCACTAAACACATTCCTTAAATTGTAGCCTTTTGTTTTAATTTTTTTTTTGGTGTCTAATCCGCATATATATCACCATTGCCCTTGATTTTCTTGACTGGATATCTCTTAAATGTCAACATATACACGTGTGATTTAGTTTACGTAGATTTTTCAAGGCCGAGAACCTCGATCAGAGAGTAAAAAGGCGTAAGGTTCACAATGATGTAAGATTAAAATGGGATATACCTGGCTAGGATTCGAGTTACAGGAACAAGGGCCAAACCAACCACCCAAGAATGGAATCGTCGAGCAAAAACACTTGACAACCTCCTAGGAGCAGCTTTTCTTACCACCAAACTTTTCTCGATCAATTAGGAATCTGATGCCGTCACTAAACACATTCCTTAAATTGTAGCCATTTGTTGAGTGTTTTTTTTTTGGTGTCTAATCCGCATATATATCACCATTGCCCTTGATTTTCTTGACTGTATATCTCTTAAATGTCAACATATACACGTGTGATTTAGTTTACGAAGATTTTTCAATGCCGAGAACCTCGATCAGAGAGTAAAAAGGCGTAAGGTTCACAATGGTGTAAGATTAAAATGGGATATACCAGGCTAGGATTCGAGTTACAGGAACAAGGGCAAAACCAACCACCCAAGAATGGAATCGTCGAGCGAAAACACTTGAGAATTTCCTAGAAGAAGCTTTTCTTACCACCAGACCTTTCTCCATCAATTAGGAATATGATGCCGTCACTAAACACATTCCTTAAATTGTAGCCATTTGTTGAGTGTTTTTTTTGTGTCTAATCCGCATATATATCACCATTGCCCTTGATTTTCTTGACTGTATATCTCTTAAATGTCAACATATACACGTGTGATTTAGTTTACGAAGATTTTTCAATGCCGAGTACCTCTATCAGAGAGTAAAAAAGGCGTAAGGTTCATAATGGTGTAAAATTAAAATGGGATATACCGGGTTAGGATTCGAGTTACAGGAACAAGGGCCAAACCAACCACCCAAGAATGGAATCGTCGAGCCAAAACACTTGACAACCTCCTAGAAGCAGCTTTTCTTACCACCAGACCTTTCTCTAGCAATTAGGAATCTGATGCCGTCACTAAACACATTCCTTAAATTGTAGCCATTTGTTGAGTGTTTTTTTTTGGTGTCAAATCCACATATATATCACCATTGCCCTTGATTTTCTTGACTGTATATCTCTTAAATGTCAACATATACACGTGTGATTTAGTTTACGAAGATTTTTCAATGCCGAGAACCTCTATCAGTGAGTAAAAAAGGCGTAATGGTGTAAAATTAAAATGGGATATACTTGGCTAGGATTCGAGTTACAGGAACAAGGGCCAAACCAACCACCCAAGAATGGAATCGTCGAGCGAAAACACTTGACAACCTCCTAGAAGCAGCTTTTCTTACCACCAGACCTTTCTCCATCAATTAGGAATCTGATGCCGTCACTAAACACATTCCTTAAATTGTAGCCATTTGTTGAGTGTTTTTTTTTGGTGTCTAATCCGCATATATATCACCATTGCCCTTGATTTTCTTGACTGTATATCTCTTAAATGTCAACATATACACGTGTGATTTAGTTTACGAAGATTTTTCAATGCCGAGAACCTCGATCAGAGAGTAAAAAGGCGTAAGGTTCACAATGGTGTAAGATTAAAATGGGATATACCAGGCTAGGATTCGAGTTACAGGAACAAGGGCAAAACCAACCACCCAAGAATGGAATCGTCGAGCGAAAACACTTGACAATTTCCTAGAAGAAGCTTTTCTTACCACCAGACCTTTCTCCATCAATTAGGAATCTGATGCCGTCACTAAACACATTCCTTAAATTGTAGCCATTTGTTGAGTGTTTTTTTTTTGGTGTCTAATCCACATATATATCACCATTGCCCTTGATTTTCTTGACTGTATATCTCTTAAATGTCAACATATACACGTGTGATTTAGTTTACGAAGATTTTTCAATGCCGAGAACCTCGATCAGAGAGTAAAAAGGCGTAAGGTTCACAATGGTGTAAGATTAAAATGGGATATACCAGGCTAGGATTCGAGTTACAGGAACAAGGGCAAAACCAACCACCCAAGAATGGAATCGTCGAGCGAAAACACTTGACAATCTCCTAGAAGAAGCTTTTCTTACCACCAGACCTTTCTCCATCAATTAGGAATCTGATGCCGTCACTAAACACATTCCTTAAATTGTAGCCATTTGTTGAGTGATTTTTTTTGTGTCTAATCCGCATATATATCAACATTGCCCTTGATTTTCTTTACTGTATAACTCTTAAATGTCAACATATACACGTGTGATTTAGTTTACGAAGATTTTTCAATGCCGAGAACCTCTATCAGAGAGTAAAAAAGGCGTAATGGTGTAAAATTAAAATGGGATATATCGGGCTAGGATTCGAGTTACAGGAACAAGGGCCAAACCAACCACCCAAGAATGGAATCGTCGAGCGAAAACACTTGACAATCTCCTAGAAGCAGCTTTTCTTACCACCAGACCTTTCTCCATCAATTAGGAATCTGATGCCGTCACTAAACACATTCCTTAAATTGTAGCCATTTGTTGAGTGTTTTTTTTTGGTGTATAATCCGCATATATATCACCATTTCCCTTGATTTTCTTTACTGTATAACTCTTAAATGTCAACATATACACGTGTGATTTACTTTACGAAGATTTTTCAATGCCGAGAACCTCTATCAGAGAGTAAAAAAGGCGTAATGGTGTAAAATTAAAATGAGATATACCGGGATAGGATTCGAGTTACAAGAACAAGGGCCAAACCAACCACCCAAGAATGGAATCGTCGAGCGAAAACACTTGACAACCTCCTAGAAGCAGCTTTTCTTACCACCAGACCTTTCTCCATCAATTAGGAATCTAATGCCGTCACTAAACACATTCCTTAAGTTGTAGCCATTTGTTGAGTGTTTTTTTTTTGGTGTCTAATCCGCATATATATCACCATTGCCCTTGATTTTCTTGACTGTATATCTCTTAAATGTCAACATATACACGTATGATTTAGTTTATGAAGATTTTTCAATGCCGAGAACCTCGATCAGAGAGTAAAAAGGCGTAAGGTTCACAATGGTGTAAGATTAAAATGGGATATACCGGGCTAGGATTCGAGTTACAGGAACAAGGGCAAAACCAACCACCCAAGAATGGAATCGTCGAGCGAAAACACTTGACAATCTCCTAGAAGAAGCTTTTCTTACCACCAGACCTTTCTCCATCAATTAGGAATCTGATGCCGTCACTAAACACATTCCTTAAATTGTAGCCATTTGTTGAGTGTTTTTTTTTTGTGTCTAATCCGCATATATATCACCATTGCCCTTGATTTTCTTTACTGTATAACTCTTAAATGTCAACATATACACGTGTGATTTAGTTTACGAAGATTTTTCAATGCCGAGAACCTCTATCAGAGAGTAAAAAAGGCGTAATGGTGTAAAATTAAAATGGGATATACCGGGCTAGGATTCGAGTTACAGGAACAAGGGCCAAACCAACCACCCAAGAATGGAATCGTCAAGCGAAAACACTTGACAATCTCCTAGAAGCAGCTTTTCTTACCACCAGACCTTTCTCCATCAATTAGGAATCTGATGCCGTCACTAAACACATTCCTTAAATTGTAGCCATTTGTTGAGTGTTTTTTTTTTGTGTCTAATCAGCATATAATCACCATTGCCTTTGATTTTCTTTACTGTATAACTCTTAAATGTCAACATATACACGTGTGATTTAGTTTACGAAGATTTTTCAATGCCGAGAACCTCTATCAGAGAGTAAAAAAGGCGTAATCGTGTAAAATTAAAATGGGATATACCGGGCTAGGATTCGAGTTACAGGAACAAGGGCCAAACCAACCACCCAAGAATGGAATCGTCGAGCGAAAACACTTGACAACCTCCTAGAAGCAGCTTTTCTTACCACCAGACCTTTCTCCATCAATTAGAAATCTGATGCCGTCACTAAACACATTCCTTAAATTGTAGCCATTTGTTGAGTGTTTTTTTTTGGTGTCTAATCCGCATATATATCACCATTGCCCTTGATTTTCTTGACTGTATATCTCTTAAATGTCAACATATACACGTGTGATTTAGTTTATGAAGATTTTTCAATGCCGAGAACCTCGATCAGAGAGTAAAAAGGCGTAAGGTTCACAATGGTGTAAGATTAAAATGGGATATACCGGGCTAGGATTCGAGTTACAGGAACAAGGGCAAAACCAACCACCCAAGAATGGAATCGTCGAGCGAAAACACTTGACAATCTCCTAGAAGAAGCTTTTCTTACCACCAGACCTTTCTCCATCAATTAGGAATCTGATGCCGTCACTAAACACATTCCTTAAATTGTAGCCATTTGTTGAGTGTTTTTTTTTGTGTCAAATCCGCATATATATCACCATTGCCCTTGATTTTCTTTACTGTATAACTCTTAAATGTCAACATATACACGTGTGATTTAGTTTACGAAGATTTTTCAATGCCGAGAACCTCTATCAGAGAGTAAAAAAGGCGTAATGGTGTAAAATTAAAATGGGATATATCGGGCTAGAATTCGAGTTACAGGAACAAGGGCCAAACCAACCACCCAAGAATGGAATCGTCGAGCAAAAACACTTGACAACCTCCTAGAAGCAGCTTTTCTTGCCACCAGACCTTTCTACATCAATTAGGAATATGATGCCGTCACTAAACACAATCCTTAAATTGTAGCCATTTGTTGAGTGTTTTTTTTGGTGTCTAATCCGCATATATATCACCATTGCCCTTGATTTTCTTGACTGTATATCTCTTAAATGTCAACATATACACGTGTGATTTGGTTTATGAAGATTTTTCAATGACGAGTACCTCTATCAGAGAGTAAAAAAGGCGTAAGGTTCATAATGGTGTAAAATTAAAATGGGATATACCGGGTTAGGATTCGAGTTACAGGAACCAGGGCCAAACCAACCACCCAAGAATGGAATCGTCGAGCGAAAACACTTGACAACCTCCTAGAAGCAGCTTTTCTTACCACCAGACCTTTCTCCATCAATTAGGAATCTGATGCCGTCACTAAACACATTCCTTAAATTGTAGCCATTTGTTGAGTGTTTTTTTTGGTGTCTAATCCGCATATATATCACCATTGCCATTGATTTTCTTTACTATATGACTCTTAAATGTCAACATATACACGTGTGATTTAGTTTACGAAGATTTTTCAATGCCGAGAACCTCTATCCGAGAGTAAAAAGGCGTAAGGTTCACAATGGTGTAAAATTAAAATGGGATATACCGGGCTAGGATTCGAGTTACAGGAACAAGGGCCAAACCAACCATCCAAGAATGGAATCGTCGAGCGAAAACATTTGACAATCTCCTAGAAGCAGCTTTTCTTACCACCAGACCTTTCTCCATCAATTAGGAATCTGATGCCGTCACTAAACACATTCCTTAAATTGTAGCCATTTGTTGAGTGTTTTTTTTTTTGGTGTCTAATCCGCATATATATCACCATTGCCCTTGATTTTCTTTACTGTATAACTCTTAAATGTCAACATATACACGTGTGATTTAGTTTACGAAGATTTTTCAATGCCGAGAACCTCTATCAGAGAGTAAAAAAGCCGTAATGGTGTAAAATTAAAATGGGATATACCGGGCTAGGATTCGAGTTACAGGAACAAGGGCCAAAACACTTGACAACCTCCTAGAAGCAGCTTTTCTTACCACCAGACCTTTCTCCATCAATTAGGAATCTGATGCCGTCACTAAACACATTCCTTAAATTGTAGCCATTTGTTGAGTGTTTTTTTTTTGTGTCTAATCCGCATATATATCACCATTGCCCTTGATTTTCTTGACTGTATATCTCTTAAATGTCAACATATACACGTGTGATTTAGTTTACGAAGATTTTTCAATGCCGAGAACCTCGATCAGAGAGTAAAAAGGCGTAAGGTTCACAATGGTGTAAGATTAAAATGGGATATACCGGGCTAGGATTCGAGTTACAGGAACAAGGGCCAAACCAACCACCCAAGAATGGAATCGTCGAGCGAAAACACTTGACAATCTCCTAGAAGCAGCTTTTCTTACCACCAGACCTTTCTCCATCAATTAGAAATCTGATGCCGTCACTAAACACATTCCTTAAATTGTAGCCATTTGTTGAGTGTTTTTTTTGGTGTCTAATCCGCATATATATCACCATTGCCCTTGATTTTCTTTACTGTATAACTCTTAAATGTCAACATATACACGTGTGATTTAGTTTACGAAGATTTTTCAATGCCGAGAAGCTCTATCAGAGAGTAAAAAAGGCGTAATGGTGTAAAATTAAAATGGGATATACCGGGCTAGGATTCGAGTTACAGGAACAAGGGCCAAACCAACCACCCAAGAATGGAATCGTCGAGCAAAAACACTTGACAACCTCCTAGAAGCAGCTTTTCTTGCCACCAGACCTTTCTACATCAATTAGGAATAGATGCCGTCACTAAACACATTCCTTGAATTGTAGCCATTTGTTGTGTGTTTTTTTTTGGTGTCTAATCCGCATATATATCACCATTGCCCTTGATTTTCTTGACTGTATATCTGTTAAATGTCAACATATACACGTGTGATTTAGTTTACGAAGATTTTTCAATACCGAATACCTCTATCAGAGAGTAAAAAAGGCGTAAGGTTCACAATGGTGTAAAATTAAAATGGGATATACCGGGCTAGGATTCGAGTTACAGGAACAAGGGCCAAACCAACCACCCAAGAATGGAATCGTCGAGTGAAAACACTTGACAACCTCCTAGAAGCAGCTTTTCTTGCCACCAAACCTTTCTCCATCAATTAGGAATCTGATGCCGTCACTAAACACATTCCTTAAATTGTAGCCATTTGTTGAGTGTTTTTTTTTTTGGTGTCTAATCCGCATATATATCACCATTGCCCTTGATTTTCTTGACTGTATATCTCTTAAATGTCAACATATACACGTGTGATTTAGTTTACGAAGATTTTTCAGTGCCGAGAACCTCGATCAGAGAGTAAAAAGGCGTAAGGTTCACACTGGTGTAAGATTAAAATGGGATATACCGGGCTAGGATTTGAGTTACAGGAACAAGGGCCAAACCAACCACCCAAGAATGGAATCGTCAAGCGAAAACACTTGACAATCTCCTAGAAGCAGCTTTCTTACCACCAGACCTTTCTCCATCAATTAGGAATCTGATGCCGTCATTAAACACATTCCCTAAATTGTAGCCATTTGTTGAGTGTTTTTTTTTTGTGTCTAATCCGCATATATATCACCATTGCCATTGATTTTCTTTACTGTATAACTCTTAAATGTCAACATATACACGTGTGATTTAGTTTACGAAGATTTTTCAATGCCGAGAACCTCTATCAGAGAGTAAAAAAGGCGTAATGGTGTAAAATTAAAATGGGATATACCGGGCTAGGATTCGAGTTACAGGAACAAGGGCCAAACCAACCACCCAAGAATGGAATCGTCAAGCGAAAACACTTGACAATCTCCTAGAAGCAGCTTTTCTTACCACCAGACCTTTCTCCATCAATTAGGAATCTGATGCCGTCACTAAACACATTCCTTAAATTGTAGCCATTTGTTGAGTGTTTTTTTTTTGTGTCTAATCAGCATATAATCACCATTGCCTTTGATTTTCTTTACTGTATAACTCTTAAATGTCAACATATACACGTGTGATTTAGTTTACGAAGATTTTTCAATGCCGAGAACCTCTATCAGAGAGTAAAAAAGGCGTAATCGTGTAAAATTAAAATGGGATATACCGGGCTAGGATTCGAGTTACAGGAACAAGGGCCAAACCAACCACCCAAGAATGGAATCGTCGAGCGAAAACACTTGACAACCTCCTAGAAGCAGCTTTTCTTACCACCAGACCTTTCTCCATCAATTAGGAATCTGATGCCGTCACTAAACACATTCCTTAAATTGTAGCCATTTGTTGAGTGTTTTTTTTTTTGGTGTCTAATCCGCATATATATCACCATTGCCCATGATTTTCTTGACTGTATATCTCTTAAATGTCAACATATACACGTGTGATTTAGTTTATGAAGATTTTTCAATGCCGAGAACCTCGATCAGAGAGTAAAAAGGCGTAAGGTTCACAATGGTGTAAGATTAAATTGGGATATACCGGGCTAGGATTCGAGTTACAGGAACAAGGGCAAAACCAACCACCCAAGAATGGAATCGTCGAGCGAAAACACTTGACAATCTCCTAGAAGAAGCTTTTCTTACCACCAGACCTTTCTCCATCAATTAGGAATCTGATGCCGTCACTAAACACATTCCTTAAATTGTAGCCATTTGTTGAGTGTTTTTTTTTTGTGTCAAATCCGCATATATATCACCATTGCCCTTGATTTTCTTTACTGTATAACTCTTAAATGTCAACATATACACGTGTGATTTAGTTTACGAAGATTTTTCAATGCCGAGAACCTCTATCAGAGAGTAAAAAAGGCGTAATGGTGTAAAATTAAAATGGGATATATCGGGCTAGAATTCGAGTTACAGGAACAAGGGCCAAACCAACCACCCAAGAATGGAATCGTCGAGCAAAAACACTTGACAACCTCCTAGAAGCAGCTTTTCTTGCCACCAGACCTTTCTACATCAATTAGGAATATGATGCCGTCACTAAACACAATCCTTAAATTGTAGCCATTTGTTGAGTGTTTTTTTTGGTGTCTAATCCGCATATATATCACCATTGCCCTTGATTTTCTTGACTGTATATCTCTTAAATGTCAACATATACACGTGTGATTTGGTTTATGAAGATTTTTCAATGCCGAGTACCTCTATCAGAGAGTAAAAAAGGCGTAAGGTTCATAATGGTGTAAAATTAAAATGGGATATACCGGGTTAGGATTCGAGTTACAGGAACCAGGGCCAAACCAACCACCCAAGAATGGAATCGTCGAGCGAAAACACTTGACAACCTCCTAGAAGCAGCTTTTCTTACCACCAGACCTTTCTCCATCAATTAGGAATCTGATGCCGTCACTAAACACATTCCTTAAATTGTAGCCATTTGTTGAGTGTTTTTTTTGGTGTCTAATCCGCATATATATCACCATTGCCATTGATTTTCTTTACTATATGACTCTTAAATGTCAACATATACACGTGTGATTTAGTTTACGAAGATTTTTCAATGCCGAGAACCTCTATCCGAGAGTAAAAAGGCGTAAGGTTCACAATGGTGTAAAATTAAAATGGGATATACCGGGCTAGGATTCGAGTTACAGGAACAAGGGCCAAACCAACCATCCAAGAATGGAATCGTCGAGCGAAAACATTTGACAATCTCCTAGAAGCAGCTTTTCTTACCACCAGACCTTTCTCCATCAATTAGGAATCTGATGCCGTCACTAAACACATTCCTTAAATTGTAGCCATTTGTTGAGTGTTTTTTTTTTTGGTGTCTAATCCGCATATATATCACCATTGCCCTTGATTTTCTTTACTGTATAACTCTTAAATGTCAACATATACACGTGTGATTTAGTTTACGAAGATTTTTCAATGCCGAGAACCTCTATCAGAGAGTAAAAAAGGCGTAATGGTGTAAAATTAAAATGGGATATACCGGGCTAGGATTCGAGTTACAGGAACAAGGGCCAAAACACTTGACAACCTCCTAGAAGCAGCTTTTCTTACCACCAGACCTTTCTCCATCAATTAGGAATCTGATGCCGTCACTAAACACATTCCTTAAATTGTAGCCATTTGTTGAGTGTTTTTTTTTTGTGTCTAATCCGCATATATATCACCATTGCCCTTGATTTTCTTGACTGTATATCTCTTAAATGTCAACATATACACGTGTGATTTAGTTTACGAAGATTTTTCAATGCCGAGAACCTCGATCAGAGAGTAAAAAGGCGTAAGGTTCACAATGGTGTAAGATTAAAATGGGATATACCGGGCTAGGATTCGAGTTACAGGAACAAGGGCCAAACCAACCACCCAAGAATGGAATCGTCGAGCGAAAACACTTGACAATCTCCTAGAAGCAGCTTTTCTTACCACCAGACCTTTCTCCATCAATTAGAAATCTGATGCCGTCACTAAACACATTCCTTAAATTGTAGCCATTTGTTGAGTGTTTTTTTTGGTGTCTAATCCGCATATATATCACCATTGCCCTTGATTTTCTTTACTGTATAACTCTTAAATGTCAACATATACACGTGTGATTTAGTTTACGAAGATTTTTCAATGCCGAGAAGCTCTATCAGAGAGTAAAAAAGGCGTAATGGTGTAAAATTAAAATGGGATATACCGGGCTAGGATTCGAGTTACAGGAACAAGGGCCAAACCAACCACCCAAGAATGGAATCGTCGAGCAAAAACACTTGACAACCTCCTAGAAGCAGCTTTTCTTGCCACCAGACCTTTCTACATCAATTAGGAATAGATGCCGTCACTAAACACATTCCTTGAATTGTAGCCATTTGTTGTGTGTTTTTTTTTTGGTGTCTAATCCGCATATATATCACCATTGCCCTTGATTTTCTTGACTGTATATCTGTTAAATGTCAACATATACACGTGTGATTTAGTTTACGAAGATTTTTCAATACCGAATACCTCTATCAGAGAGTAAAAAAGGCGTAAGGTTCACAATGGTGTAAAATTAAAATGGGATATACCGGGCTAGGATTCGAGTTACAGGAACAAGGGCCAAACCAACCACCCAAGAATGGAATAGTCGAGTGAAAACACTTGACAACCTCCTAGAAGCAGCTTTTCTTGCCACCAAACCTTTCTCCATCAATTAGGAATCTGATGCCGTCACTAAACACATTCCTTAAATTGTAGCCATTTGTTGAGTTTTTTTTTTTGGTGTCTAATCCGCATATATATCACCATTGCCCTTGATTTTCTTGACTGTATATCTCTTAAATGTCAACATATACACGTGTGATTTAGTTTACGAAGATTTTTCAGTGCCGAGAACCTCGATCAGAGAGTAAAAAGGCGTAAGGTTCACACTGGTGTAAGATTAAAATGGGATATACCGGGCTAGGATTTGAGTTACAGGAACAAGGGCCAAACCAACCACCCAAGAATGGAATCGTCGAGCGAAAACACTTGACAATCTCCTAGAAGCAGCTTTCTTACCACCAGACGTTTCTCCATCAATTAGGAATCTGATGCCGTCATTAAACACATTTCCTAAATTGTAGCCATTTGTTGAGTGTTTTTTTTTGGTGTCTAATCCGCATATATATCACCATTGCCATTGATTTTCTTTACTGTATAACTCTTAAATGTCAACATATACACGTGTGATTTAGTTTACGAAGATTTTTCAATGCCGAGAACCTCTATCAGAGAGTAAAAAAGGCGTAATGGTGTAAAATTAAAATGGGATATACCGGGCTAGGATTCGAGTTACAGGAACAAGGGCCAAACCAACCACCCAAGAATGGAATCGTCGAACAAAAACACTTGACAACCTTCTAGAAGCAGCTTTTCTTGCCACCAGACCTTTCTACATCAATTAGGAATATGATGCCGTCACTAAACACATTCCTTAAATTGTAGCCATTTGTTGAGTGTTTTTTTTGGTGTCTAATCCGCATATATATCACCATTCCCCTTGATTTTCTTGACTGTATATCTTTTAAATGTCAACATATACACGTGTGATTTAGTTTACGAAGATTTTTCAATGCCGAGTACCTCTATCAGAGAGTAAAAAAGGTGTAAGGTTCACAATGGTGTAAAATTAAAATGGGATATACCGGGTTAGGATTCGAGTTACCGGAACAAGGGCCAAACCAACCACCCAAGAATGGAATCGTCGAGCGAAAACACTTGACAACCTCCTAGAAGCAGCTTTTCTTACCACCAGACCTTTCTCCATCAATTAGGAATGTGATGCCGTCACTAAACACATTCCTTAAATTGTAGCCATTTGTTGAGTGTTTTTTTTGGTGTCTAATCCACATATATATCACCATTGCCCTTGATTTTCTTGACTGTATATCTCTTAAATGTCAACATATACACGTGTGATTTAGTTTACGAAGATTTTTCAATGCCGAGAACCTCGATCAGAGATTAAAAAAGGTGTAAGGTTCACAATGGTGTAAAATTAAAATGGGATATACCGGGCTAGGATTCGAGTTACAGGAACAAGGGCCAAACCAACCACCCAAGAATGGAATCGTCGAGCGAAAACAATTGACAACCTCCTAGAAGCAACTTTTCTTGCCACCAGACCTTTCTCCATCAATTAGGAATCTGATGCCGTCACTAAACACATTCCTTAAATTGTAACCATTTGTTGAGTGTTTTTTTTTTATGTCTAATCCGCATATATATCACCATCGCCCTTGATTTTCTTTACTGTATATCTCTTAAATGTCAACATATACACGTGTGAATTAGTTTATGTAGATTTTTCAATGCCGAGAACCTCGATCAGAGAGTAAAAAGGCGTAAGGTTCACAATGGTGTAAGATTAAAATGGGATATACCGGGCTAGGATTCGAGTTACAGGAACAAGGGCCAAACCAACCACCCAAGAATGGAATCGTCGAGCGAAAATACTTGACAATCTCGTAGAAGCAGCTTTTCTTACTACCAGACCTTTCTCCATCAATTAGGAATCTGATGCCGTCACTAAACACATTCCTTAAATTGTAGCCATTTGTTGAGTGTTTTTTTTTTGGTGTCTAATCCGCATATATATCACATTGCCCTTGATTTTCTTTACTGTATAACTCTTAAATGTCAACATATACACGTGTGATTTAGTTTACGAAGATTTTTCAATGCCGAGAACCTCTGTCAGAGAGTAAAAAAGGCGTAATGGTGTAAAATTAAAATGGGATATACCGGGCTAGGATTCGAGTTACAGGAACAAGGGCCAAACCAACCACCCAAGAATGGAATCGTCGAGCAAAAACACTTGACAACCTCCTAGAAGCAGCTTTTCTTGCCACCAGACCTTTCTACATCAATTAGGAATATGATTCCGGCACTAAACACATTCCTTAAATTGTTGCCATTTGTTGAGTGTTTTTTTTTTTGGTGTCTAATCCGCATATATATCACCATTGCCCTTGATTTTCTTGACTGTATATCTCTTAAATGTCAACATATACACGTGTGATTTAGTTTACGAAGATTTTTCAATGCCGAGTACCTCTTTCAGAGAGTAAAAAAGGCGTAAGGTTCACAATGGTGTAAAATTAAAATGGGATATACCGTGTTAGGATTCGAGTTACAGGAACAAGGGCCAAACCAACCACCCAAGAATGGAATCGTCGAGCGAAAACACTTGACAACCTCCTAGAAGCAGTTTTTCTTAACACCAGACCATTCTCCATCAATTAGGAATCTGATGCCGTCACTAAACACATTCCTTAAATTGTAGCCATTTGTTGAGTGTTTTTTTTTGTGTCTAATCCACATATATATCACCATTGCCCTTGATTTTCTTTACTGTATATCTCTTAAATGTCAACATATCCACGTGTGATTTAGTTTACGAAGATTTTTCAATACCGAGAACCTCGATCAGAGATTAAAAAAGGCGTAAGGTTCACAATGGTGTAAAATTAAAATGGGATATACCGGGCTAGGATTCGAGTTATAGGAACAAGGGCCAAACCAACCACCCAAGAATGGAATCGTCGAGCGAAAACACTTGACAACCTCCTAGAAGCAACTTTTCTTGCCACCAGACCTTTCTCCATCAATTAGGAATCTGATGCCGTCACTAAACACATTCCTTAAATTGTAGCCATTTGTTGAGTGTTTTTTTTATGTCTAATCCGCATATATATCACCATCGCCCTTTATTTTCTTGACTGTATATCTCTTAAATGTCAACATATACACGTGTGATTTAGTTTATGTAGATTTTTCAATGCCGAGAACCTCGATCAGAGAGTAAATGGGATATAATCGGGCTAGGATTCGAGTGACGGAACAAGGGCCAAACCAACCACCCAAGAATGGAATCGTCGAGCGAAAACACTTGACAATCTCGTAGAAGCAGCTTTTCTTACTACCAGACCTTTCTCCATCAATTAGGAATCTGAAGCCGTCACTAAACACATTCCTTAAATTGTAGCCATTTGTTGAGTGTTTTTTTTTGTGGCTAATCCGCATATATATCACCATTGCCCTTGATTTTCTTTACTGTATAACTCTTAAATGTCAACATATACACGTGTGATTTAGTTTACGAAGATTTTTCAATGCCGAGAACCTCTATCAGAGAGTAAAAAAGGCGTAATGGTGTAAAATTAAAATGGGATATACCGGGCTAGGATTCGAGTTACAGGAACAAGGGCCAAACCAACCACCCAAGAATGGAATCGTCGAGCGAAAACACTTGACAACCTCCTAGAAGCAGCTTTTCTTAACACCAGACCTTTCTCCATCAATTAGGAATCTGATGCCGTCGCTAAACACATTCCTTAAATTGTAGCCATTTGTTGAGTGTTTTTTTTTTGTGTCTAATCCACATATATATCACCATTGCCCTTGATTTTCTTCACTGTATATCTCTTAAATGTCAACATATACACGTGTGATTTAGTTTACGAAGATTTTTCAATGCCGAGAACCTCGATCAGAGATTAAAAAAGGCGTAAGGTTCACAATGGTGTAAAATTAAAATGGGATATACCGGGCTAGGATTCGAGTTACAGGAACAAGGGCCAAACCAACCACCCAAGAATGGAAACGTCGAGCGAAAACACTTGACAACCTCCTAGAAGCAGCTTTTCTTGCCACCAGACCTTTCTCCATCAATTAGGAATCTGATGCCGTCACTAAACACATTCCCTAAATTGTAGCCATTTGTTGAGTGTTTTTTTTTTTGTTTCTAATCCGCATATATATCACCATTGCCCTTGATTTTCTTGACTGTATATCTCTTAAATGTGAACATATACACGTGTGATTTAGTTTACGAAGATTTTTCATTGCCGAGAACCTCGATCAGAGAGTAAAAAGGCGTAAGGTTCACATTGGTGTAAGATTAAAATGGGATATACCGGGCTAGGATTCGAGTTACAGGAACAAGTGCCAAACCAACCACCCAAGAATGGAATCGTCGAACGAAAACACTTGGCAACCTCCTAGAAGCAGATTTTCTTGCCACCAGACCTTTCTTCATCAATTAGGAATCTGATGCCGTCACTAAACACATTCCTTAAATTGTAGCCATTTGTTGAGTGTTTTTTTTTTTTGGTGTCTAATCCGCATATATATCACCATTGCCCTTGATTATTTCTAGACGGTATATCTCTTAAATGCCAACATATACACGTGTGATTTAGTTTACGAAGATGTTTCAATGCCGAGAACCTTGATCAGAGAATAAAAAAGGGGTAAGGTTTACAATGGTGTAAGATTAAAATGGGATATACCGGGCTAGGATTCGAGTTACTGGAACAAAGGCCAAACCAACCACCCAAGAATGGAATCGTCGAGCGAAAACACTTGACAAACTCCTAGAAGCAGGTTTTCTTACCACCAGACCTTTCTCCATCAATTAGGAATCTGATGCCGTCACTAAACATATTCCTTAAATTGTAGCAATTTGTTTAGTGTTTTTTTTGGTGTCTAATCCGCATATATATCACCATTGCCCTTGATTTTCTTGACTGTATATCTCTTAAATGCTAACATATACACGTGTGATTTAGTCTACGAAGATTTTTCAATGCCGAGAACCTCGATCAGAGAGTAAAAAAGGGGTAAGGTTCACAATGGTGTAAGATTATAATGGAATATACCGGGCTAGGATTCGAGTTACAGGAACAAGGGCCAAACCAACCACCCAAGAATGGAATCATCGAGCGAAAACACTTGACAACCTCCTAGAAGCAGGTTTTCTTACCACCAGACCTTTCTCCATCAATTAGGAATCTGATGCCGTCACTAAACACATTCCTTAAATTGTAGCCATTTGTTGAGTGTTTTTTTTTGTGTCTAATCCGCATATATATCACCGTTGCCCTTGATTTTCTTGACTGTATATCTCTTAAATGCCAACATATACACGTGTGATTTAGTTTACGAACATTTTTCAATGCCGAGAACCTCGATCGGAGAGAAAAAAAGGGGTAAGGTTCACAATAGTGTAAGATTAAAATGGGATATACCGGGATAGGATTCGAGTTACAGGAACAAGGGCCAAACCAACCACCCAAGAATGGAATCGTCGAGCGAAAACACTTGACAACCTCCTAGAAGCAGCTTTTCTTACCACCAGACCTTTCTCCATCAATTAGGAATCTGATGCCGTCACTAAACACATTCCTTAAATTGTAGCCATTTGTTGAGTGTTTTTTTGTGTCTAATCCGCATATATATCACCATTGCCCTTGATTTTCTTGACTGTATATCTCTTAAATATCAACATATACACGTGTGATTTAGTTTACGGAGATTTTTCAATGCCGAGAACCTCGATCAGAGAGTAAAATAGGCGTAAGGTTCACAATGGTGTAAAATTAAAATGGGATATACCGGGCTAGGATTCGAGTTACAGAAACAAGGGCCAAACCAACCACCCAAGAATGGAATCGTCGAGCGAAAACACTTGACAACATCCTAGAAGCAGCTATTCTTACCACCAGATCTTTTGTGACAACCCTCAAAATTACAGGTACTGTACAAATTAATTAATTTCGATTATGTGCTTAATGACTGTGCTTGATTACAACTGACACCTTAAACTGCTTACTGATTTATGTTACATACATACATGTGCATCACTTTACATACAGTCGCTCCATTTATTTCATACGGACTCTTAGTGACAAACCTAATGCACAAAGCACAGTTAGCACAGTGAGCGAATAACTCAGACGCGTGCTGACAATACCAGCACTTAGACAGACAATGTTATTATGGCCAGTATGAGCCAGGGATAGAGTACTACACTGGTTTGTAGTGTAGGGAAGTGAGGACCATAAGACTGCGTCATTAGGGGATAGATATAGTGCCGGGAAGTGCCTAAAACACGCATTAAATACAAAATTCTGCATTCTTTTATAAAATTCAGCATTTTATTATACCAGTAGACTACACAAACATGGCAGAGTAGTCATGTATACTTTCCTAAGTGCCAGGAATGATTTCGTTACAAAAAGATGCATAAAAGACACTATGCGGTACAATTTGACACTTTAACGGAACAGTACGTAACCGAACAACCGGACATTACCCGGGACACCAAAATATTGTCAGAAAAATTATTTTATCATTCTTAATTATTTACGGTCACAAAAATCCCTATGCACTATAGAAACATGGCATACACCCACTATTCTAGAAAATACCCTTAACCTCCTAATTTTTTACCTACTAGCTATCAAATTTTACACTTAACCCCCCCCCTCACAAATTTTGGCCCACATATGGGACCCACCATCATCATCACTAAATCTCCACTAAATATTCCCTTTAAACATGATTGGGCCTCCTTTACTTGTTGTAATTGCCAAGATATAATCATGATCACAAAAGGGCCAATGGAGTGCAAGGGAATCATTTCAACCACACTCAACCTCACCCTCCTCCTCTTATTTTCGGCTCACCCCCCCCCCCCCTCTCTCTCCATAACCGAAAATCACCACCACCATTACTTACACACCTTAATCTTCTTCATACAAGTCCCTCTCCAAGCTTGAAGAACATTCAAAGTAGTGACAAGTTGAAGGATTCACAAGGAAGCTTTGTTCAAGTCTCTAGCACCACCATCTCCATCATCTTTGCCCTAAGATTGTTACCCTAGCTTTGTGCTAGTAGTGAGTGTCTTCACACCCTTGTTCCATCTTGTTCTTGTTATGATTTGTTTAAATGTTCTTGACGCACACAAACTAAAACACTAAATATATGAACTTGAAACTCTACATAAAAATCCTTCATAAAAAGTTTGTTTGAAGTTGAAATCTGGTTGGTTTGAGTTTGGTAAATGCATGCATGGTGTTTGAACATTAAATCCTTGATAAAACTTGGTTAGGGTCTTTGTTTACGCGTTTTTAGTAACTTTTACAATAAAAACAGCTTGCTGATTGAGATTTTCCAGCCCCTTCAACAGGCTGTAACTGGTTCATTTTTAATCGAAAAATTTAATTTCTGGAGTCTAAATTGTGTAATTTTGAATATCTGAACAAATGGAACTAGAATCGTAATTTTTCGAGGTCGTTTACTATTTTTAAAGAATTATTTTAAGACAGCAGCTCAAGCTGAAATTTTCCTGCTGAAAAAGTGTGTCGTAGTCGGAGTCAAAACGTAAAACCTGAGCAGAGTCGGCTCGTGGGATTTTTACGGTAGATGGTCACTGTTGTTCCCGTGACCCTCCTACTGTAATTTCGACGATCCGACTTACGATGGATTTTTAGTGAATTTTTCCGTAATACTGCAATCAGAAAGTATCAAATCTGATTGCAGTCGAGTAAAAGAATTTTTATATAAAATTGGTAATGAACTGAGATCCGAAATTTTTACACAATAAACAGTGGATTATATATGACGTCCTGTAAAAATTTGAGAATTTTGGGAAAATGTTAGCTATTTTATTTAAATACTTGAAAATAGTCCAGTATTAGTTAATAAATCTGAAAAGACGTAGATAGGGCATTGCATGTATATTTGTCGGGTTGGCTATGTGGGAACACTCTACGAGATATTTGTAAAAGAAAATGATATGTTTCTAAGCATGGACACCTCCATTTACAGAGGAGGCTATGGCAAAAATTTTTCGAAAATTATAACACTTAGTAAATATTTGCTTTCTAAGACTAAAATCTACTAGAACATTAAACGAACAAATATTTATCACGCGAATCAATATAAGAAACGTAACTCAAAGACATAAATACTAAGACAAGGCACGACCCGTTCGTCTAATAGACGTTAGACCATTGTAGGTAGTCGTGTTTGCTGAAGAGATTTGGGTTACGAGTACGAAGACGCAATACAGTGAGTTCATGTCCCCCTTTTCTCCTAACTGCTTTCAGTTTTATACTTCGGGGGTGAAATACATGTTACAATTATTTACAGACATCTACAGACATTACAGACATTTACAGACATTTATTTACATGGTATGGTTAGCTTAAGGAGGGTATACTACCTAGATCATGTGAGTGGGTAGGCCGAACTGAAGGCCATTAATCCTCGTTGTAGGACCGAGGGACATTAGTGATAGATCTATTTGGGTGTAGCGAGCCCCACTCTTGAGTCCGCCGAGTGGACCATGTGGTGACTAAGTGCCCAACGCACAAATCCGCTAGGTTTGAGTTTTCCTGCATCACTTCATACATATCATTGGCTTTGCAACCCAATGGTGATCTCTTTTTTTCCTTAATTGCTACATACCAGAGATTTTCATACTTACAGACATATTACAAAGGTTTATACATACTCACTTACACATGAACTCGCTCAACTTTTGTTGATTTTTCAAATTACATGTATTTCAGGAAACTAACGGATCTGGCACGGTATGCACGTATTTTCAAGCTGCGTTTGAATAAAGAAGTCATCCAGGGTTGTAGGGTTTAGAAAGTGTAACCTCTACCTGGACGGGTTACATATCTCTAAGCCTAGTTTTATTTAAGGTCTTTTGCCAAGTTTTTATGAATCCATTTAAACAAGTCAAGGTTTGTAACTTACTTTGGAATTGAAGTTTTACGACAAGTGTAACATAGTATTTTTTTTCTAAACTTTATTTATGGACGAACATCTCATGTTTTTATCATATAGCATTGTCATGATTGATTGCTATGGTATTAAGAAGTCACACCAATAACCCACGCTTCCGCAAAAGTCAGGGTGTGACAGCTTGGTATCAGAGCCTCGATCATAGCGAACTAGGATTCTTTCTCGAGTCTAGACTATGATCATCAGGGCTCTCACGAAAACGTTTTCAAACATTTTTACACTGCATACACAAAACGTCCAGATCCAGGAAACAAACATTTTTACAAACAAAAGGCACAAATACACATTTCCAAATTTATATTTATAATTCAGTCTTAGAGGCTGAGGGAGGATCAGTCTTAGAGACTGAGGGAGGATCAGTCTTAGAGACTGGGAGGTTGGTCTTAGAGACCAGGGATTTAGTCTTAGAGACTGGGAGGTTGGTCTTAGAGACCAGGGATTTAGTCTTAGAGACTGGGAGGTTGGTCTTAGAGACCAGGGAGTTGGACTTAGAGACCAGGGAGTTAGTCTGAGAGACCAGGGAGTTTAGTCTGAGAGACTGGGTGGGATAGTCTGGGGAAGACTAGGATGATTACATGCTTACATTGTCATTACTTATACGCTTAATTGCTGATTATTGATATACGTGCATATGTGGTGAGTATTTGCATACACAAATTGTTAATAATTACTATGGATATACATGCTATGAACCGACACACACGTCACACTATTTAGAAGACGAGTTATCAGATATTGATAACCCTACGGCCACCGTCACAGATGATGAGACTGAGTCTGTGCCAGAGACATTTACGTCAGACACTGAGAGTGATCCTGATATACTGACCAAGGACGAGGACAACTTCCAACCATCCGCGCGACCAGGTTTCGGGTGATACTTTACCCTTGCTGATGGTTTCGCTGACAATAATCCTTCTGACACTCTTGTTTTGGTCCATGACCACTTCATCACTGGTCATCCCGATAGTGAGCATGCCATGACCCCGATCCTCGACGATGCGTCTCCTATGGACTTTCCTGCCAAAGGTTGGCTACGCGACGAGCAATTAATGATGACGTGGACATATTTATTGACGGTCCTTCTGCTGATGCCTATGGTGATAGAAAGTTAGACGAGAACGTTGTTACTAATTTCACTTCTTAAAGCCCCTGTTAACAGGCCACCCTCTGATTCCAGAGTATATTCGATTTCAGAATCCCTTGAGTCTGTGACATTTACAGCTTTATAGACGGCCTGGTCACATCTTTCTACTACTGACACAGATGACGACGCCTTTATGACTGCTGCACTATCACCTGCTCAAGGCACCACACCGTTACACGACCTACCCCTGATGCTAGCTTCTGCACTTGTGAGGGACAGTTTGATGTTGCACCTGCTGAACCCGCACCTTTACTTGACCATGCCCATGTTCTTTTGGTTTACCAGGCATTGCATCCCTTAAATCTGACCCAGTACCTGCACAGATGATATCCTCATTGGTTGAAACGTATGTTCCTGCACCTTCAACCGCTGATGTTGCCCTTATAAAAGACCGTCGTCCATTGCACCAACATGCCTATCGCTTTCATTCAAGACATACCAGCACCACGGGAAGGTACTCTAGGCCAGCAACCGCGTAACGATCCCAATGGCTACAGCAACATTTTCTACAGGCCGCACCAATTGCTACTTTTCGCTGGTTCCTATGCTACCCTATGCTGATTTTAGACCCTTGTCATCCCTCACATTATGGAGGCCACACATGAGATGAGTTGCTCCTGTAACACCCACTACAGTTTGAGGATATGAGTCGCAGAGTGTTGGAGCTTGAGCTAACACCACATTCAGTAACTTCAAATGCCAAACATTACATAACTGAAAACATGATGTAAGTATTTACATCACAAGACAGCATATTGACTGAAAAATTTATGTAAGACACCAAGTCCTCCACCCTGTTTATTGCCAGCATACTTTGATCCTCCACATTTAACAAGATTCCGTTTTGCGCTCTCAACCGTCACTATTACACCGTTCCCAGGATTCTGAAGCTCATTTCTTTGCTATCGAGTGGCAGAACAGATAATTACTTCGACGTGTACGCAAGCCCACGGAGGAAGTCCACGCATGTTAACCAGTTTACTTTTCTTTCCTCCTCCACCTCAGACACTGGTATGGTGATTTCTGGATTATGCGGATTACATTGCTCTCAAGTAAAGACACTAATGATAAGCCGGGTTGTGGAGACTTTTAAAGACCACTTCAGACTATGTGATTTTGATACACTAATACATTTAATGGACAAGGGTAGGGTGACCCTGTGTCCCTATTGATGTGATACATTTTGGAAGGCAATACAATTGTGGTCAGGGAATAATGAGGGCCCAATCATTATAAAATATGCGACAATACTTTATGGCCAATGACCAACGAAACTCCGTCGCTATGTCTCCGTTAAGCACGTTATTAATCTATATGTGTGTACAATAATTATAACGCTACGTGCTTGCTTACTATGCTCTCATTAAACATAATCACCAAATTTCTTTGCTATACTATGATTATACTATTGCTTGATTGGTTGGTGTGATAATCTAATTTGTGTGTGTACATACGATCTCTAAACAACTATATGCACTCCCCGAACGAATGCGACCTGACCTAACCAACCTTCTTCTCAGAAGATGTCGATACCAGGGAACGTCGATACCAACAACCCTCTGCCGACAACAGCAGAGACAGAACTGCAAGGGCGCATCTCACAAGCCATCGCACAACTCGAGTCCCTTCGCTCCGAACACGGCGGAGGTACCTCAGGAAATAACCCACCCAGCGGTTGCACCTACGAGAAGTTCTTGAACCACAAACCTCGAGAATTCGACGGCACTGGGGGTGCCTTAGAATTTGTGCGTTGGGTGGAAAAGACGAATTATGTCTTACGATTGAGCAAATGCGCCCCAGAACATCAGGTTACGTACATAGCGGGGCTATTTGTAGATGGGGCTCTATCATGGTGGAACCTTCAAATTCAAGCAATGGGCGAGGCCGCTGCATATGCTATGACGTGGGACGAACTGAAGGAGCTAATGCGCAAAAGATATTGCTCTAGGGCGGAAGTCCAGAAGTTGGAAACTGAATTGTGGAACTTGAGAATGGAAGGTCCAAAGATAGCTGAATATGTGCAGAGATTTGGCGAGTTATCACAAGTTGCATCGCGTTTGGTGGAACCAGAATCTAGGAAGATCGAACTTTTCATCAGGGGACTAGCACCGCAGATTCTAAGCCTGGTAACAACATCTAAGCCTTCAACAATTATCGAAGCAATCGACATGACTGTGGCGCTCACTGAAGAAGCGATTAGACAAGGAAAATTTTCCACTCCGGAAGAGAAAAACGAGGCTCCTGTAGAGTCATCTGGGGATAGCAAGAGAAAACTCGTGAATTTCAAGAAGGTTACTCGGGTAAGTACCGAGAAGAAGGCCAAAAAGGGAAAGCACTACATGGGTATTCTACCTAAGTGCGACAATTGTCCACGCTATCATGTCGGGCGATGTAAATATGGAAAATGTGATAACTGTGGCAAGAGAGGGCATTCCAAGGAAACTTGTAGGCAAGGTACTGAAAGTAGAAATGGAGGTCAAGATGGTAGTGAGAATCACGGTGAAAACAACGACAATGACGAATACCAGGGCAGAACAAGTGACAAACAGAAACGTGCTCAAGGTTGTCTTAATTGTGGGAGCAAGAAGCATTTCAGAAAGTACTGCCCTAAGAAGAATCAAGCACAAGGATAAAATCTCAGTAAGCAGAGCTATGGGAACACGCCGGGATTCAAGTATCGGTACATTCTATATTACTCAACGTTATGCATATGTGTTACAAGATGCTATTGCAAAATCAAATCTTCGCATCTCTAGAGTTTGAGAGTGTACTTGGGTTAGTAGCAAGTAAGTTAGATAACTCGCACTCGATGGAACTAGCTAGGAGAAGCTAGTGGAAGCCAACACAGTAACTAGGAACGGCAAGATAGAACCTGGAGAGCTTAAGTTTACGCTTGATCTGCTGCCCGTTGAGTTGGGAACTTCAACGTGGTAATTGGGATGGATTAATTTCCAAGTGATCGAGCGGAGTTTAATGTCTGCACCCCAATGGCGAATAAGGGAACGATCGTGACTCATGAAACAGGATACGCCCCTACAAATTACAAATTGCTGGAGGGCACGAAAGCGGTTGCGCAAAGGATGAGTTGTTTTCTTGGCTCATGCCGGGGACAAGGGAGCCGAAGAACCAAAACTCGAAGATATACCTATGATAAAGAATATCCTGAAAGTTCTCCCCGAAGACTTACCAGAATTATCTCCTCAACGACTAGTCGAATTTCGCATCAATTTGATTCCAGGCGCCGCGTCTGTGGTAAATGCACTCTAGAGACTTGCGCCTTCGGAAATGCAAGGATTGACAGTGTAGTTTCAGTAGTGGATAGAGAAGGAAGATAACAGACCAAAAATTGCCAATTTGGGATACCCCAGTTCTGCTCGGTAAAAAGAAGGAAGTGACTTTCAAATGAGCATCAACTACCAGGAGCCGAACGAGCTAACCCACGAGTGTCGGTGACTCTTGCTAAGGATTAACGAATTACTTATGTAACTAACTGTGAGGACCCAACTACTATTTCACGACGAATCGATGATCGAGTGTCGTTAGCTGTGAATTCAGGAAGGAGGTATACCGGGGAAGTTGTAGGATAATGACATATTGTGAACGGACACACGAATGGTGTGTCACACATGATGCACTAGACAGTGTTACACCGAATACGAAACCTTAAGGATCTAGAAAACATAGGCTTAGGACCTTTGGGAACCCAGGTCCAAACTTGTAGAGGTCGCTACTTAGAAACCATACTTGTTAACTCGACCAAACACCATTAACCTGACATACATGCCATTTCAGCTAACAAAAATAGAAAGTACTTAAATTTCTTTCGTTGAAACCGTCACTTTTGCTTCTAGCGAGTAGAGGTTTGCATCTCTACTCCCCTTAATGGTAGTTGCATCACGTTGATTTTCTTCGCTAAGAGCGAACACCCTTTTGCTTCGAATATTTGGTCGTTTCTCCATTTTAGCAAACACTCAATGTTTCATTACTTGAAAACTCACATGTTACGCATGCACCATCTGCTATGCATGCGGTTTCATTCCAAACATTTCATTGAAGTCAGATATTATGTTGTTAAATCTAATTACTGGTCCGTAATCTAAATGACCTACATTATTGTAATTGTTGACTCTTTGCTATCAAGTCAACACACTCTCTTGAAACTTCTCTTGATCTCAAATTATATTCATGGTTTATTTTTGGTTACCATGCCGAGATTTCCTTTGTTGATACATACGTTTTCTATCGGGTTACGCTAAAACTAAGTTCAATTGCTTGAACTTATCCATTTTCACATGTTTGATTTGAGACGCTATATGATGTATTGGGAGCATCATATTCAAATATTTTTGCAAAGGTTCTTTCATTACAAGTCGTAGTAGATTCGGTTGGGCTACGACTCCACTAAATCGTTTGACTGATTTCAATACCTTGCGGTGATATTTTCACAGAATTGAGCTTGCGCTAAGTTGGTTACTCATTTCATACACGGATTTGAATTATTTAATTGCTCTAAATCCGTCTCGTTTATCACGATTAAAGCAGTCTCAACACAGTTGTGTGTTAAGGCAATGGTACATAGATTCATTTCATAGCCCAATGTACCTCCTAACGATACTTTCATTGTCAATTGAATGCCTTGCGGTACTTGATACTTTTCACCTTCTATAAAAAACAGTGGCCCTTTGATATTCTTTGTTCAACTGGAAACTTTACGACATTGCGTAAATCAAAACTTCAGATTGTCTCAGTACACTTTCATTTTACTTCAGGCACGGTGAACTTGTTCAGTCACCACTATTCTTGAATCTCGTCATTTTGACACCTTGTGGTAGCATTAGCTTGTGCTAATCATGGTCAACTGATTCACACAAAACTACATATACTTTTGTCAACTTGTCATATAAACATTTCTGATGCAACTACAAATTAAAACAACGATACACCGGATTCGCTTGTACCTCACTCGGTGTATTTTCGCAATTCGAGAATGTCAACACACAAATCCTTATCATTTATTCAAAAGTTGACAGATCATTTTCATAATACTCTCGCATCCAAATCATTGATTTTGAGTTCATATAGCGGAGGCTATGGTTCGTGAAAACTCGTTTGCCTATGGTGGCCGATTGTTTGAGAATCCTACTTGACAAAGCTCCTCTTTTGTGGAACCCATGTTAACTGGATTACACTAGACTATACGTCGATACGTCTTGTACCCTCGACACCAAATGCTAAAAGCACATACCTTTTAACTATTGGATTTGTGATGTTATATATATATATATATATATATTCTTGGACTCACTTGATGTGAATAAGGTTTGATTTGGTTTGGTGATTATCTACCTCGGTACTATTCATATACATACATGCATAACGAAACCCTAAGGAATTAAGGTAGTACAAATTTCGAGGACGAAATTTTCTTAACGGGGGGAGAATGTGACAACCCTCAAAATTACAGGTACTGTACAAATTAATTAATTTCGATTATGTGCTTAATGACTGTGCTTGATTACAACTGACACCTTAAACTGCATACTGATTTATGTTACATACATACATGTGCATCACTTTACATACAGTCGCTCCATTTATTTCATACAGACTCTTAGTGACAAACCTAATGCACAAAGCACAGTTAGCACAGTGAGTGAATAACTCAGACGCATGCTGACAATACCAGCACTTAGACAGACAATGTTATTATGGCCAGTATGAGCCAGGGATAGAGTACTACACTGGTTTGTAGTGTAGGGAAGTGAGGACCATAAGACTGCGTCATTAGGGGATAGATATAGTGCCGGGAAGTGCCTAAAACACGCATTAAATACAAAATTCTGCATTCTTTTATAAAATTCAGCATTTTATTATACCAGTAGACTACACAAACATGGCAGAGTAGTCCTGTATACTTTCCTAAGTGCCAGGAATGATTTCGTTACAAAAAGATGCATAAAAGACACTATGCGGTACAATTTGACACTTTAACGGAACAGTACGTAACCGAACAACCGGACATTACCCGGGACACCAAAATATTGTCAGAAATTTTATTTTATCATTCTTAATTATTTACGGTCACAAAAATCCCTATGCACTATAGAAACATGGCATACACCCACTATTCTTGAAAATACCCTTAACCTCCTAATTATTTACCTACTAGCTATCAAATTTTACACTTAACCCCCCCCCCTCCCAAATTTCGGCCCACATATGGGACCCACCATCATCATCACTAAATCTCCACTAAATATTCCCTTTAAACATGTTTGGGCCTCCTTTACTTGTTGTAATTGCCAAGATATAATCATGATCACAAAAGGGCCAATGGAGTGCAAGGGAATCATTTCAACCACACTCAACCTCACCCTCCTCCTCTTATTTTCGGCTCACCCCCCCCCCCCTCTCTCCATAACCGAAAATCACCACCACCATTACTTACACACCTTAATCTTCTTCATACAAGTCCCTCTCCAAGCTTGAAGAACATTCAAAGTAGTGACAAGTTGAAGGATTCACAAGGAAGCTTTGTTCAAGTCTCTAGCACCACCATCTCCATCATCTTTGCCCTAAGATTGTTACCCTAGCTTTGTGCTAGTAGTGAGTGTCTTCACACCCTTGTTCCATCTTGTTCTTGTTATGATTTGTTTAAATGTTCTTGACGCACACAAACTAAAACACTAAATATATGAACTTGAAACTCTACATAAAAACCCTTCATAAAAAGTTTGTTTGAAGTTGAAATCTGGTTGGTTTGAGTTTGGTAAATGCATGCATGGTGTTTGAACATTAAATCCTTGATAAAACTTGGTTAGGGTCTTTGTTTACGCGTTTTTAGTAACTTTTACAATAAAAACAGCTTGCTGATTGAGATTTTCCAGCCCCTTCAACAGGCTGTAACTGGTTCATTTTTAATCGAAAAATTGAATTTCTGGAGTCTAAATTGTGTAATTTTGAATATCTGAACAAATGGAACTGGAATCGTAATTTTTCGAGGTCGTTTACTATTTTTAAAGAATTATTTTAAGACAGCAGCTCAAGCTGAAATTTTCCTGCTGAAAAAGTGTGTCGTAGTCGGAGTCAAAACTTAAAACCTGAGCAGAGTCGGCTCATGGGATTTTTACGGTAGATGGTCACTGTTGTTCCCGTGACCCTCCAACTGGAATTTCGACGATCCGACTTACGATGGATTTTTAGTGAATTTTTCCGTAATACTGCAATCAGAAAGTATCAAATCTGATTGCAGTCGAGTAAAAGAATTTTTATATAAAATTGGTAATGAACTGATATCCGAAATTTTTACACAATAAACAGTGGATTATATATGACGTCCTGTAAAAATTTTAGAATTTTTGGAAAATGTTAGCTATTTTATTTAAATACTTGAAAACAGTCCAGTATTAGTTAATAAATCTGAAAAGACGTAGATAGGGCATTGCATGTATATTTGTCGGGTTGGCTATGTGGGAACACTCTATGAGATATTTGTAAAAGAAAATGATATGTTTCTAAGCATGGACACCTCCATTTACAGAGGAGGCTATGGCAAAATTTTTTCGAAAATTATAACACTTAGTAAATATTTGCTTTCTAAGACTAAAATCTACTAGAACATTAAACGAACAAATATTTATCACGCGAATCAATATAAGAAACGTAACTCAAAGACATAAATACTAAGACAAGGCACGACCCGTTCGTCTAATAGACGTTAGACCATTGTAGGTAGTCGTGTTTGCTGAAGAGATTTGGGTTACGAGTACGAAGACGCAATACAGTGAGTTCATGTCCCCCTTTTCTCCTAACTTCTTTCAGTTTTATACTTCGGGGGTGAAATACATGTTACAATTATTTACAGACATCTACAGACATTACAGACATTTACAGACATTTATTTACATGGTATGGTTAGCTTAAGGAGGGTATACTACCTAGATCATGTGAGTGGGTAGGCCGAACTGAAGGCCATTAATCCTCGTTGTAGGACCGAGGGACATTAGTGATAGATCTATTTGGGTGTAGCGAGCCCCACTCTTGAGTCCGCCGAGTGGACCATGTGGTGACTAAGTGCCCAACGCACAAATCCGCTAGGTTTGAGTTTTCCTGCATCACTTCATACATATCATTGGCTTTGCAACCCAATGGTGATCTCTTTTTTTCCTTAATTGCTACATACCAGGGATTTTCATACTTACAGACATATTACAAAGGTTTATACATACTCACTTACACATGAACTCGCTCAACTTTTGTTGATTTTTCAAATTACATGTATTTCAGGAAACTAACGGATCTGGCACGGTATGCACGTATTTTCAAGCTGCGTTTGAATAAAGAAGTCATCCAGGGTTGTAGGGTTTAGAAAGTGTAACCTCTACCTGGACGGGTTACATATCTCTAAGCCTAGTTTTATTTAAGGTCTTTTGCCAAGTTTTTATGAATCCATTTAAACAAGTCAAGGTTTGTAACTTACTTTGGAATTGAAGTTTTACGACAAGTGTAACATAGTATTTTTTTTCTAAACTTTATTTATGGACGAACATCTCATATTTTTATCATATAGCATTGTCATGATTGATTGCTCTGGTATTAAGAAGTCACACCAATAACCCACGCTTCCGCAAAAGTCAGGGTGTGACACCTTTCTCCATCAATTAGGAATCTGATGCCGTCAGTAAACACATTCCTTAAATTATAGCCATTTGTTGAATGTTTTTTTTTTGTGTCTAATCCGCATATATATCACCATTGCCCATGATTTTCTTTACTGTATATCTCTTAAATATCAACATATACACGTGTGATTTAGTTTACGTATATTTTTCAATGCCGAGAATCTCGATCAGAGAGTAAAAAAGGCGTAAGGTTCACAATGGTGCAAAATTAAAATGGGACATACCATGCTAGGATTCGAGTTACAGGAACTAGGGCCAAACCAACCACCCAAGAATGGAATCGTCGAGTGAAAACACTTGACAACCGCCTAGAAGCAGCTTTTCTTACCAACAGAGCTTTCTCCATCAATTAGGAATCTGATGCCGTCACTAAACACATTCCTTAAATTGAAGCCATTGGTTGAGGGTTTTTTTTTGTGTCTAATCCGCATATATATCACCCTTGCCCTTGATTTTCTTGACTGTATATCTTTTAAATGTCAACATATACACGTGTGATTTAGTTTACGAAGATTTTTCAATGCCGAGAACCTCGATCAGAGAGTAAAAAAAGGCGTAAGGTTCACAATGGTGTAAAATTAAAATGTGATATACCGGGCTAGGATTCGAGTTACAGGAACAAGGGCCAAACCAATCACCCAAGAATGGAATCGTCGAGCGAAAACACTTGACAACCTCCTAGAAGCAGCTTTTCTTGCCACCAAACCTTTCTCCATCAATTAGGAATCTGATGCCGTCACTAAACACATTCCTTAAATTGTAGCCATTTGTTGAGTGTTTTTTTTTTTTTTTGTGTCTAATCCGCATATATATCACCATTACTCTTGATTTTCTTGACTGTATATCTCTTAAATATCAACATATACACGTGTGATTTAGTTTACGTAGATTTTTCAATGCCGGGAACCTCGATCAGAGAGTAAAAAAGGCGTAAGGTTCACAATGGTGTAAAATTAAAATGGGATATACCGGGCTAGGATTCGAGTTACAGGAACAAGGTCCAAACCAACCACCCAAGAATGGAATCGTCGAGCGAAAACACTTGACAACCTCCTAGAAGCAGCTTTTCTTACCACCAGACCTTTCTCCATCAATTAGGAATATGATGCCGTCACTAAACACATTCCTTAAGTTGTAGCCATTTGTTGAGTGTTTTTTTTTTGTGTCTAATCCGCATATATATCACCATTGCCCTTGATTTTCTTGACTGTATATCTCTTAAATGCCAACATATACACGTGTGATTTAGTTTACGAACATTTTTCAATGCCGAGAACCTCGATCGGAGAGTAAAAAAGGGGTAAGGTACCCAATAGTGTAAGATTAAAATGGGATATACCGCGCTAGGATTCGAGTTACAGGAACAAGGGCCAAACCAACCACCCAAGAATGGAATCGTCGAGCGAAAACACTTGACAACCTCCTAGAAGCAGCTTTTCTTACCACCAGACCTTTCTCCATCAATTAGGAATCTGATGCCGTCACTAAACACATTCCTTAAATTGTAGCCATTTGTTGAGTGTTTTTTTTTGTGTCTAATCCGCATATATATCACCATTGCCCTTGATTTTCTTGACTGTATATCTCTTAAATATCAACATATACACGTGTGATTTGTTTACGGAGATTTTTCAATGCCGAGAACCTCGATCAGAGAGTAAAAAAGGCGTCAGGTTCACAATGGTGTAAAATTAAAATGGGATATACCGGGCTAGGATTAGAGTTACAGAAACAAGGGCCAAACCAACCACCTAAGAATGGAATCGTCGAGCGAAAACACTTGACAACCTCCTAGAAGCAGTTATTCTTACTACCAGACCATTCTTCATCAATTAGGAATCTGATGCCGTCAGTAAACACATTCCTTAAATTATAGCCATTTGTTGAATGTTTTTTTTTGTGTCTAATCCGCATAAATATCACCATTGCCCATGATTTTCTTTACTGTATATCTCTTAAATATCAACATATACACGTGTGATTTAGTTTACGTAGATTTTTCAATGCTGAGAACCTCGATCAGAGAGTAAAAAAGGCGTAAGGTTCACAATGGTGTAAAATTAAAATGGGATATACCGGGCTAGGATTCGGGTTACAGGAACAAGGGCCAAACCAACCACCCAAGAATGGAATCGTCGAGCGAAAACACTTGACAACCTCCTAGAAGCAGCGTTTCTTGCCACCAGACCTTTCTCCATCAATTAGGAATCTGATGCCGTCACTAAACACATTCCTTAAATTGTAGCCATTTGTTGAGTGTTTTTTTTTTGTGTCTAATCCGCATATATATCACCATTAATCTTGATTTTCTTGACTGTATATCTCTTAAAT
The DNA here is from genome assembly GCA_030545235.1 of Helianthus tuberosus. Classification (NCBI taxonomy): domain Eukaryota; kingdom Viridiplantae; phylum Streptophyta; class Magnoliopsida; order Asterales; family Asteraceae; genus Helianthus; species Helianthus tuberosus. The sequence goes on along the minus strand of CM060446.1, from coordinate 17,909,386 downwards.
ATCAACATATACACGTGTGATTTAGTTTACGAAGATTTTTCAATGCCAGGAACCTCGATCAGAGAGTAAAAAAGGCGTAAGGTTCACAATGGTGTAAAATTAAAATGGGATATACCGGGCTAGGATTCGAGTTACAGGAACAAGGTCCAAACCAACCACCCAAGAATGGAATCGTCGAGCGAAAACACTTGACAACCTCCTAGAAGCAGGTTTTCTTACCCCCAGACCTTTCTCCATCAATTAGGAATCTGATGCCGTCACAAAACACATTCCTTAAATTGTAGCAATTTGTTGAGTGTTTTTTTTGGTGTCTAATCCGCATATATATCACCATTCCCCTTGATTTTCTTGACTGTATATCTCTTAAATGCCAACATATACACGTGTGATTTAGTCTACGAAGATTTTTCAATGCCGAGAACCTCGATCAGAGAGTAAAAAAGGGGTAAGGTTCACAATGGTGTAAGATTAAAATGGAATATACCGGGCTAGGATTCGAGTTACAGGAACAAGGGCCAAACCAACCACCCAAGAATGGAATCATCGAGCGAAAACACTTGACAACCTCCTAGAAGCAGGTTTTCTTACCACCAGACCTTTCTCCATCAATTAGGAATCTGATGCCGTCACTAAACACATTCCTTAAATTGTAGCCATTTGTTGAGTGTTTTTTTTTTTTGTGTCTAATCCGCATATATATCACCGTTGCCCTTGATTTTCTTGACTATATATCTCTTAAATGCCAACATATACACGTCTGATTTAGTTTACGAACATTTTTCAATGCCGAGAACCTCGATCGGAGAGTAAAAAAGGGGTAAGGTTCACAATAGTGAAAGATTAAAATGGAATATACCGGGCTAGGATTCGAGTTACAGGAACAAGGGCCAAACCAACCACCCAAGAATGGAATCGTCGAGCGAAAACACTTGACAACCTCCTAGAAGCAGCTTTTCTTACCACCAGACCTTTCTCCACCAATTAGGAATCTGATGCCGTCACTAAACACATTCCTTAAATTGTAGCCATTTGTTGAGTGTTTTTTTTTTTGTGTCTAATCCGCATATATATCACCATTGCCCTTGATTTTCTTGACTGTATAACTCTTAAATATCAACATATACACGTGTGATTTAGTTTACGGAGATTTTTCAATGCCGAGAACCTCGATCAGAGAGTAAAAAATGCGTAAGGTTCACAATGGTGTAAAATTAAAATGGGATATACCGGGCTAGGATTCGAGTTACAGGAACAAGGGCCAAACCAACCACCCAAGAATGGAATCGTTGAGTGAAAACACTTAACAACCTCCTAGAAGCAGCTTTTCTTGCCACCAGACCTTTCTCCATCAATTAGGAATCTGATGCCGTCACTAAACACATTCCTTAAATTGTAGCCATTTGTTGAGTGTTTTTTTTTGGTGTCTAATCCACATATATATCACCATTGCCCTTGATTTTCTTGACTGTATATCTCTTAAATGTCAACATATACACGTGTGATTTAGTTTACGAAGATTTTTCATGCCGAAAACCTCGATCAGAGAGTAAAAAAGGCGTAAGGTTCACAATGGTGTAAGATTAAAATGGGATATACCAGGCTAGGATTCGAGTTACAGTAACAAGGGCTAAACCAACCACCCAAGAATGGAATCGTCGAGCGAAAACACATGACAACCTCCTAGAAGCAGCTTTTCTTACCACCAGATCTTTCTCCATCAATTAGGAATCTGATGCCGTCACTAAACACATTCCTTAAATTGTAGCCATTTGTTAAGTGTTTTTTTGGTGTCTAATCCGCATATATATCACCATTGCCCATGATTTTCATGACTGTATATCTCTTAAATATCAACATATACACGTGTGATTTAGTTTACGAAGATTTTTCAATGCCGAGAACCTCGATCAGAGAGTAAAAAAGGCATAAGCTTCATAATGGTGTAAAATTAAAATGTGATATACCGGGCTAGGATTCGAGTTACAGGAACAAGGGCCAAACCAACCACCCAAGAATGGAATCGTCGAGCGAAAACACTTAACAACCTCCTAGAAGCAGCTTTTCTTGCCACCAGACCTTTCTCCATCAATTAGGAATCTGATGCCGTCACTAAACACATTCCTTAAATTGTAGCCATTTGTTGAGTGTTTTTTTTTGGTGTCTAATCCGCATATATATCACCATTGCCCTTGATTTTCTTGACTGTATTTCTCTTAAATGTCAACATATACACGTGTGATTTAGTTTACGAATATTTTTCAATGCCGAGAAACTCGATCAGAGAGTAAAACAGGCTTATGGTTCACAATGGTGTAAAATTAAAATGTGATATACCGGGCTAGGATTCGAGTTACAGGAACAAGGGCCAAACCAACAAGCTAATAATGGAATCGTCGAGCGAAAACACTTGACAACCTCCTATAAGCAGCTTTTCTTGCCACCAGACCTTTCTCCATCAATTAGGAATCTGATGCCGTCACTAAACACATTCCTTAAATTGTAGCCATTTGTTGAGTGATTTTTTTTTGTGTCTAATCCACATATATATCACCATTGCCCTTGATTTTCTTGACTGTATATCTCTTAAATGTCAACATATACACGTGTGATTTAGTTTACGAAGATTTTTAAATGCCGAAAACCTCGATCAGAGAGTAAAAAGGAGTAAGGTTCACAATGGTGTAAGATTAAAATGGGATATACCGGGCTACGATTCGAGTTACAGGAACAAGGGCCAAACCAACCACCCAAGAATGGAATCGTTGAGTGAAAACACTTAACAACCTCCTAGAAGCAGCTTTTCTTGCCACCAGACCTTTCTCCATCAATTAGGAATCTGATGCCGTCACTAAACACATTCCTTAAATTGTAGCCATTTGTTGAGTGTTTTTTTTTTTGGTGTCTAATCCACATATATATCACCATTGCCCTTGATTTTCTTGACTGTATATCTCTTAAATGTCAACATATACACGTGTGATTTAGTTTACGAAGATTTTTCAATGCCGAAAACCTCGATCAGAGAGTAAAAAAGGCGTAAGGTTCACAATGGTGTAAGATTAAAATGGGATATACCAGGCTAGGATTCGAGTTACAGTAACAAGGGCTAAACCATCCACCCAAGAATGGAATCGTCGAGGGAAAACACATGACAACCTCCTAGAAGCAGCTTTTCTTACCACCAGACCTTTCTCCATCAATTAGGAATCTGATGCCGTCACTAAACACATTCCTTAAATTGTAGCCATTTGTTAAGTGTTTTTTTGGTGTCTAATCCGCATATATATCACCATTGCCCATGATTTTCTTGACTGTATATCTCTTAAATATCAACATATACACGTGTGATTTAGTTTACGAAGATTTTTCAATGCCGAGAACCTCGATCAGAGAGTAAAAAAGGCATAAGCTTCATAATGGTGTAAAATTAAAATGTGATATACCGGGCTAGGATTCGAGTTACAGGAACAAGGGCCAAACCAACCACCCAAGAATGGAATCGTCGAGCGAAAACACTTAACAACCTCCTAGAAGCAGCTTTTCTTGCCACCAGACCTTTCTCCATCAATTAGGAATCTGATGCCGTCACTAAACACATTCCTTAAATTGTAGCCATTTGTTGAGTGTTTTTTTTTGGTGTCTAATCCGCATATATATCACCATTGCCCTTGATTTTCTTGACTGTATATCTCTTAAATGTCAACATATACACGTGTGATTTAGTTTACGAATATTTTTCAATGCCGAGAAACTCGATCAGAGAGTAAAAAAGGCTTAAGGTTCACAATGGTGTAAAATTAAAATGTGATATACCGGGCTAGGATTCGAGTTACAGGAACAAGGGCCAAACCAACAAGCTGAGAATGGAATCGTCGAGCGAAAACACTTGACAACCTCCTATAAGCAGCTTTTCTTGCCACCAGACCTTTCTCCATCAATTAGGAATCTGATGCCGTCACTAAACACATTCCTTAAATTGTAGCCATTTGTTGAGTGATTTTTTTTTTGTGTCTAATCCGCATATATATCACCATTGCCCTTGATTTTCTTGACTGTATATCTCTTAACTGTCAACATATACACGTGTGATTTAGTTTACGAAGATTTTTCAATGCCGAAAACCTCGATCAGAGAGTAAAAAGGCGTAAGGTTCACAATGGTGTAAGATTAAAATGGGATATACCGGGCTACGATTCGAGTTACAGGAACAAGGGCCAAACCAACCACCCAAGAATGGAATCGTTGAGTGAAATCACTTAACAACCTCCTAGAAGCAGCTTTTCTTGCCACCAGACCTTTCTCCATCAATTAGGAATCTGATGCCGTCACTAAACACATTCCTTAAATTGTAGCCATTTGTTGAGTGTTTTTTTTTTGGTGTCTAATCCGCATATATATCACCATTGCCCTTGATTTTCTTGACTGTATTTCTCTTAAATGCCAACATATACACGTGTGATTTAGTTTACGAAGATTTTTCAATGCCGAGAAACTCGATCAGAGAGTAAAACAGGCTTAAGGTTCACAATGGTGTAAAATTAAAATGTGATATACCGGGCTAGGATTCGAGTTACAGGAACAAGGGCCAAACCAACAAGCTAATAATGGAATCGTCGAGCGAAAACACTTGACAACCTCCTATAAGCAGCTTTTCTTGCCACCAGACCTTTCTCCATCAATTAGGAATCTGATGCCGTCACTAAACACATTCCTTAAATTGTAGCCATTTGTTGAGTGATTTTTTTTTTGTGTCTAATCCGCATATATATCACCATTGCCCTTGATTTTCTTGACTGTATATCTCTTAAATGTCAACATATACACGTGTGATTTAGTTTACGAAGATTTTTCAATGCCGAAAACCTCGATCAGAGAGTAAAAAGGCGTAAGGTTCACAATGGTGTAAGATTAAAATGGGATATACCGGGCTACGATTCGAGTTACAGGAACAAGGGCCAAACCAACCACCCAAGAATGGAATCGTTGAGTGAAAACACTTAACAACCTCCTAGAAGCAGCTTTTCTTGCCACCAGACCTTTCTCCATCAATTAGGAATCTGATGCCGTCACTAAACACATTCCTTAAATTGTAGCCATTTGTTGAGTGTTTTTTTTTTTTGGTGTCTAATCCACATATATATCACCATTGCCCTTGATTTTCTTGACTGTATATCTCTTAAATGTCAACATATACACGTGTGATTTAGTTTACGAAGATTTTTCAATGCCGAAAACCTCGATCAGAGAGTAAAAAAGGCGTAAGGTTCACAATGGTGTAAGATTAAAATGGGATATACCAGGCTAGGATTCGAGTTACAGTAACAAGGGCTAAACCAACCACCCAAGAATGGAATCGTCGAGCGAAAACACATGACAACCTCCTAGAAGCAGCTTTTCTTACCACCAGACCTTTCTCCATCAATTAGGAATCTGATGCCGTCACTAAACACATTCCTTAAATTGTAGCCATTTGTTAAGTGTTTTTTTGGTGTCTAATCCGCATATATATCACCATTGCCCATGATTTTCTTGACTGTATATCTCTTAAATATCAACATATACACGTGTGATTTAGTTTACGAAGATTTTTCAATGCCGAGAACCTCGATCAGAGAGTAAAAAAGGCATAAGCGTCATAATGGTGTAAAATTAAAATGGGATATACCGGGCTAGGATTCGAGTTACAGGAACAAGGGCCAAACCAACCACCCAAGAATGGAATCGTCGAGCGAAAACACTTAACAACCTCCTAGAAGCAGCTTTTCTTGCCACCAGACCTTTCTCCATCAATTAGGAATCTGATGCCGTCACTAAACACATTCCTTAAATTGTAGCCATTTGTTGAGTGTTTTTTTTTGGTGTCTAATCCGCATATATATCACCATTGCCCTTGATTTTCTTGACTGTATATCTCTTAAATGTCAACATATACACGTGTGATTTAGTTTACGAATATTTTTCAATGCCGAGAAACTCGATCAGAGAGTAAAAGAGGCTTAAGGTTCACAATGGTGTAAAATTAAAATGTGATATACCGGGCTAGGATTCGAGTTACAGGAACAAGGGCCAAACCAACAAGCTGAGAATGGAATCGTCGAGCGAAAACACTTGACAACCTCCTATAAGCAGCTTTTCTAGCCACCAGACCTTTCTCCATCAATTAGGAATCTGATGCCGTCACTAAACACATTTCTTAAATTGTAGCCATTTGTTGAGTGTTTTTTTTTTTGGTGTCTAATCCGCATATATAACTCCATTGCCCTTGATTTTCTTGACTGTATATCTCTTAAATGTCAAAATATACACGTGTGATTTAGTTTACGAAGATTTTTCAATGCCGAAAACCTCGATTAGAGAGTAAAAAAGGCGTAAGGTTCACAATGGTGTAAAATTAAAATGGGATATACCGGGCTAGGATTCGAGTTACAGGAACAAGTGCCAAACCAACCACCCAAGAATGGAATCGTCGAGCGAAAACACATGACAACCTCCTAGAAGCAGCTTTTCTTACCACCAGACCTTTCTCCATCAATTAGGAATCTGATGCCGTCACTAAACACATTCCTTAAATTGTAGCCATTTGTTAAGTGTTTTTTTGGTGTCTAATCCGCATATATATCACCATTGCCCATGATTTTCTTGACTGTATATCTCTTAAATATCAACATATACACGTGTGATTTAGTTTACGAAGATTTTTCAATGCCGAGAACCTCGATCAGAGAGTAAAAAAGGCATAAGCGTCATAATGGTGTAAAATTAAAATGGGATATACCGTGCTAGGATTCGAGTTACAGGAACAAGGGCCAAACCAACCACCCAAGAATGGAATCGTCGAGCGAAAACACTTAACAACCTCCTAGAAGCAGCTTTTCTTGCCACCAGACCTTTCTCCATCAATTAGGAATCTGATGCCGTCACTAAACACATTCCTTAAATTGTAGCCATTTGTTGAGTGTTTTTTTTTGGTGTCTAATCCGCATATATATCACCATTGCCCTTGATTTTCTTGACTGTATTTCTCTTAAATGTCAACATATACACGTGTGATTTAGTTTACGAAGATTTTTCAATGCCGAGAAACTCGATCAGAGAGTAAAACAGGCTTAAGGTTCACAATGGTGTAAAATTAAAATGTGATATACCGGGCTAGGATTCGAGTTACAGGAACAAGGGCCAAACCAACAAGCTAATAATGGAATCGTCGAGCGAAAACACTTGACAACCTCCTATAAGCAGCTTTTCTTGCCACCAGACCTTTCTCCATCAATTAGGAATCTGATGCCGTCACTAAACACATTCCTTAAATTGTAGCCATTTGTTGAGTGATTTTTTTTTTGTGTCTAATCCGCATATATATCACCATTGCCCTTGATTTTCTTGACTGTATATCTCTTAAATGTCAACATATACACGTGTGATTTAGTTTACGAAGATTTTTCAATGCCGAAAACCTCGATCAGAGAGTAAAAAAGGCGTAAGGTTCACAATGGTGTAAGATTAAAATGGGATATACCAGGCTAGGATTCGAGTTACAGTAACAAGGGCTAAACCAACCACCCAAGAATGGAATCGTCGAGCGAAAACACATGACAACCTCCTAGAAGCAGCTTTTCTTACCACCAGACCTTTCTCCATCAATTAGGAATCTGATGCCGTCACTAAACACATTCCTTAAATTGTAGCCATTTGTTAAGTGTTTTTTTGGTGTCTAATCCGCATATATATCACCATTGCCCATGATTTTCTTGACTGTATATCTCTTAAATATCAACATATACACGTGTGATTTAGTTTACGAAGATTTTTCAATGCCGAGAACCTCGATCAGATAGTAAAAAAGGCATAAGCGTCATAATGGTGTAAAATTAAAATGGGATATACCGGGCTAGGATTCGAGTTACAGGAACAAGGGCCAAACCAACCACCCAAGAATGGAATCGTCGAGCGAAAAGACTTAACAACCTCCTAGAAGCAGTTTTTCTTGCCACCAGACCTTTCTCCATCAATTAGGAATCTGATGCCGTCCCTAAACACATTCCTTAAATTGTAGCCATTTGTTGAGTGTTTTTTTTTTTGTGTCTAATCCGCATATATATCACCATTGCCCTTGATTTTCTTGACTGTATATCTCTTAAATGTCAACATATACACGTGTGATTTAGTTTACGAATATTTTTCAATGCCGAGAAACTCGATCAGAGAGTAAAAAAGGCTTAAGGTTCACAATGGTGTAAAATTAAAATGTGATATACCGGGCTAGGATTCGAGTTACAGGAACAAGGGCCAAACCAACAAGCGGAGAATGGAATCGTCGAGCGAAAACACTTGACAACCTCCTATAAGCAGCTTTTCTTGCCACCAGACCTTTCTCCATCAATTAGGAATCTGATGCCGTCACTAAACACATTTCTTAAATTGTAGCCATTTGTTGAGTGTTTTTTTTTTTTGGTGTCTAATCCGCATATATAACTCCATTGCCCTTGATTTTCTTGACTGTATATCTCTTAAATGTCAAAATATACACGTGTGATTTAGTTTACGAGGATTTTTCAATGCCGAAAACCTCGATTAGAGAGTAAAAAAGGCGTAAGGTTCACAATGGTGTAAAATTAAAATGGGATATACCGGGCTAGGATTCGAGTTACAGGAACAAGTGCCAAACCAACCACCCAAGAATGGAATCGTCGAGCGAAAACACATGACAACCTCCTAGAAGCAGCTTTTCTTACCACCAGACCTTTCTCCATCAATTAGGAATCTGATGCCGTCACTAAACACATTCCTTAAATTGTAGCCATTTGTTAAGTGTTTTTTTGGTGTCTAATCCGCATATATATCACCATTGCCCATGATTTTCTTGACTGTATATCTCTTAAATATCAACATATACACGTGTGATTTAGTTTACGAAGATTTTTCAATGCCGAGAACCTCGATCAGAGAGTAAAAAAGGCATAAGCGTCATAATGGTGTAAAATTAAAATGGGATATACCGGGCTAGGATTCGAGTTACAGGAACAAGGGCCAAACCAACCACCCAAGAATGGAATCGTCGAGCGAAAACACTTAACAACCTCCTAGAAGCAGCTTTTCTTGCCACCAGACCTTTCTCCATCAATTAGGAATCTGATGCCGTCACTAAACACATTCCTTAAATTGTAGCCATTTGTTGAGTGTTTTTTTTTGGTGTCTAATCCGCATATATATCACCATTGCCCTTGATTTTCTTGACTGTATATCTCTTAAATGTCAACATATACACGTGTGATTTAGTTTACGAAGATTTTTCAATGCCGTGAACCTCGATCAGAGAGTAAAAAAGGCGTAAGGTTCACAATGGTGTAAAATTAAAATGGGATATACCGGGCTAGGATTCGAGTTACAGGAACAAGGGCCAAACTAACCACCCAAGAATGGAATCGCCGATCGAAAACATTTGACAACCTCCTAGAAGCAGCCTTTCTTGCCACCAGACCTTTCTCAATCAATTAGGAATCTGATGCCGTCACTAAACACATTCTTTAAATTGTAGCCATTTGTTGAGTGTTTTTTTTGGTGTCTAATCCGCATATATATCACCATTGCCCTTGATTTTCTTGACTGTATATCTCTTAAATGTCAAAATATACACGTGTGATTTAGTTTACGAAGATTTTTCAATGCCGAAAACCTCGATTAGAGAGTAAAAAAGGCGTAAGGTTCACAATGGTGTAAAATTAAAATGGGATATACCGGGCTAGGATTCGAGTTACAGGAACAAGTGCCAAACCAACCACCCAAGAATGGAATCGTCGAGCGAAAACACTTGACAACCTCCTAGAAGCAGCTTTTCTTACCACCAGACCTTTCTCCATCAATTAGGAATCTGATGCCGTCACTAAACACGTTCCTTAAATTGTAGCCATTTGTTGAGTGTTTTTTTTGTCTAATCCGCATATATATCACCATTGCCCTTGATTTTCTTGACTGTATAACTCTTAAATATCAACATATACACGTGTGATTTAGTTTACGAACATTTTTCAATGCCGAGAACCTCGATTAGAGAGTAAAAAAGGCGTAAGGTTCACAATGGTGTAAAATTAAAATGTGATATACCGGGGTAGGATTCGAGTTACAGGAACAAGGGCCAATCCAACCACCCAAGAATGGAATCGTCGAGCGAAAACACTTGACAAACTCCTAGAATCAGCTTTTCTTGCCACCAGACCTTTCTCCATCAATTAGGAATATGATGCCGTCACTAAACACATTCCTTAAATTGTAGCCATTTGTTGAGTGTTTTTTTTTTGGTGTCTAATCCGCATATATATCACCATTGCCCTTGATTTTCTTGACTGTATATCTCTTAAATATCAACATATACACGTGTGATTTTGTTTACGAAGATTTTTCAATACCGAGAACCTCGATCAGAGAGAAAAAAAGGCATAAGGTTCACAATGGTTTAAGATTAATATGGGATATACCGGGCTAGGATTCGAGTTAGAGGAACAAGGGCCAAACCAACCACCCAAGAATGGAATCGTCGAGTGAAAACACTTGACAACCTCCTAGAAGCAGCTTTTTTACCACCAGACCTTTCTCCATCAATTAGGAATCTGATGCCGTTACTAAACACATTACTTAAATTGTAGCCATTTGTTGAGTGTTTTTTTTGGTGTCTAATCCGCATATATATCACCATTGCCCTTGATTTTCTTGACTGTATATCTCTTAAATATCAACATATACACGTGTGATTTAGTTTACAAAGATTTTTCAACGCCGAGAACCTCTATCAGAGAGTAAAAAAGGCGTAAGGTTCACAATGGTGTAAAATTAAAATGGGATATACCGGGCTAGGATTCGAGTTAAAGGAACAAGGGCCAAACCAACCACCCAAGAATGGAATCGTCGAGCGAAAACACTTGACAACCACCTAGAAGCAGCTTTTCTTGCCACCAGACCTTTCTCCATCAATTAGGAATCTGATGCCATCACTAAACACATTCCTTAAATTGTATCCATTTGTTGAGTGTTTTTTTTTGGTGTCTAATACGCATATATATCACCATTGCCCTTTATTTTCTTGACTGTATCTCTCTTAAATGTCAACATATACACGTGTGATTTAGTTTACGAAGATTTTTCAATGCCGAGAACCTCGATCAGAGAGTAAAAAAGGCGTAAGGTTCACAATGGTGTAAAATTAAAATGGGATATACCGGGCTAGGATCCGAGTTACAGGAACAAGAGACAAACCAACCACCCAAGAATGGAATCGTCGAGCGAAAACACTACTCAACCTCCAAGAAGCAGCTTTTCTTGCCACCAGACCTTTCTCCATCAATTAGGAATCTGATGCCGTCACTAAACACATTACTTAAATTGTAGCCATTTGTTGAGTGTTTTTTTTGGTGTCTAATCCGCATATATATCACCATTGCCCTTGATTTTCTTGACTGTATATCTCTTAAATGTCACCATATACACGTGTGATTTAGTTTACGAAGATTTTTCAATGCCGAGAACCTCTATCAGAGAGTAAAAAAGGCGTAAGGTTCACAATGGTGTAAAATTAAAATGGGATATACCGGGCTAGGATTCGAGTTACAGGAAAAAGGGCCAAACTAACCACCCAAGAATATAATCGTCGAGCGAAAACACTTGACAACCTCCTAGAAGCAGCTTTTCTTGCCCCAGACATTTCTCCATCAATTAGGAATCTGAGGCCGTCACTAAACACATTCCTTAAATTGTAGCCATTTATTGTTTGTTTTTTTTTTTGTGTCTAATCCGCATATATACCACCATTGCCCTTGATTTTCTTGACTGAATATCTCTTAAATGTCAACATATACACGTGTGATTTAGTTTACAAAGATTTTTCAATGCCCAGAACCTCGATCAGAGAGTAAAAAAGGCGTAAGGTTCATAATGGTGTAAGATTAAAATGGGATATACCGGGCTAGGATTAGAGTTACAGGAACAAGGGCCAAACGAAACACCCAAGAATGGAATCGTCGAGCGAAAACACTTGACAACCTCCTAGAAGTAGCTTTTCTTGCCACCAGACCTTTCTCCATCAATTAGGAATCTGATGCCGTCACTAAACACATTCCTTAAATTGTAGCCATTTGTTGAGTGTTTTTTTTGTGTCTAATCCGCATATATATCACCATTGCCCTTGATTTTCTTGACTGTATATCTCTTAAATGTCAATATATACACGTGTGATTTAGTTTACGAAGATTTTTCAATGCCGAGAACCTGGATCAGAGAGTAAAAAAGGCTTAAGGTTCACAATGGTGTAAAATTAAAATGGGATATATCGGGCTAGGATTCGAGTTGCAGGAACAAGGGCCAAACCAACAAGCTAAGAATGGAATCGTCGAGCGAAAACACATGACAACCTCCTAGAAGCAGCTTTTCTTGCCACCAGACCTTTCTCCATCAATTAGGAATCTGATGCCGTCACTAAACACATTCCTTAAATTGTAACCATTTGTTGAGTGTTTTTTTTGGTGTCTAATCCGCATATATATCACCATTGCCTTGGATTTTCATGACTGTATATCTCTTAAATGTCACCATATACACGTGTGATTTAGTTTACGAAGATTTTTCAATGCCGCGAACCTTGATCAGAGAGTAAAAAAGGATTAAGGTTCACAATGGTGTAAAATTAAAATGGGATATACCGGGCTAGGATTCGAGTTACAGGAACAAGGGCCAAACCAACAAGCTAAGAATGGAATCGTCGAGCGAAAACACATGACAGCCTCCTAGAAGCAGCTTTTCTTGCCACCAGACCTTTCTCCATCAATTAGGAATCTGATGCCGTCACTAAACACATTCCTTAAATTGTAGCCATTTGTTGAGTGTTTTTTTTTTTGGTGTCTAATACGCATATATATCACCATTGCCCTTGATTTTCTTGACTGTATATCTCTTAAATGTCAACATATACACGTGTGATTTAGTTTACGAAGATTTTTCAATGCCGAGAACCTCGATCAGAGAGTAAAAAAGGCTTAAGGTTCACAATGGTGTAAAATTAAATGGGATATACCGGGCTAGGATTCGAGTTACAGGAACAAGGGCCAAACCAACAAGCTAAGAATGGAATTCGTCGAGCGAAAACACTTGACAACCTCCTAGAAGCAGCTTTTCTTGCCACCAGACCTTTCTCCATCAATTAGGAATCTGATGCCGTCACTAAACACATTCCTTAAATTGTAGCCATTTGTTGAGTGTTTTTTTTTGGTGTCTAATCCGCATATATATCACTATTGCCCTTGATTTTCTTGACTGTATATCTCTTAAATGTCAACATATACACGTGTGATTTAGTTTACGAAGATTTTTCAATGCCGAGAACCTCGATCAGAGAGTAAAAAAGGAGTAAGGTTCACAATGGTGTAAAATTAAAATGGGATATACCGGGCTAGGATTCAAGTTACAGGAACAAGAGACAAACCAACCACCCAAGAATGGAATCGTCGAGCGAAAACACTTCTCAACCTCCAAGAAGCAGCTTTTCTTGCCACCAGACCTTTCTCCATCAATTAGGAATCTGATGCCGTCACTAAACACATTACTTAAATTGTAGCCATTTGTTGAGTGTTTTTTTTGGTGTCTAATCCGCATATATATCACCATTGCCCTTGATTTTCTTGACTGTATATCTCTTAAATGTCACCATATACACGTGTGATTTAGTTTACGAAGATTTTTCAATGCCGAGAACCTCTATCAGAGAGTAAAAAAGGCGTAAGGTTTACAATGGTGTAAAATTAAAATGGGATATACCGGGCTAGGATTCGAGTTACAGGAAAAAGGGCCAAACTAACCACCCAAGAATATAATCGTCGAGCGAAAACACTTGACAACCTCCTAGAAGCAGCTTTTCTTACCCCAGACATTTCTCCATCAATTAGGAATCTGAGGCCGTCACTAAACACATTCCTTAAATTGTAGCCATTTGTTGTTTGTTTGTTTTTTTGTGTCTAATCCGCATATATACCACCATTGCCCTTGATTTTCTTGACTGAATATCTCTTAAATGTCAACATATACACGTGTGATTTAGTTTACAAAGATTTTTCAATGCCCAGAACCTCGATCAGAGAGTAAAAAAGGCGTAAGGTTCATAATGGTGTAAGATTAAAATGGGATATACCGGGCTAGGATTAGAGTTACAGGAACAAGGGCCAAACGAAACACCCAAGAATGGAATCGTCGAGCGAAAACACTTGACAACCTCCTAGAAGTAGCTTTTCTTGCCACCAGACCTTTCTCCATCAATTAGGAATCTGATGCCGTCACTAAACACATTCCTTAAATTGTAGCCATTTGTTGAGTGTTTTTTTTTGTGTCTAATCCGCATATATATCACCATTGCCCTTGATTTTCTTGACTGTATATCTCTTAAATGTCAATATATACACGTGTGATTTAGTTTACGAAGATTTTTCAATGCCGAGAACCTCGATCAGAGAGTAAAAAAGGCTTAAGGTTCACAATGGTGTAAAATTAAAATGGGATATACCGGGCTAGGATTCGAGTTACAGGAACAAGGGCCAAACCAACAAGCTAAGAATGGAATCGTCGAGCGAAAACACATGACAGCCTCCTAGAAGCATCTTTTCTTGCCACCAGACCTTTCTCCATCAATTAGGAATCTGATGCCGTCACTAAACACATTCCTTAAATTGTAGCCATTTGTTGAGTGTTTTTTTTTTGGTGTCTAATACGCATATATATCACCATTGCCCTTGATTTTCTTGACTGTATATCTCTTAAATGTCAACATATACACGTGTGATTTAGTTTACGAAGATTTTTCAATGCCGAGAACCTCGATCAGAGAGTAAAAAAGGCTTAAGGTTCACAATGGTGTAAAATTAAATGGGATATACCGGGCTAGGATTCGAGTTACAGGAACAAGGGCCAAACCAACAAGCTAAGAATGGAATTCGTCGAGCGAAAACACTTGACAACCTCCTAGAAGCAGCTTTTCTTGCCACCAGACCTTTCTCCATCAATTAGGAATCTGATGCCGTCACTAAACACATTCCTTAAATTGTAGCCATTTGTTGAGTGTTTTTTTTTTGGTGTCTAATCCGCATATATATCACTATTGCCCTTGATTTTCTTGACTGTATATCTCTTAAATGTCAACATATACACGTGTGATTTAGTTTACGAAGATTTTTCAATGCCGAGAACCTCGATCAGAGAGTAAAAAAGGAGTAAGGTTCACAATGGTGTAAAATTAAAATGGGATATACCGGGCTAGGATTCGAGTTACAGGAACAAGAGACAAACCAACCACCCAAGAATGGAATCGTCGAGCGAAAACACTTCTCAACCTCCAAGAAGCAGCTTTTCTTGCCACCAGACCTTTCTCCATCAATTAGGAATCTGATGCCGTCACTAAACACATTACTTAAATTGTAGCCATTTGTTGAGTGTTTTTTTTGGTGTCTAATCCGCATATATATCACCATTGCCCTTGATTTTCTTGACTGTATATCTCTTAAATGTCACCATATACACGTGTGATTTAGTTTACGAAGATTTTTCAATGCCGAGAACCTCTATCAGAGAGTAAAAAAGGCGTAAGGTTCACAATGGTGTAAAATTAAAATGGGATATACCGGGCTAGGATTCGAGTTACAGGAAAAAGGGCCAAACTAACCACCCAAGAATATAATCGTCGAGCGAAAACACTTGACAACCTCCTAGAAGCAGCTTTTCTTACCCCAGACATTTCTCCATCAATTAGGAATCTGAGGCCGTCACTAAACACATTCCTTAAATTGTAGCCATTTGTTGTTTGTTTGTTTTTTTGTGTCTAATCCGCATATATACCACCATTGCCCTTGATTTTCTTGACTGAATATCTCTTAAATGTCAACATATACACGTGTGATTTAGTTTACAAAGATTTTTCAATGCCCAGAACCTCGATCAGAGAGTAAAAAAGGCGTAAGGTTCATAATGGTGTAAGATTAAAATGGGATATACCGGGCTAGGATTAGAGTTACAGGAACAAGGGCCAAACGAAACACCCAAGAATGGAATCGTCGAGCGAAAACACTTGACAACCTCCTAGAAGTAGCTTTTCTTGCCACCAGACCTTTCTCCATCAATTAGGAATCTGATGCCGTCACTAAACACATTCCTTAAATTGTAGCCATTTGTTGAGTGTTTTTTTTTTTGTGTCTAATCCGCATATATATCACCATTGCCCTTGATTTTCTTGACTGTATATCTCTTAAATGTCAATATATACACGTATGATTTAGTTTACGAAGATTTTTCAATGCCGAGAACCTCGATCAGAGAGTAAAAAAGGCTTAAGGTTCACAATGGTGTAAAATTAAAATGGGATATACCGGGCTAGTTTTCGAGTTACAGGAACAAGGGCCAAACCAACAAGCTAAGAATGGAATCGTCGAGCGAAAACACATGACAGCCTCCTAGAAGCAGCTTTTCTTGCCACCAGACCTTTCTCCATCAATTAGGAATCTGATGCCGTCACTAAACACATTCCTTAAATTGTAGCCATTTGTTGAGTGTTTTTTTTGGTGTCTAATCCGCATATATATCACCATTGCCTTGGATTTTCATGACTGTATATCTCTTAAATGTCACCATATACACGTGTGATTTAGTTTACGAAGATTTTTCAATGCCGCGAACCTTGATCAGAGAGTAAAAAAGGATTAAGGTTCACAATGGTGTAAAATTAAAATGGGATATACCGGGCTAGGATTCGAGTTACAGGAACAAGGGCCAAACCAACAAGCTAAGAATGGAATCGTCGAGCGAAAACACATGACAGCCTCCTAGAAGCAGCTTTTCTTGCCACCAGACCTTTCTCCATCAATTAGGAATCTGATGCCGTCACTAAACACATTCCTTAAATTGTAGCCATTTGTTGAGTGTTTTTTTTTTGGTGTCTAATACGCATATATATCACCATTGCCCTTGATTTTCTTGACTGTATATCTCTTAAATGTCAACATATACACGTGTGATTTAGTTTACGAAGATTTTTCAATGCCGAGAACCTCGATCAGAGAGTAAAAAAGGCTTAAGGTTCACAATGGTGTAAAATTAAATGGGATATACCGGGCTAGGATTCGAGTTACAGGAACAAGGGCCAAACCAACAAGCTAAGAATGGAATTCGTCGAGCGAAAACACTTGACAACCTCCTAGAAGCAGCTTTTCTTGCCACCAGACCTTTCTCCATCAATTAGGAATCTGATGCCGTCACTAAACACATTCCTTAAATTGTAGCCATTTGTTGAGTGTTTTTTTTTTGGTGTCTAATCCGCATATATATCACTATTGCCCTTGATTTTCTTGACTGTATATCTCTTAAATGTCAACATATACACGTGTGATTTAGTTTACGAAGATTTTTCAATGCCGAGAACCTCGATCAGAGAGTAAAAAAGGAGTAAGGTTCACAATGGTGTAAAATTAAAATGGGATATACCGGGCTAGGATTCGAGTTACAGGAACAAGAGACAAACCAACCACCCAAGAATGGAATCGTCGAGCGAAAACACTTCTCAACCTCCAAGAAGCAGCTTTTCTTGCCACCAGACCTTTCTCCATCAATTAGGAATCTGATGCCGTCACTAAACACATTACTTAAATTGTAGCCATTTGTTGAGTGTTTTTTTTGGTGTCTAATCCGCATATATATCACCATTGCCCTTGATTTTCTTGAATGTATATCTCTTAAATGTCACCATATACACGTGTGATTTAGTTTACGAAGATTTTTCAATGCCGAGAACCTCTATCAGAGAGTAAAAAAGGCGTAAGGTTCACAATGGTGTAAAATTAAAATGGGATATACCGGGCTAGGATTCGAGTTACAGGAAAAAGGGCCAAACTAACCACCCAAGAATATAATCGTCGAGCGAAAACACTTGACAACCTCCTAGAAGCAGCTTTTCTTACCCCAGACATTTCTCCATCAATTAGGAATCTGAGGCCGTCACTAAACACATTCCTTAAATTGTAGCCAATTGTTGTTTGTTTATTTTTTTGTGTCTAATCCGCATATATACCACCATTGCCCTTGATTTTCTTGACTGAATATCTCTTAAATGTCAACATATACACGTGTGATTTAGTTTACAAAGATTTTTCAATGCCCAGAACCTCGATCAGAGAGTAAAAAAGGCGTAAGGTTCATAATGGTGTAAGATTAAAATGGGATATACCGGGCTAGGATTAGAGTTACAGGAACAAGGGCCAAACGAAACACCCAAGAATGGAATCGTCGAGCGAAAACACTTGACAACCTCCTAGAAGTAGCTTTTCTTGCCACCAGACCTTTCTCCATCAATTAGGAATCTGATGCCGTCACTAAACACATTCCTTAAATTGTAGCCATTTGTTGAGTGTTTTTTTTTGTGTCTAATCCGCATATATATCACCATTGCCCTTGATTTTCTTGACTGTATATCTCTTAAATGTCAATATATACACGTGTGATTTAGTTTACGAAGATTTTTCAATGCCGAGAACCTCGATCAGAGAGTAAAAAAGGCTTAAGGTTCACAATGGTGTAAAATTAAAATGGGATATACCGGGCTAGTTTTCGAGTTACAGGAACAAGGGCCAAACCAACAAGCTAAGAATGGAATCGTCGAGCGAAAACACATGACAGCCTCCTAGAAGCAGCTTTTCTTGCCACCAGACCTTTCTCCATCAATTAGGAATCTGATGCCGTCACTAAACACATTCCTTAAATTGTAGCCATTTGTTGAGTGTTTTTTTTGGTGTCTAATCCGCATATATATCACCATTGCCCTGGATTTTCATGACTGTATATCTCTTATATGTCACCATATACACGTGTGATTTAGTTTACGAAGATTTTTCAATGCCGAGAACCTTGATCAGAGAGTAAAAAAGGATTAAGGTTCACAATGGTGTAAAATTAAAATGGGATATACCGGGCTAGGATTCGAGTTACAGGAACAAGGGCCAAACCAACAAGCTAAGAATGGAATTCGTCGAGCGAAAACACTTGACAACCTCCTAGAAGCAGCTTTTCTTGCCACCAGACCTTTCTCCATCAATTAGGAATCTGATGCCGTCACTAAACACATTCCTTAAATTGTAGCCATTTGTTGAGTGTTTTTATTTTTGGTGTCTAATCCGCATATATATCACCATTGCCCTTGATTTTCTTGACTGTATATCTCTTAAATGTCAACATATACACGTGTGATTTAGTTTACGAAGATTTTTCAATGCCGAGAACCTCGATCAGAGAGTAAAAAAGGAGTAAGGTTCACAATGGTGTAAAATTAAAATGGGATATACCGGGCTAGGATTCGAGTTACAGGAACAAGAGACAAACCAACCACCCAAGAATGGAATCGTCGAGCGAAAACACTTCTCAACCTCCAAGAAGCAGCTTTTCTTGCCACCAGACCTTTCTCCATCAATTTGGAATCTGATGCCGTCACTAAACACATTACTTAAATTGTAGCCATTTGTTGAGTGTTTTTTTTGGTGTCTAATCCGCATATATATCACCATTGCCCTTGATTTTCTTGACTGTATATCTCTTAAATGTCACCATATACACGTGTGATTTAGTTTACGAAGATTTTTCAATGCCGAGAACCTTGATCAGAGAGTAAAAAAGGATTAAGGTTCACAATGGTGTAAAATTAAAATGGGATATACCGGGCTAGGATTCGAGTTACAGGAACAAGGGCCAAACCAACAAGCTAAGAATGGAATTCGTCGAGCGAAAGCACTTGACAACCTCCTAGAAGCAGCTTTTCTTGCCACCAGACCTTTCTCCATCAATTCGGAATCTGATGCCGTCACTAAACACATTCCTTAAATTGTAGCCATTTGTTGAGTGTTTTTTTTTTGGTGTCTAATCCGCATATATATATCACCATTGCCCTTGATTTTCTTGACGGTATATCTCTTAAATGTCAACATATGCAGGTGTGATTTAGTTTACGAAGATTTTTCAATGCCGAGAACCTCGATCAGAGAGTAAAAAAGGAGTAAGGTTCACAATGGTGTAAAATTAAAATGGGATATACCGGGGGCTAGGATTCGAGTTACAGGAACAAGAGACAAACCAACCACCCTAGAATGGAATCGTCGAGCGAAAACACTTCTCAACCTCCAAGAAGCAGCTTTTCTTGCCACCAGACCTTTCTCCATCAATTAGGAATCTGATGCCGTCACTAAACACATTACTTAAATTGTAGCCATTTGTTGAGTGTTTTTTTTGGTGTCTAATCCGCATATATAACACCATTGCCCTGGATTTTCATGAATGTATATCTCTTAAATGTCACCATATACACGTGTGATTTAGTTTACGAAGATTTTTCAAAGCCGAGAACCTCTATCAGAGAGTAAAAAAGGCGTAAGGTTCCCAATGGTGTAAAATGAAAATGGGATATACCGGGCTAGGATTCGAGTTACAGGAAAAAGTGCCAAACCAACCACCCAAGAATGGAATCGTCAAGCGAAAACACTTGACAACCACCTAGAAGCAGCTTTTCTTGCCACCAGACCTTTCTCCATCAATTAGGAATCTGATGCCATCACTAAACACATTCCTTAAATTGTAGGCATTTGTTGAGTGTTTTTTTTTGGTGTCTAATCCGCGTATATATCACCATTGCCCTTGATTTTCTTCACTGTATATCTCTTAAATGTCAACATATACACGTGTGATTTAGTTTACGACGATTTTTCAATGCCGAGAACCTCGATTAGAGAGTAAAAAAGGCTTAAGATTCACAATGGTGTAAAATTAAAATGGGATATACCGGGATAGGATTCGAGTTACAGGAACAAGGACCAAACCAACAAGCTAAGAATGGAATTCGTCGAGCAAAAACACTTGACAACCTCCTAGAAGCTGCTTTTCTTGCTACCAGACCTTTCTCCATCAATTAGGAATCTGATGCCGTCACTAAACACATTCCTTAAATTGTAGCCATTTGTTGAGTGTTTTTTTTTGCTGTCTAATCCGCATATATATCACCATTGCCCTTGATTTTCTTGACTGTATATCTCTTAAATGTCAATATATACACGTGTTATTTAGTTTACAAAGATTTTTCACTGCCGAGAACCTCGATCAGAGAGTAAAAAAGGCTTAAGGTTCACAATGGTGTAAAATTAAAATGGGATATACCGGGCTAGGATTCGAGTTACAGGAACAAGGGCCAAACCAACAAGCTAAAAATGGAATCGTCGAGCGAAAACACATGACAGCCTCCTAGAAGCAGCTTTTCTTGCCACCAGACCTTTCTCCATCAATTAGGAATCTGATGCCGTCACTAAACACATTCCTTAAATTGTAGCCATTTGTTGAGTCTTTTTTTTGGTGTCTAATCCGCATATATATCACCATTGCCCTTGATTTTCTTGACTGTATATCTCTTAAATGTCAACATATACACGTGTGATTTAGTTTACGAAGATTTTTCAATGCCGAGAACCTCGATCAGAGATTAAAAAAGGCGTAAGTTTCACAATGGTGTAAAATTAAAATGGGATATACCGGGATAGGATTCGAGTTACAGGAATAAGGGCCAAACCAACCACCCAAGAATGGAATCGCCGAGCGAAAACACTTGACAACCTCCTAGAAGCAGCTTTTCTTACCACCAGACATTTCTCCATCAATTAGGAATCTGATGTCGTCACTAAACACATTCCTTAAATTGTAGCCATTTGTTGAGTGTTTTTTTTTTATTTCTAATCCGCATATATATCACCATTGCCCTTGATTTTCTTGACTGTATATCTCTTAAATATCAACATATACACGTGTGATTTAGTTTACGAAGATTTTTCAATGCCGAGAACCTCAATCAGAGAGTAAAAAAGGAGTAAGGTTCACAATGGTGTAAAATTAAAATGGGATATACCGGGCTAAGATTCGAGTTACAGGAACAAGAGCCAAACCACCCACCCAAGAATGGAATCGTCGAGCGAAAACACTTCTCAACCTCCAAGAAGCAGCTTTTTTTGCCACCAGACCTTTCTCCATCAATTAGGAATCTGATGCCGTCACTAAACACATTACTTAAATTGTAGCCATTTGTTGAGTGTTTTTTTTTGTGTCTAATCCGCATATATATCACCATTGCCCTTGATTTTCTTGACTGTATATCTCTTAAATATCAACATATACACGTGTGATTTAGTTTACGAAGATTTTTCAATGCCGAGAACCTCGATCAGAGAGTAAAAAAGGAGTAAGGTTCACAATGGTGTAAAATTAAAATGGGATATACCGGGCTAGGATTCGAGTTACAGGAACAAGAGCCAAACCACCCACCCAAGAATGGAATCGTCGAGCGAAAACACTTCTCAACCTCCAAGAAGCAGCTTTTTTTGCCACCAGACCTTTCTCCATCAATTAGGAATCTGATGCCATCACTAAACACATTCCTTAAATTGTAGCCATTTGTTGAGTGTTTTTTTTTGGTGTCTAATACGCGTATATATCACCATTGCCCTTGATTTTCTTGACTGTATATCTCTTAAATGTCAACATATACACGTGTGATTTAGTTTACGACGATTTTTCAACGCCGAGAACCTCGATCAGAGAGTAAAACAGGCTTAAGGTTCACAATGGTGTAAAATTAAAATGGGATATACCGGGCTAGGATTCGAGTTACAGGAACAAGGATAAAACCAACAAGCTAAGAATGGAATTCGTCGAGCAAAAACACTTGACAACCTCCTAGAAGCAGCTTTTCTTGCTACCAGACCTTTCTCCATCAATTAGGAATCTTATGCCGTCACTAAACACATTCCTTAAATTGTAGCCATTTGTTGAGTGTTTTTTTTGGTGTCTAATCCGCATATATATCACCATTGCCCTTGATTTTCTTGACTGTATATCTCTTAAATGTCAATATATACACGTGTGATTTAGTTTACGAAGATTTTTCAATGCCAAGAACCTTGATCAGAGAGTAAAAAAGGCTTAAGGTTCACAATGGTGTAAAATTAAAATGGGATATACCGGGCTAGGATTCGAGTTACAGGAACAAGGGCCAAACCAACAAGCTAAGAATGGAATTCGTCGAGAGAAAACACTTGACAACCTCCTAGAAGCAGCTTTTCTTGCCACCAGACTTTTCTCCATCAGTTAGGAATCTGATGCCGTCACTAAACACATTCCTTAAATTGTAGCCATTTGTTGAGTGTTTTTTTTTTTGTGTCTAATCCGCATATATATCACCATTGCCCTTGATTTTCTTGACTGTATATCTCTTAAATGTCAACATATACACGTGTGATTTAGTTTACGAAGATTTTTCAATGCCGAGAACCTCGATCAGAGAGTAAAAAAGGCGTAAGTTTCACAATGGTGTAAAATTAAAATGGGATATACCGGGCTAGGATTCGAGTTACAGGAACAAGGGCCAAACGAACCACCCAAGAATGGAATCGTCGAGCGAAAACACTTGACAACCACCTAGAAGCAGCTTTTCTTACCACCAGACATTTCTCCATCAATTAGGAATCTGATGTCGTCACTAAACACATTCCTTAAATTGTAGCCATTTGTTGAGTGTTTTTTTTTAATTCTAATCCGCATATGTATAACCATTGCCCTTGATTTTCTTGACTGTATATCTTTTAAATATCAACATATACACGTGTGATTTAGTTTACGAAGATTTTTCAATGCCGAGAACCTCGATCAGAGAGTAAAAAAGGAGTAAGGTTCACAATGGTGTAAAATTAAAATGGGATATACCGGGCTAGGATTCGAGTTACAGGAACAAGAGCCAAACCAACCACCCAAGAATGGAATCGTCGAGCGAAAACACTTCTCAACCTCCAAGAAGCAGCTTTTCTTGCCACCAGACCTTTCTCCATCAATTAGGAATCTGATGCCGTCACTAAACAAATTACTTAAATTGTAGCCATTTGTTGAGTGTTTTTTTTGGTGTCTAATCCGCATATATATCACCATTGCCCTTGATTTTCTTGACTGTATATCTCTAAAATATCAACATATACACGTGTGATTTAGTTTACGAAGATTTTTCAATGCCGAGAACCTCTATCAGAGAGTAAAAAAGGCGTAAGGTTCACAATGGTGTAAAATTAAAATGGGATATACCGGGCTAGGATTCGAGTTACAGCAAAAAGGGACAAACCAACCACCCAAGAATGGAATCGTCGAGCGAAAACACTTGACAAACACCTAGAAGCAGCTTCTCTTGCCACCAGACCTTTCTCCATCGATTAGGAATCTGATGCCATCACTAAACACATTCGTTAAATTGTAGCCATTTGTTAAGTGTTTTTTTTGGTGTCTAATCCGCGTATATATCACCATTGCCCTTGATTTTCTTGACTGTATATCTCTTAAATGTCAACCTATACACGTGCGATTTAGTTTACGACGATTTTTCAATGCCGAGAACCTCGATCAGAGAGTAAAAAAGGCGTAAGGTTCACAATGGTGTAAAATTAAAATGGGATATACCGGGCTAGGATTCGAGTTACAGGAACAAGTGCCAAACCAACCACCTAAGAATGGAATCGTCGAGCGAAAACACTTGACAACCACCTAGAAGCAGCTTTTCTTGCCACCAGACCTTTCTCCATCAATTAGGAATCTGATGCTGTCACTAAACACATTCCTTAAATTGTAGCCATTTGTTGAGGGTTTTTTTTGGTGTCTAATCCGCGTATATATCACCATTACCCTTCATTTTCTTGACTGTATATCTCTTAAATGTCAACATATACACGTGTGATTTAGTTTACGAATATTTTTCAATTCCGAGAACCTCGATCAGAGAGTAAAAAAGGCGTAAGGTTCACAATGGTGTAAAATTAAAATGGGATAGGGCTAGGATTCGAGTTACAGGAACAAGGGCCAAACCAACCACCCAAGAATGGAATCGTCGAGCGAAAACACTTGACAACCTCCTAGAAGTAGCACTAAATACATTCCTTAAATTGTAGCCATTTGTTGAGTGTTTTTTTTTTGTGTCTAATCCGGATATATATCACCATTGCCCTTGATTTTCTTGACTGTATATCTCTTAAATGTCAACATATACACGTGTGATTTAGTTTACGAATATTTTTCAATGCCGAGAACCTAGATCAGAGAGTAAAAAAGGCGTAAGGTTCATAATGGTGTAAAATTAAAATGAGATATACCGGGCTAGTATTCGAGTTACAAGAACATGGGCCAAACCAACCACCCAAGAATGGAATCGTCGAGCGAAAACACTTGACAACCTCCTAGAAGGAGCTTTTCTTACCACCAGACCTTTCTCCATCAATTAGGAATCTGATGCCGTCACTAAACACATTCCTTAAAATGTAGCCATTTGTTGAGTGTTTTTTTTTGGTGTCTAATCCTCATATATATCACCATTTCCTGTGATTTTCTTCACTGTATATCTCTTAAATATCAACATATACATGTGTGATTTAGTTTACGAAGATTTTTCAATGCCGAGAACCTCGATCAGAGAGTAAAAAAGGCTTAAGTTTCACAATGGTGTAAAATTAAAATGGGATATACCGGGCTAGGATTCGAGTTACAGGAACAAGGGCCAAACCAACCACCCAAGAATGGAATCGTCGAGCGAAAACACTTGACAACCACCTAGAAGCAGCTTTTCTTACCACCAGACATTTCTCCATCAATTAGGAATCTGATGTCGTCACTAAACACATTCCTTAAATTGTAGCCATTTGTTGAGTGTTTTTTTATTTCTAATCCGCATATGTATCACCATTGCCCTTGATTTTCTTGACTGTATATCTCTTAAATATCAACATATACACGTGTGATTTAGTTTACGAAGATTTTTCAATGCCGAGAACCTCGATCAGAGAGTAAAAAAGGAGTATGGTTCACAATGGTGTAAAATTAAAATGGGATATACCGGGCTAGGATTCGAGTTACAGGAACAAGAGCCAAACCAACCACCCAAGAATGGAATCGTCGAGCAAAAACACTTCTCAACCTCCAAGAAGCAGCTTTTCTTGCCACCAGACCTTTCTCCATCATTTAGGAATCTGATGCCGTCACTAAACACATTACTTAAATTGTAGCCATTTGTTGAGTGTTTTTTTTGGTGTCTAATCTGCATATATATCACCATTGCCCTTGATTTTCTTGACTGTATATCTCTAAAATATCAACATATACACGTGTGATTTAGTTTACGAAGATTTTTCAATGCCGAGAACCTCTATCAGAGAGTAAAAAAGGCGTAAGGTTCACAATGGTGTAAAATTAAAATGGGATATACCGGGCTAGGATTCGAGTTACAGGAAAAAGGGCCAAACCAACCACCCAAGAATGGAATCGTCGAGCGAAAACACTTGACAAACACCTAGAAGCAGCTTCTCTTGCCACCAGACCTTTCTCCATCAATTAGGAATCTGATGCCATCACTAAACACATTCGTTAAATTGTAACCATTTGTTGAGTGTTTTTTTTTTGGTGTCTAATCCGCGTATATATCACCATTGCCCTTGATTTTCTTGACTGTATATCTCTTAAATGTCAACATATACACGTGCGATTTAGTTTACGACGAAATTTTAATGCCGATTACCTCGATCAGAGAGTAAAAAAGGCGTAAGGTTCACAATGGTGTAAAATTAAAATGGGATATACCGGGCTAGGATTCGAGTTACAGGAACAAGGGCCAAACGAACCACCCAAGAATGAAATCGTCGATCGAAAACACTTGACAACCTCCTAGAAGCAGCACTAAACACATTCCTTAAATTGTAGCCATTTGTTGAGGGTTTTATATTTTGGTGTCTAATCCGCATATATATCACCATTGCCCTTGATTTTCTTGACTGTATATCTCTTAAATATCAACATATACACGTGTGATTTAGTTTACGAAGATATTTCAATGCCGAGAACGTCTATCAGAGAGTAAAAAAGGCGTAAGGTTCACAATGGTGTAAAATTAAAATGGGATATACCGGGCTAGGATTCGAGTTACAGGAACAAGGGCCAAACCAACCACCTAAGAATGGAATCTTCGGCGAAAACACTTGATAACCACCTAGAAGCAGCTTTTCTTGCCACCAGACCTTTCTCCATCAATTAGGAATCTGATGCCGTCACTAAACACATTCCTTAAATTGTAGCCATTTGTTGAGTGTTTTTTTTTTGGTGTCTAATCCGCGTATATATCACCATTACCCTTCATTTTCTTGACTGTATATCTCTTAAATGTCAACATATACACGTGTGATTTAGTTTACGAATATTTTTCAATGCCGAGAACCACGATCAGAGAGTAAAAAAGGCGTAAGGTTCACAATGGTGTAAAATTAAAATGGGATTGGGCTAGAATTCGAGTTACAGGAACAAGGGCCAAACCAACCACCCAAGAATGGAATCGTCGAGCGAAAACACTTGACAACTTCCTAGAAGTAGCACTAAATACATTCCTTAAATTGTAGCCATTTGTTGAGTGTTTTTTTTGTGTCTAATCCGGATATATATCACCATTGCCCTTGATTTTCTTGACTGTATATCTCTTAAATATCAACATATACACGTGTGATTTAGTTTACGAATATTTTTCAATGCCGAGAACCTAGATCAGAGAGTAAAAAAGGCGTAAGGTTCATAATGGTGTAAAATTAAAATGGGATATACCGGGCTAGGATTCGAGTTACAAGAACAAGGGCCAAACCAACCACCCAAGAATGGAATCGTCGAGCGAAAACACTTGACAACCTTCTAGAAGGAGCTTTTCTTACCACCAGACCTTTCTCCATCAATTAGGAATCTGATGCCGTCACTAAACACATTCCTTAAAATGTAGCCATTTGTTGAGTGTTTTTTTTGGTGTCTAATCCTCATATATATCACCATTTCCCGTGATTTTCTTCACTGTATATCTCTTAAATATCAACATATACATGTGTGATTTAGTTTACGAAGATTTTTCAATGCCGAGAACCTCGATCAGAGAGTAAAAAAAGGCGTAAGGTTCACAATGGTGTAAGATTAAAATGGGATATACCGGTCTAGGATTCGAGTCACAGGAACAAGGGCCAAACCTACCACCAAAGAATGGAATCGTCGAGTGAAAACACTTGACAACCTCCTAGAAGTAGCTTTTCTTACCACCAGACCTTTCTCCATCAATTAGGAATCTGATGCCGTCACTAAACACATTCCTTAAATTGTAGCCATTTGTTGAGTGTTTTTTTTTTGGTGTCTAATCCGCATATATATCAACATTGCCCTTGATTTTCTAGACTGTATATCTCTTAAATGTCAACATATACACGTGTGATTTAGTTTACGAAGATTTTTCAATGCCGAGAACCTCGATTAGAGAGTAAAAAAGGCGTAAGTTTCACAATGGTGTAAAATTAAAATGGGATATACCGGGCTAGGATTCGAGTTACAGGAACAAGGGCCAAACCAACCACCCAAGAATGGAATCGTTGAGCGAAAACACTTGACAACCTCCTAGAAGCAGCTTTTCTTACCACTAGACATTTCTCCATCAATTAGGAATCTGATGTCGTCACTAAACACATTCCTTAAATTGTAGCCATTTGTTGAGTGTTTTTTTTTATTTCTAATCCGCATATATATCACCATTGCCCTTGATTTTCTTGACTGTATATCTCTTAAATATCAACATATACACGTGTGATTTAGTTTACGAAGATTTTTCAATGCCGAGAACCTCGATCTGAGAGTAAAAAAGGAGTAAGGTTCACAATGGTGTAAAATTAAAATGGGATATACCGGGCTAGGATTCGAGTTACAGGAACAAGAGCCAAACCAACCACCCAAGAATGGAATCGTCGAGCGAAAACACTTCTCAACCTCCAAGAAGCAGCTTTTCTTGCCACCAGACCTTTCTCCATCAATTAGGAATCTGATGCCGTCACTAAACACATTACTTAAATTGTAGCCATTTGTTGAGTGTTTTTTTTGGTGTCTAATCCGCATATATATCACCATTGCCCTTGATTTTCTTGACTGTATATCTCTAAAATATCAACATATACACGTGTGATTTAGTTTACGAAGATTTTTCAATGCCGAGAACCTCTATCAGAGAGTAAAAAAGGCGTAAGGTTCACAATGGTGTAAAATTAAAATGGGATATACCGGGCTAGGATTCGAGTTACAGGAAAAAGGGCCAAACCAAACACCCAAGAATGGAATCGTCGAGCGAAAACACTTGACAACCACCTAGAAGCTGCTTTTCTTGCCACCAGACCTTTCTCCATCAATTAGGAATCTGATGCCATCACTAAACACATTCCTTAAATTGTAGCCATTTGTTGAGTGTTTTTTTTTTGGTGTCTAATCCTCGTATATATCACCATTGCCCTTGATTTTCTTGACTGTATATCTCTTAAATGTCAACATATACACGTGCGATTTAGTTTACGACGATTTTTCAATGCCGAGAACCTCGATCAGAGAGTAAAAAAGGCGTAAGGTTCACAATGGTGTAAAATTAAAATGGGATATACCGGGCTAGGATTCGAGTTACAGGAACAAGGGCCAAACAAACCACCCAAGAATGAAATCGTCGATCGAAAACACTTGACAACCTCCTAGAAGCAGCACTAAACACATTCCTTAAATTGTAGCCATTTGTTGAGTGTTTTATATTTTGGTGTCTAATCCGCATATATATCACCATTGCTCTTGATTTTCTTGACTGTATATCTCTTAAATATCAACATATACACGTGTGATTTAGTTTACAAAGATTTTTCAATGCCGAGAACGTCTATCAGAGAGTAAAAAAGGCGTAAGGTTCACAATGGTGTAAAATTAAAATGGGATATACCGGGCTAGGATTCGAGTTACAGGAACAAGGGCCAAACCAACCACCTAAGAATGGAATCGTCGAGCGAAAACACTTGACAACCACCTAGAAGCAGCTTTTCTTGCCACCAGACCTTTCTCCATCAATTAGGAATCTGATGCCGTCACTAAACACATTCCTTAAATTGTAGTCATTTGTTGAGTGTTTTTTTTGGTGTCTAATCCGCGTATATATCACCATTGCCCTTCATTTTCTTGACTGTATATCTCTTAAATGTCAACATATACACGTGTGATTTAGTTTACGAATATTTTTCAATGCCGAGAACCTCGATCAGAGAGTAAAAACGGCGTAAGGTTCACAATGGTGTAAAATTAAAATGGGATAGGGCTAGGATTCGAGTTACAGGAACAAGGGCCAAACCAACCACCCAAGAATGGAATCGTCGAGCGAAAACACTTGACAACCTCCTGAAAGTAGCACTAAATACATTCCTTAAATTGTAGCCATTTGTTGAGTGTTTTTTTTTTGTGTCTAATCTGCATATATATCACCATTGCCCTTGATTTTCTTGACTGTATATCTCTTAAATATCAACATATACACGTGTGATTTAGTTTACGAAGATTTTGCAATGCCGAGAACCTAGATCAGAGAGTAAAAAAGGCGTAAGGTTCATAATGGTGTAAAATTAAAATGGGATATACCGGGCTAGGATTCGAGTTACAAGAACAAGGGCCAAACCAACCACCCAAGAATGGAATCGTCGAGCGAAAACACTTGACAACCTCCTAGAAGGAGCTTTTCTTGCCACCAGACCTTTCTCCATCAATTAGGAATCTGATGCCGTCACTAAACACATTCCTTAAAATGTAGCCATTTGTTGAGTGTTTTTTTTTGGTGTCTAATCCTCATATATATCACCATTTCCCGTGATTTTCTTCACTGTATATCTCTTAAATATCAACATATACATGTGTGATTTAGTTTACGAAGATTTTTCAATGCCGAGAACCTCGATCAGAGAGTAAAAAAAGGCGTAAGGTTCACAATGGTGTAAGATTAAAATGGGATATACCGGGCTAGGATTCGAGTTACAGGAACAAGGGCCAAACCTACCACCCAAGAATGGAATCGTCGAGTGAAAACACTTGACAACCTCCTAGAAGTAGCTTTTCTTACCACCAGACCTTTCTCCATCAATTAGGAATCTGATGCCGTCACCAAACACATTCCTTAAATTGTAGCCATTTGTTGAGTGTTTTTTTTTTTGTTTATAATCCGCATATATATCACCATTGCCCTTGATTTTCTTGACTGTGTATCTCTTAAATATCAACATATACACGTGTGATTTAGTTTACGAATATTTTTCGATGCCGAGAACCTCGATCAGAGAGTAAAAAAGGCGGAAGGTTCACAATGGTGTAAAATTAAAATGGGATATCCGGGCTAGGATTCGAGTTACAGGAACAAGGGCCAAACCCACCACCCAAGAATGGAATCGTCGAGCGAAAACACTTGACAACCTCCTAGAAGCAGCTTTTCTTACTACCAGACCTTTCTCCATCAATTAGGAATCTGATGCCGTCACTAAACACATTCCTTAAATTGTAGCCATTTGTTGAGTGTTTTTTTTGTGTCTAATCCGCATATATATCACCATTGCCCTTGATTTTCTTGACGGTATATCTCTTAAATATCAACATATACACGTGTGATTTAGTTTACGAAGATTTTCAATGCCGAGAACCTCAATCAGAGAGTTAAAAAGGCGTAAGGTTCACAATGGTGTAAAATTAAAATGGGATATACCGGGCTAGGATTCGAGTTACAGGAACAAGGGCCAAACCAACCACCCAAGAATGGAATCGTTGAGCGAAAACATTTGACAACCTCCTAGAAGCAGCTTTTCTTGCCACCAGACCTTTCTCCATCAATTAGGAATCTGATGCCGTCACTAAACACATTCCTTAAATTGTAGCCATTTGTTAAGTGTTTTTTTTGTGTCTAATCCGCATATATATCACCATCGCCCTTGATTTTCTTGACTGTATATCTCTTAAATATCAACATATACATGTGTGATTTAGTTTACGAATATTTTTCAATGCCGAGAACCTCGATCAGAGAGTAAAAAAGGCGTAAGGTTTACAATGGTGTAAAATTAAAATGGGATATACCGGGCTAGGATTCGAGTTACAGGAACAAGGGCCAAACCAACCACCCAAGAATGGAATCGTCGAACGAAAACACTTGACAACCTCCTAGAAGCAGCTTTTCTTGCCACCAGACCTTTCTCCATCAATTAGGAATCTGATGCGGGTACTAAACACATTCCTTAAATTGTAGCCATTTGTTGAGTGTTTTTTTTGGTGTCTAATCCGCATATATATCACCATTGCCCTTGATTTTCTTGACTGTATATCTCTTAAATATCAACATATACACGTGTGATTTAGTTTACGAAGATTTTTCAATGCCGAGAACCTCGATCAGAGAGTAAAAAAGGCGTAAGGTTCACAATGGTGTAAAATTAAAATGGGATATACCGAGCTAGGATTCGAGTTACAGGAACAAGGGCCAAACCAACTACCCAAGAATGGAATCGCCGATCGAAAACATTTGACAACCTCCTAGAAGCAGCCTTTCTTGCCACCAGACCTTTCTCCATCAATTAGGAATCTGATGCCGTCACTAAACACATTCCTTAAATTGTAGCCATTTGTTGAGTGTTTTTTTTTTGTGTCTAATCCGCATATATATCACCATTGCCCTTTATTTTCTTGACTGTATATCTCTTAAATATCAACATATACACGTGTGATTTAGTTTACGAAGATTTTTCAATTCCGAGAACCTCGATCAGAGAGTAAATATGGCGTAAGGTTCACAATGGTGTAAAATTAAAATGGGATATACCGGGCTAGGATTCGAGTTACAGGAACAAGAGACAAACCAACCACCCAAGAATGGAATCGTCGAGCGAAAATACTTCTCAACCTCCAAGAAGCAGCTTTTCTTGCCACCAGACCTTTCTCCATCAATTAGGAATCTGA